>CM062819.1:748671129-749900329 GCA_031772625.1 Pinus tabuliformis
ACTAACTTACAATTACACTAGCAGAAATGAAACTAGTAGAAGAATGTCAGAGATAATAAATGGAATAAAGAAAGAAGAAATCACATCTTACTCAGACACCTCCCCAACAATGGCGCCAAAAAGTGATGAGCACTAGTATTGCAGCAAGAATGTTGCAACTCCTGGAGCTACCAACTTTACTTTATCAACCTGAGTTTCGTAAAAACTTGGAGGTGACAGTGTTGTATACACAAGTAGATGCAATGGGTCTGCTCTTTATCACTGCTAAGCTGGCGATAGACCACTATAGTTTCTCAAACCAACCTTCTATTGATTCAGAAGAAGCTTGATTACCAATGAGAAAAAGGGAAATTTGCACTAAATGAAATCTTGCCTACTGTAGTAAGGAAAAGACTGAAATCAAATTTTTAAACACACCAATAATCTAACTAAATGCTAAGAAGCTTTGCTTCAAAAGAATGCTAAGTTGACATGTGTGTAGTCCTACTATCCTGGGCATGCAATTTGAAACATCCAAACATTCTACTGCTATGCATGTAAATGAAAACAATGACTCTTTTTCCTTTTTTCCGTTTTTTTGTGAAAATGTGAATGCTAGCTTCTCTTGGTGATGTGGAAAATGGATTAGGGATGATGGTCAATGGCCAGATGGCTTGGGAGGCAAGTAAGGGTCTTCTCTTATCTTCCTAGGTTTTTTTTCCACAATTCAGCCTCAAAACAGGCCACTACAGGTCGACCTACAGGATGTCCTAATGCTCCTACAGGATCCCTTATATTCCTACAGGATCTGGCCGAGAGCAAGAAGAGGGGTTTGGAAGGTGGTGTGGGGCTTAGGAAGGTGAATGGTGGGTGAAATGAGGCAAGGGAGTGGCTAGGACTTCTTCAGAGCTCATAAAAGAGTTTGTGAGATGGTTTGATTTTCTCAACAAACATGGAGACGTTTTCTTATGGAATAATGCATTTGGTGAGGGACTTAGTGGAAAAAAGTGATAATCATGGATGCATGAGGTTAGGATGGGGTTGTTGGTGATGAAATATCCCTGCACTTCTGAAACTCCTACACTGCATCAATCATTGACATTTATCCATGAATTATGTTAAACAAGAAAGATTTTCAATTGACTAAAGAAAAACAGAATCTTATTATCTAGTTGCCTATCTCATGCATGGGAAAACTTGTAGATTAATGTGAAACCTTTATGAGATCTAATGCAAGGCTGAAGATATCAGAAATGACAATTAAATCCTATTCTTGAAAACTAGTAAACTGCCGGCCTAAGTAACAAAAAACCCTAACTTCCATGAGAAATCGGAATTCTGTCTTTTTGGGGCTACATAGGAGTTCTTTCCTCAAACCATGGTCCCTGAAGGGAGGAGTGAGGCCAAATCCACCTACTATCAACTTTTTGATATTCCTTTATCTTCCTAATCTACTGCTAAAGAAATGCACAAATGGAAGCAAACTAATCAAATCCACAACTACTTGCAATGAAATAATGCTAAAGAAAATTCAACCATTAATCTCTGAAATAAACTAAGCATACAAATAAAAGAAGAGGAGCCTTTGCTGCTAGGGTTGGGCCCTAACCCAAGAGCTTTAGCCCTTTGAGTCAACTCAGTGTTGGATGAAGGAAATGCTCATTCTCATTATCATATCAAAAAATCACATAACAATGTCTTCCACATGTCTTGAACTCGAAAAATGCTTAGTGCTTTTACATCAAAAATTCAAATCCTAATGAGGCTCTAGGTCTCCTTATTTATACAACTAAAGTCTCCAACAACTTCCTTAAATCTATGGAGGCTTGGCTCCAAAACTCAAGATGAACAGGCTCTCTACTTGTCACTGGATTGGCTGCCTTTTGATCTTCATGATTCAGTTCATTAAATCTAGGGAGGCTTAGCTCCCAAACTCAAGATGAACCAGCTCTCTAATTGTCACTGGCTCAGCTGCCTTTTGATCTTCATGACTCAGTTACTTGCAAATCCGAGCTAGTGTGATTTTATGGAGGAATATTCGAATGGTGAGGAGTAAATGAGAAGGATCTATCTCCTACAATCTCTCCTCCTTGTCTCATTTGAGTTTCTGCCCTTAATTAGCCAAAACTACCATGATTTGCTCTCAAAAATCTGCAATCAATGCACATTAGTCCACTATGCATAACATCTCACTTTTACTCATCTCATTAAGAAAAATATAATCAAAATATATAAGGACTTATGAGAAGAGTTTATTTAAATAAGCTTGGAGGTGTATTAAGGTCCATATAGTTACCCAATGATGAGGCTCATCAGGTCCCCCTCTCCTTGTTGGCCCTATTGGCCTATCTATTTTATATACATAGTGATCTGATCATTCCAATAGCACAAACCCAATTTCTTGGGTCAATACTTTTACTTTGTCTAATATTAGGTCTAAGTCCTTGTTTTCTTTGGTGTAGGTTAAATTTCCTTAAGGAGTTTTCATGACTTAGTTTTATGCTTCTTGGTTTGGCACAATGTTGTCTTTATGTTGTGGCAATGATGGGAACTCATTTCCCTATGGATAATAATCCTTTAAGTGATCTTTTTCCATTTATAGGTTTTTCCATGTTGATTTGGTCATCAAGGGAGACTGCAAGCCTCTAAAGGGATGAATGGATAAGTTCCTGGTCTAAATCAATATGTCCTTGGTCTGAATGGAAAATTCCCTTATATGAATGGAAAAGTCCTTGTTTTGAATGGATAAGCCTCTGGCCTGGATGGATAAGTCCCTAGAATTTGTCTTGTATTTCTTCCATCACAAATCCTGGGATGGTAATATAGCTATAATCTCAAGAGGGATAGCACCTGTGCATGCCTCATAAAACCCAAAATACAAGCGTCAAACTCTAACATAGGTCCAAATGATTATAGAACCACCATGGTTGAGATCCTCATAAACAACCCTCTCTAGCTAATATGATCCATGTTTCAGGTAGAACCACCATGATCACGACCAAGCATACACCACTATGTGTGTAGTAGGGTTCTTTATCATATTTTCAACCCAAATACATAACATCATAGTGGAAAATGAGGCATAGGATGTTCCTTTATATGAAACTTTGTCGTTTATTAGCTCCCTCCCTCTAGCCCTTATCATCAAGTGTATGATCATGTCCTTATGAATAAGGTTTGGGTTGGGACCAACGTCACATCTTGACAAGTGAGAGGAAGTTAGGATTAGGCCCAATGCGGTGGAATGATAGCTATTACTGAAGGTTGATCCAACCTCTGACTTGGAGCTTTGAGAACTTCTCCTACCATAAGTTTGGTGTTGGATGACATATAATAGTATACGTATATAAATGTGTATTTCACATGCGAGAACAAGGAATACCCATGCAAATTGTGGTAAGGAAAATGGTGGAATATAAATATAAGTATTTATTTATTTTATATACATGGAATGTGTTTATATATATATGCCATGGAAATGAGTTTGACTTTGGTATGTGAACATATGCGTATACCTCATTCGCAGCAGAAGTCAACCTTCTAAGAAACAAACGTTTTAGTGGTTGAGACAAAAGAATCCACGTTAGAGAATATCATGTGGAATTCAATGGTTAAGATTAGCGTATGGCCTTACCCTTATGGCGCCAGCAAAGGGGAGCAGAGCCCTCAATTAGATCCTAACAATCCGATGAAGTTGGTTTAAACAATAGTTATGATGCTAGCGGGTCCTTTTCTTGGTGATGCCAGTGGGGAAGGAGTGAGCCCCCGCTCACTATTGATCTCACCCTTAAATTCATGTCTATTTTTTGATGTGTGAAGTGTGGGTCCCATAATGTATGCCTATCACGGTAGTTAAATGTTTCAACATACATGTGGATATATGGGTTCAACTTTCCAATGCATCGCATGCCAAGTAAATAGAGATATATACATATCATGCATAGCATGTCAATTAAATAGATATATATACATATCATGTGTGACATCCACAAGAGTGTTCGGGCCTTGATTATGTGTGGGACATATATATGTGTGTGTGTTGATACATCCCCAAGTCAAGAGATGTATACATTTATAGTGTGGTGAAAGTGCATAGTGAGGTTTATATATATATATGTGTGTGTGTGTGTGTGTGTGTATCTCCAAACTATAATCCAACATGAATAAATAATAATTATATAAACAAAGAAGTCAATAGTCTCTATTAGGTAGTAGCATGATATTATGCCACATAGGCACCACATGGTAGAAAAGAGTAAGATGTTAAATAAATAAAAAAATTTAAAAAGTGTAACTCAAGTACCAATAGTACAAATTGGATGAAATTAGACAAAAAAATTATCCCATTTCTTTGACCATACAAGAGAGATTGGATTAACAAGTGAGCACTTCACTGAGGGTAGGGTTGGGTGTTCACAAACATCTAGCGAAACCGGCTAGTCAAGAGTCAGGAAAGTATACCTAGACGAGGTAGAGGGATCATGTCAGCACCATGTCAGATGCCACGGGTGCCATATGGCAGACCCTAATGAGATGGTAGGGTGACATAGCTAGGAGGATGTTGTGGTAGCCATAGGGAATGCACAGTGTCATGAGTATGTGGCCTGAGGGAAGGTGTGCTAGTTATAAGGGCTTGTTGCATGTCTATCTCTCTCGGGAGAATCAGGAAGTGGTAGGGTTCTGGGATGGGTCGAACATGGCTTGAGAGAGCCCCCTCTTATTTGTAATTCATGGGGATTAACCCCCCTCATCCTATCAGTTTCATGGATCAAATTACCATAATTCAATCTTGAGCATGGAACCATGAAGGAAACCACAACTAAGTGACCCCCCCCCAACCCCTATGACTTCAGCGAAGGGGGGGGGGGGGTCTCTTGTTTTAGTCAGCATTGTCAATTAGTCTACCAATTATGGATCATTGATAGGTTGAAGGGGTGAATTATGTAAATACCCATTTCCTTTAAATTAAGGAGGGTTAAGAGACCAGGTGGGCCCAATCCACAATATAAGCTAACGTGTGATTAAGATGACATGGCACCCCATAGGGTAGCCACGTGTCATGTGCTAAAGGTTTTTTAGTAGGGCTAAGTGGCACAAAAATTTGTGACACGTGGTGCTCCAAAAGGAGGCCACATGGATAGAATGGTGCTAATGTGATGTCATCTCAGAACCTAGTGCAAGCCTTGGATTTGTATGTAGATGTGGGGTGATACAAAAAGGCTGGGACAAAATTTGTGTCTAGAACACATCAGAAAGGTTGTTTTCATGGGTACCCGACTGCTAGATGCAAGCCTTGCAGGTGTACACAAATGCAAGGCGGGAGACAGAGGTCAGGATAGAAATTGAGTCTGATAAGCCATGACAAAGTTGTTATTCAAGGGTACCATTCCACTACATGCAAGTTGATGAGCCTTAGTATTGTAACAAGAATGTTGCAACTCCCAAGACTACCAACTTTAATTATCAACCTGGGGTTCATACAAACTTAAGAGGTATCAGCACTATATGTGTAGCATACAATGTGTCATTATTTCATTGTCATGATGTAATGTATTGAATGTAATGAAATCAAATCCTAAACTAATTCATAAATGGAAATGTTACTTTGAAAAGAAATTAATCCTAGGCAAGAACAACAATTTGTAATTGAAATCCTAAGAGCACGAATTCAAATAAATAGGCCTAATCTACTTTTTATAAAGGCATGTCATAATTGGTGTTTTATTCTTCCTCAATCATGGATTTAGAGCCTAGGGTTTATGATTCAACCCTAAGAGACAAAAACCAAGTGTTTTGAGCAAATATGGTCAAGTTTACATGTGCTAGAGGAGTGTTACAAGAAGTTACAATGTTTGCTACAGGAAGTTAAAGGTTTGCTATAGGAAGATGTAATTCACCGAATGACCAAGAAAATAAAATCCAAATGGTATGAGAATTTTTTTTTATTGAATAGGATTTCTTAGTTCTCCATTTCAAGTGGAATCACCCAAAAATACCCCTGTTAACATGTGCTAAAAAATAACAGAAAATTACTAGTCTAAAATCTAGAAATTCGAGAACTAGTGAGCTAGTTAATCTATCAAATGCCTAACCTAATCAAGTGAAAATGCAATGGGGTAATTTTTTTTATTAACTTGAATTTTTTTATGACATAATAGAAGTGGAATAAAATTAAATTAATCTCATTATCATGTTCTAAAAAATAGCATAAAATTACTACTAGTTGCTACAAGGGACTTCCAAAATTTTTAGATTTGTGAATAAACAAACTAGTCCAAGTAGGTCAATGATTAGTATGAAATTCCAAAGCTTTTAAAATGATGAAATAATTCTCTTTATCCTACAAAATAACTCACTTCAAGCATTCAACCCAATCGTACAACAAGAAATCATCAATTTTCAATGTAGAAATAGGGAAAACAAGAACAAGGGATGCATCTAAATAAGAAGTGAAAAGAAGAAAAGTAAATTATACAAAAGGGCTCTGAGGCTACTGGGATGGCCAAGGCCAAGGATACTCAGATTGATATGAAGGAGACCAAACTTTAGAAGCTAAAAATTGGCACCAATCTTCATTATTTGAATCAGTCCAATTGCATCCCTGCTAGAAATGAAAGTGGAGCTACAAAAATACAAGTTTTCTTCACAAGAAGACTAAGAAAAACAAACCCTAGAGGAAAATACGAATTGGTACTTATAAAAAATGACAAGGAAGCATTCTCCTTGAGAGGAGGAATCTTTCCCGTCCAAAATCCCTCAAATAGTGGATCTGGTTCCCAACACTAGGAATCTGCATTAAATGACAGGGAATACATTCCTAGATTTTCTCAATCAATGGAGCTCTAGAATTTGTGCAATAATTTCATAATATATTCTTGATTTATTATCCAATATTTATCCTCTTTTAGTAGGGATAAAGTCCCTAAATTATCTCCTCCTCCAAATCTTCATAATCTGCCCAATATTCTCACAATATTCTACAAAAATAAATAATAGTAGGCACAAATATAAAATTATCCATAAGACTTCCTAATGAACATATTAAAGTTAGAAATATGTCATCTAATACAAAAAGAGAGGTTTAATGTGCTGAAGGATGGTCAGATAGGCCTTAAGTTATGTCTAATTTGGAGGCTCATCATACCCCCCCGCCCCCTTTGAAAGTGTTTCTCATCGTCTTAGCAACTTAGTGATCTCATTGTGCCTCATTCATGTCCTTGATGGCCTCCATCTTGTACATTCCTCAGTCCTTTCTCTTAAGAATATTGGTTGTAGGTTATGCAACGACAAGAACAAAATGTAGTTGTTCTTTTCATGATTGTTTAGTGGGCCTTCAAGCACAAAAACATAACTTTCCTCTTTGCAAGTGAACTTTGTTGGCTTGTAGATCCATTTCATTCACATCATCTCCCTTGAAACCTTCATTCCATTTCCACTCATTTACCCAAAACTATTTGTGCATAGAAAAATCACAGTGTTTCTAGAGACCATTAGCCTACATTTTCCCCCTTATGTAAGATGGGTTTTTGAAGAATTTTCGGTTTGGAAAGGTCTTCTACATCTTTTTCCAATATCGTGTTGCCTTTTTCCACCATTTAGACACCTTTGAAACCCTCAAAACACCCTCATATGTGATCCTGTAGCAACACAAAGCATCCTATAGCATGCCTATAGCACATCACAAAATCTATCATATCTTGACCAAAATTTCACCTCATGCTTAATTTTTTCCTCTTACCTTTCTAGAACATCTTCTAGTCCTTGGAAAAAAGCTAGAAAAAGATTAGATACCTCTTGGAAAGCCTCTTTTCATCATTATGGTTTGAGTTCTATTTTGATGGTGAATGTCTTCTTGCCTTTTTTTGTCTTCTTCTTCTCTTTTATTGCATAGATGATTGCCTAATGGGCTTTGGGTTTCTCTGTTTTTATTAGGTCTCTCTTAGGCACTGTTATTTTGGTTTTTGGCACAGTTTGTTCCTTTCTTCCTTCTTCCTCATTGAGTTTTTATTTTGGCTAATTTCCCTCTTCTTCATCTTCTTCTGCTTCTACATTAGCTTCTTCTTCTCCTTCTTCTTGTTTTTGGGATTTATATGGTTAGATCCACCCCCCATATCCTTCAATACAACTTTCCAAAGTTGGAAAGGCAATTGTCTATTTTTGCTAGTAGATTTAAATATTCATGTGTAATGAGGGTTTTAAAACAGAGGAAAAAAGAACAATTTTCTCATGTTTCCTGGAGGAAGGATGATTTCATTCTCACTCAAAAATAATTTCAATTCCCCTTCTTATCAAGCTCAATTTAAAGGAAACATCCATATTTTATTCTTTTTATTTGTAAACATATATCAAAAGTTTCCCATAGGTTGTATTACCCTTTCTTTGGGTGTTTTCCTTTGCATCCTAGGGTTTGGGAGTGAAATCCCTCAAAATCAGGGTCTTTTGCAACAACTTTTGTGTTCTTGTAACATTTATGTTTTTCCTATAGCACACAGTCTATCTCTCCTGTAGCAGCCATGTTTCTCCTGTAGCAGCCATGTTTCTCCTGTAACAGCTCTGTTTTATCCTGTAGTAGTGAAAAAACCTCTTGCATTTGGTTAGTCTTGTCTCCCCAGGTGTCTTCATTTCTCTATGAGGATTTGGCTACTTCCCCTTAGCTTGGAGGGAGGTTATTCCTTCAATCTACTCCTTATTTCCATCTAATTCTTCCTTTTGCTGATAGGTCAATTGCTTAATTGTGATTAGGGTTGCTGAGGGAGGTTGAGGCTTCCCTTGCTTGAGTCTAGTGCTTCTCCTTCTATTAAATCCTCCACCCATTTCTCCTAGTATTCCTCCTTGATGTTATGTAAGTGTGGAACCCAGAAAATTTTTAAATAATCTTAGTGGTGAAACAGTGGTAAATTGTTTGGTATTATTGAGGAAGAAGGGTGCTTGAACTGATGTCAACCAAGCTCAAACTTCAAAAATACCTCCTACTGATCAATTGACTGTTACAGGCTCTTAATTTCAAACAAAATTCTCATGCAATTGGATGTGGAAACGAGGAAGAAGGGTGTCACTTACTTCTTGTCAGAGAAATTTTGGGTGTGCATCACACCTCCCCCCCCCCCCCCCCCCCCCCCCCAAATCTTCCTGTAGCTCCTCTCGGCCCTCCTATAGCACTTATAGGCCTACCTGTAGCTTTCTCCTGTAGCACTAGCAGACTGTGTTCGAAACTCCTCAATGGCACCCTAGGCACTAGCTTGTTCTTCCTCTAGCACATAATATCCTATTTTGGTTAAAATATTGGAGCACTTTAGTGACTTGGAATTAACCTGAGTTTCCTCTTGTGGACCGTTGTCCCTACTAACTGTAATAATTTCTCTCTCCTTATAATCATCACTTTTCCCCACTTTGAATTCTTCACATTGCATGTGTGTTTAAGTAAACTACAGTCTTACTAGTCGAGGGTGGCCAAGTTTACTAGCCACCTTCAGCCTATAAAACCTTCTCTCATGTGCATTGAAAACAATTTTTTTACCTTAATATGCTCAACAGGAGAGGTGAAGAACAAATGCATACCTGTGCCTACCTGATGTCGAGCTACTGTAGATGTATGCATGTTGTTGCTAGGCTTCATATCATGATGGGTTGAAGGAGAGGCATGCATGTTACTACTGAGTTGATGATTGATCCATGCTTCTCTGGAGGTGCTAATTTTCTTTGCTTGCTTCTACACAAGTCTTCATAGCTTGATGATTCTTTGACTGATAAGGTTGTTGTGTGCAAGTTTCTTTCCAGTGTTCAATATGTTGCTGGTGGAGTGGATGGAATACTTCCTAAGGAGGGTGTGCCCCTTATCAATATTCAGAAATGGCTTCATGATGCTCAAGGTGGCTAGATATTCTGTTGTGTGAGTGAAAAAAACATTGATGTTGAGTTGTGTTGCAAATGTGGAGGCTGCTACAGGAGGAATCCTCTTTGTGTAGCAATCATTTAATTCATCTTTGAGACCTCATTACTGCATGTGGGATTAATGGAAAGTCAAAGGAGGTTGAAGGACAGGGTTAAAATCATCAAGGGGTGGTGTAAGTGGTGGAAATGATGACAAAGTTTTTTTCTTTTTCTTAATTTTTCATGTAAGGCGGAGTGGAATTTGAAGATGAATTTTGGTTAGATTGAGTGGAGTAGTGAAAGTGGCATTGGGGACCTATCTCAACCTTCCCTAAATAATACATGACCTTTTGACCCCTTTATCCAATCATATTTTCCTCTTGTAGCTTCTTCTCAACCATCCTTTAGCAATTCGGACCTTCCTATGGCATTTCAGGATAACCTCCTATAGAAAAGTTGTTTTATGCATATCTCTTAATCGGTAGACTGGATTAACCTGAAATTTTTGGAGCATGTTTCCATCATTCTTATGCACCTCCCCAAAAACAACGCTTGGCTAATGAAGGCATGAATCTCAAGAAAAATTAAAAATAGATGTAGGTGATGGAGGTCTATTTCTCAAAAAGTGTGCATCATAATTTGCTAAAATTGATTGAGCATGTTACCATCATCCATATGCATATTCCCATGAAACAAATCAGCAAATGGATGCACGATTGTCAAGATATGATAAAAACAATTTTCTGCTCTATGTATTTTGGATTCCTATAGCAAAATAGAAGCCTCTTGTATCATTTTAGGACGGCGAGGAAAATGAATGGGAAAAGATTGGGAATGATGGGTGGATGGTGGAAATAGATGAGGGTGATGGATTAGCTTGAACTTGGTCCTGTTTGAGAATTTGGGAAAATAAGGAGAAAGCCCAAGTTTGACTTCCTTTAACTAAATTTTTGATCAATTTTTTCCTTTTGGTGCTAAAGTGTTATTGTTTCTTGCAAAGGTTGGGGAGCACCTACATTCATGAGAGGGAGATACATGGAGAAAAAAAATTTCTTTTCATTTTTTCATTTTTTTTCTTTCAGGCCTACTAGCTGCCTCAATGAGGTTCTCAACTAGTAGGCTTTCCTAGGCACCCCAATGGAGGTTTTCACCTAGGATCTTTTCTTTTTTTATTTTTTAGTCTCTTTTTTCCAACCTAATCGCTACCTCATGGAGGTTTTCAATCAATGAGCCAATATCAGGCACCTCAAATGAGGTTTTCACCTTAGATTTTATTTTTTTCCCTTAATTTTTCATTTTTATTTTTATTTTTTTTCTATCCTACTCTACTTGAAAAAAAAAATCATTTTCAAGTGTAGGAATACTTCCAATGGAGCCACTTGCATAACAAGATGACAGATGAAATCATGTGTAGGCTTGAAACATATGCTTTGACATGTACCTGAATGTGAGATACCAATTGCTTTAACTGAGATGAGATCAAAAATTGTTGAAGAAGAGTGTGTTGTTGCAACTTAACAATTTTCTGGAACCATATTTCAATATAGTTGTGATGCCCCTGGTCCACTTACTAATTTGGATCATCTTGGATGTCTTCTTCTTCCATGAAACTAAAATCTTCTCCTTTTTGTTGATTATTCTCTTAAACACATAGAGGATATAATGGTGAACATGATGTAACTTAATATTTGGTTATAATTTCTTCTCTCCATCAAGTGCAACCCATGATCCTTTGGTCTCCTCATTTGAATCTTGTTCTTCTGGATGTTGTCCTTCAATGGCATCAACAGAATCTCTTTTCTGCAATACCTTTCCTGATCTAAGATGAATACAATTTAGATCAAGAGGAGATGTTTGGAAGTGAAGTGCCTCAGCATTGTAAGTGGGTTGAGCTACTTCCTTGTGTGTGTTTGGAAATGGTGGTACTGGTAGTGGACCTTTGAGATGGATGTGGTTGGGGTTGTGGTTGTGGTGGAGGTGGATGGTAGGGATAACATGAAGTTGGGTATGGAGGATAATGAGGAAAATATTGAAGATATTATGGATTTCTCCCATAACTTCCTTGCCAACCTTGTTGCAAAGATTGGTTTTGGGGTTAATATGGCCAAGGTTACCAAGGAAAGGGTGCTTTCCAATTAATTTGAGATGGATGTGCATAACCTTGAGATTATGAATTAGGTTCTTGCATCATACTAGGTTGACTAGGATGACATGGTCCTCTTGGAGCTACATAACATAGCTTCTTTGGTGATTGATTTACTCCATTGTCCTTTCGGTAAACTTCCTTAAACCTTGGTAATAATGGGCAATATTTAACAACATGTGATTTTGCATGGACAACACAAATATCATCATCTTATTTTTCTTCACCTTGCATTCTTAACATTTCTAGTTGTTTTCTTAGATTGCTAAGAATTTTTGTTTTAAAGTCATCAAACAAATTTCAAAGTTTAGCTTCACTTACCAATCTTGATGTTGATTTACTTAGTCTTTCCCTTCCTCTTGATATGTGTTTGCATGTTTCACAAATTTCTTCAAATGATAATTGGTATACATTACCTCTACTCATGAGATCAACGAGATCAATCCACTCATCCCTAATTGTTATAAGTAAGAGGGATTTTAGTGTGTAAGATTCTAAATCATGTAATTTTTCCCTCTTAACATTATACATGAACCTCTCTATTATATCCTCAAGGCTCTCATCTTCTTTTTGAGTCATTCTAAATATTTCTTGTTTAAGATCATGAACTTTATATTTTTCTAGAAATATCTTTTGCATATCATTCCATGATCGTATTGAATTAGTCCCTAAACTCATGAACCATTTAAGAGCTCTATCCTTCAATATTGCCGAAAAAAATCTCAACTTTTGAGTGTTCAGCAAGTAACCCTAAGATCTAAATACAATTTCAAATTCAAAGAGAAAGGTTTCTTGTTCCTCTGACCTAATACCATGGAAGTTGGAAAGGAAATATGGAGGGATGTTCTTCATATGCACACTGACATCAGTATCTTGAATGGGAAATCCAAGAGGATCTTCTTCATTGTCATCATCTCCATCCATTTCTTCTACCTTATATGTCACCTCCTCTTCTTCTACCTGCAAAATTGGATGGTGATGTGGTTCTTACTGCACCGCATGATCAAATGGGGGGGTTGGTGTTGGAGAAGTATTTTTTTTTGTTTTTATAAAAAAATATAATGAGAATGCTAATGCAATGCAAATTTTTGTTCTTGAAATGAAAGATGTCCAATGCATTTTTTTTTTTTGCATAAAGTAAAATAAATGAATAAAATATGGAAGAAAACAATGCATGCTTTGACACCTCCCCAGAAATGGTGCCAAAAAGTGATGAGCCTCAATATTGCAACAAGAATGTTGCAACTCTCAAGGGTACCAACTTTAATTATCAACCCGGGTTCGTACAAACTTAAGAGGCATCAACACTATATGTGTAGCATTGTGCCATTCTTTCGCTGTCATGATGTAATGGAGTGAATGTAATGAAATAAAATCCTAAACTAATTTCCCAAATGGAAATGTTACTTTGAAAAAAAATTAATCCTAGGCAAGAACAACAATTTGTAATTGAAATCCTAAGAGCATGAATTCAAATAAATAGGCCTAATGTACATTTTAAATAGGCATGTCCTAATTGGTGTTTTGTTCTTCCTAAATCATGGATTTAGAGCCTAAGGGTTATGATTCAACCCTAAGATACAAAAACCAAACGTTTTGAGCATATATGGTCAAGTTTACACATGTTAGAGGAGTGCTACAAGAAGTTACAGTGTTTGCTACTAGAAGTTACATGTTTGCTACAGGAAGATATAATTCAATGAATGATCAAGTAAATAAAATCCAATTGGGGTGGGAAAAATTTTCTTAGGTCTCCATTCCAAGTGGAGTCACCCAAAAATACCCATGTTAACACGTGCTAAAAATAGAAGAAAATTACTAGTCTAAAATCTAGAAATTCAAGAACTAGTGAGCTAGTTAACCTATCAAATGCCTAACCTAATCAAGTGAAAATGAAATGGAGTAAGTTTTTTTATTAACTTGAATTTTTTTATGACCTAATTCAAGTTGAATGAACTTAAATTAAGTTCATTATCATGTTCTAAAAAATAGCATAAAATTACTACTAGTTGCTACAAGGGACTTCCAGAAAATTTAGATTTGTGAATGAGAAAACTAATTCAAGTAGCTCAATGATTACTATGACCTTACAAAGATATTACAAGGATGAAATCATGATTGTGATGCTGAAACAGAACTCATTTCAACCATTTAACCCAATCCTACAACAAGAAGTTATCAATACTCAATGCAGAAATAGGAAAAACAAGAACAAGAGATGCATGTGAATAAGAAGTGAAAAGAAGAAAAGTAAATTATACAAAATGGATCTGAGGCTCCTGGGATGGCCAAGCCCAAGGATACTTAGATTCCTATGAAAGAGGCCAAGATTTAGAAGCTAAAAAATGACACCAATATTCATTATTTGAATCCGTCCAATTACATCCCTGCTAGAAATGAAAATGGAGCTACAACAATACATGTTTTCTCCAAAAGAAGACTTAGAAAAACCAACCGTTAGAGGAAAATTTGAATTAATACTTATAAAAATTTATTAGGAAGAATTATCCTTGAAAGGAGGAAGCTTTACCCTCCAAAATACCTCATATAGTGGATCTAGTTCCCAACACTAGGAATCTGCATTAAATGACAGGGAACACATTCCTAGATTTTCTCAATCATTGGAGCTCCAGAATTTGTGCAATAATTTCATAATATCTTGTTGATTTATTATCCAATATTTATCCTCCCATAGTAGGGAGCAATTTCCTAAATTATCTCCTCCTCCAAATCTTCATAATCTGCCCAATATTCGCATAATATTCTACAAAAATAAATAATATTATGCACAAATATGCAATTATCTATAAACCTTCCTAATGAACATATTAAAGTTAAAAATATGTCTTCTAATGCAAAAAGAGAGGTTTAATGTGCTTAAGGATGATCAGATGGGCCTTAATTTATGTCTAATTTGGATGCCCATCACAAGCCTTGGAAGTGTACGTAGATTCGAGGAGATATGCAAAGGACAGGATGGAATTTGTGTCTAGCAAGAAACGACAAAGTTCTTATCCTGGGTATCATACTACTGGGCATAGAAATGGGTGTGTGATGTGCAAGGGGCCCTAGTGGTTAGGATAGATGGAGGTCAATAGATGAAGAACTAGATAAACAATTGACAGTTAAATTGGCATCTTAGGGTTGGTTTCATTGTGAGGGCGTGATATGGAGTGATATCGGGTGTCATGTGGGGACCACGTGGAAGTTCTCGATGAAGTGAAAAGAGATGATTGGCCAATCCTTAAAATGACCATATCTTTTGATCTGGGAATCAGATTGAGGAAAAAATTTATATTTCCAGAATTCTCTCAATGATATAAACGTAATGGAAATGTGTATTTAAAGTTTTTAGGAGTTTGAAAAGACACAAAATTTTAATACCCCATTTCCATGATAGGAATTTGGAGGTTGGGTAAAAGATAGTAATTCCTTATTTTGCCTCTATTATATGGTATGGGGTGGATGGGGGTGTTACATAGTGGTCACAGAGCAAAAGGTTCAACACTGGACCTCTGGAAGATAATATCCCTAAATCACATTAAGGAAATAAGTAAAATTTTTGTGCAGCGTGTGATGTTGGTTACAAATGTTATCGTGCCTCCTTATTTTATTTGAGAGATATTTGTATATATTGTATGTTGATGATAATAATGTTATTGAAATTGTTATTGCTTGACAAATGCAATAACCTGTTGTTGATGTTTCATACATATGTACAACCATGTGATTATTGAAATCTACCAAGGATTATAATGCTTGTGTTTTAATTTTTAATTAATGTTGGCTAATAGTTTTGTATGTGTGGAAACACATTAAGGATACACTAAAGAACAATAAAAGAGAAAGGGAATGAACAACATAATGGTGCAATATAGAACTAACATGTTACAACATGGACATGAAGAAGAGGAATTAGTCGAGAAAAGAGGAGAGGTAAACTCTCTTGACTGGATGGGAACCTTGAGAAGTCTAAGGGGTGAACTCAGAAGTTGTAAAATTGACAATGAGGGGATTGACAGAGAACAAGAAAGATAGGCATAAATGAATGCATTAATATTGCAAATTCTATCATAATTACAAAGACAAAGGAAACATGAGCTTGGAGCTAGTTTCAATCTCAAACAGAGTTCTTTGGGGCTTGGAAGACAGGAGAGGAGGACTGATAACATTGAGGGAAGTAGAGCTAGGAAGAGAAACAACTAGTCCAATGAGGAAATAGTGAGGGGAGGTTCCCCATTGAGTATTCATGAAAGGAGGACAATGGATTATGGGTAGCACTCAAGTTATACAACTAGAAGGCACCATCACTAGAGGAGAAGAGGACATGATTACATGCCAAAGGAGCTTAGGAAGGAAAATCCTCCTACATTTGATAGAGAGTTAAATAGAATAGATGATGAAAAATCATGGCTACTTGTGTTGAAGAATTTCTTTAGAGTCCACAGTCAATCTAACAATATAAAAGCTAAGGTAGCCAATTTCATCCTAAAAGGTTAAGCCAATGTTTGGTGGGAGGATTTGAAGAATGTGAGGAATATAAGAGAAGAAGAGTTGCCTTGGAATGATTTTTAGGAAATATTTAGGAGAAAATAATTTTCTGATAAGTTGTTTGACAACAATTCCAAGGAGTTCTATGAGCTCAAAATGAGGAAAATGTTTGATGAGTATATTACCAAATTCCTAGACCTTCTATGGCATGTTCTCTACCTCAAGGAGGAAAAGGAAAAAGTTCAAATATTTATTAGTGGGATTCCACAGTCATTTAAATAAAAAATTGATTTGATGATCCACCGGCTCTAGAGGACACAAATAGGAATTTAAAGCATTGTTATGAGCATTCTAGGTATAGGCTACTATAGGGATTAATGCATAGGTGGTTGTGGCTGGAATACCCTCAAGGATATTCTTGTGATCCAAGGCATACCATTTCAGATTAACTGTAGTTGTCACAAAGAAGCATGCATATATCCATATCAATGCATAATAATCAAAGTGAATAAGAGAGATTACGTCGATCCTTGGTGCAGCCCTGCTGAAGAACACAATGTAGAAAAGTGGAAGACCCCTCTGCTAACTCCTATATTAGCACCTGCACATAAACAAAATGGAGAGTAATCCTACTACATATAAACTCTGGTAATTAAATCATTCATACATAAAGATATAAGACAACATGCATCTAAGCTACTTATAAATTATGGTATTAAATCAACATGTAAATAAACACTACATCAACACCATCAAGTAGACAACATAGTAGCAGATCTATATTATTAGATTGAAGAAGAAAGATTACAACCATCTTGGCTCGATCAAGCTTCATCTAGTCCTAAAGCTCCTCTCTCACTCTCTCTAAACCTCTTGGCAGCATAACAACTATACCTCATACAAATTTTTGACAATCATTTGACAACCATTCGACCCTCATCACAATGAATAAGCCTCCAATATATAGATGATGAGAGGCTTATCCTTGCCAATTGTCTCATGATTTCCATTGAGGAAAAATCTATTATGTTTCCTCACTTTATTTCTCTTTCCCTTTCCATGAGACTCAGTTAGGAATAACAATGTCCTTAGTTAGGTCAGACGTCAATGTTTCCTTCTTTTCAAGCTGACATTTGAGTAAAAAGCGGAGTGTTAGTTAGTCAACCTGCTCTTTGACCTCCGGAATCTCACAAATCTTGGGTAATACAACCCTTTAGGCAAAAATGTGAGTTAACCTAGGAATTAATGCCCTTGGCTAGTGCATGGGGAGATTTATAACCCCTCTTGCCTGATTCTGGGGTGTGTTACCTTGGCAAATAGGCTTGTTAATAAGGTCGTGTGTTTAACCAAAATGTCTTTCTACTTTGAGCTGATGAGGAGGTCATTTTCCTGTATAACAGATTCCCCCTAAAGTGTGAGGTCAGAGATGAAGACGATGGCTGAAATACTTTATAAATTTTGTTTGGAAAAAGAGAGAGAGGATCAGAGATTTAGGACTGTGGGAAACCTGAAACAAACCACATATGACAAAAATATAGAATCATGTCTTGAGTCAGGCATTCCCATGCTCAGTAGCTATTTCAAAGTGATTTCTCAAAAGAGGTATGACAATCATGTCCACCGATAAGCACAATGTGGAACTGTGTCATAATATGATCATCCTGATGAGCTGTCTCTGAAAACAATATACGTAGCTTGGGAGAGGAAACAAGGCTGAGAGATGCAAGCCTCTACCCAAGGTCTTGGTCGCTGCTTTACTTGAACAACATATTTATGAACATGTGAATAAAGGATTTTATATCGAATATGTGAGGAATCATCTTATTACCATTCAATAATGAAAATTTTAACACACGTGAGAATGGCCACCAATAATGATGATGGTCTCCAAGATGCACAATACAATTTAACGAGTGTGAAGAATGATGTTTTCGTTGAACACTCATAGAATCATTCAACTGGGAGGCAATGATGAAAACCTCCAAACAAACACAAGGTAACCTGCCACTAATGACTGCAAGCTCCAGGGTACTGATAATTTCTGGATGTGCTTCCTAGATAGAGTGTTGAAGTCGATAGAAATAGACTTGTCGAAAGCTAGGCATTAAGGTGTCCTACATCAGTCGACACAAAACAGGACAAGAATTATTTTTTTTGGAGATAAATTTTGAGAAATGAGTCCAATGGATGGAGGGCATGATGGAAGTATATGGTCGATGAATGACACAGGAAGCGGAGGATAGTTGGATCCCTTGAACAATAGAAGGCATGACACAAAGGTTTACAAGATAGCATAGACTCATGAACACCAAAAAGTGTTAGGATAGAGGGATGCAAGAACATCAAAGTATATAAAGGCTAAAATCATAGGTTGGTAAGGTTCATTTGAGAGGCTAACAAAAAAGGTTTGCTGAGGGAGTGCCATGTTCAAGGGAATGATTGCTGCCAAAAAATCCTTCTGAATACAGATAATGAGTCACTTTGTTATCCAATTTTTCCCCATATGATTAAGTTTAACGAGTCCAGATGGGTAAACTCGGTGGTCTTTTCATATTTAGAGAGTTTGAAAATATCTTAAAGAGAAACTCCAGGGGGGTCCCTTTGTCATGGTTGATAACTGGGTGCAACAAAGGTTTAATAATATACCCGAAAAAATTCATTTTCTGTAGGTTGGTCTAATGAGTTCAGATAAAGTGATAAACTTGTGCTCAATAGAAGTTTGATTCATTTTGTTAAGAGTACAAGGGGATGGAGTAAACTCGATATTCTTCATGAAATTTTAATGAGTCACATGAAGAAAAACTCAATAGATACTCATAAAATTTTAATGAGTTAGATGAAGAAAACTTGATATGTCTTTTTCAGTAGCGAGGAAAAATAGATAAAAGAACTCCTTAGGTCTTCTCCGTAGATGTTTTACGAGTCCAAAGAAGATAACTCGGGGATTTGTATAGTTCAAGAGCAAGAAAAGGTCCCAAAAAAGAAAGTTCTCATATCATCTTCGTAGGAGTTTTATGAGATCGAAGATGGTAACTCGGGGATTTTTTGTTTCAAGAGTGAGAAAAGGTCCCAAAAATGAAAGTGCTTATCCAAAGTCAATTGTGGTCAATTTTTCATATCAACACTAAAATTTCATCAGTGCATAAGTAAAATTTAACAGCATATTGAAATGGTGTATGATTAAAATCATAGGAATGAAAAACTTAAATTTCAATGACTAGCTAAGGTGAGTCATACCTCCATAGTGACTATAAGAATGGTTAGAGGCCTTTTCTTTCACCGTTTTGAGTTCTCTGAGAGTGTTCTCGAGAAAAAGTAGCAGATATTCCCCAAGCGATTGTGAGCAATCCAGGCCACCATTTTACTCTCTGTCTATTCTAGGTACCTTTCCTAATCCTTAACTTAAATTTTAATACCTTTTTAAGTCAATTGTGGGGATGATTTTTAGTTTTTGGGCAAGCCCTAAGCGGCTTGGCTGACTAACACGGTTTCTCAGGCCTGGGGGGCATTAAATTCTCTGCCCATGAAAGGAAGGGGCGTTAGCACACCCTGTGGGCTCTTGAGGGCTGCGTTAGCCAACCAAGTGCAAGGCAAAACCATATTTTTTCATTCCCATGGTTTCTAGCCAACAAAAGATTGATTGAAGGGTATTTTTGTGCAGGATTTCACCTAGAAAAATGATTTTGTGGAGGTAAAGAGCTCATGATGCTGAGGAAGTACAAGCACTAAATGATCCAACAAGCTTAAAAACTTTGTGAAGGTGCAGTTTGTTAAAATACGCCATATTGGACCTAATGAAGGGTCAGGGGGAACTCCCTAGCTAAATTATCGACTAGTGGGATGAAAATCAAGGTGTGTTCAGGATCCGAGATCATGAGCTCTCTATCTAAAGAGATGATATTTACTTCCTCATTGGTTTATCATGCAGAGGTGCATGAGTAAACATGCTAAGAGGGAGAGTGAATCCTAGAACCACTGTGGAATTGTTTTAGATACACTATCAACCTGCGACTGGACTAGTTAGCAACCGGGTTCCCATTCAGTGGATTAGAACTATGCCAATGAGGTCCATTCTATGGATGAACATGTGCTTGGCAGGGTCCAAGAGCCAACATGTAGCTTCAAAGGCTCATTTTCTACTAGCAATAGACTGCTTACATCCACAAGTATTCAACTGGTGTGAGGGAGTCCTCCGCCAGGTGAAATAGGAGTTGATAGCATGTAAGACTTAGGCCCAAAGAGAGTTTGGATACAGTACTTTCATCCTGTCCTTTATCCTTGAGAGAGTGCCCGTGATGAGGTTGCACATGAGTCTGGATATAGTCGGTCCCAGGGAGCTGAGACAGGAGAGATGGGCTTCCCTAGCACCTCAGAATGTAGGGGGACTGATTAGACACTTCTTTGAGTGGCTCAGTGACTAGATTCTGATTATTGATGATTATGCCTATGCAAGCATGGATTAAATAGGGGATCTAGAGCTGATATTTCCACCTAGCACTCAGTGGGGGCCACAAGGTAAGAGGATTTGATCAAAGTACCAAAATGTATTTTTTAACTTTTGAAGTTTATGTAATGTTTTTTTATTATGGGTGAAAAAGTATTGACATGAAGTGTTTGCTTGACACAGATGTGGCACTAGTATGTCCTACAAGCATACCATGCCATGCTAGGCGGGGTGATCATCTACCTGGGGCTGGAGAAGATGCAGAAGCCGCCACAGCGAGAGATGACACACAGAGTCTCTACGAGGTTGCTAGGAACCTCAAAGGTTTGAGCATGGGTGTGCCACCTCTTCCCATGAGGGAGATACCAGCTCATATGCAGCGACACACAGTGGGTGTGCCAGAGCGGTTTTTGGTTCCTCTTAGGAGGTTGGCTAGAGCTGTTATGAGTTATCATGAGTAGCAAGCTCAACAGTAGTAGGGTATAGCCAACGAGTGTCATAGTGAGGCTTAGCAGAGCCATTTTGTACTTAAAAACACCCAAGTTTTGGGAATTTTTTATGTAAAAAGACTAGAATCGATATATATATATATATATATATATATATATATATATATATATATATATATATATATATATATATATATATATATATATATACATATATATACAGATATTTTGGTGATTCATGGTGTATATGCTTGTTTTGATTTTTTGTAAATTTTTAACTATGCAAAATTTTACATTTCATACATGTAACTATAATGAATGAGACAAATGCCAATCTAATACATAATTTTAAAACAAGTCTGTTAATGCATTAAATTCTCGAGGAATGTGTTCATATGTAATAAACTCAAATTGATGTTCCAAGATTCGTACCCTTAAATAGTAACATAACAAGATTGGATTGTGAATGTGATAGTGATTAGTCAATTGCATAATGACTAGCTGAGAGTCTAACCTAACCACCAGATTGGAGATGTCTTGAGATGATGCTTCAACAAGAAGTTCGATCACAGACATATACTCAGCAATATTGTTGGTGGCAGTACCAAGAAAAACTCCCTCGGAACTAAGTAGTTCTAAATCGACTGTAAAGGACCCAAGCAGCTGATGCAATATGTTGTGTGTGATGTCTGGAACCATCTGTGTATCCTGGGTGTGGTAAGGGTAGTGAAGAGATTTGCGCAACAAGAGACATGTATGAGACAAACACTCATAAAAAGCCAAAAAATCTAGTCACAACAAAAGAAGAAAAACTTATAAACACATAAAATTACAAAGAAAATGCCTAGTGAAATAGTAGGCATAATACTTCTTCAAATAGAACCCGTTGCGAGGCTCCATGAGTGGAAATACATCATAGTCTTGAAGTTCATAGGCACATTTTGAAAGGACCTTAGTAACAAAGTATGGACTGATCCATAATGGTTGAAACGTACCTTACCCCAAGAGATCGTGCTTTTGATCGTAAAGTAAAAGGAGGTCACCCTCTTGGTAAGAACGAGGCTTGACATTTTTTTCATATTGGTCTTTGACTCAATGCTTATGGGCTTCAAGAGCCAATGCAACATCTTGATGAGTCTCATCCAGCTGATTGAGGGATAGCAAGTGCTCTTCTTCGGCTACGGTGTCAGGCAGGAGTTCAACAGCTAATTTTAGGGAAGGAATTTGGCACTCGATATGAAGAACTACTTCCAGGCCCTAAGAAATTTGAAATGGTGTAAATTCTGTAGTAGTTTTAACTGATGTTCGGTATGCCCAAAGAGCAGGATATAGCATATGGTGCCAACAGGTTTTATGATTGCCTACTAACTAGTGGATCATGGTTTTTAGGATGCCATTGACAGCTTCCACTTGGCCATTAGCCTGTGGGTAGTAGGAGGAAGAATGTACTTGCCTAAAACAAAGAAACAATGTTAAGTTAGACATCATGTGGTTCTAAAAGTGAGAACCATGGTCTATAACGATCGTGCAGGGCATGCCGAAATGACAGATCACCTAATCAAATGGTAATAATGTCACGGTTTCTCCATTAGACCGAAAAGTGAGAATGGCTTCCGCCCATTTTGTGAAGTACTCCAAAGCAACAATAATGAAGTTCTGTCCATTAGAGGAAGTGGGGTTGTAGGTGACGAAGTTAATGCACCATTTAGCAAAGGGGTTGACAGAGATAACCAGGTGTAGGGGGCCGGTGGTGTGCTCATTTTCTTGGTAAATATTTGGCAAGGATGACACTCTTGGACTGCAGTAATACAATCTTTAAACAAGGTTGGCCAATAATATCCTACACCTAGAATTTTCTAGGCAGTATCTCTGCCAAAAATATGGTTGCCACATGCCCCAACATGACAGTCATTTAGAACTTGTTATGCCTCTACATGAGTGAGACAACATCGAAGAATTGTATCAATGCAACAATGATATAAATTATTGTTCAACACTAAATAGTGGTTGGCTTGGTGGCAGATGTGATGATGGATGCCTAAAGAGAGATCTAGGTGGAATCGTTGTGCTTGGAGGTGGACAATAATGTCTCCATACCAAGGATCAGCTGAGTCAATTAGATAGAGAGATTCATCTGGAAGAGGATCATGGGATACCTCTTTTGGATCAACTATGGGAAGGTCCGACAATAATTTTGCGAAGACTAAGTAGTTTTTCATTTTGGCAATGGAGAAAACCAAATCAAATTGTTGGAGGATAACAATCCATTTGGAATATTTTCCTCTGATGAATTGAGAAGACAAAATGTGTCTCATGGGATTCTCCAAGGTGATGATAGCAGTCTATTGCAACAATATATAGTGCCAGAAGTGATTGAAAGTAAAGACAACTGCCAACGATTCCGATATCATGAAACGCATAGCCCATGGCCCTTTGAAAGGTTTCTCTAGGATTCTTCAGACCAAATGGGAGATTACAATATCAAAATATTCCCCGCAGTAAAATGAAGGTGGTTTTTTGTTGGTCCGCTAGTTTTATGGCAATCTTGTTATAGCCTGAGAAACCATCCATTAAGGAGAAGGATTCACAATCGGTACAATCATTGATTGTCTGGTCAATGAACGCGGTCGGATAATTATCTTTTGGACACTCAGTGTTCAAATATCAATAGTCAACATAGACCTGAATGGTACCCAATTTTTTATCTATAGGAACCAGATTGGAAACTCATTCCATCAAGGGAACGAGGTAGACGAAACCAGCACGTAATAATTTTCCTATCTTAGTCTTGATGGCTGCAGTTTTGCGGGGATGGACTGGTTGGAGTCTTTGGTGAAATGGGCCTGGAATTGTCATATACCATGATATCATGCTCAATGATAGATGGTTCTATGTTGGGCATCTCCTCATAAGACCAAGTGAATACATCGTGAAATTCCTTTAAAAGGCAGGTGAAGCTTGCAATCGGCTCCAATCTGTATATTTTCCATGATGCTTGTCTTGACTTAGATATCAATGAGCATTATCTTAGAAATATTTCTCATGTTACCTTCTGAATCAAAAGTTTGGATAGTTTTGTAACTCAAGAGAACAACCTCAGGTGGCTCAAAAGACATGATTTTTACAGCGGTCACATCCAAATTAGAAATCGAAGTGCAATGGTGAGAGGTTTCCAAAGGTCGCTCCTCTAAAGAAAATATATCATGAATAGCTTCGTCTGTAGGTAGGACTTCATAGAGGAGATGATTAGAGGGAGCCACAATGGGAGGGGAGATGGTACCGTTGGTTGTAACCAAAGTGAAAGAAGGATCAGATGTAGATTGAATGGCTAGGTAAGCCAATTCGACTGGTGACAATGACATTTTTTCTCCATAAGGGTCAATGTTAGAAGGGGATAGGAGGATCCATGGATCGTTTGGGTCATGAGGAATGGTGGAGACCATAAAAACCATTTATGGAACCTCAGGCATCAGGAGAGGAAAGAAACCCATCAGGGCAGAACCCTTCAAAAGATGAGTACCAACACTAACATAAGAGTCAGATATGTCACCCACTAAGGGTAAGGTGCCACTAGGAAATGGGGAGTAATCTGTGGTGTATAAGGACAACTGGTCCACTGTGATTATTCTCCTATCCAATGGAAAGAGGATGAGGTGGAAGATTGAAGACACAATGGAAATCATGGCATAAGACCAAATGTAGCCCAGAAGCAAATTATAATCGAGATAACAATCTACAACTTCAATGTCCACCATTACCATTTTCCCACTCAGAGTGATGGGGTAGTTGGAAAGGCATCCTTTTGGGATGAATATATGTCCATCGAATTATTTAAGGGAATTCGACGATGAAGAGAGGGTTGGAGAACCCAAGCCGAGTCAACATGAATTAGACATGATGCAGGTCGAAGCGCCTTCGTCAATGACCATTATGTAGATAGCTCAGCCTTTTGAAATAACCTACATCTGAAATGCAAGTTGGTGGGAAAGGTGAGGCTTACATTTCTCCATGTCGAATATTGCTAGCATGGTATCTTGAGGGTCAACCCTAATGGCTGAAAGAAAAGCTTTCCATTGTGTTGGATAGGTTTGTAATACTTCAACTATAGACATAGATCACGATGCTTGTGCCAAATCTTCTACAATATTGTAGTTATGGGCAACACGTACAATTGTGCAACGAAGTACCCCTTTAGGGGCGTGAATCAAAAGATCAAAAACAAGCCTTTCGATATGAAGATCATTAGGCAGTGGTGAGTTTGAAGTCAAGGTAACGTCCAAAGTGTTAGTGACTGGAGCTCCATATGTTTTGGCTCACGTTTGAAGATCAACTATTTCAAAGGTGTAAATGGTCGACGATCCTTCACCAGAGGAAGGATGTTTTGAATTATCATCACCCCCTTGTGGGGGTTGGGGCAGGACCAAAACAAGATGTTGTTGTAGAAATTCCCACTGTAGATCAATAGATTATGCAATGTACTAAAGAAAAATACAAGATCTACTTCTACAACAAACTTTGCGGAAGCTTAATCGAATATGAGCAAGATCAATTAGAACACATATAACTAAGAATGAGAAATCAATCACACATGAACACAGAATAATAACCTCGGAAAGCCTCAGACTAAAACCCCAATCTCTGTATTATCATACAAGTGGAAATATGTTCAAGTTACAAAAATAATCGGCTCTTAAGCTATCCTGCTCTCTCTGCAATCAAGTTGCTGCTCATAGACAGTCAAAATCTTCTCACAAACCTTCTCCTTTGCCCTCCAAGCCTCCTATTTCCTTGCGCAGTTTTCCCTGGGGTCCAGTGCTTCCACTTGTGTGAATTTCCACCTCACACTGCTCACTTGGCTCAGAAATAACTGCACAAACCTAAAGGATATAAATCCTTATGCATGGATGAGTTTCCTTTATAAGAAAAATTCATCCAACTGATAGTACACTGCCCCTCCTCTGATCTCAACTAGGTCTCTGACTGAACTGACATGCATGAGTTATTTATGAGAGACTATTTAGTTATCTGGAGAGCAGCAGTTACATGCATGCAAGCATTAACTAACTGAACTCACAATTAATTCAAAAAACTATTTGAATTAATCTAATGGGACTTGACTCAGTTAACTGAGTCAACTAGTTACAACTCAATATTACAACTCATCCTTATCTCTTTAACTGATGGATAAATTCCTCAATTAATGGAGAAATTGTTGAATGTCCCCACATAGACTTCATGTTTGATTTTCTACAACTAATTAACTCATGGTGAATTAATTAATTATTTTACAAACAACTGCTAAGATCAAATTCGAATTTTACTTCACTATTTTAGTTCAGGGACTAACTAAAATAGGAATCTATCGCGAACTACTATTTTTAGCAATGTTATTTATAGCACTTCCATTTTTCATTCCCTGCTGCTATGTCCAACACTAGTACCTGAACTACTATTTATAGTAGTGCTATTTTTAGCACTTCTATTTTTAGCATTTATTGTTGCCATTTTCAACACTCCCTCTCAACAACAAAGGCATTCAACTCAGACCCAATCCTGAACCTTTGGAATGTTTTGCATGTAAAACTTCTCCTAAGTGTTGTTGCTCCAACAACTCTAGAAACAAAAAATCTCCCAACTAACTTCCCTATTGGGCTAGAAACATCCTCTAATGTTGAAGCTCCCTCTGCCACTGACAAGTGCTCCCTCTGTGACCTCTGAGCTACTACAACACTCCATGCATCTCACACCATTGCACACCTCACTGCGCCATCCTACACTGGTGCAACACTCCTGTGCCTCTTGTATTGTTGCAGCTTGCTAGCTCTACACAGTCTTGGGATTCCTGTATTGTAGCTCTCTCTACTATTCCATCTGCATCTATCTCTACCCACTCAGCTAGTCCTGATATTCCTCGTCATGGCTCCCGTAGCAAGGTCTAATCAAAGAGGTTGGGTACCTCAATGATCCTGCCCCTATTCTAGCCTTCTTAGGACTGTCACTCCACATCGCCCCACCTCCTACCTGGAAATATGGATGCATGTGATCCCTCTGCCCACTTGCCTCGAAATTCCCCCCCTACTAGAGGTCTCTGCATGAGTAGATGTCTCTACTCGATCTCCTCTCAGCTTCTCCAGTTGTGGCTGCTCCACAACCTCCTGAAGTTGCTTCACCAATTATGGCTCCTCCACAATTGTCTGAGACTTCTTCTAGCGCTGCATGTTGAGAGGTAATTTACTCTCCCTCTCAACCACCAAGTATCTAACCTTTTCCTTTCTCCTCAAGGCTTTGCATGTATCTTGTACCTCAAGTGCATACAGATTCTTGGCTAAAACAACAATCTATTTCATCTTTTCCGTCGTCACGAAATTTTCTGGAAAAAGGGCTGATTTTAAATCAACGATATCTCCCTCATCCGAACTCCAATTCAGCTATTTTTTTTTTTTTTAATTTGGGTATTTTTTCACAAGGAATCCAGATATGCTATTTGTTTCTAAAAATTTTGCACAAAAGTTTTCATATTTGCTCTGCAAACTCACAGCCCATTTTTTTTTTTTTTTTACTTCGATTTCTCTTCTTTGTATACCATTCACAACTTTGATAAACTCAGCTTTGATACCATGTAGAAATTCCCACTGTAGATCAACATATTATGCAATGTACTAAAGCAAAATACAAGATCTACTTCTACAACAAACTTTGCAGAAGCTTAATCGAATATGAGCAAGATCAATTAGAACACATATAACTAAGAATGAGAAATCAATCACACATGAACACAGAAGAATAATCTGGGGAAAGCCTTAGCTTAAAACCCCAATCTCTGTATTATCATACAAGTTGAAATATATTCAAGTTGCAAAAAGAATCAACTCTCAAGCTATCTTGCTCTCTCTGCAATCAAACTGTTGCTCATAGACAGTCAAAGGCTTCTCACAAACCTTCTCCTCTGTCCTCTAAGCCTCCTATTTCCTTGCGCAATTTTTCCTGGGGTCCAATGCTTCCACTTGTGTGAATTCTCACCTCACACTGCTCACTTGGCTTAGAAATAAATGCACAAACCTGAAGGAGATAAATCCTTCTGCATGGATGAGTTTCCTTTATAGGAAAAATTCATCCAACTGATAGTACATTGTCCCTCCTCTGATCTCAACTGGGTCTCTGACTGAACTGACATGCATGAGTTATTTACGAAAGAATATTCAGTTATCTAGAGAGAAACAGTTACATGCGTGCAAGTATTAACTAACTGAACTCACAATTGATTCAACAAACTGTTTGAATTAATCTAACTGGAATTGACTCAGTTAACTGAGCCAAATAATTGCAACTCAATATTACAACTCATCCTTATCTCTTTAACTAATGGATAAATTCCTCAATTAATGGAGAAACTGTTGCATGTCCCCACATAGACTTCATGTTTGCTTTTCTACAACTAATTAACTCATGGTGAATTAATTAATTATTTTACAAATAGCTGCTCAGATCAAATTCAACTTTTACTTCACTATTTTAGTTTAGGGACTAACTAAAACAGGAATCTATCCTAAATTTCCATTTTTAGCAATGCTATTTATAGCACTTCCATTTTTCATTCCTTGCTACTATGTCCAACACTAGTACCTGAACTGCTATTTATAGTAGTGCTATTTTTAGCACTTCTATTTTTAGCATTTCTTGTTGCCATTTTCAACAGCTGTTGCTACTAAGCAGGGAACAGATTATGTAGGACCACTAGGGTCTAGCCAATGTCCTCTTGAGAAAGATGATTTGTGCATTCTTAGAGATGTGGACATCATTGTGTGATATGGTCTTCCACAAAGATTTTGCAAGGGAACTTGACAAATTTTTCCTTTCCACGATTAGTTTTGGCAGTAGATATCAATTTGGGGTTGTTTTTCGTAGCAGGCTACTCTTCAGAAGGAGAGGTATTTTTCTCGTTCTTCTTTTTCCTTCTGTTTGGTTTTTGTTGTTCGTCTTGACTACAAAGGGTTGATCACAATGGTTAGAAGAGCAGTCGATTGGGTAGATGTAGCGGTATCGACAGGCAACTAAGCAACCCACCTGCTAAGTTGTTTTACAACAGCCCTGGAGGTAGCGCCAACGAGACCGTCAGCATGCGCATTGGGTTGTTGAGTAGCAGGAGCATTGGAAGTTTAGAGGGCATTGTAGATTACATGATATAGTGTTCCAGAATACGAATAAATGAAATCCAAGTGTTGGGCACGATGAATGGATTGGTCTTCAATGACCGCACCACTTAATGCAATGTCCTTGGAAATTTTAGGAAGAAGAGATTTGCAGAGCCAATCTGCTAACAGGTAATTTGGAATGGGGGTATTGACGAGCCTCTGCCTACGTCTCCATTTATGAATGTGATCAGAGATGTGGGTGGAGATTTCTTGGTGCAAGGTAGTAAGAAGTTTCATCTTGGTTTCGTAGCAGATGGGCAAATGAAATTGCTTTAAAAATTCCATTTCTAGGGCACCAAAGGTATTAAATTACGTGTGTGGTAACTCAATGTACCATTTGGTGGCATTGCCAGTAAGGGTGCCAGGGAAGAGTCGGAGCCGGATAGTGTCATCCACCATGGAGATCGATACACATCATAGATGGTAGGTGGTGACATGTGTACTCAAATCATCCCCTTGCTTCCCTTCAAACTTCGGGATGTTGGTAGGTATTTTGTGCGGGATTTGGGGCCAATGTAAGTTATGGTAGATGGGTTCATTATTCAGTTTATATAGATCGGGGATATCGAGTGTTTCCAAAAAACTAAAAGTGTTTGGTGCCCCCGAGTCTGACCAAGGTGATGAAGAATGACTTGAAGGACCCTAGGGTCCGCCCATCATATTGTTACCAACAGGATACATAGGATTTACTAGATACTAGCCTTCTTGATTTGGTGGAATAGTCATATATGATGGTTTTCCATAAGGGACATTAGGCTAGGGGAAAATACTGGTTTCCCCTAGGATAAAAAGTTCCCCCTTAACTCAATTGAGGTTGAGGAGGGGTTGCCTAGATAAATGGAGCAGGACCTAGTAAAGGGGTTCTGCTTGCCATATAATTTGTCATAGGTACATGACTGACACTAGAATAGTGTCCACTTGGGGGAGGTAAATCGATCAATGATGGTCCAGCTTGTCCTATAGGCGGAGGGGGAATAATGATGCCCCCAACTAGTATGTGCATGTTGGGAACATTTCCCCATGGCATTTGAGCATGGGGATTTGAACTTAACAAAGGATTCCAACCAAAAGGATTACTGAAGGGACCCATGCTAATAGTGCTATTTGGAGTGATAGCCGAAGGTCCAGGAGCAGACACAAAAGGGGTAGAAACCAACATGTACTGGGTTCCACTCATAGTAGGTGTAACTAGGTTGCTCGAACTTGGCATAGTCTGGATAATAGGGTACCCAATTAGTTGTGTGTTACTAACTATTGGTAGGGGAAGTGATGGTGGACCAAAGTTTTCCACAAAATACCATGACCCATTAGTAGTTGAGGGTATATTGGATGTTCGTACTGTTGAAGACATGGTAGGTACAAGTGTTATCTAAATCAAAACTGGTCCGAGAGGATCGGTGAGGGAGGAGTATAATACAAATCCTTTACTGAAAAAGTCCTCAGGCAGTATAGGGTCCTAGGAGGTGTTGTGGGATTCAGTGTTAGACATAGGAGACTGATTTCCTGAAGAGGGAGAATATGGGTCACCAAGGCTCAATTGATCCTCTAAAGTGAGTGGAGGAAGATCTTGTTGTCACCTAGATTGAAGACAAGGGTCGTATGTAGCCACGGTGACTGATATATTTTATCAAATTTTTTTATAGTGATATTTTATTATAGTCTTAGTGATGACAAACCAACACATAAAAAAAAAAAACTCTAAAAGTCAATTAGCAAGCATTCAGGGGATATGACTCTGTCTAGAGATGAAACCCAATATCACAATGGCTAAAAGAGAGAGATGGTCAAATGTACAGTTACGATTACTCTTGAGCTTCACTCAAACGTCATATTAAGGGGCCAAGTACTCTCATGAAGATGAGCACCCTCCCAAAAACTAATGACAGAGTAGGTTCGTCTGTTAAGGTACCAGGGCAGCCCACCCTAGTCACCTTATGTTCGTCCCTAAAATAATTTGGCCACTATGGTTACCTCAAATCACAAAAACTACCAGGGAGGACAAGGTCACAGGTAGTACACTATGTGGGCAGGATACCTAAGTCCCTAACTCTGCTTCGATATCCCTGAAGGGATCCCCGATACATAGAATACCTAATGGAGATGCAATTGAAGGAGAGTTACCTTCTCCCAGATTCCAATGTTGCCTTGCATTTAACTCCACTTTTACTATAGTGGTCTCAGATAGTATGAGTGCAGCAGGATTTTACTCTCTCTTAGTTTTACGATCTTGGGTAGTTAACTCACCACTACCTATCTCAAGATCCTAGCCTAGACTAATATGTGTGTATGCTAAAAATGATTTACTGATTTATTTTATTACGAGATTGATTTTAAATGTACTTTATTAATGTCTTCGGAAGGGGTGTTAACATATGGAGTTTTGTGAGACTCTGACACAAACCATGTAGAAAATATGCTTTGTAATTTCATTTCGATGAATAAGTTATTTCTACAAGGAGAGAATCATTTATACATCAATGCATCACCATGCATCCAATGCAGTAAACACATGCACAACTTGTAGACATGCAATGCTCTCTAACAACTAACCTAATATACAGATGCATAATCTAACCAACTAAAACATAAATAAACAAAAAAGTTCATTTTTCTTTTCAAAAAACAAATGTGCTTAAGCTATTTATCTAAAAAGAAAAAAATCAAGAAACAGGCAACCAAGAATAGTGCACAACTGCAAATCCTTGAAACATACTATAAGCATCTTCTCAACCCAAGAATTCACATAGTAGGTTTTTTATCAAGATAATGGCTAGATAACACACTTCAGGAGAGGCTACATGGTGTTAATGGTAGGACTAATGCTCTGTTTGCAAGCCTTAGCAGCGTTATAACTCACTTGTTTGCACAACTAGGGTGCGTTACAGAAGTAGAGGCTGTAAATAAAGTCATTCAGGGTCTGATCAAAGGCTGAGCACAGTACCAAAGGTTGTGAAGTGTCCTAAGTGGTCAGAATGGGAACCAAGAAGAACAAGAAGGCCTAGAAAGAAAGAGAGATCTGGGAAATTGGGAGGTAAAAACCGAGAACTAAGTATAGTCCCCACCGGAGTTGCCAATTCTACTATAGGGATTAATGCATGGGTGGTTTTGGCTGAAATACCCTCAAGGATCTTCTTGGGATCCAGGGAAAACAATTTTAGATTAACTACACTTGTCACAAAGAAGCATACATATATCCATATCAATGCATGATAATCAAAACGAAGAAGAGAGATTACCTCAGTCCTTGGTGCAGCCCTATTCGAGAACACAATGTAGCAAAGTAGAAAACCCCTCTTCTAGCTCCTAGATCAACAACTACACATGAACAAGACAGAGAGTAATCCCACAGCATATAAACTCTGTTAATTAAAGAATTCATACATAAAGATATAAGACAACATGCATCTAAGCTACTTATAAATTATAGTATTGAATCAACATGTACATAAACACTACATCAACACCATCAAGAAGACAACACAACAACAAATCTATATTATTAGATTGAAGAAGAATGATTACAACCATCTTGGCTGGATTAATCTTCCTCTAACCCTCAAGCTCCTCTCTCTCTCAACCTCTTGGTAGCATAACAACTATATCTCATACAAAGTTTTGAAAATCATTTGACAACCATTCGACCCTCATCACAATGCCCAAGCCTCCAATATATAGATAATGAGGGGCTTATCCTTGCCAATTGTCTCATTAGTTCCATTGAGGAAAAATCTAGGATGTTTCCTCGCTTTGTTTCCCTTTCCCTTTCCATGAGACTCTATTAGGAATAGCAATGTCCTTATATAGGTCAGAGGTAGATGTTTCTTTCTTTTCAGGCTGACATTTGAGTGAAAAGTGGAGTGTCAATCAGTCAAACCACTCTTTGATGTTCAAAATCTCACAAATCTTGGGTAACGGGGCCCTTTAGGAAAAACAGTGAGTTAACCTAGCGACTAATGCCCTTGGCTAGTGCATGGGGAGAGTTCTAACTCCTCTTTCCCATTTTTGGGGTGTGTTACCTTGGAAAATAGGCTTGTGAATTAGGTCATGTCTTTAACCAAATTGTCTTTCTCCTTTGAGTTGATGAGAAGGTCATTTTTCTGCATAACATAGGCTAGAGTTTAAGGGAATTTAGAAGGCTAGAAGAGGTCTCAAATTCAAAGGAAAGAGGCAGGGAATCATGAAACAATGGTATGGAGAGAAAAAAAAAAAGGAAATTTCACCACCAAAAATATATGTGAGACTTAGAAGAAGTTAAAATCTACTAATAAAGGTTGATCTACCTAGATTGTAGGAGAAGATTCTAAAGGCTATGGAGGAGAACCATTGAAATGATAGATTTGTGGGGAAAATCATAGGAAAATGGATTGTACCCATCACAACAAGGATGACTCAATGTTGTAAAGTGTGCAAGAGGTTGATATAGTTAGGGTAGGTAGCCTAGGACGTGCCAAGAATTTACACAGTAGTAGACAATTGACAAGCATAACACTAGGAAGTGATAATTGAAATGGAAGCTAGCCATAGGGAGCAAAATAAGAGTGGAATATATCATTAAATTGTGCCTCTTGGTGCTAAAAGTAATGAACACAACAATTGAATTCAATTTGTTACCACTAGGGGCATATGATGCATTGCTTGACAAGGATTGGTTGGCTCAATATAGAACCAAAATTGATTTCCTTGATAAATTAATTGAATACCTCAATGATAATGGTAAAATAATGATGTTGTAAGGAAAAATAAGACCCACATCAGTTCGATCTTAGAATGGTTGGAAGTTGTATGACTGAAATATTTTATGGAACTTGTTACTTCATGGCTCCCATAACATCGATTCTCTCAATGTTTTGTGGGTCACAGGAGCCCCAAAGCTTTTGTGATGGCCTTGGCCTCGGTCTCCTCCACTTCCATTACCACGAGGAATAAAATGAAGTCCCCAAATCTGAAGCAGTCATTCAATCTCCCTGATGAGTAAAGGAGGTTGTGATGGATCTAATGAGAAGTATATGGGTTTTCCAAGTCGTGGGCTACACTGCCACAAATATCCAAATTGTTTTCACCTTGTGTAGGGTCTATTGACCTCCTGAGTATAGATCCAACCAGGAAATGGTGAAGGGAATCTGACAGGAAACATTTCTCATGCAAAAAATGACTATCTCATCACTCCTTGGATCTCCTGATGTTTTGAAAAGAGGGACCTCTAACAAAAATATTATCTCCAGACCTGGTTACCCTTTTCAAAAGATAGGCTCTAAGCCATGTATGGGTTATACGCTTCATACTTACCATATCCTCATGTTGGATATACAAAATAGTGCTTTTTTTTTTACAATCTCTACACCAGTTTCGTGACTTCCTCCTCTTTAATGACGTTGGGCTTCTAGCTGAGGGTTTTTTCTACTGCTATTATCAGGTTACAGTATCCATGCAACCATGGGAGGGAAGATATGGGTATGTTTTTTCCCTTGAGTTTCATCATGAATTGAATGCAGACGGAGAGTGCAGACCACTTGAGATTAATAAAAGGATGAACCTTGAAGATCAATCACCAGATCCACTTGAAGGAACCTCGATCCAAATTTTTATCAGAACACTGAGAGGGAAAATTGTTTGTATGAGTGTTTGGATCTGGGAGAAGGTACAAGATCTTAAGAAAAAGATTCAAGAACAGATGGGTATGCCAACAAGACTTCAAAATCTAATTTATGTAGGTAAATCATTGCAAGAGGACAACAAGTTACAGTACTATGGCATTGGTCTTGACTTGAAAATCATATTTAACATGAGGTTTCTTGGAGGGTGCCCTAGATCTAGCTGAAAAGGACCAACTTCATTCAAAGATGTAGTCAAAGGGAAGGTGAAGCCACAAAAAAATCCAGAACAACATCCCACTCTTCCTAGTCCCTATATAGTGGAGCAAATGACACAGGTGTTGGCTTTGATAGTCAACTTACCCAAGGTAAATGAGATTTATGTTGATTTCCATGCAAGAGAATTTATACATATATTTAATGGATTCTGGCCCAAAAAAGAGTTGCTACACCAATGGATTTTCTCTACTTGGGTAGAAATTTGTGATATCCAACTATGTTCTAAGGGTTTTTTTATTGTAAAGTTTGATACAACAAAAGATAAGGATGATGTATTAAACAAGGGACCATGGTTTTGGGGAAATGCGAGTCTATTCATCATACCTTGGTTCCCGGGTTTTGATGAAAACACCATGGTGGTATCCAAAATTCCCATTTGGGTGAGGTTACATAATCTACCTTTGAATTTTTCGAATCACAAAGTATTAGAAGGAATTGGTAATTCTTAAAGGTGGATGCAAATCGAGTCTCAAAAGTCATTTTCACCTTTGCTAGAATCTATGTAGAGGTATACCTTAGTAAAGTTTTACCCGAACGCATTCTATTATTTCACAACAATCTACAGTGGTCACATCCCCTTGACTATGAGAATATGACTTTTTGATGTCGTACATGTCTTCAAACTAGTCATATTCAAAGTGTGTGTCCTCAAGTTAAAAAAGATCCCAAAAGAAAAAAGGGACAACCTCAAAAGCCAAAAGGTTGGTAGTTTTTAGAAACTCGGGAAGCAGAAACAAAAGGTGTAGAAACCACAAAAAACACCACAAACATAAATGATCAGAAATCCCAAGACACTTCACAGAAGGACGAGGCCGAGCATAACTCTGCATTAGTTCCGATGCCTTTCGATCCATAGTAGTAGATTGAGATGATTACATCTGAAAGAAGTAATTGGTATCAAACAAAATCATGCATCAAAACGTTCAGATTCTGATAAAGAAATCCCAGTAAATTTAAAAGGGAATAAAATGAGTATTATATCGTCCATGCCCAAATCTAGTGGTTGGCAGAAAGTGGAAAAAAAGAAAGGTAGAAAAGAGTAGACTAGTGTAAACTCTTTGATAAGTTTTTATTGATCTTGGACACCAGGATTTATTGTTCTATGCATATTACTTTTAGCATCTACATTATGTAATTTTTTTCATAATGAATAAAATTGTGATTTTTCATTGGGAAAAAAAACCCACATCAGTTCTCTTGGTGATAATGATGCAGGTAAATAGGATTTGTCAAAATGGATGTGAGTTATTGGTTGTTCAAGTGATCAACAATTTTGAGAATAATGATGGCAATAATTTATTAGAGCACCCAATTTAAAAATAATATGAAGACATATTTCTAGAGGAGATAATAAGATTAGCTCCACATAGGGAAGTGGACTTCTCCATAGAGTTACTACCAAGAAAAACTCCAACATCTAATCTCCATATAGAATGAATACTCAAAATCTCATGGAGCTATAGTTCCAGCTCAAGGAAATGTTAGAAAATGCACACATGAGGCCAAGTATGTTGCCATGGGCTCTACCAATCATTTTTTAAGAAGGAGGATGACAAACTTAGATTGTGTATAGACTATAGGAAACTCAATAAAGTTATCACAAGGAACACATATCTCTTGCCATGGATTGTTTACTTGTTCAATCAATTATGAGGATTAACAATGCTATCAAAAAATGATTTGAAGTTTGGATATCACCAGGTGTGCATCAAGGACAAATACATCCATAAAAATACTTTCCAGACAAGGTATGGAAATTATGACTTTGTAGTTGTTCCTTTTGGACTCACTGATGTGCCAACAACCTTCATTTTTCTAATGAACAATGTGTTGATTCCATTCTTAGAAACAATTATATTGGTGTTTGTCAATGATATTTTGGCTTATTCAAGAAATTAGGAGTGTGAGGAACACTTGGCATCCATACTACAAATGTTGAGAGATCATAACCTCTATGAAAAAATCAACAATTTTGAATTATTCCCGTCTCAAATTCAATATTTGGGACATGTGGTCTCAAAGGAGGGAATAGTAGTTGACTTAGATAAGATTAAATCCATAATGGAATGGCCAACACCAAAGAATGTCAATAAGGTTAGATCATTGATGGGTCTGGTAGGTTATTATAGGAGGTTCATTAAAAAATTCTCCAAAGTTGGTCACCCAATCATATCATTGCAAAGAAAGGGAAAGAAATTTTTGTGGTCAACTAAGTGTGTTGCTAGCTTTGAGTAGCTAAAGTATTTTCTTACCCATGAACTAGTCCTTTAAATTGCTTTCCTAGAAAAAGAAATTTTGGTGTGCATGTACATGTGCAAGGAATGGTTTGGTGGAGTCCTCATGCAAGAAGGGCGGGTTATTTGTTTTGAACGTTGGGAACTAATTGAGCATGAGAAAAACTATGTGACTCATCATTTGGAACTTGTTGCTATTGTTCTTTAAATATGTGGAGACACTATCTCCTTGGGAGAAAATTCACATTAATGATGGATCATGGATGTTTGAAATATTTATTTGATCAGCTAAAACTAAATTCCAGACATGCTAAATGATTGGATTTAATCAATGAGTTTTATTTTGAAATTAAATACATCAAAGAGATGGAAAATAAAGTTTCCTATTGGGATAGGATCCCTAGGGTCATTTTGGGGTTAGTTAACCCAAATTTTGTACAAGTTTTTGTAAAAGATGTAAAGTCTCCGCGAAATGTGGATGCAGAGTGCGTAGGTAGATAGGAGTCAAAGGGGTCTTAGCCCCTTGTTTGGATAAGTAGATAAGTCGGTTTTGAGACTCACCCATGGTCCGCAGACCATGGTATTGTATTGAGAAGGCTATATATTTGAGTCATAGCGAGTCTAGAAGTAGTAGTTGATAACGAAGAATCAAGATAGAGACTGTTTTGGGCAAGTGCTAAGGCAGGAAGGCTCTGCTTCCTGTACTTAGGTGAGAAGGGGAAGGCTCATGCAGCTGAGTGCACAGGAGGCCTTGGTAAGTCTACAGCTAAGTGCGCAGACTGTTGCAGCTAAGTGCGCAAGGCGGAGAAGTCTGTAATGTAAATGCTAGAATTGAATAAACACTGATTTTGAATAACTATTGAGGCATCTGAGTATTTCTATTGATTCTGTTTATGCTATGATTTGCCACTTATAATATGTTTTCTATGGAATAATGAATAAATGTTGTGCGAAACCACTAAATCTATCTTATTTATGCATGATTTAAGTAGTTATCTAATTTCGCAAAGCTAAGGGTTGCTTCTATTATTTTTTTGGATAAAAAGGATAAATCTTGGGCTATTTATTGATGCGTTAAAGTGGATGGCTTGTCTATTTAAGCTCCACAAAGACTGATCGTTTACCTTTGCGAAGGTCTAGAAGCCATTTTACCCTAGTTACAGTAACAAGCCCTAGAAGGATACTGATCTGTGTGAATGCATATCTAAACTATCAGAGCTCAAGAACCACTTATCACATGTCCCTGGATGTACAAACCTAGTTCTAGCATCCCCCAATACTACTTCGGGTGAGACTGAAGCCTGCGCTATGCAATTTTTTGCTGAAAGGGCCAATAGTTAAGTTTTTGTGGGTTGGTGTGAACAAATCTAAACTTAGGTTAGGCCCCTTAAATCCAACAAATGGTTTCATTGTCGGGACCAAGATCTATCTAAGTGATATGTGATAAATGGTTCCCTACAAAGAAAGAGATTGACAAGTGGATTGATTGAAAATTGCACACATTCATAGCTCAAGAGAACAGGAGCCCTAAATTGTCCAAGGAGCAGTGGTTGCAGATATTTTTCTACACAGATGAGACCGATGTGTTCTTCTGCTTCTTCCCTGAAGAACTATATGAGTGGTTGTCTAAATTAGCCGATAGTCAAGGGACGTGGAGGCTCAAAGGCCCTATAGTGTGGACTCCTTAACATGTGAAATGTATGGAAGCATCTGAATAAAATATCACACGGGATGTCAATCGCTGGGTTGATCGCACGTTGGGGAGCTTTGTGACTTATTTTGCGATCAACAGAAATATCATCTATAGTGAAGTGGAGCAAAGGATATTTAAAGGACCATGAGGCAAGTACTTGAAATCATTGAAGACTTGGATTAAAATGTTTTTGAGTGAAAAGAGGGTTATTCAGTTACTTTGATGTTTGGGACTATGTGAAGCAAGAGATTCTTTAGAAGAAATGGAGGATCCAGCCCAAAATATAGTCTGCTCATTGAACCCCCTTCAAACGATGACGAAGGGGCGATGTTGACTACACCGTGAAGTGATGTTCAGTTAATTATGTTGGGTACTCCAAGAATACTTGAAACATCCACTCCACCTCCACCTCCACCTCCACCTCATACACTTACGTTGTCACCCCCTCCACCTCCACTTCCACCATTTAACATGGTGAACGCAATGAAGATGTTTATCTTTAAAGGAATGGGGAATGAAGACCTAAAATAGCTATCGTGTTTTGCAGATGTTGTTTGGACAGCACAATAGATTACATACGATAATATTAAGAAAGTGAAATTGGTTACAACCTTACAGGACTGTGCATTAACATGGTATATCAAGTATTGCACTGATAAGCCTAATGCATCGTTGGAAGATACCCAGATAGCTTTGAACAAGGAGTTCAACAAGCCTAAGTCAGAGGTGCAGTCAGTAATTGAATTTAAGGAAATCCGACAAAAGGTCGATGAGACACCTTGGGAGTTTGATCAAAGGTTGAAATGCCTGATCAGGAAAGTTAATATGAAAATATCAGATTCCTAGCATCATGACTGTTTTATAGCATCACCCTTGCCACATTTAAGAATACCTTTGTCACAACAGAAAATAACAACGCAAGCAGAAGCCTTGGAGATCGCGATGAGGCTGGATGCATCACCTATTCAGGATACAAACCTTGGGGTGCAACAGATTCATTCACAGCTGGAAAGCCTGCACTTGGAGTTGTAGAGCTTGAAGAAAGGAAGGGAAGCTCAGCCAGAGGTTTGCACTGAGATCTAGTGTCTGAAGTGTAAAAGCCACAAGCATGATAAGTACCATTTCCCGGTCTTCAAGATTACATCATAGGGGGAGGACCTGTTCCCCTGAAACCATAGAATAATGTTGGGATAAGCATGGGACCTGCGCTGTGGTGCACTATCTATCAGGTTACAGGACAACATGCTACTAATAACTACTATCTATTGTAGAAGTTTGTACAGACCCCTTAGCAGTTATTTTGTAATTTTTGTAAGTCTGTAAGGCATGATGAACGCAATTGTAGAATTTATGAGCTGGTGGTGGATCAGACCCCTACCTATAGAATGCAGACAGAAAATCAGCCTCAGGATCAAGGCACATGAGTAGCACATGGAGGATTCCAAGGCCAAGGGAGAGTAAGAGGCGATGGACTAGGATGAGGGCGTGGGCAGCGAATCTGATATAATGGTGGCGATGCAGGGTACTTCGCATGATAATGTACAAATCCCATGCACCCCTCATGTCATTATTGTCGACAATTTGACCATGTCATAGAGGAATGTCTAGTCCTTATGGAAAAGATGCAAGAGAAGAAGGTGCATGCTACGCAGAACATTCAGATGATGAGGGAAAAGCCCCACGAGGAGGATCAAAACATAAATATTGTGTTGAGAAGTGGTGTGATGACTAGTGCAGGTAAAGGTAAGTAGACTGAGGAAGATAGATGGGTACGCAAGGCTATTGAGAAGCAAGTCTCTTTCGATCTTAATCATGCTAAAGAAACTTTCTTGGAAGCAAAGAAGAACTTCGCTGAGGCCTCAACCTCAGGAAGTCAGGAGAAAATGCTAGAGACTAATGGGATGAAAGAAGTAGATCCTTCAATACTAGTTACCTTTCTGAAGACTTGTATGAAGCTTTTGTGTGATCAGAAAGCAATCGAACGATTGCAATACTTAATAGACAAGTGCACCAATAAGGAAAAGACCCCTACAAAGAAACACACAGTAAGAAAGATTGGTAAGCATAAGGCACGAACGAGGCGCAAAATGAGGCTAACCACGTAGATAGGTGAATATGAAATGGACCAAGTAATCTTGGATCTGGGGTCTGATGCAAATGTCTTGCCTAAGCAGACATGGGAAAGGATGTGGAGACCTATGCTGCAGTGGTCTCCTATTCAGTTGCGCATGGAAAATTAGTAGAAGATTATTCCAATGAGGTGCTTATATGGCGTAATAGTGGACATTGAGGGTGTGAGTGCGATGGCTGACTTTGAGGTCATTGAGATAGTTGATGACAGTAACCCATACCCTGCGCCGCTAGGAATTGGCTGGGCTATTGATATGAACAGGGTAATCAACTTGAAGAATTGGAAGATGTCCTTCGAGAAGAAGTCACTCAAGGTGGTAGTGCCACTAGATCCTACAGAAGGAATGCGTTATATTGAACCTATATGCAACTATGTAGAAAGTGTTCATGATCTCGATCAAATCTACAAGATAACAGTGCGAGATGAGTATTGGATCAATCCTACAGCCGATGGACGAATTTCATGGGACACAAATAGCTATTGCACCTCATATTTAGATGAAGAGCTAGAACATTGGTAGAATAGGTTGCATGAAGTATCTCGCTCCACTGCAATATGATGACCAAGTCACTGAGGTGTGTTTCGACTGAGGTAAGAAACCTTCTGCATTATGATGGTTTGACAGATGTGGAACTATCTTTAGATGAATTTGAAAGAGAAGTACTGGAATAGCATCAATTCCAGTCACTGGAATTGGCATTGCACTCTACGCCTGCCCGTTGGTGGGGTATGCATAAGGAGAGATTTACGAGATGGAGAGAATACAAAAGAATGATGAAGTTAAGTTTCATTAATGCTAATACTAGAGTGACATAAAAATACAGTGAGAAGGATGATCCGCATGATCATTTAGCATGATGGACTAAGGCCTAGGAAACAGAACCATAACTGGAATGGGTGCATATCTTCTGTCATACCTTAGACATGATCCCAATGAACTGGTATTTGGAGACAGAGCTTCGCTATGGGACTGCTGAATGGGAAATTTTAAGAGATATTTTTCTATTAACTTTTAGCTTTGAGAATGGCTTTGAGAGAATTGATGAGGCACTACAAGAAATAAAAGCAGCTATATTCAGAACATCCAAGGAACCGTTAGAATGGACTAAGCTAGATTGGAGTACAAGTTGCACCATGCGGTAGAATGCTATAATGTGACAACTAGAGAAGAGGATGATCTGTGGAATATTACCATTCCTGAAACTAAAGGACAACACGAAGTCGAAGGACTGAAGTTGGCGAACCCGGATATATCAGAGGCTTTGAAAACTTGACAAGTAAACATTGGGTCTAAGTAGGAACCTAAGTTCACGAAGATAGGAGATTATTGGGACAAAAATATGGTTGATAAGGTATCTAAGTTGTTGTGCGAATACATGACTTATTCCCAACGAAGTTTTCAAATTTGAAAGGGATTTTCAAAGATTTAGGCGTTATGAAGATTACATTGAAACCAGATGCAAATCCTATTAAGTAGTGTCCTTATCTATTGAATCCAAAGTATAAGGAGAAGGTGCGCCAAGAATTGGATAAAATGCTGGAAGACAGTATTATTGAGCCCATAGATGAATCAAATTCGGTAATCTGAATGGTGGTCCAAGAAAATAAACAAAAGGGTGAAATCCACATATGCGTAGATTTGAAGCTGAATGATGGTTGTGTGCATGACCTATTTCCAACACCATATACTAACGAAGTATTAGAGAATGTTGGTAGACATGAGGCATATCCATTCACTGATGGGTTTTCGGGTTATCATCAAATAAAGATCTCGTCGGAGGACCCAAGCAAAACAACCTTCACGATTGAGTGGGTTTTCTTTCAATATACAGTTATGCTATTCGGATTGAAGAACGTGCTTGCAATTGTTTCCTGGGTAGTGATCGTGACATTCAAAGAGCTTATTCATAAGTTTCCTGGAAGTATATTTTAATGATTAGACTATGTTTTGGTTGGTGAAGCGACATGTTGCGAGTTTGTGCCTCATGATGGATACATGTCAAAGGTATTAGATCTCCCTGAACTTGAAGAAATGTATATTCTGTGTGCCTTTTGGGATTTTTCTTAGCAACATTGTATGTAAGCAGGGAATGATTGTGGACCCTACAAAGATCACTGTAATTGTGAATTTAGAACCTCCTAGGAATGTGAAACAACTATGCATGACATTGGAACACACTGGGTACTACAAGAAGTTTATCAAGGCATATGCCCAGATAGCCGAGCCGATGGAATTTCTTTTAAAGAAGGATATGATGTTTTGCTGGGATGAATACTGTCAGCATAGCTTGGATTTTTTGAAGCGAAAAAATGGTGACAACACCTATTTTTGTGTTTCCCGACTGGAAAAAGGAGTTTCATGTGCATGTAGATGCCTCCTGCATTGCATTAGGATTAGTATTAACACAAGCAAGTGAGGGAGAGATTGATCATCCGATAGCCTTCGTGAGCTAAAATTTATCCAAAGCTAAGAAGAATTACTCCACTACAGAGCGTGAAGGGTTGGAAATGGTCTACATGCTACAAAAGTTTAGAAATTATTTGTTAGGTGTACATTTTAAAATGTATATAGATAACTCTGCACTAAAGTACCTGGTCAATAATCCTGTGTTGGGGGAGAAGATCTACCGATGCTTACTATTGTTCTAGGAGTATGACTTCGAGGTGATTTTGAAGCTTGGAAGGATGAATGCAAGTCTGGACCATCTATCAAGGACTGAAACAGGTGAGGAACCAAGTAATTTGGAGGAAGGACTATCAGATGCACAACTCTTTGCGGTATGTGTCGCAGATAATCATTTTGCTGATATTATTTAGTTCTCAACAATGGGAACAACTCTGAAAGGTTATTGCACTCAACAAAAGGAGTTAGTAGTTCGTGCCATAGATTTTTCGGTAATTGTGGGTCATCTGTATAATATGGGGTCGGATGAGATATTACGAAGGTATGTTCCAGAGTTTGAACGTGCTAGTATCCTAACTAAAGCCCATGGAGGAGTGGCAGGAGGTCACTATGCAGGGAAAGTGGCCACACAAAAGATTTTGCGCACTAGATTATGGTGGCCTACATTACACAAGGATTCTAAGGCATACTACAAGGCATGCGATGCTTACCAAAGTACAGGAAAGCCTTCACGAAGGGATGAATTGCCTTTAAATCCCCAAGTTTCATTACAAGTATTTGAGAAATGGGCCATAGACTTTATAGGTACAATACAACCACTAGGAAAGAAGACGAGCGCATTGTATATTATTACTACAACTAATTACTTAACCAGATGGGCGGAAGCATAGCCAGTGAAGGACTGTACAACAACCACTGCTACAAAGTTCTTGTTTGAATATGTCTTAACGAGGTTTGGATGCCCGAAGATATTGATGAGTGATAGGGGTACACAGTTTTTGAATGAAACGATCAGCATGATGCTGGAAGAATTTCAGGTGTATCATCAGAAGAGCACACCCTATCACCCACAAGCGAATGACATGGTGGAAGCTTTTAATAAGATTTTGGAGCATACATTGATAAAGGTATGCAGCATGCAAAGGAATGACTAGGACATGTGCATTCCTACAGTGTTATGGGCTTATAGGACGACCTGCAAGAAGCTGATAGGACAAACACCGTTTAGGTTGGTCTACGGAATTGAAGCAGTAATGTCGATGGAGTACATCGTGCCAAGTTTATGGATTGCAACATTGACAGAGATGGCAGACCGCAAGAGCCTGGAGGAATGGCTCGCGCAGATAATGGAGTTAGAAGAAGACCTCTTCCTTGCAGGATTTCACCAATAAGTGAAAAAGGAACACAAGAAAGCATGGAATGATCGACATATTCAGATGCACACATTCAAGGTAGATGATTTGGAATTGTTATATGACAACAAGTTCATGAAGTTTCTAGAAAATTTTCAAATGCATCGGTTAGGGTCACATGTTATTAAGGAGATCACAAATGGTGGTGCAATTCAGCTCGTGAAGCTGAATGGAGAACCATTCCTTGGAAAAGTGAACGGTGTTATCGGGAAAACTAGTGTCTATGCAGAGCTGCTAGTCCCACTAAAGCTGGTAGCTACCTTAGAAACAAACAAACTAAAACTACTTCCGTTTTCCTTTATGAGAAATAGATAAGAGGGGAATAAGGAGACCAACATATGTCTTGCGCTTGGTTCTTTGCTCGATTCCTCTCCCTTCTGATAGATTTTTTCCACTCGCTTCCTCATTTACCCAACTTCAAAGAGCACCTGTAGAATCAAAGTAGCATAACACTATCCAAGAACATAGATCTATTATAATAAACAATATAGGACCAGATATATATCGACCACACAAATGCATATAACAACAAACATACAAGAATGTGAAGGAAAACTTGAATAGCTTTATTGATAATCAAGAAAGAGCAAAGAGGATTACAACCAATTGTTCTGACCCAGAATCATCCTCTCAGCAAGAAAGCCCTTCTTCACCTCATGAAAAGCTTAGATCACCCAACACTATGATATTGCACCAAGAAACCAACAGCACTTCCTTACAAGATACAAAATTCCAGCCTCTGGATCTCTGGGATAAGGGATCCATAAATAGATGTTTGTAAGGGGGGTGAGTCAGCTTTTGAGATTTTATTAGTGTCCTCTCTGTGATAGTTCTTGATTCCACTTGGAGATTGATGATCTCATACTCATCCCTTGGCGAATGTAGAGAGGCAAGTGTCACAGGAGAAGTTTCTAGAAGATTCCATGATCCTCCACCTTGCAGATTGACCCTGCCATTTGTCCACTCTCGCCCATCGCACCCCATAGAAGGGCTTTTCAAGATGCATCGCACCTACTGTGTGTATTTAGGTGGGATGCAGTGCACTTTGACCATGGAGCAGGTGAGATGGTCCAGTTTTGACCAGTTCTGAGCAGTTTTTCATGGACAACTTTTGGGAGAAGATGTAATCAGTTCACCTGGTTCTTTTAGAGGTTGGAACAACACTTTTAGGGACTTAAGAACCCTTGGTTTATGGACATTTATGATTGGGGTTGCAGTGCCCAAAAATGTCTATAACAGTTTCCCCCTAAAGCATGAGGTCGTTAATCTGTGGATGTCGGGTGAAATGCTTTACCATGAGGATCTGAAGTTCTTTCAAGCTGGAAGGCGACCTGTACTAAGATACAATACAATACATTATCTTCATAATATTTTCATGATCTAGCTGAGGTAGGCATTCCCATGCTCAGCTTTATAAATTTATTTTCATGTACATAAGATAGACAATCGTCTGAGTGTAGACTGATGATTCTGGTAGAGCCATCATCCCTTAGGTTGGATGATTATCTGTGCAGTAATGATGTACATTTGATGTCTTTATTTTCCTGAATATATATTGCAACCTGGATGGATGAAACTAGATCCGGGTTCTTCAATCTCGTTCGATCTTCACCCAAAGTACAAGTCGATCCATGTGAGAGATGTTCTGGAGTCGAACATGGAAAGACATCGCCTGATTACCAGCCAACGATGTAAGTTGTTAATAGGCGCGAGAGGAATCACCGATAATGATGATGACCCTCAAGGTACTACATTACAATTCACGTGATGTGAATAAGGGACTTGGCGTCAAACACCACGCAAAATCTTTTGGTCGAAGGCCATTGATGTAAACCTGTCGCTGGAAGTGAGAAACTTGCCATTAAGGCATGCAAGCTTCAAAGTACTGAAAGGGTTGTTCCTAGATCGACTTCTTGGATAATGAGCTGACATCGACAAGAAGCGATCCGTCATAGGAGGGCCTTAATGAATCCCACATCAATGACACGGAACGGAGCAAATTATTTTAATGGAGGTGAAAACAATCTGGTGATATAAGGTTCAGGGTGGCGGTCATGAAAGAATGGAGCATAAATGTATTGCAGTGGGTGAGACACAGGTGAATTCTCTGAGCGACTTCTCTTGAACATATCGGCGACACTGACATGATGGATTGGTAGCATTAACCCCAAATATGGATGGTGTGACGGAACCATGGTGATGTGACCAATGAATGGAACAACCCAACCTGACTCGGATGCGGAGTGAAAGTGTCATGTTCAAGAGCGACTTGCTACCGATAAATTTTCTTCAAGTTTTCTTCCCAATTTTTCCCCAGTCATTGTTGACCAGTACCTCTTTATTTTTGTCAAGCTTGAGGAGGATAACATATGCTTGTTCTATAATTTTCCCTTCGATCGAACCCATCGTATGTTTTAACGAGCCTAGCGATAGTGAAACTCGTTCTTGTCTGTATGGACAAGTTTGTCGCTATTCAGTTTTAACGAGTTTAACGACAAGGATAACTCGGTCCTTTTCAATTTTAGAGAGTCTGAAAAAAGGGACGTAAAGAAAACTCCAATAATCCTTTTTCGTCATATAATCCCTTGAGTCCGAAAAAGTATAAAACAATATGAAAGGGATGAATTTTCGGTACTTTTAATGAGCCGAACAAAACAAGCGCTCGATCTTTTTGTGTAATAATCCCTCAAGTCCAAAAAGACTAAAATCTAAAGGAGGGATCGAATTTCCGGTCCCTTTAATGAGCTGGAGAGGCCAATCGCTCGGCAATCTTTTCATATTTTACGAGTCAGTTGAAAAGAGATTAAAGGAGACTCGTTTTTTAAGGAACGAGTGATAAATTCAGGTAGCAGCTGATTCCAAGTAAGGTTTGGAATTTTCCAATCACGGTAGTGTCACAAGGATGGCTATTAGGATCACTCTTCGTAGCTGTTCCTCAAAGAGGGTAAACAATCCGGAGGTGAATGATTAGCCAATACAGAGTGGAGGTGATGATGAGAACACGACCAAGGCTTTGAAGGCTGATGATAATACATTCACGATGGTTATTTACAGGAAATTAGTTCATTTTTTAATGAGCTTAAACTCTGGGGCAACATTTGCTCATTGCTTATGTTTATTTTTTAACGAGCTTGAATTCCACGTTAAAACTGCTCAATTAATCCAGTCGTATAATAAGGATGTCTCATATATAAAAATGGCATTTTTTCAAATCTTTGCCATGCATCCCTTCTTTATGCAAGTTAGGAAACGACCAATCCTACGAGTTTAAAGGGTTAGAGGACCTATAAATTTTAAAAAATAAATGGTCGCTCTTCGCTTGCACGCCAAAAGGTTTGCATGCCCCCAGGTATATCGAAGTAGAGTTTCCAAGTTACCCCTCAATTTGCAGAAAAAATATTTGTTTTATCTGGAAAGGCCTACCTTTTCAAGTTACCCCTCAATTTGCAGACAAAACATTTGTTTTATCGAGAAAGGCCTACCTTAACAGAGGTATCTTATTCCGGTCTAATCCCATTTTCCAAAATGGATGGGTGTGTTAGGCCAGTCATATACTCTCCGCTGAAACCCACCCTATACCCAAGGTTTTCATGTCGAGACTCGAAACAGGCTAGGGTGCATGCCCCCTGGGTTTCAGTCATATCCTCTGAATCACTCGCGCTCATCGGGAGGACGGACTGGGGATTGATGAGACATTCCTTGCATGAAAAGACCATTCAGGGTTGTTATATGACTATTTGCTATGTGTGAACCAGGAAATGAAAGCTGGTCTACGAGCTTGACCACTCTTCCTTCATGCGGAAAACACATTACTCTAAAGAGTGAGGAGACAATGGTTCCCATGCAATAGTCTCGTCCAAGGAGTAGATTATAATCTAGGGGTCTTTGGACTACCATTACGTTCATGTGAATAGTTTTCCTTCTCAATGTTATCGGCACATTAGGAAGGATCCCTAATGGTCGACTGGTTCCTTTGTCAAAGCCTGTCAGATTTCTCATCTCAGGAAAAAGCGATGGCGAACCAAGCGCTTTCCAAGCAGTTGAGGAAAGGATACTCACAGAAGCCCCTTCATCTATGATGGTACCGACCATGACCATTCTATATATTTGAGCAATGATTCGAAATGGTACACTAGCCGGTAAGCGGGGTCTGCCTGGTAGATTCTAATCGAAGGAAACAACTAGGTTGCTTGGAGGTGGGACCGAATAGACAGCCAGATACGACTCTGACAAACTTCCTTCCTACGGTAAAAGAACGGGTAGACTACCCCCATGTTCATCGGAGTCTGTGCTTACGAAAAGAATTTGGATGGTGTCATCCTTGTTCTCTTCGGTGACTGTATCATCTGAAGATGGATCCTCTGAAGGCAAGACCGGGTCAATTGCCGCCTCGACCTTTTGACTTTCGTCTGGTGTGGATTCAGATGGTTTATCTTCAATGATAGACGCTTCGGCCGACCACAAGGGCATGCCAGCCGGATTTTCAACTAGTGACGGACTCGGCAAGAGCTTCTTATATCCCGGAGGAAGTCGTAACAGAGAAACCGGACGGTCGTCCAAAACTCTTTTAGCCTCATCCAAGAAGGGACAATGGTGGACGGCGTGATCGCCTTCACATAATTTACAAGGAAATCTACATCTTCCTTTTTTTCCAGGGGCTTCACTTTCACTAACTGACGGTGTACTTTCAACATGACCATCAGAGGTTGACGACACCAGATTGTGCAAACTAGGAGACCAGTCCCTTAAGATCTTAGGGATGCAAGGACAATCTCGATAATAGTGGTCTCCTTTGCAAATGACACATGGTGATTTAGGCCTGGTCGATGCAGTGTGTGGATTTTCGCTAGATGATGCTTGGTTGCCCCTTTTCGCCTTTGGCTCCTTCTTCTTCTTCTCTTTCTTCTTCTTCTCCTTCTTCTTCTCGGTTACTTGATTTTTGGCCTTACCTCCTTCATCAAGCGAAGAGGAAGGAGGAGAGGAAGAATTGGATGAAGTAGAGGGTTGGGGGGTAACTTTGGTATCGTTTAGTTGCTGACTTGATTGTTCAAGAATCACGGGGTTCTAAACAATAGAGGTTGAGAAGAGCCATACGGGCAAGCCAATTGTCAATCCTGGAAGCGACAATGTGGCCATATGGAGCGCACCAACATCTCCCTAGGAGGAGAAGGGACTATGATTTCCCCAAGGGGAAATCCTTGGTTGGTGGACTCCATTTTTCTCAACCTAAGACCAACGTAGGAAAGGTGATATTTATTCCAATTAAAATAAATTTTAGACGCTTTGACACAACTTGTTTTTTCAATTTTTAAGAGTCGAGAAAAAACAAAAGATGACTCTAGTCGCCTTCAATTTTTAATGAGCCTGAAGTGACAAGTGCTCAGATGGACCTTTTCCTTTAAGGAGTCTGAAAAGGAACGAAAGAGACTGCTCTGGAAATCTAGACAGAGGGATTATCAAACCAATCACAAAACTGTAGAATACTTTTTACGGTACGGTAGTCAATCTTCCCGAATGCTGTGTTCAGTGCATTGCGATCGATAGGGCGGCAGACATGGCTTCCTATGGATAAAGGATAAAGCCTATTGTGGTCTCCCAATATATACTTGATGGTACGTGGGAGCACAAGTCCGTACTGGCACTTATCGTCTCAAAGTGGAGGAATCACCCAACCAACAATGAAAACAACAGTTACCAGGCTTTACGATGCTGGAATACATCTCTAGCCTAGACTTCTAGATGTTGTGCGTTAGGTTCCAAAGCGTTTTTAGATTCATTAAATTTATTTTACAGTTGATCTTGATTAAGAAATTTTCCTTTTAGGTTCACCGCGTGATGTAGATGTACAATTCCTAAAATGCAATCTAAGATGATAAACAGTCGTTCAATCTTCTTTTTTCAATGAAAATCCTAGCTACTAAGGAAAGAGAGATGGCTCTCTTTCAGCATAGAGCAGAGAACACACACTATATTGTTGTCGGGAAAAGCATCTATTCAGAACGCCCATATCCCACTCTAAGGTGTGATAGTGCCTTAGCAACAAACAAGGAAAGCTAATTGAGTATTCTTCTTTATGAAATGTAAATGAGGAGGAAGGATGTAACTAACATGTGTCTTTCGCTAGTTTGTTGATCCAAGCGCTCCTCTCTTCAATGGCTCCCAGCTCCCTGCTTCCTTACCGGCCCAGCTTCACCGAATTCCTGCAAGATCACAAGAGAGAGAAACTACACGAAGATATAGATATACATTCATAAAAAGCTCAAGATCAGATTAAGCTAAACATGCAAATATCACAAAACATCATTGATACACAGCATGTAGCAGAAACTCAAATAATTTCATTGATAGAATAAGAAAGTCCAAGAGAAGATACAACCAAGTGAGTTCCGATCCAGCATCTACCTCCCAGCAAAGGAATCCCTTCCTCTCCTCCAACAAAGCATAAATCACCCAATGTACTAATCTCAATCTCAAACCAACAGCAATTCTCTGCAAAGTACAAAATTCCAGCCTCTGGATCTCTGGGATGAGGGATCCATATATAGATGTAAGCAGAGAGGATGAGTCAGCTTATGTTTTGACTTGTGGCTTCTCTCTGTCAGTTCTTGCTTCCACTTGGATACTGAGAGCCTCTTACTCATCACTTGGTCGAATTCAGTGAGGCAAGTGTCATTGGAGAAGATTCTGGAAGCTTCCATGGTCTTTCCACCTCGTTGAATGACTCTGCCACTTGTCCTTTCCCACTCAACGCACCTGGGTAGTGCATTCAAGTGCGTTGCAACGCGCCTAGACAGTGTACTGGGGTGCTTTGCAACGCAGGCAGCTAGTGGAGCACTTGAATTGATCCTGAATTGACTGTTTCTAAGTGGTTTTTGGTGGAGAACTTCTGGGAGAAGCTGTCATTGGTTGACCTTGTTCCTTTAGGAGCTGTAACAACATCTTTAGGAACTTTGGATCCCTTGGATTATGGACATTTCATGCTTGAAGCTGTAAGGCACAAAAATGTCTATAACAGTTGCCCCCTAAAGTATGAGGCCGTTTATCGGGTGAAATGCTTTATTAGGAGGATCCGAAGTTCATTCAATGCTGGGAGGAGACCTGTAATAAGATACAATACAATACATTATTTTTCATATTGTTTTCATGATCTAGCTGAGGCGGGCATTCCCATGCTCAGCTTTATAAATTCATTTTTATGTACATAGGACAGACAATCGTCTGATGGTAGACTGATGATTCTGATGAAATCATCATCCTTTTAGTAGGATGATCATCTGTTCTGCAATGTTGTACATGTCAATGTCTTTATTTTTCTTGAATATATATCGCAGCCCGGATGGATGAAACTAGATCCGGGGTCTTCAATCTCGTCTGATCTTCACTCTAAGTACAAGTCGATCCATGTGAGGAATGTTTTGAAGTCGAACATGGAAAGACATCGCTTGATTACCAGTCAATGATGTAAACTGTTAACAAGCGCAAGAGGAATCACCAATAATGATAATGACCCTCAAGGTACTGCAGTACAATTCATGTGGTGTGAATAAAGGACTTGGTATCGAACACCACGCAAAATCTTTCGGTCAAAGGTCATTGATGTATACTTGTCACCGGAAGTGAGAAACTTTCCATTGAGGCATGAAAGCTTCAAAGTACTGAGGGGGGTGTTCCTAGATCAACTTCTTGGATAATGAGGTGATGTCGACAAGAAGCGATCCGTCAAAGGAGGGCCTTGATGTATCCCACATCAGTGACACGGAACGGAGCAAATGATTTTGATGGAGGTGAAAACGATCTGATGATATATGGTTCAGGGTGGCGGTCATGAAAGAATGAAGTATAATGTATGGTAGTGGATGGGACATGGTTGACTTCTCTGGATGACTTCTCTTGAACATATCGGCGACACTTGTGTGATGGATTGGTAGCATTTACCCCAAAGGTGGATGGTATGGCATGACCATGGTGATGTGACCGGTGAATGAAACAACCCAACCCGACTCAGGCACGGAGTGGAAGTGTCATGTTCAAGAGCGACTTGCTACCAATAAAGGTTCTTTGAGTTTCTTCCCAATTTTTCCCCAGTCATTGCTGACCAGTACCTCTTTATTTTTTTCAAGCTTGAGGAGGATAACATATGCTTGTTCTATAATTTGCCCTTCGGGCAAACCCATCGCTATGTTTTAACGAGCCTAGCGATAGTGAAACTCGTTCTCGTCTAAAGACAAGTTTGTCGCTATTAATGTTTTTAACGAGTCTAACGACAAAGATAACTCGGTCCTTTTCATTTTTAGAGAGTCTGAAAAGGTACGTAAAGTTAACTCCGAAAGTCCTTTTTCATCATCTAATCCCTTAGGTCCGAAAAAGTATAAAACAATACAGAAGGGATGAATTTTCGATAGTTTTAACAAGCCGAACAAAACAAGCGCTCGATCTTTTTGTGCAATAATCCCTCAGGTCCAAAAAGATTAAAATCTAGATGAGGGATAGCTCTTCCGGTTGCTTTAACGAGCTGGAAGGCCAAAACTCGGCAATCTTTTCATATTTTACAAGTCAAATGAAAAGAGCTTAAAGAAGACTCGTCTTTTGAGGAACGAGTGATAAAATGGGTAGCAGCTGATTCCAGGTAAGGGTTGGAATTTTCCAAGCACGGCAGTGTCACAAGGATGGCTAGTGAAATCACTCTTCGTAGCTGTTCCTCAAAATGGGTAAACAATCATATGGAGGTGAATAATCGGCCAATGGAAAAGTGGAGGTGACGGTGCAAACACGACCAAGGCTTTAATGGCTGACAATGTTACATTCACGGTGGTTATTTACCGGAGGGTAGTTCATTTTTTAACGAGCTTAAACGCGGATTGAAACACTTGCTCGATCTTATGTTTATTTTTTAACGAGCATGAACTATGTGCTAAAACTGCTCGATAACACGGTCTTGTTGTGATTTTTACCATAAATAGCTTTACTTTTTCAAAGATAGTACTGTTCTTTCAATTGCTTCATCAAACTAGTTAGAAATGAACAACATTTGCTTGAAAATGAAATTAAAACGCTAATATTTTACTTTGAACTACGTAAAAAGCAATTAAAAAGTGTTTTTACCTCTCATTTTACCATTTCATTTGAACTTTGTTTGTTGGAGCTTTGGAGGTGCCTCTTCCCCCTTGATTTTCATCAGCTGATTTCGGGAGATTCTGTGGATGATTCTCGGCGCCGTCTAGACCAGGTAGGAGCTAAACCTGAGCTCTTTCATTTCACGGTTTCTTTTCTGCATTCTGTGCTTCAGTCCCTGCTTTTCTGAGCCCCTGGGGTTTGATGGGAGCGTTCTACCATCAACGCACCCTAGGCATGTTGAAACCTGTGTTGATTGTGGGTCACCATGAAGGTGACTTGACATTAAACGCACCCATAACACCTGTGTAGGTGCGTTGGGCGCAGAAAAGAAAGATGTAGCACAGTTTTTAATGAAATTTCTCCCTGTTTCTCATCAAAATTAGGATTTAATCTCCTCTCTTATTTGTTTTTGCAGAGATATTGGAGAAAAATGACCCTTACATGGCGAGAATGAGAACATGAAGAAGAGGACGTGATTGCCCTACATGATCCTGTTACAGTGAACGCGCTGCGGAACTGTGGTTTGTTGAAGTTCTTCCGCATCTCTAGCATGAGACAGCAGATCAACCTATTGCAGTATTTTCTCGATGCTTGGGATCCTATCAACCAAGTTTTCTAGATTAGGGGCAAATCCATCCCCTTGACTGTAGTAGACATTTATTTCTTGACTGGCTTGTCGTGGCGGGGTGCCCCCATTTCTTTGTCAGGTTCGGCCCGAGGGAGTGACTCTGTGAGAGATTATGTCCGCCAGTATTGCAGGGAAGGATCTCAGCCGAGTAAAGACGACAAGATCATCATCCGAGACGTCGCTGACAGGTCCCTCAGGTCTATCCTGTTCACTTTTGGTAGGATGGCCGGGAGTGCATCTCTTCATGTAGCCAACAGGTCCTATATGCAGCATGCCTTGGAGTGTCTCCAACCGAAAATATTCAACTGGTGTGATGCAGTACTTCTTGTGATGAAGATTCAGTTGACCAAGATGAAGGACGGGAGGTTGAAGAACTTTGGGTTTGGTTCTATTTTGACCGCCTTTGCCTTGGAGAAGATACCATTGATGCAGCCGCAGTACATTGCACTCGACATACCTCCTCCTACTGAACCACGCATGCATAGATGGGTTGACCATATGTCTAGGCATGCTGGTCAATCTCAGATTTCGTTTTCCAATACCTTCTTCAGGTGGTTTGATCGGCAGGAGATGGCTTATGCCGAGTATCCATATGCTGGCATGGATTTCCGGGGTGATCCGGATTTAGTACTACCGGATGGCGAGCAGTGGGGCGCTATTGGTAAAATCTTTGACCATATCACTGTTTACTGTTTTATTTATAATGTCCTTGTGCTTTATTCTATCAAGACTTTTAATCAAACTCTTGTGTTCATGCAGATGTTGGTCCTGTTTGTCCAGTAGTCCGTCTGAGAGTGCCGGTCGCTGCCCCAGCGGGAGAGGCTGCCGGGAGGGTCATTCTTCGTGACCTTGATGTGGCCGAGACTCTTACAGCTGTGCAGGAGCAGGTTGAGAGCCTTACTCTCGGTATTCCCGATGTGAGGATCGATGAGTTACCTTTGCAGTTACAGCGGCATACTACTGGTGTGCCTAGACGATGGACTCGTCTCTTACGCATGATCGCACAAGCTGTGACTTGTTATCACGAGCATCATTAGACTAGGGTGCCCCCTAGCATTTTGCGTTTTTGGGTCACGTGACCGATTTTGTCTTGGTTACAAAACATTATAGGTAAACCATAAACAGCTATATATATATTTTGATTTTTGGGTTTTATTCTGGTTGAGTTATATGATCCACATGAAAACATTGATGATGTGTTTCTTTTTATAAATGTCGCAAATGTCTATCTAACACATAGTTTGCTAATGAGTCGGTTAATGTGTTTAAGTTTCTGGAAATATGTTGGTATTGAATAAAATCAAATTGTCTTTCCAAAATCTTAACTCTTAGGAACATGCGATAAATAGCTGGATTTCGGACGGAATATATACCATTGAGTTGTAGTATTACGAGTTGTGAGTCTAGCCTGACGATTAGTCGGCGTATACCATGGGTGATGGCATCAGAGAGAAGTTCTATCAACGTGCTATACTCAGTGATATTATTCGTTGATTGACCGATACATACACCTCTGAAACTTACTAACTCGCCACTTGGATAAAAAATGGCCCAGGCTGTGGAGGACAGGTTCCGCGAACTATGACTCGCTCCATCGGCATATCCAACACATGTCTCCAAAAGGTTTAACATCTGCAATAAATGTAAAAAGGTGGATTACTCAACCAAAACGAACACTTTAGCGAAAACAAAATACAACAAAAGCACATTGGTTACTATTTAAGCATAGTAACGCTTGAGGTACAACACATTACGGGGTTGCGCCAGTGGAATTCCGTCATAATCCATTAACTCGTAGGCTCCTTTTGCTAACACTTGTTTAACAATATAGGGGCCCATCCATAAAGAATTAAATTTACCTGCTCCCAATTTATCGGATTCTTGGTCGTAAAGCAAGACCAAGTCACCTTCTGAGAAGACACGGGGTTTGACATTTTTGTCGAACTACGCCTTGACTCATTTCTTATGGGCTTCGTTAGCCAAAGCGGCATCACGACGGGTTTCATCCAATTGGATTAATTCCAAGAAACGGGCCTCTTCTTCTGAAGTTCCGGGGAGGAGATCAATTGCGAGTTTAAGAGACGAGATTTCACACTGGACTGGTAAGACTGCTTCCAGGCCATATACCAGTTGGAAGGGTGTGAACCCGGTTGCATTCCTTACCAATGTTCGGTAAGCCCACAAGGCTGAGTACAGGATTAGGTGCCACCTTCTTTTGTGAACTCCGATCATCCTTTGCAACATACGCTTCAGGACCTTGTTGATCGCTTCAACTTGTCCGTTGGCTTGCAGATAATACAGAGTAGAGCTGTCGTGAGACAATCCTAGCTTGGCAGCTAATTCAAGCATCATGTGATTGCGAAAATGCGATCCATGATCCGTGACTATAGCCTGTGGTACGCCGAATCTGGCGACTACATGATTGAAAAAGAAAAAGGTAGTTGTTTCACCAGTGTTATCTAATGTAGGCATCGCCTTGGCCCATTTGGTAAAATAGTCAACTGCGACTATGATATACCCATGCCCCCCGGTCGAGGTGGGGTTACATGTCATGAAATGGATGCCCCATTTGGCGAATGGCCCAACAGCAACTATTGGCTGTAGAGGTGCGGGTGGTCTTCTGGTTTTGCTATCAAAAATTTGACAAGCATGGCAACTTCTGACTGCGGTTATGCAATCTTTGAACATGGTTGGCCAGAAGTATCCTGCTCGTAAGATTTTTTGTGCTGTAGCATAACCAGATTGATGCCCCCCACAAGCTCCTGAATGACACTCATTCAGAGCTTTCTCGGCCTCCTCATGGGTGAGGCACCTTCTCAGAACTGTATCGACACCACGACGGTATAATGTATCACCGACGATCATGTAGTCTTTTGCTTGGTATCACATACATTTCTGTTCGGAGTGAGAGGTGTTAGGCCTAAACTTTTGGGTCTGGAGATAAATTATTATATCTCCATAACACTCATTGCTTGTGGATATCAGAAACAAATTCTCGTCCACGATTGATTCTTCGGATGTTTCATTGTTGGACGACGATGGGAGATCGCATAATAATTCTGCAAAAACTAGAGCTTTCTTTGATTTGGATTTTACGAATTCCATATCAAACTCTTGAAGGATTGCTATCCATTTTGAATATTTGCCCCCCAGCAACTGTCGCGACAATATATAAGTCATGGGGTTGCAATCAGACAAAATGGTAGTTTTCCGAAAGAGGACATAGTGTCGAAATCTTTGTATCGCTTGAACAGCTGCAAGCGCTAGTTTTTCAACATAAGAATATTTACTTTCTGTATCATTTAAGTTTTTACTTAAATAATATATAGGGTGTTCAATTCCATCGACTTCTTGAACTAATACCATTGCGATGGTTGTATCTGCTGCAGCCAGATACAGGTTAAAATCTCTTTGATAATCAGGGGCGTACATTAATGATGCTTTCATTAAGGAATCTTTTAAAGCATCAAAGGAAGCTTGCGCAACCTGATCCCAGACGAAGGGTACCTCCTTTTTCGAAAGACGCGTATAACCTTTAGCAAGTTCGGCGTAATTTGGAATGAACCTCCTCAGAAAGTTTTCTTTCCCTTGGAGTTTCTGAATCTGAAGCAAATTTTAAGGTGGAGGCAAATTTATGATTGCCTGTACCTTGCACGAGTCGAGACGAATCCCATCCTTAGAGACTACAAAGCCAAGTAAACGACCAGAACTGATGCAAAATACACATTTGTGTGGATTGAGTCGTATCTTGTAGTGTCGGCAACGTAGAAATATCGCTCTTAAATGTTGTGGATGATCAGTCCGCTTTCGCGAATGAGCCGGAAGGTCGTCGAGATATGGTTGAACGATGTTCTTGATGTCATGGAAGGCATAATTCATTGCCCTCTGAAACATCGCCCCTGCGTTCTTTAAACCAAAGGGTAATTTTCTATATGTGAATGTGCCCCACGGACAAATGAATGCAGTCTTTGACTGGTCCTGTGGGCGGATATTTATTTGATTATACCTGGAAAATCCATCCATGAATGAAAAGATTTTGCATCCAGCACATTCATCAATTATCTGGTCGATGAAGGGTGTAGGGAAAAGTATCGATTCAGAACGCCCCTATCCCACTCTAAGGTGTGATAGTGCCTTAGCAACAAACAAGGAAAACTAATTGAGTATTCTTCTTTATGAAATGTAAATGAGGAGGAAGGATGTAACTAACCTGTGTCTTTCGCTAGTTTGTTGATCCAATCACTCCTCTCTTCAATGGCTCCCAGCTTCCTGCTTCCTTACCGGCCCAGCTTCACCGAATTCCTGCAAGATCACAAGAGAGAGAAACTACACGAAGATATAGATATACATTCATAAAAAGCTCAAGATCAGATTAAGCTAAACATGCAAATATCACAAAACATCATTGATACACAGCATGTAGGAGAAACTCAAATAATTTCATTGATAGAATAAGAAAGTCCAAGAGGAGATACAACCAAGTGAGTTCTGATCCAGCATCTAACTCCCAACAAAGGAATCCCTTCCTCTCCTCCAACAAAGCATAAACCACCCAATGTACTAATCTCAATCTCAAACCAACAACAATTCTCTGCAAAGTACAAAATTCCAGCCTCTGGATCTCTGGGATGAGGGATCCATATATAGATGTAAGCAGAGAGGATGAGTCAGCTTATGTTTTGACTTGTGGCTTCTCTCTGTCAGTTCTTGCTTCCACTTGGAGACTGAGAGCCTCTTACTCATCACTTGGTCGAATTCAGTGACGCAAGTGTCATTGGAGAAGATTCTGGAAGCTTCCATGGTCTTTCCACCTCGTTGAATGACTCTGCCACTTGTCCTTTCCCACTCAACGCACCTGGGTAGTGCATTCAAGTGCGTTGCAACGCACCTAGACAGTGTACTGGGGTGCCTTGCAACGCAGGCAGCTAGTGGAGCACTTGAATTGATCCTGAATTGACTGTTTCTGAGTCGTTTTTGGTGGAGAACTTCTGGGAGAAGCTGTCATTGGTTGACCTTGTTCCTTTAGGAGCTGTAACAACATCTTTAGGGACTTTGGATCCCTTGGATTATGGACATTTCATGCTCGAAGTTGTAAGGCACAAAAATGTCTATAACATATATGCATTGTCCTAAATCAAACCAACAAACAGTCTAAATGCAAATGCACGTGCATGTATTTGTTTTCAGCCTTCTTAATGTGTGAATGATAAAAAGAAAGCTAAGCACAAATCTGAATTATTTTTCAAAGCGACGTTACTAACAAGTTTATTTTCAAGACAAAATGAGGGCAATGACGACACTTTGCGCTTTAGAAATGAAAACTTGCTTTCGACACTTGAAAAACTTGTAATTCAAATCAAATACAAGAGTAACAGTGTAATCAACTATCAAGAACAATCAGATTCTCTTCTATGACTGAAAACGACACTTGCGACACTTTCAAATCAAGAAACGACAGTACGATTACGCTACTTCTTTGTAAAAGAGAACTGAAAATGGCTCAAAATACATAAAAAAATTTACAGTCCTTTGCACAATGGAGGCGGAATAATGGCAAGGAAGGGGGTTTCAACAAAGGTGTACTGACTACAGGCAGCAAAACTCTTGAATAGAGCTGAAAAGAGTGAACACAGAAACCAAATCTAGGAGCAGGAAAGGCCTTGTCTGATCAGCGCACCTGTAACACAGTGAAAAAGAGATGCAGCACACCTACTACACTCGGGAAGTGTGATGCATCTAGAATTCACATAAGAGACAGTGCACTGGACCAGGGACGAGACTTTAACTGGGTTCTGGGTCACAGTTTGCAGCTCAGTTCAGGGATTTAGGCCAAGCAAGTGGTAATTAGTAAATCAATCACAGGGGTAGATCTAAAGAGGTTACTAGAGCCACCACAAGGGCAATTAGAGAGCTTGTAAATCAATTGTTCAGTTCATAAACAAAACCTGGAGATAGACTGAAGCAGCATTGATCTACTTTGCACTTGCATAGCAAATGCAGTTTGAAGGCTAGCTGGCTTAACTTCAGGCTCCGTCTGTGAGTTTATAAAGTAGACAAATGTAGATAAACAAACAATCTATTCACTCCCTAGTGGAGTCGCCATTTTTTTATCAGGAAAACTAGTGTCTATGCAGAGCTGCTAGTCCCACTAAGGCTGGTAGCTACCTTAGAAACAAACAAACTAAAACTAGTTCCGTTTTCCTTTATGAGAAATAGATAAGAGGGGAATAAGGAGACCAACCTCTGTCTTGCGCTTGGTTCTTTGCTCGATTCCTCTCCCTTCTGATATATTTTTGCCACTCGCTTCCTCGTCTACCCAACTTCAAAGAGCACCTTTAGAATCAAAGCAGCATAACACTATACAAGAACATAGATCTATTATCATAAACAATATAGGACCAGATATATATCGACCACACAAATGCATATAACATCAATCATACAAGAATGTGGAGGAAAACTTGAATAGCTTTATTGATAATCAAGAAAGAGCAAAGAGGATTACAACCAATTATTCTGACCCAGCATCATCCTCTCGGCAAGAAATCCCTTCTTCACCTCATGAAAAGCTTAGATCACCCAACACTATGATATTGCACCAAGAAACCAGCAGCACTTCCTTATAAGATACAAAATTCCAGCCTCAGGATCTCTGGGATGAGGGATCCATATATAGATGTTTGTAAGGGGGGTGAGTCAGCTTTTGAGATTTGATTGGTGTCCTCTCTGTGATAGTTCTTGATTCCACTTGGAGATTGATGATCTCTTACTCATCCCTGGGCGAATGTAGAGAGGCAAGTGTCACAGGAGAAGTTTCTAGAAGATTCCATGTTCCTCCACCTTGCAGATTGACCCTGCCATTTGTCCACTCTCGCCCATCGCACCCCATAGAAGGGATTTTCAAGATGCATCGCACCTACTGTGTGTATTTAGGTGGGATGCAGCGCACTTTGACCATGGAGCAGGTGAGATGGTCCAGTTTTTACCAGTTCTAAGCAGTTTTTCATGGAGAACTTCTGGGAGAAGATGTAATCAGTTGACCTTGTTCTTTTAGAGGTTGGAACAACACTTTTAGGGACTTAAGAGCCCTTTGTTTATGGACATTTATGATTGGGTTTGAAGTGCCCAAAAATGTCTATAACAAACGGCAGTAGGATGAAGCTGTACACAGGGGATCTTGCCCCTACACGATGACTATATGGAAGCAAGATAGTCTCAGTAATCCAAGAAGCTGCAAGGGATTGCGGGAGTATAAACTATGTTTCTTGACTAAGGGACAAACATGGTAGGGAGGCTGCATGACGGATGACAGGGGTGCGATAGGTGAAGTTGCGCTAGATGAGTTGCGCCATGAAGGATGGTGCTGCGTAGGTAGGTCCAAAAGTTGATGTTGAGGTTACTATTCATGATTTGATGGACAAAAATCAGTTAAGAAGAGTGGGTAAGAACTATTTATGGCGAAATTTTTTGGAGATCTAGCACCAAAGATGCATTTATTATCAGAATTTGGTGGGAACAATCGGATTTGAATTCAAAAATTCTTATAAATCACGCATGTTGGTCTACAAAAGAACACTTTGCGTTCAGAGACTTGTGTGGGCACTTTTCTGTTTAAAGTTTATCAGTTGTCAATTCTAGGAGAATTTCGTGTCTAGCCCAACATTCGCTTCCTTACCTGTGTGGAACTAGAAGGTCATTCTCTAGCAAATGACTGCCGCAAATCCTACCGAAGCCGTGAGTTCTGGAGCTGCTATTTCTGACATTCCAGGCCTTGAGATATCAAGTATGGAAGCTACAATCCCTATGCCTACAGTACCGAGGTCGCCGAAGCCGAAGCAATCTGCCACAAAGAGAAGAAATCAGCCACAGGTGGAGAAGCAGAAGAAGCCAATGCCAGTGAGAATGTCACCGAGGAAGAAGCCAGAGGTGCGGCAAAAGGAGAAAAAAGATAAACAGCCAGAGAAAGTGGTTGATTTAGAGGAGGATGAATACCAAGGTGTAGAGGAATTGGATGTTGAAGAGGTCGAGCCTATCTCACAGCTTCCCGAGTATATCCCTCCACAGAAGGGAAGAACCAAAGTTACCAAGGACCCAGATTCTAGGAAATTCATAGTTTCGACACCCCTATTGCTTGAACAGGTGGAATTTGAAGGTACTACATTAGCATGCATTCCAATGTTGAAAATGGAGGATTGGGACCTCGCAGACCATGAGAGGTTCCCACATTTGGCGACCAACAAATATATCATGAAGATATACTATGAAGAGAGGGGATTACGCAGTTAGAGCCCATGAAGTGGGTCAGAGGCATTGAGCACATAGGGATACTGCACATGCTCTGTATGCTGCATTATCGTAGATCGACTATCAACACGGTGTGTGTGCGCCAGCTCATCGCGCTGGTGAATGATGGGTGTCTATGGCTTGGGGAGCCCACCCTAATTACAGACATGTTGATCCATAGGATAAAAAAAACATCCTTATAAAGGAGCGGACCCTACCAAGGAGTTTGGAGGGAAAAGTGGGGAGAACGAATTAGTTGATAAGATGAAGACAGAGTATGGGCTTGTTAAGAAGTTGTGCGTATAATCTATCCACTCTATTTAGGACCAAGTGGTACAGTTTTCTTCCCAAATTCTTGCGGGAAAAATCATGAGGAAGTGTCGCTTAGATGAGGTTTCGGTGCCGGTAGTGTCACTAGCAGCCCAGTGTGTGAAGGGAGTGCAATACAACTGGGCAAAATATCTATGCAAGGAGTTCCTCACGAACTGCTGGGAAGCTCAGGAGGAGAGCAAGTTGTTCCATTATGCATGGATTTTATTATCTATTGTTTTAGTAGCTTGGAGATTGTCAGAGGACAGTCAATTCCCCCCACACAAGGAAGATTTACTCGAGGTAGCGCGGTTTGCCTCGTTGTGGTCTATAAAGGATTCGGCAAGAATCAAGGAGTCGAAAATTTTCTGGATCCTGATGGAGATGGACCTTCAAATGGTTATCAATCAGAGGCCAAGGTTGTCCCCAACCTTGTTTGAGCAATTGATGGCCTATGCGGAGTTCAAGGCTGATTTCCACAGTGTTTCAATCATAGCATGGACAAACCCAAAGAACATATGGCACAAGCTTCCCTATTTAGTATCTGAGACGGACATACAGGAGATCGTGGGGTATTGGCCAATAGAGTGGCGCGAACCCACGGGGCTTGATGTGGGAACAAGCAAAGGTGTAGAGAGCTCTACTTTGCAGAACCGTAACGAAGATGCTTAGAAGGCCGTGCGAGCTCTCGTTGAGCAAAAGAAAAAGGAATTTGCTGCTAAAGCAGCTAGAGAGAAAGAATGGGTGGAGAAAGAGCATGCTGCCAAAGAGAAGGCTGAAAAAGAACAACATGAAAAAAACGAAGGTAAAAAGTCAGCTTCACAGGACACAGATGAGCAGGTGTTGTCAAAGCAGGAAGGCAGTGGTGGTGAGGAGAAGAGGACTCCATTCACCCTAAGGCAGCATGGTAAGGAGAAGACTGGTGGACAATTAAAAAAGCACAAGTCTGATAAGAATACATACATCGACCTAATGGTGCTAATAGAAGGCAATCTCGATGAGATCGGGGACAAGGTTAGAGACACAATGACTAAGGTGTTCCAAAATTTTGAGAAATAGTACATGCAGACACTAAAAAGAGTCCAAAAGGATCTACATGAGCTTCAGATCCAGGCTAACAGGATTCAAGTGAACATCAGGCAAGCGAGTAGGGTGCAAGAGAGCTTGACACAGGGAAGTGGAACAGTGGTAGAGCTGGAAAGGACTCTGGACCTTAGAGTCAAACCATTGCTACAAGGGTCCGTTCACATAAAATAAGATGAGGATCGCACCGTGATCAACGCAGTAAAGGACATGGGGCTAAATTTGGCCACACTGCTGCTCCAGGCCCTCCATGCATTGCATCAGGGGGTTTTAGATGAGCTGAGGATTTGAGAGCAACGCACACTCATAATCATCATTGAGTTTAAGGTCAACAATGAACAAATGTTAGCATAAAAAACTCAGGCATTGAAGGAAAAGGAGGAGATGCAATAACGAAGTCAGAGCTTGGAGACAACAATAGAGCAGGCCTGCAAAAAAATGCCAGTATTACAAATCCCAGAGGATGTTGAAACCTTAGCAAAAGTAAGGAAATTGATTGTCGTGGTACAAACATCAAAGGAAGAGGTTGACAAGGTTACCTTTGATTTCGAGATGGAGATAGTAGAGCTATAGTTGAAGTTGTAGCCAACGAATTCGCCATAGGTTCAGGAGCAATGTGGAGCAGTAATCAAGGAGAGTATGAACACATTGGATACCACAGTCAATGACTGCACAACGATGTTTGATTCAATAATGGAATTATGGACAAATCTGTAGGAGTACTCGAACTTGGAGACGTTGAACACCGATGTACATGAGACACAACAGAAGTAGGATGAGGTCTGAGCGATTGCACGCACGTTGGCACCAGTGCAACTCCTCATTAAGCTACAGGAAGGAAAGCATATACAAGCACAGGGAGAAGAATTACAGAGGAAAGAGGCCCTTATAAAGGCCAGATTAGAATCGTGGCTAGAGGAATCTTGTTAGCTTACTCTGTCCCTTTAGGAGAAGCTAAAGATGCTACAATAGACAAAGAGGACAATGCGCCTCATAGTGGAGGGCTCGACAACAAAGAATTTGGTCGAAGAGGTGCAACAGGAAGAGGCGCAAACCGTTGTTGAAGTTGCAGTACTACAGGTTGAGCTCGATGGTCTACGCAGAAAAATCGAGGCGTCAGCTGAGTGAATCAAGGGCGAGTCATGATATTTGCGTTGGGGGCTTATTGATATAGGGTCCCTAGGGTCAGTTTGGGGTTAGTTAACCCAAATTTTGTATAATTTTTTGTAAAATATGTAAAGTCTCCACGAAATGTGGATGCGGAGCATGCAAGTAGATAGGAGTCAAAGGGGTCTTAGGCCCTTGTTTGGATAAGTATATAAGTCAGTTTTGAGACTCACCCATGATCTATAGACCATGATATTATATTGAGAAGGCTATATATTTGAGTCATAGTGAGTTTATAAGTAGTAGTTGATAACGAAGAATCAAGATAGAGACTGTTTTGGGAAAGTGCTAAGGAAAAAAGGCTCTTCTTCCTGAACTTAGGTGAGAAGGGGAAGGCTCCTGTAGCTAAGTGTGCAGGAGACCTTGATAAGTCCGCAATTGAGTGCACGAACCCCTGCAGCTAAGTGCACAGGGCAAAGAAGTCTATAATGTAAATGTTGGAATTGAATAAAGACTGATTTTGAAGAACTATTGAGGAAATAGAGTATTTTTGTTGATTCTGTTTATGCTATGATTTGTCACTTATAATATGTTTTCTATGGAATAATGAATAAATGCTACAAGAAACCACTGAATCTATCTTATTTATGCATGATTCAAGTAGTTTATCTAATTTCATGAAGATAAGGGTTGCTTTTGTTATGTTTCCTAATAAAAAGGATAGAACTGCGTGAAGCTAGATCTAGGGTTATTTATTGATGCGCGAAAGTGGATGGGTTTTATGTTTAAGGGCCGCAAATAGTGATTGTAGACCTTCATGAAGGTCTAGAAGCCATTTTAGCCTAGCTATAGTAACAAGCCCTAGAAGGATACTGATTTGCGCGAAGGCAGATCTGAACTGTCAGAGCTTAAGAACCACTTATCACATGTCCCTGGATGTAGAAACCGGGTTCTATCATCCCCGAATACTACTTCAGGTGAGACTACAACCTACGCTATACAGGTTGTTGCCAAAAGGGCCAGCAGTTATGGATGTTTTGGTTGGCACGAACAACTCTAAACCTAGGTTAGGCCCCCTACAACCAACGTTTCCAAAGAACTAATCAAGCGAGTTCAATTATCTCATATCGCATCCATTAGTTCCTATGGGATTGATATCCAAGAAAGAATTAAGATTGTAGGATGACAAGATGAAAAATATCAGCAACTAAAAGAAAATCTACAACAAGAGTTTGAAGGTGAAAAATACAAGAAATTTTACCTCACAGAGGATGGACTGAAAAAAATTCAAAAATAGAATCTATATACCAAAAAAGAGCAACTTGAAGAATCTCATATTGAAATAATTTCATACAAATCCCTATTCAAGCCACCCTGGTTATCAAAAGACACTAACAACCATTAAAAAGTTTTATTACTAACCTAACTTAAAAATGAAAGTGCCTAATTTTATTTCTAAATGCATTGAATGTCAACAAGTGAAGCCCAAGTGCAACCACCCAATTGGATTATTACAACTTATTCTCATTTTGAAGTGGAAATGGGAAGTAATATCCATGGATTTTATCAAAGGGTTTTCATAGAAAACGAGGAAACACGACACCATCATGGTCATGATAGACAAGTTGAGAAAGGTTGCTCACTTTGTGGTTGTTAAATCAACTTGCACAACAAGTGATGTCGCTCAAGTTTTCATAAGAGAAGTTGTGAGGTTGCATGGAGTATCCAAGAAAATTATCTCAGATAGAGATGCTAAATTTACTTTAAAATTTTGGAAAGAACTATTTGTTGGATTAAGGATAGATATGACTTCTAGCATAGCTTACCATCCACAAAAAAATGGATAGAAATAGAGGAAAAATAGAGTATTTTATGACATGCTTTGAATTTATTTCATGTAACGACCAAGTATGTGGGAGCATTTTCTTCAACTAGTTGAATTTTCCTACAAAAATGGGTATCAAGAATCGATATAAATGAGTCCATTTGAGACTCTCTATGGGAGGAAGTGTAATACTCCTATCAGCTAGATTGATCTAGTGAACAGGGCGCATATTGGGCTTGATATGTTGAAAGAGATGGAACAAGAAATGGTAACAATTAGGAAGAATTTGAAGGTGGCTCAAGATAGGAAAAATATCTATGCATACCAACATAGAGTTCATAAATAATTCAATGTAGGAGAACATGTCTACCCACGAGCTAAACCTAAGAATGTTTCCTTGAGAATTGAAACATGTGTTAAGATGGAACCATGCTTTTGTGGGCCATTTCAAGTTCTTGAAAGGATAGGGCTAGTAGAATATAGGTTGGCCTTGCCACCAACAACAGAGCTTCATGATATTTTTCATTTTTCATTACTTAAAAGTTATGTACAAGATTCTAATCATGTGATTGATTGGTTGGTGTTATAGGTAGAACCAAAAGGATATTTCCAGTTGAAACCTCTGTGCATCCTAGATTAAAGGCAACTCACACACATAAATTGAGTAATCGAGAAAGTCAAAGTGTAATGGAGACACTTTGGGCCTGAGGAAGCCACAACAGAGATGGATGATCATATGTGAGCAACAAATCCATTTTTGTTTGTTGGTTAAAGAAATGTAAATAATTTTGTGAATGATTGTACAAAGTTGTCTATATAAATCTTATAGTGATTTTTTGCTCGGTTTAAATAATTTTTTCAAATGTTATTAGATATTGAACACTGAGGATGGTGTTCCTCCAAGGGGGTGAGGTCTATGACAACCTGTTTTGTCAAATCCCCTCTTGCAAAAAATTGTAAATATTTTGTAAATATTATTCTTTAATGTAATTACAATGAACTAGCTGAGGAAAGGGGACACATTTCAGATCTTCGATTGAGGAGGTCACTTGGGGAATTGGAGGAAGTAACCCATTTAATGAAAAGTATGGAACTAATTGGTTCTAGATTTTAATGAGTTGACCGAAAAATTAATGATTGCTAGAAGAATTGTATGGAATTCTCAAGGAAATGAGATGAGCCCATACTGTCTTGGGTAGATTTCACAAGGAGAGGATTACGTAGGTTATGGAAAGGGAGGAATCACTTAGGAAAAAAAAGAATTCTAACCTAAAGAGGGAAGACACAACCGATAACGAGGAGATTTTGCAAGATACAATAACTCAAATATAAAATAAAGTAAAAATAGTTGTGTGGAGGAATTAGTGTGACAATAGTAAGCACTAGATTCTCTCACAGGCATTCTAAAGGAGGATTCTTGTTTTTAAGTGGAGGAATAGGGTTTAGTGGATTCCTCTTGGGTGAAGGTTCGAGGGTCTTTGGATTCCTAGGTTCGAGGGACTTGTCCCTTTGGATTCATGGTAAAATACTATCCACATTGTCTTCCCATGCTTGGTTTCTTGGCCAACTATTTCACTCAGTGATATCTGGATTCCTAGTTTGGGTGGATACACTAAAGAATTATTGCCTAGGTTACAAGGGTGGAGATAGTGGCATCTATGGAGTCCCTAAATTTACGAGGGTGGAGATAGTGGCACCTATGGAGTCCCTAAATTTACAAGGGTGGATATTGTGATATATTTAGATTCCTTGGTGTGGTGAGGAGTTATGGTTATTTCCCTGAAGCACCCCTCCTGAAGCTTTGAATCTGACTTGGGGGTGGACGATTGCAAGGAAGGCCACAATGTAATAATCCTAAGGTTGGGAAGAGAGTTACAGTCCCAAATCTAGTTGCCATATCTAATTTTAATACAGGATAAGTGCTTAAAACTTATTCTCTCAATTCTTTGTGATGTTATTTCACTGAATTTAATAAACATGGTCCTTTGCCATGAATGCTTTTCTATTTTATGTGTACATTAGGTTGTTATCAATGAACATGGTTTTTGGGCATGTAATGTTGTTAAATATTAGTTATATGGTCTGCAATTTTTGAGTTGTTTTTCAATAAGAAATTTTTTTGTTTATTCCTGTATTCAGGGGTAGGATGAGCTTCCATGTGGTTATCTCATTTACATGAATCATGTATGTGATCTGCATGCTTTAATGGACTGAGCTCTATCATTGGCCAAGAACATATGTTGATTGATTCTTATGGTGCACTTTAGCACCATAGCTAATAGTGTGGGCACACTAATTAATGGCCTTCATGGCTGAGTTATGCTTGGAGGGATTCGAAAGATCATGAATGTCAAGCTTTAATTTCATAGGAAGTAAAATTACTCTTGAAGATGTAGACATAACCTAAAGGAATTCTAGTTTACATGGCCTGAGAACAATTCTATGTTAAAAAGGGTTAAAAATTTCTAAGTGTGAGAAATTTATGATCAAGCCTAAGTTTAAGAGGGACCTACTAGTTGGGAATCAAGCAAGTCAACCCGGAAATGGTGGAGGGGCCACATGGGAACCACATGGGATGCCACACAGTTGCCACATGGTAGACCCTGATGAGATGGTAGGGTGACATGGCAGCCATAGGGCATATCTTGTGTCATGAGTACATGGCATGGGGGAAGGCCCACTGCATGTTTGTCTCTCTTAGGAGAATCAAGAGGCAGAATGGTTCTGGGAGGGGTGGTACACAGAATGAGAGACCCCACACCTTCTCCTTACTTCATGGGGGTGACACCCCCACTCATGCCATCAATTTCATGGGACAAATGACCACGATTCAATCTAGAGTGTAGAACCATGAATATAAATGCAACTAAGAGACCCTACCTCCATGATGTCAACAAGGGAGGGGGGTATCATGTCTTAATCATTGTGATCGATCAATCCATAAATTATCGATCATTGATCGGTAGAAGGGGAAAAATACATAAATAATCATTTCCTTTAAATTAAGGAGGGGTTGGAGATTTGGTTGGGCTAGGCCACGGTGATAGCTAACGTGGACTTAGGGTGACATGGAACCCCAAAGGGTTGCCACATGGCATGTGCCAAAGGATGTTTGGTAGAGCCAAGTGGCCTAAAAATTGGTGACACATGATTCTCCTGCAACAGATTACGTGGATAAGATGAAAACAACATGACATCATTGTGGTGTCAAGCAAAATCCTTGGAGGTGTATGCACATGCAGGGTAATAGATGGAGGCCAGGACGAAAAATGTCTCTGTTAGGAAACAAAAAAGATGTCACCCCATGGTATTGAGCCACTAAGTGCAAGAATTAGAGGTGTACATAGATATGGGGTGGTATATGGAGGCCAGGATGGAAATTGAGTCTTACAGGAAATGACAAAGTTGTCATCTTGAAGTACTGAGCTACTAAGCGTAAGCCTTGGAGGTGTACATAGATGCAAGGAGATAGATGGACTCTGGAGGTTGGGAAATATTTTATATCCGCTAGGTAATGGAAAAGTTGTCATCCCAGGATACCAAGCCACTGGGCATAGTAATGGGTGTGCAATGTGCAAGGGGCCTAAGGGGTTGGGATAATCATAGGTTGATAGTTAGAAAATTGCCCAAGCAGTTGGTGAGAAAATTGATGTCCCGAGGTTAGTTGCACATTGAGGGCATGAGATGATATGATGTGGGGTGTCACGCGGGGATCACATGGGTGCCATGTGCTGGAGCCCAATAAAGTGGCAAGAGGTGATTGGTCAATCCTTAAAATGGTCATATCTTTTAATATGGGAGTCGATTGAGAAAAACGTTATATGACAAGAAAGCTTTCAATGAGACAGATGTAATGGTAATGTTTTATTTTAATATTTGAGGATTTTGAAAAGTGACCAAATTTTAGGACTCCATTTCCATGACAGGACTTTGGAGGTTGAGTTATAATAATAATGCCTTCTTCTACCTCCAGTATTGTATGGGGTGGATTGGGGTGTTACATACTAGATAAGTATCCATGAATTCAGGGGATTATTGATAGTCACAAGGATCTGTAAATCCCTCTGAAACCATGGGATTATTCACACATGCATCTTATCACAGGAAACCGATAATAAGAATATTCATCCTTAAGGAATTCCCATACATTCATTTTTATAAATAATAACAATATAATTCAACATTCATAATGCAATAGAATTACAAGTAGATACACTTATGTGTATAAATTAATCACTAGCAACTAAGGGAGGGACTTCAACTCTCCACCCAACCGCTGGCAAGCTACACTATAATATTTCTTATAGCTAAGCATCCCCTAGCCAGATTCAGAGTTTGAGGAGGTAATACTTAGGAGTACTCTCACCAAAAACTAGTCATTAAATGGTAGGAAGCTGAGTCCATTTATCAAGTGGTTTCTCAATATCCCCTAGCAATAACACCATAATGTATCTTTGTTTAGTAGAACATCAACCACAAGGGTTCATCCAAGGCTCAGTGAGTTACATCTTTTCTCTAGGAGAATATGGATGTTTATCGGTTGGTTTACTACCACAGGAGTAATGAGTCCACTATTAGGAGATTCATTAGCTTATTGAGAAAGTACCTAAGTGGTGTATCATCTCCAAGGGTAGCCACTTAGAGGTTTATTAGACCTTTCAACTAATTACTGGGTGTCTCAGCCTATGAATGTAACAACCCTAGATAAAAAAATATAAAATATAAAATATAAAATATAAAAAATATTAAAAATATAAAAAATGATGGGACACGTATTCCAAGCTAAATGGTGGGATAAACATCCTAATGGGTGTTAATTTGGTTTATTATGGCTAACGAAATTGGAAAAGGAATTTTCTAAGGATTTGGAAAGGAAAAATTGAAATTTTGGCGCATTTATTTATGAAAATAATGGAAATTAGGGGAAAAGGAAGGTGAAATGTCACATGTTGCATGTGAGGAGGAAACTGAAGGAAAATAGTGGAAATTGAAGAAAATAGAGGCCTCATTGATAAAAGAGTCTTATGAGGATCAGTTGGAAAGCTCTTGGTCAGTGTTAAGCTCTTATTCAATGTTAATCTCTTAGTCAGTGTAATCTCTTGGCTCAGGCTTGGTCAATGTTAAGATTTTTCTTTGGTTATGCATGGGATCAAGAAAGGCAAAGAAGGCAAGAGGAAGGAAGGAGAAATCAAGGAAGAGCAGGATCAAGTAGCTACAACATGATTATTTGCAGGTATCAATTTCCATCTGTATTTTCCTTGCTAGATTTGGCATGCATGGTATTGCATGTGGTTCTTTTGCTATTATGGCATGGGTTTTGCTAGGTGTAACAGTGTGTTTAGCCTAGCCTTGCCATTTCCAGATAACCATGGTGTGACGGGGTTCTCATATTTTGGTTGATATGGATTATGGAATGGATTCAAAGCTAAGTTGGGTGGATCTCTGAAATGATAGAACACATAGCCTAGTGGTCCCTAAACCGAACTGTGGATCACGGTAAAGCCACTGGACTAGTGACCCCTAAGCTAGATTGTGGGTTGCGGTAAAGTGAGGATTGTGTGGCCTCGGTGGGCCGAGGAATCCTTGTCAATGAATGGCAGAATATACGGTAAATCAAAGAGGTCATTTGATCTCTGTTGGACCTAGTAACCCCGAGTTTGGGATATGCAGTAAAGCCTGGACAATAGGTCTTGGTTTAGGGCCTAGTGATCCAGGTTTGGATTGTGGTAAATCCTGAGAGACTAGGAGACATGAAAATTCCTCATGGTGTAGGTGGAGAAATCCGGTGGAATCCATGCTTGTTTGGCCTAGTGATAGGGTGGAGATCACGACAAATGTTGTTATGATGTGTTCATTGCGTTGACCTAGTGATCCGAGATGGATTATGGTAAAGCCTGGTTTCTATTGATGAGGGTGAGGTGGTTTAGCCTCAGTATGCCCTCATTGGTTCTTTTGGTTTGAGTCCCACATTCATGCTTGGAATATGGCATTGGTGTGAATAGCTGAAGACAAATTTCACTCAACCATTCTATGGTTGGGTGGAACGTGGAAGTCACATCCAGAGTTTGTTTTTTGCATCATTAATGAAAGGTTATTTATCCTTATATTTTTATGATTATTTTGATGTATTATATGTGGTCTATATGGATGTACTTTCATGAGTATTTATGTTGTTATTATTTTGGTTATATGTGTGTTTTATGGCAACAACTATGTATGGATCTCATCATGTTTTAACTTGTAATTGAACGATCAATGTATCTATGGACTAATGGATGCAATGACATTTAATGTGATAAGCCATCAATGCTTCATGGCGAACCTCAGATAAGTATGAGACCCCTATGCTCAGATTTGTTATTTACACCTATAGTTACATATTCGTGATATGTTTGACGAAATGCCTGTCATAGCTAGTAAGGGTCCAGTCAAGGTCTTAAACAAGTATTTTCTTTAGTACTATCATTTCCATGATATTTTAATAATCTGAAGGTATCATGAAATTCTGGGCAATGAACTAGGCTCTAGTCCTGAAAAAGTTGCTCAAATCCCAAGGACACTGGCACATAACTGGAAAAATGAGTCTCTAAATGCTGGCAGGCAAGCCTGTGAGAGTGACTATAGGTTTCTGGACGTTTTCATGCCTATAACATGAGAGAGTCTAAGTCTTAAGTTGGTTTAGTAGGACCCAAGGGAAACCTGTCTGAAGTATTGGATTGGTTCCTGAGGGTCTTGAAGGTGTTGGTGAATGTATGTGTGTTATGTTTCTATCAATCCCACTTCCTTAAGGTCACATAGGAGGTCAAATCCAATCATAGTTACCTCTCGTCGCATGTCTACCCAGTTGGAATGGTTACTTGGGTAGATGTGCGAGGAGGGTGTTACAAAGTGGTATCAGAGCATGGTTCATCCCTCATAATAGATCGGTGGTATGTGTTGGTCATGCATGAATGATAGTTGCATGTGTGTCCCTTACACTTGCATTCCATGTGCTTGTTGCATTTGCATGATGTCGATCAGGGTTGCAGTGATGTCATCATGTGAAAATTGAGGTTGTCATGAGGAACTTGATGTTGATTTTGGTGGAATGCATCGTCATGAGTATATGACTGGTTACATATTGTTATATGACTCTTACATGTTGTTATATGTCACTTGATTACATCCTTGTATGGTAGGTTGCATTCTTGTATGTTTGATTACATGTATTAGTCTTGTAGGTTGGTTACAAGAATTTATCATTCATGCTCGACTACATGCATTCATGTGTATGTGTAGTTGATTAGGAATTTCTTATAAATGTTCATGGTTGCATGTGGAAATGTGTACAATGGAGTAATGGTTGTTGTCATGCATGAGTTCATGGTTTTTGTAGTTGATATGGTCATGCATTGATGACTAGACTCTAGCTAGAATGATGTGTATATTTTTTTGTACTCATATGTTATATGTCTAAATTTAGTCATTATGCATGTATGGTCTTGGTTATAGTTATGTATGTATAGTAGGTCAAACATGCCTTGTCAAGTCATGGTATGCAATTTAGGTCACCATGGTGCTATTGGTTGTTATGATGCTAAGGTGTTGGATGAGATAGAGCAAGGGATGCAAATCATCATAATGAGGTTGTAGCATTAGACTTTCGGGTAAGAGAAGATTGTCATATAGGTATTTTATGTTTGGCATGCAAGGATGTAAGTTAAGGATTGTTTTATGCATTAGGTTTATGTTCATGTCTTTTGATGTTATGGTTACGTACATGATAGATGATAGTTGATTATCATAGTCATATGCACATGAGTCAGATAGTCAAGAATGATAGTAACCTATGGCTGTATGCATTGCTATTGTTGTCTTGTGTTAGATAAATTGATGATTAGGTTATATGTTGTTGATGAGAACCAGATATAGCTTATGGTTTTTATATTATAGTTAGCTTGATGATTAAGGTTATATCATTTACACCTTGATATTATATGTATCAAACTAAGTTGGATTGGCCTATGCAAATGGTCAGGGTTATGAAATTTAGGTATGAGTTGACTTATTGTGTTGTACTAATCTAGACTGATCATACATATGTGATTGATATGCATAAATGATAATTGTTTGAGTTATGATGTGAACATGTTAGTTAGTGATTGTTATGGATAACATGTTCTTACTTATGTTTGAGTTGATATGTTTTGAAGTTATATTATGCTAATATGGATTGATTGTACAGACAAGAATGCCTCCCCTGAGATACATTAAGGTATGAATTTGTTCATGTCATCTACTTTGTGATTGACTATTTGATTCTGTCATCTATTTGGTGTTTGAGTGTTTGGTGTCTAGTTGATGCATTTAACATGGTATCTTTGTAAGCTGGTTGAATTCTTGATGAATTTCATAATATGAGTATGTGTTCCAATGATCTTGATTTAAGATGATTGTAATAACACATATGTGTTGAGACAATTGATATGTACATGAATGTATTTGAAATTTGTAGCATTATGTCTAATGACTATGAGTTGATTATGGGTTATGACATGACTGTTTGTAAAAGTTGATTTCAAATTAATAGGTACGATTGTCTTGATATTTGGAACATGTGGTTGACATGTGTAAACAATGCAGGAAACATGCTTGGTATTAGCATGACAAGGTAATAGTTGATGTGTTTATATAACTAATAGTTGGGTGATGTGATAGTACATAGTAAGCCTTGATTCCAACAAAGTAAAAAGGTAAAAGGAAGGAATTGGAGAAGAAATTCCTTTGACTATGTTTGGAAACCCTAATTCCAAACGAATGAGTGCTTTGCATACAGGAAGTCTTCTTAACCTTGATTTTGTTTGACATTATGTGGATATGTGCTAGATTCATGAACATGTACTTGACAGGTATATTAGCTAGTCTCTAGTCACAGGTGGATCTGTCAAGGGAATTGGAGTCCCTTGAGAGATGGCATGGATGTGTTCAGTTACAAGGCAATGTGTGTGGCACAACAAGCTAAGGTAACTAGTGTATTTCTATGTTTATTTATGCACTAACAATTATGTGGTTATGGTAGTATGATGTAGGGGATTGCATGGAAATATAGGTTTCCATGAAATCTTGAAGAAGGCTCAGGTTGAGCTTCCCTTGGGAACCATGTGGATTGAGTCATGGTGTCTGTAGTTAATCTTTTTATTTGGAATTTTGTAATTGTTGTGCTTGATTTGCGATTTTGAGTGTGTCTGGTGCATATCTATGCCACTTTTTTGGTGGTGTTATATCATTATTAGTTTTCATGGTTTTCTTCTTGTTTGTTTCCTAGTATTGACTTTTATGTTTTGAGTCTTGGGAATTATTTTGGAAAGAGGAAAGTTAATGGAGCTCGGGGAGAGTTGTGCGGTACCCAATAGGTAATGTAAGACTCAGATGAAGATATGTGCATGAGTAAGCACAACAGAAGGTGAGACTATGATAGTCTGTTGGACTCGTTGGTCCATTGTGTTAAATGGACGGTGGTAGTACAAACATGTGAAAGGTAATTAGAAAACGTAAAGTAAATGGATCTGAGTTGTCAAATTCCTTGGCTATGTTGGGATGAGGGTTCTCAATGTTGCGCATGTTGTGTACAAATAATGAAGTTATCTTAACCTAGACCTTATGTTATCTGGTAATTATGTTATGATCATGATTATGCTGATGTTTATATATGTATATATGTATACATGTATGTCGTTTTCTGACAGAATGTTGGTTGTTTTATGCTAATGATTATATATGTATGTATTTATGTATCTATGTCACTGTCTGACAAGGTCATCAGGAATATTCCTTGTGGAGGAATGATTGCTTGCACAGGTGAATGGCATGAAGAGGTTCCTGGTCTTATGAGGAATCAATGGAGAATATTAGTCATGAAAAATATACAAGTTCAGTATCATATGGTTATGAGTTGATACTATGTGATTATATTATGTCTATGTTATGGACATGTTATACTGAGGGATACAATAGTGAAATGAAAGAAATGTGGACTGTGAAATGCTGGGAAAAGCATGGATAAGGCCCTAGAAGCAAGGTTGCTTAGTAAACATAGTGTGGTTTTGGATGTGTGGTACTATTTTTGTGAACATATTGTATATGTGATGTTATGTGCATGTAGTGTTGTGCGGATATTGCATATGCAGTGTTATGTACAGATGATGTTATGTACGTGTTGGTTATGCAATGTTATGTATAGGTGGTGTTACGTGCATGTTGTACATGTGGCGCTATGTACATATGTTGTTGTGTGCATGATAGTACACGTGCTATTGTGTACATGTACAAGTGGCGTTGTGTGCAGGTGGTGTTGTGTACATGTTGCGTTGTGTACATATGGTGCCACGTACATGTCGTGCGTGTGGTACTATGTACATGTTGTACATTGGTGCAATGTACATGTGTCATTGTGTACACGTTTTGGAGGTGGTTTCATGTACATGTGATGCTGTGCAGGTGGTTGCAGTGTATAGGTGGTATTGTGTACATGTGATACATATGGTACTGGTGTAGATGCATGTATTGCATGGTGTTGTATGACGTGTGTAGTTGTATGTGTGTGATGCACACTATGACTATGTGCACATGGTTGAGGAGAAGACACTAGGTGTTTGTCAGGTGTGGCAACTGATCCAGAGTGCGTACAGAATAAAGACAAAGGTAGAAGCTAAGGATCGATTAAAGGATAAGTATCGATATTTTATTTCATTTTTATCATGCATGTGATTTATGATTCCTGTCTATGATGATTATATGTGATCTACGATTCTGGTTTATGATGGTTACATGTGATTTATGATGCTGATCTATGATGGTTGCATTTTCAGTTAACCTAATGTGATATTTTTATACGTGTTGATTTGGTCAAAGATGCTAGTTTGACTTGTTCTGATAGGAAGTAAACAATATTGCAAGTGTACCTTATTGACGAGCTACCAATGAGGTATGATTTGAAGTTATTTCAATTTATTTTGAATCTAATGGAAATTATGTGATATGAATAGGAATGCATGAACATGCCCGATTGAGTGGCAAAAATCGACTTCAAGAAATAGCAACGACAATGGAAGAAATTGAAACATGCAATAGTATGCTGGTGGAGCACTCTAAGAGCAAGGACATTGTAGGACACTGGTACCCAATAGTGTCCATTGATTTTCGTAAGCATGCTATGATCGGTATGATCGTTTTGAGGTAGATATATGCGTTAGTGGTATGACCTTCCGATGTGAGGAAGCCTTGCCAATGGATGGATCGCCAGGGATAAGGGATGTTGGGAACTTGGAAGGTGAGTGACTACATGAAAAGGGGTGATTGTATTTCCCGAGGGACTATGTAAGAGAGAAGGGAAGGTGTCAGATATATTTTTTTTGGTGATTAGCATTGCCATATGGAATTTGATGCACATTGGGAGTGCGCCCTGGAACAATGAGCTGGTAATTGTTCACTGAGAGGACAAGCGGCGTGGGATTATAGCACTGGAAATTGGATGCAGTTTGAATTTCGCAGTGGATTATGGACTTCTTGGGAAGGAGGTGAATATTGGTATTAATTCAAGGGTGGACGTGTGAGCCTCTGGTATTACTTTCAGGTTGCATAAGTGTAAATGTGTGTTTGTAAATACTGTATCGAGTTGGTTTATAAAGCTCCACAGACAATATGGTTATTTGTTGGGTGAAGAAAATGTGTATGAGTATATGTGGTTATTGTAAATACCATAATGAGTTGTGTTATAAAGCTCCATTAAATGGTATGTTTTTCATGTTTTAGCATATGGTCATTGTAAATACTGCAATGAGATGTGTTATAAAGCTCCATGGGAAGTATGTTTTGTTTCCAGTAGTCTTGTTGGTTATATATGTCATTGAACACCGAGGATGATGTTCCCCAAGAGGGAGGGTTATGTATTATCCCCGGTTAAAAAAAAAAACTCATGTAAAAATATATAAGGCCACAGTGATGGGACTCGTATTCTAAGTTGAATGGTGAGGGAAATATCCTAATGGGTGTTGATTCAGTTTATTATGGCTAAGGAAATTGGAAAAGGCAATGGTTAAGGTTTTGGAAAGGAAAAATGACATTTTTAGCACATATATTTATGAATGGAAATTAGGAGAAAAGGAAGGTGAAAGGTCACAAGTTGCATGTGAGGAGGAAAATGAAAGAAAATAATGGAAATTGAAGAAAATGGAGGCCTCGTTGATAAAAAGGATTTTGAGGATCAGTTGGCAAGCTCTTAGTTAGTGTTAAGCTCTTAGTTAGCGTAATCTCTTGGCTCGGGCTTGATCAATGTTAAGATTTTTCTTTGGTTATGCATGGGATCAAGAAAAGAAAATAAAGAAAGAGGAAGGAAGGAGAAAACATGGAAGAGCAGGATCAATCAACTAGAAAACAATTCTTTGCAGGTATCAATTTGCATGTGTATTTTCCTTGCTAGATTTGGCATGCATGGTATTACATGTGGTTCTTTTGTTGTTATGGAATGGGTTTCTCCAAGTGTAATAGTGTTTTTAGACTAACCTTGCCATTTCCGGATAAGCATGGTGTCATGCGGTTCTCATGTTTTGGTTAAGCTGAATTTTCTGATGGATTCAAAGCTGAGTGGGGTGGATCTACGAAATGATAGAACACATGGCCTAGTGCCCTGATCTGGACTATGGATCACAGTAAAGCCATTTTCTTAGTGACCCCTGAGCCAGACTGTGGGTTGTTGTAAAGCTAGGATTGTGTCCTCGGCGGACCTAGGAATCCTTGCCTGTGAATGGTAGGATATACGGTAAATTCAAGTGGTGGTTTTCTCTTCGTTGGGCCTATTAATCTTGGGTTTGGGATATGCGGTAAATCCTAGAGAGTGGGTCTCAGTTTAGGGCCTAGTGATCTAGGTTAGGATTAAGATAAAGCCTAAGAGACTAGGAGACAGGAAAATTTCTCATGGTGTAGGTGGAGAAATTCGGTGGCATCCATGCTTGTTTGGCCTAGTGATCAAGGTTAGGATTATGGTAAAGACTAAGAGACTAGGAGACAGGAAAATTGCTCATGGTGTAGGTGGAGAAATGGTGGAATCCATGCTTGTTTGGCCTAGTGATGGGTGGGGATCACGTTAAATCCTGTTATGATCTGTTTGTTGTGTTGGCCTAGTGATCCGAGATGGATTACGGAAAATATTGGTTTCTATTGATGAGGGTGAGGTGGTTTAGCCTCAATATGCTCTAGTTGGTTCTTTTGGTGTGAGTCCCACATTCATGCTTAGAATATGGAACAGGGGTAAACAACTGAAGAGATATTTGGCTCAACCATTCTATGATTGGGCGGAATGTGGAAGTCCCATCTCAGGTTTGGTGTTTTCATCATTAATGAAAGGATATTTATCCTTGTATTTCTATGAGTAGTTTGATGGATTATATGTGGTATATATGGTTGTACTTTCATGAGTATTTATGTTGTGATTATGTTGGTTATATGTGTGTTTTATGACAACATCTATGTATAGATCTCATCATGTTTTTACTTGTAATTGAATGATCAATGTATCCATGGACTAATGGATGGAATTTCAATTAATGTGATAAGGCATCAATGATTCATGGCGAATCTTAGATAAGTATGAGACCTCATATATGTTATTTACACATGTAGTTTACATATTCGTGATATGTTTGATGAAATGTTTGTCATGGCTAGTAGGGGTCCTGTCAAGGTCTTAAACACCTATTTGCTTTAGTACTATCATTTCCATGTTATTTTATTGTTTTGAATGTATCATGAAATTCTAGGCAGTGACTTGGGCTTTGGGCCTGAAAAGGGGCTCAAATCCTAGGGGCACTGGCATAGAACTGGCAAAATGAGTCTCTAGACACTGGCAGCAAAGCTAGTGAGAGTGACTATGGTTTTACAGACGTTGTCATGCCTGTAGCATGAGATCAATTGAGTCTTAAGTTGGTTAAAACTTTAGTAGGACCCAAAGGCAAGTTGTCTGAAGTGTTGGATTGGTTACTGAGGGTCTTGAAGCTGATATTGAATGTTTGTGTGTTATGTTTCCACTGATTCCACTACCTTAAGGTCAATCAGGAGGTCAAATCCAATCATTGTAGCCTCTCGTCGCATGTTTACCCTGGTTGGCATGGTTCCTTGGGTAGATGTGGGAGGAGGGTGTTACAGTTAAGAAGTTTATCAACCCTAGCTAGTATCCTAGTGGTTTATCAGCCCCAAGGCTAGCCACTGCCCAAGTGATTTATCAACTCTCTAAGAAAGTACTTAACTAGTTTATTAGCCTCAGCTAACACCTTAGTGTCTCAACTCCGCTAAACTCTCTCTCTGGCCAATCAAATCAAAAGCACATGCATAGGCCTTAGAAAAAATAGAGAGTACCATTCCAGAACAGAACATAGGCTATAATAGGTTATGTCTTCCTAACAGATTTACATAATCTTCCACTTCACATTGTGTTCTCTTTTCTAACAAGCTCTCTCTCTTGATCAGATTACTACTCTATTTGTCTACCAGTTTGCATGAATGAATGAATATTTGATGTCTCTGTATTTTTTCCCCTATTTCCCCTCGGGCTTCTCCTTCTCATATTTTTTCATGTTTGTTGACCATGCCCACATCTTCCATGAGAACCGAGATTGTATGTTTTTCCTTCATTGAGGGCGCCCATTTCGTAAATTGAGTGTTGCACCAATAGCACCATAAATCCATAAGGAATATAGGTGGTGAAATCAATACAATGGATTGGGTTTATAAGAAAATACTCCTCCTAAGTCCTCTTAACCCATGCCCACTTCCCTCAGTTAGTAAATGCATTACATTTCCACATTATTTACATGAATTACAATTCATATAAATATTTATAAGAGGGATTAGAAAAAGGCTTGTCACCAGGAAGTATTTGTCATCGGGAAGTTCTTAACTACCCTACCAACGACAAGGAGTTCTGTGCCCCAGTAAAGCTATGAAGAAGTGGAAGCACTATCTGATGGGAAAGGAGATAGTAATCCACGCAGATCACCATCCTCTATAGTGCTTACAAGCCTAGAGTAAGCTACAACATACCAAATATTACAAGTGGATGGTGTTTCTACAACAACTTCATTTTTTGATCAAGTACAAGAAGGGAAACACAAACAAGTTGGCTGACATGCTCTCAAGGCCACCCAAATAAAATATCACACCTTTGGGGACCCATGCACATGGATCCATTCAATCATGATGCATACGGAGAGGCATATTTAGAGGATGGGGACTTTAAGGAGGTGTTTCTATAGTCCCAGAGTTAGATTCATGCGCACAATGGAGAAAACATCGTTGACTACCATCTCCATGATGGGTTACTCTACAAGCTATATAAGATATATGTTCCTAAAGGTGAGTAATTGCAACTGATTAGAGAGGCTACACCTCCAACGTTACACGGGACTTTGGTGTAGGGAAGATCATGGCCAACTTGCAAAGGTATGTGTATTGGCCCAAGATGCAAGATCAGGTAGCTAGGTTCATAAGGGGATGCATGCTTTGTTATATCAACAAGCCTAGTGGTAGGAAATAGGGTCTATATAATTGCTTACCTATACCCACTCTTCCTTGGGAAAGTATTTCCATGGACTTTATGGGGGCTTAACAATAACTAGGAAGGGAGATGACTACCTATTCTTGGCAATTGATAGGTTCAACAAGATGTGTGTTTGGATGCATTATAAAAATACCATTAGTGGAAAAGAATGGGAAAAATTATCTTTGGATAGGTCTGGGTACACTTTGGAATACCAAGGAGCATTGTTTTAGACAGAGACACAATATTTATTGCCGCATTTTCAACTAATTTGTGGGAGACAATGTAAATGAAATTGAATATATCTACAACATTCCATCCATAGATAGATGGGTAAATAAAATTAGTCAACAATACTTTAGTGCAAATTATAATGGGATACAACTAGAAGTATCTGAAGACTTGGGATGAAATCTAGCATATGTACAACATTCTTACAACAAAGCAGTCCAAACTTCTACAGGAAAGTCCCCATTTGAAACTTGTTTTGGATATTTGTGGCCTTCACCTTTAGACATTGGAAATGGGAAGTAAGGAGTGAGGGAATATCTTATAGGATATTCCTTGAGGGTTGAAAAATTTATAAATAAGATCAGAAAGATCCATATATAGGTACAAGAGACACTACAAAAGTCACAGGAGAAATATAAGGCTAGGCATTGATCAACATAGAATAGAGAACTTATTCAATTTGGGAGATAAAGTATGGATATAGTTGAAAAAGGAGAGGCTACAAGGGCCTAGTAATAAAATCAAGGCTCTGAGGTATGGTCCCTTCAAGATACTATAAAAGGTGGGTGATAATCCTATTGACTCAATTTACCACCATACATGTGCATTTACTTTGTTGTGAATGTAGAGAATCTGAAACTCTATGAGTCTTCCATGCTAGATCAGGAAGAAGAAAAAGTCTTCCATCTCAATGTTTCCAGAGTGGAAAAGCTGGAGGAATCAACTCTGAAGACCATTTTTACCAGCAGGACCCAATTTGGAAAATGAACGTTTGAAACCTTCCAGGAATGTTTTGATGCATCAAATGACATTTTTTAGGTGTAAAAGGGTTACGACCTAAGAGATAAGTAGAGCACGAGATCCAAATATTTATGGAATCCCCATTTGTAAACATTAGGTTGTACAAGTAGTTTTTTATATAAGCGAGTTGAACAAATAGTTGCAGCAGCTACTAGAATAGGGTGTATTTCAACCAAGTAGATAAGCATGTGGGTCACCTATCATCATTGTGCCAAAGAAGGATGGAACTTGGTGGATGTGTATAGATTACTATCTGTTGAGAAAAATAACGCACAAGAACAGGTACCACTACCTAGGATATATTAGTTGTTGGATCAGTTACATAAAAAAATACTTCACCAAGCTAGACTTACAGTTTGGATATCACCAGGTTCAATTCATAAAAGAAGATACCTGGAAGACCACCTTCAAAACCAGGAAAGGTTTATATTAGTGGTTAATCATGTGATTAGGCCTATGTAATGCACCAACTACATTTATGAGATTAATGAATGAGGTGTTATTCATTTTATAGTTCATTCCTTATTGTCTATTTGGATGATAAATTGGTATACAATGATACCTAGGAGGAGCACATATCAAATTTTTATGTAGGTGTTCTAGACATTAAAGAAGCACCAACTGCTAGAAAATCTCATGAAATATGATTTACACAACAGGCTTTGGTGTATCTGGGGTATGTGGTAGGTGGGGGAGAACTGAAGATAGATCCTACCATCATGGAGACCTTCATGAAATGGTTGGTTCCTACTAATGTTTATGAGGTTAGGATTTTCGTTGGGAAAGACATTACCTGAGGAAATTCATAGCCTTGTTTTCAATGGTAGTGGCACAACTCCATGCCATAACAATAAGTGGAAAGAGTTTCTAGTGGGGAAGGTTCAAAAGAGGGCCTTCAATGAGCTAAAGAAGAAGATAAGTTAAGCATCATTTTTCGTATTTCCAAACTTGCAACTTGTCTTTTAAGTGGAGATATATGTGAGTGGGTATGATATGGGATAAATCTTGAAACAAGGAAGCCATGTATGCTACCATTATGATGTATTTCATTGGGAAGTGCATAACTACCCTACCAACGACAAGGATTTTAATGCCCTAGTGCAAGATACGAAGAAGTAGAAGCACTATCTGAAGGGAAAGGAGATAGCACCACACAGATCACCAACCGTTATAGTACTTACAGGCCCAAAGTAAGCTACAATAGACCAGATATTACAAGTGGATGGGGTTTCTACAACTTCATTTGGTGATCAAGTACAATAAGGGAAACACAAACAAGTTGGCTGACATGCTATCAAGGCCACCCAAATAAAATATCACACCTTTGGGGACTCATGCACATGGGGTCATTCACCCATGATGTGTATAGAGAGGCATATTTAGAGGATGGGGACTTTAAGGAGGTGTTTCAAAAGTTGCAGAGTTGGATTCATTTGCACAATGGTGAAAACATCATTGACTATCATCTCCAAGATGGGTTACACTACAAGCTATATAAGCTACATGTTACTAAAGGTGAAAAATTGTAACTGATTAGAGAGGTTTACACCTCCAAGGTCGCAAGGGACTTTGGTGTAGCAAAGATCATGGCCAACTTGCAAAGGTATGTGTATTGGCCAAAGATGCAAAATCAGGTAGCTAGGTTCATAAGAGGATGCATGCTTTGTTATATCAACAAGCCTAGCAATAGGAAACATGGTTTCTTTCATCCCTTACATAGACCCACTCTTCCTTGGGAAAGTATTTCCATGGACTTTGTCAGAGGTTTACCAACAACTAGAAGGGGCATGACTACCTGTTCTTGGTAGTTGATAGGTTCAATAAGATGTGTGTTCTGATGCATTATAAAAATACCATTAGTGGAAAAGAAGTAGGAAACTTTATCTTTGGAGAGGTGTCGATGCACTTTTTAATACCAAGGAGCATAATTTCAAACATGGACACAATATTTCTCAGTTCATTTTCAACTAAGTTGTGGGAGACGATGGACATGAAATTGAATAGATATACAACATTCCTTCCATAGACAAATGGTTAAACAAAAGTAGTCAACAAGACTTTGGTGCAACTTATAAGGGGATACAACTAGAAGTATTTTAAGACCTAGGATGAAATATGGAATATATACAACATTCTTACAAGAGAGTAGTCCAAAATTCTACAGGAAAGTCCCTATTTGAAACTTGTTTTGGATATTTGTGGCCTTCACCTTTAGGCATTGCAAATAGGGAGTAAGGACGAGTGATGGAATATCTTATAGGAGATTCCTTGGGGGTTGAAAATTTTATAAAGAAGATCAAAAAGATCCATATATAGGTACAAGAGACATAGCAGAAGTCACAAGAGAAATATAAGGCTAGGCATAATCAACATAGAACAGGGAAATTGTTCAAGTTGGGAGACAGAGTATGACTATAGTTGAACAAGAAGAGGCTACAAGAGCCTGGTAAGAAAATCAAGGCTCTGAGGTATGGTCCCTTCAGGATGCTGTAAAAGGTGGGTGATAATGCCTATTGACTCAATTTACCACCATACATGTGCATTTACTCTGTTGTGAATGTAGAGAATCTGAAACTCTATGAGGCTTCCATGCTAGATTAGGAAGAAGAGCAAGTCCTACCTTACTATGGAGGATTTAGCTCCAAATGTTCAGGAAGAGTTAATAGAGGATAAGTTTTTCTAGAAGAGCTCCTAAAAAACAAGATAGGGGTAGCATGACCTTTGGCAGATTGGGTTGAAAGGATAAATTCTAGGCAAAGCTAAATGGTACACCCAAGAGAAGGTTGAGGAAAAATTTCCTCGCAGCATTCAGTAGAAGCTTTTGGGGACCAAAAACCTCCCAAAAAGAGGAGGTATGATATGGATTGGATCATTATATTGTTTTTCATCCATATTGATGCTTTCAAAGTGGAAAAATGGAGGAATTAGCTCTCAGGATCATTTTTACTAGTGGGACCCAGTTTGGAAAATTGGGATTTAAAACCTTCCTTGAGCATTTTGAAGCATTAAACAACATTTCTTGGGGGTAAAACCTTTTTACTATAGTGTCTCACCTTTTTTCCATATTCTACACGTAAATAACTTTCAACGACACAATAATAACATAAATCAGAGTCTGCATGTGAAAGTTATGAGACTTAAAATTGAGCTTCTTTTTTTCACCACAATAATTTGAGAGGATGCCACATCGTCCCCCATTATTCATGGAAAAGGGGATAGCCACATGATTATGATGAAGAAGAATATAAAAGGGTATATATTGTAACTTTGGTTAAGGATTGAGGTAGTCAAAGCTAACCACTAGTAGGCTATCAGGATGTGTTATAACTAGGCCACCAGGAAGAAAAGGGGTTCCATTCTTTTGAGTGCATTTGTTCCATAGTTGAGCAAAAATAGCCAAGAGGGATAGGAGATATAACACACACAGAGTATTTATGCACTGTAGTATCCCATAGGCCACATGCAATACTTCTTTGTACTTGCAAACATTTTCTATTCAGTGAAAGAGAGCAGAGCGACCTCATCTTCCAACTAGTTTTCTCTCCCAAAAGGGTTTCTCAAGTCATATCTTGTGTCAAATGTGTGTGTGAGATTTTATTTTGATGTTCTCTATTTTATGCATAAATTCTAATTCACATGCATATGCTATTAATAGTAATCTACAAATCTATAAATCTAAAGAGAAATAAAGTTGTAGAGAAATAAAGTTGTAATGGTGTAGATCTTGAATTTTTCAAGTATAATTCTATTAGATATGTTATGTTGAAGTGTCCAGTGGAATATCCATGGCAGTTTACGGATCACTTAGAAACACATAGTTGATTATGGACAAAAGGGGTTGATAAGGGAGGAGAACAATATTGACATCTTGAGATAATTTATTAGGAGAATATATACAAATATTCAAATACTCTTCTTCCAACCCTTAGGTACTCAACAACTAATTTTTGGTCATCCATAGTCCAAGAAGCAACAAACAATGCTCTTATAAATTCCTTACAAGAGGTTATGGAAGCACGCTTGAGGGAAAATGTCCCCATAACTAAGGATTTCTATATTGGAAAAGATCAATTCCCTTGAAAGGATGATGTTGTACAAGGACAAATACTCCTAAAACAATCATCAGAGCAAGATTGCATAATAAGGATGGGTAGGGTAAATGGAAGTGTTTACAAATATTGAAATACCATTATTAAGTCTTTCAAAGTAGAGGTTTAATGTCGAAGCCAATTGAGGCATCAAAAGTGAATAGGGACTTCTATAAAAAATTTATAAATAAATGATCATTAATTGTATAAATAAACAATAGATTTGTGATTTAGAAGAAAATATATTCATTGCTATTAATAACATCATAAAGGCTTGGTAATCCAAGGAAAGGAAATGAGAGAAAATAAAAGTAAATGAAAAGAGCCTTGCAAGGATTAAAGCACAATAATAGAAAATGGATCATAATGTTGAGAGTGCAAATGATTGATAAATGCTACTTTATTTGAGTGAGGGATTAAAGCACAAAAATAACAAATGGACCATAATGTTGAGAGAGAAAGCAAGTGACTGATAAATGAGACTTTATTTGAGTGATGTTGTCTTAAACATTAATGAAAAATACAATTTTGAAAAGAAATTCTTATGGTCACTTGTTTTTACTTTGTTAGATCCTTTCAATAACATACTTACCAATAATTGTTATAATAACTTTTGATGATCTTTATCTACAAACAGGCATATAGATGACTCTATTGGTAAACAAAGACATTTATTCATATGATAATTACTTTGTTCAAGTAGTTGAACAAAGCAACCATGAAAACATTGTTACACTATTCTTCATATATATCATAGACATAAATATGAATGAAAGAATAACACTCCTTAGACATTCAATAGTGATAAGTATAAGGATTGATGTTAAAACACATACATATATCCAATGATAGCAAGATTAAATAAATGCTGATTCACATGCAAGAATGAAGCAAGAGCATAGATAATAGTACCATATGTTATTTGGATCACTCTCGATATCAATCGCATTCAAATTCCTTCTTATAACTTAGAAACACTTCCACAACAAGGCAATAGTGCACATCTCATCAAAGCTTTCTTCATTAAAATTCAGAATACTGGCCCAGTCTTCATAAAAAGATATATCAGAAGCACAATAGTGTGACTTACTGATTTGAGTTCATACAAAAACTGAGGACCCTTTCTAAATGCATGAAAGGGCCTATAAATACTAATTAGGCTAACTAATTACAAAATAAAAATGCTATTAATTGGTACAACTAAATTATGAGTATCTCCTCAAAATCGGCTTGTTTGCAGTCGGCAGCATGATTCATTGTTTCAGATGATCTCCCTTTGGCTTGAGCTGGAAAAAGCAAGCATCAGTTGCAATTCTGGAGGGCGACCAAGATGAGAATGCAGTTGGGTTGAGTATGTGGCATCATGGATTTCAGGAATCATGCAACCGATGGCATCGGTTAAACATTTGAGTGCGGCCCTTTGACTGTATGGTTTAATTAAGAAAAACCAAAAGGTATCCCAAGTTAAACTTTGGATGCCGACGATTAATCTTCCATTCTTCTCCAATTCTTGATTGCATGTTTGTTCCAATGCTTTGGCTGACAGCAATTTTCCTGGAGTGCACTGTGATATCATGTTAGACAGATAAAGAGTTTCATTGATTAACTCAATTAAATTACTGGTTGATAATATGCATCTTAAGGTTTCTCTCTCTGCTTTCATCAATTGTGACTGCCATTCTAGAAAAAGGATTTCTTTGTGTGACTCTAGAATTTTAGGTAGATTTTTGGCTTGCCCTTCACTAGTGTCTTGCCAAGTAAGAAAATTGGTTAAAGTCTTATCAGTCTATTCCAAATATTGCCTGGCATCAACTGATTTGTCAACTATTGATGCAGTAATCTCACAAAGGGGCTCAACCAGAGAAATGTTATGACATAGAAGTTTTAGCTATGTAATCAATGCTTTATTGATTTGGAGAGCTTCGGACCTGAAATCTGTTGGTTGTGGAAGACTCTTGTACTTTTCTACTTGGTGTGGCAGTTGAGCGATTTTCTCATCTTTTGTCTTACTCATTTGTTCATTCATTGTCTTCAACCTGGCCAATGCTTCGGATAATTCCTTTTGTTTCTGTACTACGCTTAAGTCTATCCTCTACTTCTCCTTGAGCAATTGCTCATTTAATTGATTGTTTATCTGTTGTTGTGTTAATAGTTGTTGTTCTAACTGTTCTATTTTTTGCTATCTTTCGGACACCTGTGACTGCAATGAAACAATTGTTTGGTCTTTTTCCTTAAGTATATTGCTTACTTCCGAGGCTTTATCCATGGTGGCTGCCGAATAGGCTCCGGCATACTGAGAAAGTTTTGTAAGGTCATCGGAAGGGTTAAATTCCTCCTTCCACACCACATTAGCCATCTCTGTTTGTGCTGGTAAAAGGGAAGATTGATCAAGTCTCCTCCTTTTCCTTTGTCTTTTCACTACAGCCCTGTGTTTGGGACTGTAAAAGACATCTAATGGTGGTATGTCTTCTATCTGCAAAACAATCTGATCGGATGGATCTTTAGGAATTATTTCTACATCTTTGCTGATGGATAGGTTGCTGGTCCCTTCAATTGGAACCGTAGTTGTTGTTGTCTCTTGACCAACTGTTACTTGAGGTGTGATGAACCCTTGTGAAGTCTCGGGATTGCTTATAATAGAGTCAAATTGTTGCCACTCTTTGAGGAGTTTGGGATCAATCTAAGTATCTATATCAATATATTCATTGTCCTATTTCTTTTCTTTCTCCTGCTCTGTTTCCTGTTCTGGTTGCTTTTCTTGCTCGGGAATCTTCTCTATAGCAATAGGTTTGTCAATAATCTGTTGTTCAAGCTCACTTGACTGAGTTGTTGGGGTAGTAGCTAATAAGTCCATAGGCAGAGTTTGAAACCTCTGTTCTATGAGCCTATTGAATTCTACCAGCCCTTCATCTTTATATTTCATTTTGGCCAATGTTTTTATCTAAAATAATGATTCTGATGAAGAAAATAGGTCGTCCAATTCATCTTTTTTCGTGATCAAACTTTGTAAGTTTGGCTTGTTCAAGCACACTGTAGGCAACTTTCCTTGGGTCGTATTGCCTGTTATAGATGGTTTCAAGATTGAGCATGTTTATTTTTTCTGTCTCTTTCTCAGCATGTTTATAATGATGTAGAGTGTAAACACCGCACCTCAAAGGAAATGTAGGCCACGACTAGTTTTTAGAATTCCTAAGAGTTTCGGATCTTCCTGCTGTGGTTATTTGGTAGGCCAACTCTCGAGCCAACAGCTTATCAGGCATATCCAAAGGAAGGACATGGGGTCTTGTGAGGCTACCATAAACCCTTATATATGTGAACTTGTCTTCCCCAAACCAATTCCCTACAGCAGTCAAGTCAATTGCTGCTTCATCAGAAATCCTTGGGGCAGGCTTATCAAAAATGGCATAATAGATAGGTAACATGAAACCATTACAGATTTGGTACAAGTGGTCTTTATAGTGTGCCTTCCATAACATTTGATGATAAATGTGGATTGGCTTAGGGTCTTGTGCAGTCCATCTCCACCCGAGTACCGGGTATTCAGAATTAAAGCAAAGAGTATCCATAATATAAGCACTATAATAAAAAGGGGGAATGGTTCTGGTGGTTTTACGTGCATTTGATCTAAAGTCAAGAATTGCAGTGGCTAATTTATTGGACAATATGTTTGCCCAATCCATCACATAACTATTAACCGCTGCTTCCATTAAAGGAACCATTTCAATAGTAAACTTTGCAGAATCATGCATTCCCCACATTCTACACATCATTGCCCCAACATAATAGTAAGGAGATGACAATGAATCCACGGAGTACTTACCCGATGATTCATGTTTTTACTTTGCGGAATTCTGTCAACATTGCTTAATTGGGGCCGACTTAGTCTCGTTCTCTGCTGCAAATTTTTCCAGAAAGGCTTTGTTGTATTTCTTCTTGGGTTTGGGCAAATGATACATCTTCCTTAAGTCATCAGGCTGAAATGAACCAAAAATTCGTCCGTCAACTGTGCAAAAAGTTCTATTTGAAACTTGAATTTCTTCAACCACCCATATGACTACATCAGTGTACGGAAGAATTTTCTCCCGTGCTACTATCCTGTGCAAATATGAGTCGGCTAAATCTTTCAGGGAAGCTTCTAATTTATTAGTCGAGTCTGCAGTAGCTTCTTCCGATACTTCCTCAGGCTCCTCTGCTTCAATTAAATTGTAGATACTTTGCCAACTTGTATTTCCAAGGCCGAGACATGTAGTGTCTGAAATTAAACCTTTTTTACTTGGTCCTGGATCACTGGTTGGCTGCACTGTTGCTGTAGGAGCCGCTACTGCCACGGATCTCTTGGATTTCTTTCCCATTTGTTTCAAATTTGTTATTTCAACGGAGTTCTGCACAAGGGATGAAACCAACGTGATACAGAGAAATAGGTAGTATGAGCCAATATGAAAGGATTATATCAATCAGCAAATAATAAAGGATTATAGTGAAACTGCCGCAGATACAATCTAAGGGAAAATCTTGGCATAACTGCTTCATTAATTGGCCGTTTAACCTGTCAATCATGGTAAAGGATTTTTTTAAATATCCATCATAACCTTTATATGATGAATGATCCATTCAAGCGTGGCTTAGATTTTTTGGCGGATAATCAGAATTAAATCGCAATTGATGATTGGTAACATGAACAGGAAGTTTTTAGTAATAGTCCAAAATATCCTTCGATCACCAAAAGGTGATACAATGCATGCGAACCTTTTAAATATGTTTCGAAACACGCACCTTGATTTAATGCATCGCAATCGGGGATGGGTTCGGGTCATATACTTATGCCATTGCAAAATTGCTGATCGCCGATGGTGATACGCCTTATCGCATCGGAGGATTTGAAGGTGTCATAATTCATGTATTGGGTTGTTATGGCCGATTGCCGATGGTGATACCTTTTATCGCATTGGGGAATTGAGGGAGGTGTTTCTCTATACTATGTGTTTTTTCCTTTCCCTGATATCCGATAGCGATTTCCTTTTTTGGATCGGAGTGAGTCAATGGGTCTTTTATATATGTTTTTCTTATTATTGCGATATGCGATCTTGCGATCGCTTTATCATAATAAAAAAGAACTTTATAATTGTTTAAAAGACCTATTTTATTATTATTCAAAAGGTTTATTTTAGAATATATCATTTCCATTGGACCTTTTGATGAGGATTTTTCTAAAGATGGGTTAATACCAATTTATTCACACATCTAAGTTTAAAAGGGACCCATTTCATATTATGATTTTAAAGAAAAAATTTATGAAATGGGGGGTTGTTGTATAGCACAACAATTGGCGATTCACTGGGAGAAACAATTATCTCTGAGAAATGTTAAAATACTTAAACTTTCTTAATCTGGAAATCTTGACTGAGCGAAAAATTCTAATATAACTAGGTAATCATAAATTCTAAATATAATGATAACTATTTCTACTATTTTCTTCTCGTGTTAAAATTAAATACATTTTATGTTTTAAATTAGCCTTAATTGGTTGATAATGATAAAACAAAAAACTTTTCCAACTTAGCTTTATAATGACTCCTCTGTCATAGATAGAGCCTCTGCTGCCAGTGAACGCCTATAGTCTCGACAGGGATACCTTTTAACCATTTGATCATTCATTATCCCATCCATTTCAGAGTATAATTAAAAAGAATGAATCCATAAATATGTTTCCATATTTTGTATCATTTTTTTTCCTTATTTTGTAAGATAAAAAGCCATTGTCCTGGTTTGGTGGCCAGCTATTTGACAATGCCATTCACTGGTTGTAATTTAACTGAACAAGCTGGCTCGTGATGAGACCCCTTGTCTTATAATTATAAGCCATTACCCTATTTTGATATGCAGTATTGGTAATGTCAGTTGAACTATTCCCCTAATGATCATGGTAAGCAGGCTTGTAATAAGACCTCTTATCTTTTATATCATACATATTTTAGAATTACACTCTAAGTAATTATAAACTTTGATGAATGGGATGAACAATTTTCTCCTTAAGAGAAGATGGATGACAGGGTAAGAGTTGAAGATGCTAAGATTGAATCAGTTTCTATTTTGTATTGATAACCATTTTCAGGCTGCTTAAAAACATTGAAATGATTTACAGTACTTCTAAATCTTGAGAAGATTTCACAAAAATAAAATGAGGTTTTTCAGAATCTAAATATACCTAATTTCATAGAAATTTTCCTTTAGTTTAAGGCTTCCATTTCTCAAAAGTAAATATCAAAACTATTTCTTTTGAGTAACTTTTCAATATAGTAAAAATCCAATGGAAGGCTTCATACAACTTTATTTTCCTAAAATTCTAACAAATAAACTATGTACACAAATTTTGCTAAAAATTGAATATTTACAAAGGGAGAAGGGGTTACCTCCTCAATTGAAGAATTTTTTCAAGATAAGGCTGTTAACAGGAAGAGAATCTCTCTTTCCTGATAGATCTTGCAATATGAAAGTAGAAGGGCCTATCTTCTCATTGATTTGAAATGGTCCAAGCCACATTTTCTAGAACTTAGTGTGTTTTCCTTTATCTTCATTGGCTTTGTCCCATTTCAAAACTAGATCACCAACTTGTAATTGCTTTGAACTGGTTGAAGTTGTATCAAAAGATGACTTGATAATTTTCTGATGTTTTACATGTATAATTCTGGCTTTTTCCCTTTCTTCTTCTAGTTTCAAAATTTGATCATGTCTTAGTTGAATAGAAGATGAGGGACTTTCTTCAATAAACTGCACTAAAGCTAGGGATGGAAGTACTAAATTTGTTGGTATGACAACTTCCTTTCCATATACTAGATTAAATGGAGAAGTGCCTATGGAGGCCTTTTGTGTTATTCTATCAGCCCATAGTGCAAATATCAGAGATTTATGCCAGTTTTTATGATTCTGCTCAATAGTTCTCTTAATAATCTTAATAAGATTTTTATTGGTGGATTCTGCTAAACCATTACCCTGAGGGTAGTAATTTGCAGAATACTTCAATTTAAATCCCCTTTTTATAGCACATTCAAATATAGAATTTCTAGAGAAATAAGATGCATTATCAAAAACAAGAGCGTTTGGGACACCAAACCTAGTAAAAATGAATTGATCTATGAATTCCATGATTGCCTCAAAGTTTGTTGTCTTCAAAGGAATTGCTTCAACCCACTTAGTAAAGTAATCAGCGGCAGTAAGGATATACTTATGTTGTTTGGATGAATGTGGAGTGATTTCTCTAATGATGTCCAATCCCCATTGCTCAAAAGGTTGTTCAATGTTTACAGGCTGCAAAGGGAAAGCTGGCTTTCTTTATCTTCCACTGGATGTAATATCCTCCTTGAAACAGTAGATTTAATTAACAATCATAAACATAAATTAGTAATAGATTTCTTCACATATAATCATTTGATATCATTAAAAAAACAACTAGTAGAATGCATATAGGTGTAATTACTCAAAACTTCAAAAATAAGATAAAATAATAATAATAATAAATAAACTCTAGAAATTATAGATAAATAACTCACTAAAACCAAAAAAATAATAAATAAATAAAATATAAAAATTAATTAATTAATTAATTAAGCAAATAAAACAAATTAATCAAATAAATAAATATATAATTAAACAAAGAAATAAGTACATTAAATTAAATTAATAAACTTATTAAAAATAAATAAATAAATAATAAATTTGTTAACTAATCTACTCGTTTAATTAACTATCAAAAATTAGTTAATTAGTAAAACATAGTAATTAATCAATCAAAAAAATAATAATAATAATTTTTCATAAAAGTATTAAACCTAATAATTAATTCAAGAAATAGAAAAATAGGTAATTAATTTATCCCTGTAAACTTATTAATTAATGAATTATTAATCAAATTAATAAATTAATAATGTAAATAAATGAATAAACATATTAATAAAGAATACATAATTAAATTAATTAATTTGATTAATCAAACAAATTAATTTATTATTAAAACAAATTAATGAATCAATTGAACCAATTATTTAAAATAGAATTAATAAACATAATAATTAATTCTATAAATAATAAAATTATTCGATTAAGTTATCCCCTTGAATAAATTAATTAATTAATTAATAATAATAATAATAATAATAATAATAATAATAATAATAATAATAATAATAAATAATTTAATTAATTAAATAAAAAGATAAGAGCTGACCTATTTTCTTATTTCTTTTGTTTAATAACTTATATATATACCCTAATTATAGCTCTTGGATACATCATTAAGATCTTAAGAATATCTATTGACGCATCCTCCCCTGATGATGGACTCACTTGGTAGTCCAAAACGTTGGGTTCATAAAACTTTACAACAGGTCATTCCTCCTCTACCTAAAACTATCCTCACCTATATGGATTCATTATTTAAAAAAATCAAATCCTACCATGGAAGGGATATGATGGACAGCGCATCAGAATTTGAGAAATTAAGATTATCCAGAGCTAAACTCATTTCCAATCTAAATTTTCTTAAAAATTGTAGAGATAACAATCTCATTCCTAAATTTGCTATATGCAAACATCCTCTCCAATTTGGCAGAAATCTATCAAGCTTCAGAAAAATTAAGTGAAACCCTGGTTAGAAATGAAATCAAATGGGTTAGGTCAAAATTAGTTAAAACTTCTCAGAAACTTTTTTCCTCTCATCTATACCTTTCCTCATATCTCAAACATGATCTATGGCATTCTTTGGATGCTGTTACATTTATAAAATCGAATAAATGGTTAGTTAAAGACACCAAACGGAAATTAAAGAAGTTGAACTATTTGCGTAATGGTTGTGAAGAGCATAACGAGTGCTCTCATAAACACCACGCTTATTCCAGTTCAATGATCCGAAATCTTGATGGCCACACCATAATACAAGCTCACCAAATGCAGCAGAATCCGCTTAATGACATCCTACCAAACTCCTCATCCACTGACAGCGTTCCTCTTCTCACCATATCTTAATTAAACAGCACAGTTAATGAGAACATTAGGTGTATAATAAACAACGTAGTTGAGAATAGTGGGTGTGTAAGTGAATATGCGTGGAGATAAAACTTGATAGACGGAAAGGATACCTCCATAACGCAATCCGGCTTACAATCTGTACCTCATCTTGAAACGCAAGCCTGTTTAGATTCAAATGTTATAAACAACGCAGGTATAAATAAAAAATGGAGCAGTGTGGGTATAAATGAAGATATGGTGGGAGAATACATGGCACAAGAAATAAATGGAAGGGACACCTTCACCATAACAGCTCACCAAAAGCAGCAAAATCCGCTTATTCCATATGCTGATAACGTACCTCTTCTCACCATATCTGAAATAAACAACACAGTCAATGAGAACAGGAGGTGTATAATAAACAGCGTAGTCAAGAATGATGGATGTATAAATGAACAATCCGGCTTACAAGTTGTACCTCTTTCCTCAAGAGCGCAGAACAGATTAGATTTAAATGTCAGAAACAGCGTAGGTATAAATCAGGAATGGAGCAACGTGGGTATAAATGAACAATCCGGCTTACAAGCTGTGCCTGGTCTTGATGCCTCTAGAGCACAAGCCAGTTTAGATTCAAATCCTATAAACAGCACAGTTATTAATCAAGAATGGAGCAGTGTGGGTATAAATGCAATCAGCAACAAGAGTGATGACGAAATAAGAACAAACAACTTGGAGATGGTACAGAATATTAGCGATGTGGACATAATCGGTCTCTCCATCAGGCACAGCAATATGCTGGACACTCTGGCTCACTCCAAATCGCATCCCCCATTTGATGTTATAGAAAATAATGACAACGTAGCTATAAAGGTTAAGAAAATACAAAGGTATAAATCAACTGATGAGAACAGTGTAGATATGAGAAATAATGTAGATAAAACCATCAGCCCATCTACCAGTTTAAAATCTCAAACCACTCATCCCGATCAAAGTAGGATTTCAGACAAAGCCCAGGTCATTAACTTATCAGACATCAATCTTGATTATGCAATTGAATCCATTTTGAAAAAAGGTCTAAATTTTTCCATAACCCCAAATAAAATTCCTATAGAGGAATTCATCAGTAATATTGAAGTAGCTATTAAAAACCTAGATTTAGCAAAAAGTGAAGAAATCAGACAAGATATTGCAAAAATTCTGAGAACCTCTAAACCGCCTACATCTAACATCTCCAGAGAAGAAAAAAGAGCTCTAAACAACCTCAGAAAAAATAAAAGCATAGTCATCCTAAAAGCTGATAAGGGCAACGCTACTGTAATTATGAGCAGAATAGAGTATGAAAATAAAATGGAAGAACATTTAAATAATAGTGGATGTTATAAAATTATCAATAAAGATCCCAGTGAGAAAATCATGTGTGAAGTAACTAAGAAAATCAAAGATTCATCTTTGGATGATGTCACAAAAAAGAAAATCATCCCTAATAGTTCCATTATTCCTAGAATTTATGGAGCTCCTAAAGTCCATAAACCTAACATTCCTCTCAGCCCTATAGTTAATACCATAGGTTCCCCTACTTACCTTTTGGCAAAACACCTAGCCAAAAACTCAGACCCCTGTCTGACAATACCCCTTCTTATATTAAAGACTCCTATTCGTTTGTTCAATGGATTAATAACATAGAAATGAAAGATGAAGACCTAATGGTTAGCTTTGATATTGTATCCCTTTATACCATGATTCCTATTGATTAAGCCATTGAGATCATGAGAAACATCACTGATAAAGAAACTGTGGATCTTCTGGAACTATGCTTGAAATCCTCTTACTTCAGCTTCAAAGGTAAAATTTATGAAACTCATGGTGTGGCTATGGGCTCTCCTCTATCCCCCATAATTGCCAACATCTTTATGGAGCACTTTAAACAGAAAGCTCTTAGGTCATTTCCATACACCCTTGAAGAATGGAAAAGGTTTGTTGACGACATATTTGCCAAGTGAAGTCATGGAAAAGAAAAACTTGACCTATTCCTCAATCACTTAAGTAGCCTCTCTGACCATATAAAATTCACTATTGAAATTGAAACCAACAACCAACTTCCCTTTCTCGATATCCTTCTAACTAAAAGAGATGGGTCTCTTGGTTTCCAAGTCTACAGAAAGAAAACCCATACAGAAAGATATCTTCATGCAAATTCCCATCACCACCCTAAACAGAAGATTGGCATCATTAGGACCTTAACTACTAAGGCAGCCAGAATATCTGATGCGGACCATCTAAATGTTGAGCTTAACCATCTTCACAAGGTGTTTGAACTAAATGGCTACAATAGAAATACCATCAAGAAAACTATGCACCTATCCCTAAACAAGATTAACAATGATATTAAAAATCAAAATTTATCCACTCCTCAAGTCTCCCTTCCATACATAAAAGGCACCACTGATAAAATCTCTAAAATTCTTAATAAACATAACATTAATGTAGCATTCACCCTTGTTAATGCCATCAGACAATTATTCAACTCTGTCAAGGATCCCATAAACCCTAAACTTCAAAAAGGTGTTTATGTGATTCCTTGCTCATGCAGTAAGGAATACATAGGCGAAACGGGTAGGTCTCTTAATATTAGAATTAAAGAACACACTGTTGACTTAAGAAGAGAAAGGACCTCTAAATCAGCCTTAGCTGAACATGTTCACTCTTCCTCTCATTACATCTGCATAGAAGACGTCAAACTGGTTAGAAAAGAAGACCATTATCTCAAAAGGAAAATCAATGAAGCCATTGAAATAGAAAAAAGGAAGAATAACCTGAACCAGGACGATGGATTAAAGCTAAGCAACACCTGGAAACTGTTACTTGAAATCTTAAAAGCCAATAATTAACTATGTTCCCTTAAAAAACTTAAAAAAATAAAATAAACAAATAATAAAAAAAAAAAACAAATAATAAAATCATCAATTATGTAATATCCTCCTTAAAACAATAGATTTAATTAACAATCATAAACATAAATTAGTAATAGATTTCTTCACATATAATCATTTGATATCATTAAAAAAATAACTAATAGAATGCATATAGGCGTAATTACTCAAAACTTCAAAAATAAAATAAAATAATAATAATAAAATAAACTCTAGAAATTATAGATAAATAACTCACTAAAACCAAAAAAATAATAAATAAATAAAATATAAAATAAATTAATTAAGTAATTAATTAATTAAGCAAATAAAACAAATTAATCAAATAAATAAATATATAATTAAACAAAGAAATAAGTACATTAAATTAAATTAATAAACTTATTAAAAAATAAATAAATAATAAATTTGTTAACTAATCTATTCATTTAATTAACTATCAAAAATTAGTTAATTAGTAAAACATAGTAATTAATCAATCAAAAAAATATATATTTTTTCATAAAAGTACTAAACCTAATAATTAATTCAAGAAATAGAAAAATAAGTAATTAATTTATCCCTGTAAACTTATTAATTAATGAATTAATTAATCAAATTAATAAATTAACAATGTAAATAAATGAATAAACATATTAATAAAGAATACATAATTAAATTAATTAATCAGATTTAATCAAACAAATTAATTTATTATTAAAACAAATTAATGAATCAATTGAACCAATTATTTAAAATAGAATTAATAAACATAATAATTAATTCTATAAATAATAAAATTATTCGATTAAGTTATCCCCTTGAATAAATTAATTAATTAATTATTAATAACAAGAATAATAATAATAAATAATTTAATTAATTAATTAAATAAAAAGATAAGAGCCAACCTATTTTCTGATTTCTTTTGTTTAATAACTTATATATATACCCTAATTATAGCTCTTGGTACATCATTAAGATCTTAAGAATATCTATTGGCGCATCCTCCCCTGATGATGGACTCACTTGGTAGTCCGAAACGTTGGGTTCATAAAACTCTACAACAGGTCATTCCTCCTCTACCTAAAACTATCCTCACCTGTATGGATTCATTATTTAAAAACTTTGGCATTTCCTTACATATTCATGAGTATCTCTAAATAGGGTGGGCCAAAAATATCCAGCATGAATGATTTTGTGAGCTATTGTATCAGCACCAAAATGTCCTCCTGCTGGTCCATCATGTAGCTCCTGCAAAACTTTTTGTGCTTCAGGTTTTTCTAGGCATCTTAATAGAATTGAATCATAATTTCGCCTAAACAATACATCATCTACAATTATGAAGTTTTTTGCCTTCAATCTGATGGCACATTTGTTTTTATAGGAAAGATTAGAAGGAGCGTATCCATTTTTTAAATAGAAAATCAGATCTGCATATTGTGATTTAGGATTTGTGATACTTATCTGATTAATTTCTTCAGTATCTTCTATACCTTCAGGTTCTTGAATATTGGATGCTCCTGCTAACAACCTGCAAAAACCTTGGCCTTTGACAATCTTTGCTGGTTTGATTTCTAAGTCATATTCTTGTAATGCTGTGACCCAATTTGCTCTCTTTTCTCCTAATTCCCTTTGAACTAGTAATTGTCTTACTACTAAAAAATGAATTATAACTTTTGTGTGAGCTTTTAAGAGAAAGGGCCTGTAGTGTTTAATGGATTTGTACACAGCAAAAGGCTTGTTTTTCAACTTTCAAATAATTTAGTTCAGCACCTTGAAGATTTGAGCTGTAGAATGAGATTGGTGCTTCCAAGTTTTGATCATTAATTTGAGTCAGCATTGTTGCATAAGACGAAGCTGACACGAGGGTATATAGCATGAAATGACTTGAAACATTGGGAGTGCTTAAAGCAAGGGCATTAATGATTGCTTGTTTGATAAAATCAAATGCCTCTTTTTCTGTAGGTCCCCATTTAAACACCGAATTTTTCTTAATCATCATTTGCAATGGTAAAATAATTTGGGAAAAATCTAGAACAAATCTTTTGACAAAGTTAATTTGACCCAAAAATGACTGCATGGATTTTTTATTATGAGGGAATGGAATATCAGAAATCTCTTTAATTCTATCTGGATCAATATAGATACCATCCTTTGAAACAATGAAGCCTAAAAGCTTTCCTTGATTAAGAGCAAAAAATGACTTCTTTGGGTTAAGCGAGATACCATACCTTCTGCAGCGTTCAAAGATTTGTTTTAAATCATGTAAATGATTAGACCTTTTCTTGGAAAATACAGTAATATCATCTAAATAGACAACTATTAATTTATTGATCAATCCTTTGAATGCTATGTCCATTGCTCTCTGGAATGTAGCTCCTGCATTGATAAGTCCAAAAGGCATTTTTTGGTAAGCATAAGTTCCCCACTTAGTTTTGAAGGTAGTTTTAAGCATGTCATCAGGATGGACCAAAATTTGGTTATATCCTGAAAAACCATCTAAAAAGGACATTAACTCAGAACCAGCTACTGAATGGAGTGTCTGCTCCATGGTAGGTAAAGGGAAGTTATCCTTTTGGCTTGCCTTATTAAGATTTCTGAAATCGATGCAAATCCTGATGTCGCCATTTTTCTTTCTAACTGGCACCATATTGGACACCCAGTTTGAATGTCTGACAGGAAAAATTATCTTAGCCTTTAAGAGTTTGTTTAGCTCAGCCTTTATTTGACTCTCTAGGTTAGGATGAATTTTCCTTAACTTCTGTTGCACTGGTTTTTGTTCAGAAAGCATTGGAATAGTATGCTAAATGATCGATGCATCGTATGTTTTCAAATCATCATATTTCCAAGTGAAGACATATTTGTTTTTCTGCAATAATCTAATGAATGTTGTTCTTTCTTCTAAAGAAAGTCCTAATCCCAAATTGATGTTTTGAGGGTTTTCCTTAGTACCTAGGTTTATCAATTCAAATCTTAAAGTAGAACTCTGGAGTTTTGAATTGGTCACCTGTTTAAACCTGTCTTTAATATCATAAAGATCCTCAAGTTTGACCACTGGTTTAGGTATTGAGTTTTCTTCTTGTTTTTCATTCATTTGAAGGTCATGATCACTTTCATCAATGATTTGATCATCATAGGACTTATCTGAAGTCAAGAAATTTAAAATGTCTTCATCATGATTGAACACTCGCCAATTGGTGACATTATCGGGAATTGATGGTCTAAAAATTAATTCTACTGAAAATCTATCTGGGCTGTAATCTTCGGATGGTAGGAGTTTGGAGGCAACGTTAGCTAGCAAGTCGGCTGCTGCGTTCTGGGACCTAGGGATGGGAGAAATATTGAATGCTAAAAATTGAGATATGAGTTCCTGCACCAAAGACTGATAGTGTTTGAGATGACCAGAAAGGCAATGAATTGAATTTCTAACTTGTTTAATAACAATTTCTGAATCACCAAACACCTTCAAATATTGAACTTTAAGACCAATTGCTTTGTAAAGTCCTTGAACTAAGGCCTCATATTCAGTTGTATTGTTTGTGCATTCAAATTCCAATCTACATGATAACATAGTTTTTTCTCCCTCGGGACTAACTAAAATACATCTTGCTCCTGCACCTTCACTAGATTTAGACCCATCAAAGTATAGTGACCAAAATAAAGAATTATCAACAATTTTATTTACAGTTTCCTCAGCAATATTAACACATCTTGACCTATCTGTTTGTGAGAAGTTTTCAATTTGAGATGTGAAGTTATTAACTGGGAAAGGGATGGTTGGGCAGTGAAATTGCCAAAGAATGATTCAGATGAGTAATTCCCCAAAATATTGTTATTGAATGCTATTGGTTGATTTTCCTGTTCGAATTCGGTAACAGTATGGGTCATGTGTTTCTCCCGATCGATCTTGATCTGATTTGGCTTTCCTTTATAAGGTAACCACATATGGGACCAATCGGTGGAAATATAACCATGGAGTTTCTCAAACCAATCTCTACTTAAAATCAACCCATAGAATTCAGGTATATCAGCAATTAAAATATCAATTCCCTGAACCACTTTTGGATCAGTTGATAACCTGATAGTTACTTAGTTGATTTCCCCTAAAACCTGGACCTTAGTTCTATCCAACTGTACAATATGAATTGCAGACTTTTGGGGTTCAATGTTCAGTTTGGAACAAACTGAAGCTGGCATTATATTAGAGGAAGCCCCTGAGTCAATCAAACAACTGTGTAGATTTCTATTATAGATCTCATAGGTTAAGAGGAAAGGAGGAGTATGTGAATTTGATCTATCCCCAATTAAAACTACATCAGTAGCTTCCACTCTACCAGGAGGTGGTTGGCCTGAATCATTAGCAGCTTTGGACAATACAACATTAGGGAGAGGTGAAGAAGGTACAACATTTAGCTCCTTAAGAAGTAATTTTTGTTGATGTTTGAGTTTGCTAAGTTCAAACATAGTAATATTTGCCTTAGTCTTCTTCATGTCTTCGATAATATTGTAGTCCATAGAATCTGTAACTACTAATGTCTTAGATGTTGAAGGTGAATTTGAAGATGATGGCTGATTTTGGGATGGTATTGTTGTAGCTTTCTTTGTGGAAACCTTTTCTTTGGTAGTAGTGGTACTTGCATTCCTTTTCTTTGAAGTTGCCTGAACAGGTTCAAAAGTACCCTTACTTCTGGTAATCACAGGAAAATCTTCCTGTTCATTTTATGTATCAGAGTTGGGTAAAATAAAGTCCCACATCCCATGGCATTCTACAGTCTCCTCTTCTTCTGGTTCCTTGGATGACAAGACTGTTTCATCCTCTTCTTCCTCTTCAAGATCCGAGTCTGCATTGGATATAGTATTTGGTGGTTTTGATTCAGGTTTCTTAAAATTTCTAAATGGCCTTTTTGTTGAAGTTTCAGCTACTTGCTTTTTGATTTCAACCATTTCATTTGACATAGTCTTGAGGACTTTTTGTAGACCCTCCATATCATATGGATCTTTAGGGGTTTTCTTCTTTGAATCATCCTTAAAAGAAACTTTTTTGGATTTTCTATCTTCAAGAGCAGCTTTCTTTTCTAAAGCAATAATGCGTTTCTCTACAACAAGTGCCTCTTTCATGTTTTCAGCTAAAGTTGGTTTTGCAGCTCTATCTACAAAAATAGATATATTTGAAGGTAGGGTTGTTATATACCATTCGCTTCTGATTTTCTCACTTGGTTTAGAGGTGGTTGGAATCTTATTCAAGAGTTTATTAAATCGTGAGTTGAATTCCTTGATAGGTTCTTTAGATTCTATCCTAAGATTCGAGAGATCATTAATTAACGTTGCTAAAGATCTATCATCGCCATACTTAGTCAGAAACTGTTCTTGGAAAATGTTCCAACTAGTAATGGATCCAGAGGGCAGGGAAAAATACCAAGACCCAGCTGATCCTTGTAAGGTATAAGGGAAAATCCTAACAACAACATCTTCCTCTGTCACTCCTTTTAAATTAACTGATAACATGAAATTGTTAATATGTTCATCAGCTTGTATTCCTGCATCTGGATTAAATTTCGGCAACCATTTTTCAGGATGTGCTGGCAATGGATGTAATGGTGCAGGCATAGTAACCGCACCAGGATTATTCCATGGATTCTGAGCCATTGTAAAACTAATAGCAGATGATATTGCCGATGAAGTTCCAGATGTTTGGGAAGGAGTTGATATTGAGGTTTGAGGTTGAGATGTTGAAGTTCCTGATCCCTGTTGAACAACAATGTGTAATGGAGGGGTGGATGGCTGACTTCACACTGGAGAAGATGAGATGGAGGATGATGATGAGAAAGTCTCACTGTCAGATCCTTCAGTGTTCTTTTTTTCCCTTTTCCTTTTGGGTAAAGGCAACTCAGTAGGTTCAATACCGAGCTTTCCGCTTTGAAGTCTGGTGAGAGGGTGAGGTAGATTGAATTGCGAAGTCTGACTGCCTTGAGATACCTCAGATTTCTGTGGTGATATTGAAAAGCCTTGAAGTTTCTGGATAAGAGACTGTACTTCAGGGGACTCAGGACTTAATCGTTTTGAAGTATGATGGGTTTGAGCAGTTGTGGTTGACTCCTCTTCTTCTCGTTTGAATACTGGTGTTCCAGCATGAAAATGGGAGGTCCGAGGTGAGGTGGAGGGAGATTTACTCTCAGAATGGGTTATAGGTTTGGGTTTGCTCGCCATTCACAGTTCATGCCCTCCTTCTAGCGCCAAAAATGTTGATGCCTCGAAAATCGCTGCAACAACATTAGGGAAAACCACCTGGTCTGGACCTTAAAGGCAGCTCCTTTTCCGTTTGGTGTGGTGGCTCCGACTGGAAATAATGGGACCAGTTTCCCAATGATTGGTAAATAGGATGGATAAGTGGTTGATTCTCTAATATATAATGATAATGGATGAATGATTCGATCTAAAAAGTAAAATTATGAACAACTATCCTATCCCGGGAAATTTCTTCTTTAGTGTAACTTTTGATGATCTTTATCTACAAACATGCATATAGATGACTCTATTGGTAAATGAAGACATTTATTCATATGATAATTACTTTGTTCAAGTAGTTGAAAAAAGTAACCATGAAAACATTGTTACACTATTCTTCATATACATCATAGACATAAATATGATTGAAAGAATAACACTCCTTAGACATTCAATAGTGATAAGTATAAGGATTGCTGTTAAAACACATACATATATCCAATGATAGCAAGATTAAATAAATGCTGATTCACATGCAAGAATGAAGCAAGAGCATAGATAATAGTACCATATGTTATTTGGATCACTCCCGATATCAATCGCATTCAAATTCCTTCTTCTAACTTAGAAACACTTCCACAACAAGGCAATAGTGCACATCTCATCAAAGCTTTCTTCGTTAAAATTCAGAATACTGGCCCAGTCTTCATAAAAAATATATATCAGAAGCACAATAGTGTGACTTACTGATTTGAGTTCATACAAAAACTGAGGACCCTTTCTAAATGCATGAAAGGGCCTATAAATACTAATTAGGCTAACTAATTACAAAATAAAAATGCTATTAATTGGTACAACTAAATTATGAGTATCTCTTGATTCCTGATCCGGATTAACCACAGTCTTCACTTCATTCTGCCAACGTTTCAAACCCCAAACGGGGTCCATCATCAGGACAAATAAGAAAGAATAATAATGAGAAAACCACATGGTCCGGACCTTAAAGGCAGCTCCTTTTCTCATTATTATTCTTTCTTATTTGTCCTGATGATGGACCCCCTTTGGGGTTTGAAACGTTGGCAGAATGAAGTGAAGACTGTGGTTAATCCGGATCACGAATCAAAAAACTCCCACAGAAGCCTAAAATCTAACATATGAGTATCTCCTCAAAATCGGCTTGTTTGCAGTTGGCAGCATGATTCATTGTTTCGGATGATCTCCCTTTGGCTTGAGCTGCCAGATAGAAAGCATCAGTTGCAATTCTGGAGGGCGACTCAGACAAGAATGTAGTTGGGCTAAGTATGTGGCATCATGGATTTCGAGAATCATGCAACCGATGGCATCGGTTAAACATTTGAGTGTGACCCTTTGACTGTATGGTTTAATTAAGAAAAACCAAAAGGTATCCCAAGTTAAACTTTGGATGCCGACGATTAATCTTCCATTCTTCTCCAATTCTTGATTGCATGTTTGTTCCAATGCATTGGCTGACAACAATTTTCTTGAAGTGCACTGTGAAATAATGTTAGACAGATAAAGAGTGTCATTGATTAACTCAATTAAATTACTAGTTGATAATCTGCATCTTGAGGTTTCTCTCTCTGCTTTCATCAGTTGTGACTGTCATTCTAGAAAAAGGATTTCTTTGTGTGACTCTAGAATTTTAGGCAGATTTGCGGCTTCCTCTTCACTGGTGTCTTGCCAAGCAAGAAAATTGGTTAAAGCCTCATCGGTCTGTTCCAAATCCTACCTGGCATCGACTGATTTGTCAACTATTGATGCAGTAATCTCACAAAGGGGTTCAACCAGAGAAATGTTATGACATAGAAGTTTTAGCTGTGTAATCAATGCTTTATTGATTTGGAGAGCTTCGGACCTGAAATCTATTAGTTTCAGAAGACTCGTGTACTTTTCTACTTGGTGTGACAGTTGAGCGATTTGCTCATCATTTGTCTTACTCATTTTTTCATTCATTGTCTTCAACTTGGCTAATGCTTCGGATAATTCCTTTTGTTTCTGTACTGCGCTTAAGTCTATCCTCTGCTTCTCCCTGAGAAATTGCTGATTTAATTGATTGTTTATCTATTGTTGTGTTAATACTTGCTATTCTAACTATTCTATTTTTTGCTGTCTTTCGGACATCTTTGACTGCAATGAAACAATTGTTTGGTCTTTTTCCTTAAGTAGATTGCTTACTTCCGGGGCTTTATCCATGGTGGCTGTCGAATAGGATCCGACATACTGAGAAAGTTTTGTAAGGTCATCGGAAGGGTTAAATTCCTCCTTCCACACCACATTAGCCATCTCTGTTTGTGCTGGTAAAAGGGAAGATTGATCAAGTCTCCTCCTTTTCCTTTGTCTTTTCACTACAGCCCTGTGTTTTGGATTGTAAAAGACATCTAATGGTGGTATGTCTTCTATTTGCAAAACAATCTGATCGGATGGATCTTTAGGAATTATTTCTGCATCTTTGCTGATGGATAGGCCGTTGGTCCCTTCAATTGGAACCATAGTTGTTGTTGTCTCTTGACTGACTGTTACTTGAGGTGTGATGAACCCTTGTGAAGTCTCAGGATTGCTTATAATAGAGTCAAATTGTTGCCACTCTTTGAGGAGTTTGGGATCAATCTGAGTATCTATATCAATATATTCATTGTCCTGTTTCTTTTCTTTCTCCTGCTCTGTTTCCTGTTCTGGTTGCTTTTCTTGCTCAGGAATCTTCTCTGTAGTAGGAGGTTTGTCAATAATCTGCTATTCAGGCTCGCTTGACTGAGTTGTTGGGGTAGTAGCTAATAAGTCTAGAGGCAGAGTTTGCAACCTCTATTCTCTGAGCCTATTGAATTCTACCAGCCCTTCATCTTTATATTTCATTTTGGCCAATGTTTTTATCTGAAATAATGATTCTGATGAAGAAAACAGGTCATCAAATTCATCTTTTTTGTGATCAAACTTTGTAAGTTTGGCTTGTTCAAGCACGTTGTAGGAAACTTTCCTTGGGTCGTATTTCCTGTTAGGGATGGTTGCAAGATTGAGCATGTTTATTTTTTCTATCTCTTTCTCAGCATGTTTATAATCATGTAGAGTGTAAACACCGCACCTCAAAGGAAATGTAGGCCACGACTACTTTTTAGAATTCCTAAGAGTTTTGGATGTTCCTGTTGTGGTTATTTGGTAGGCCAACTCTCGAGCCAACAACTTATCAGGTATATACAAAGGAAGGACATGGGGTCTTGCAAGGCTACCGTAAACCCTTATATGTCTGAACTTGTCTTCCCCAAATCAAACAGCTGTCAAGTCAATTGTTGCTTCATTGGAAATCCTTGGGGCAGGCTTATCAAAAATGGCATAATAGATAGGTAACATGAAACCATTACAGATTTGGTACAAGTGGTCTTTATAGTGTGCCTTCCATAACATCTGATGATAAATGTGGATTGGCTTAGGGTCTTGTGCAGTCCATCTCCACCTGAGTACCAGGTATTCAGAATTAAAGCAAAGAGTATCCATAATATAAGCACTATAATAAAAAGGGGGAATGGTTCTAGTGGTTTTACGTGCATTTGATCTAAAGTCAAGAATTGTAGCGGCTAATTTATCAGACAATATGTTTTCCCAATCCATCACATAACTATTATCCGCTGCTTCCATTAAAGGAACCATTTCAATAGTAAACTTTGGAGAATCATACATTCCCCACATTCTACACATCATTGCCCCAGCATAACAGTAAGGAGATGACAATGAATCCACGGAGTACTTACCCGATGATTCATGTTTGTGCTTTGTGGGATTCTGTCTCCATTGCTTAATTGGGGCCGACTCAGTCTCGTTCTCTGCTATGAATTTTTCCAGAAAGGATTTGTTGTATTTCTTTTCGGGTTCGAGCAAATGATACATCTTCCTTAAGTCATCAGGCTGAAATGAACCAAAAATTCTTCTGTCAACTGTGCAAAAAGTTCTATTTGAAATTGGAATTTCTTCAACCACCCATCTGACTACATCAATGTATGGAAGAATTTTCTCCCGTGCTGTTATCCTGTGCAAATATGAGTCGGCTAAATCTTTCAGGAAAGCTTCTGATTTATTAGTCAAGTCTGCAATAGCTTCTTCCGACACTTCCTCAGCCTCCTCTTCTTCAATTAAATTGTAGATACTTTGCCAAATTGTATTTCCAAGGCCGAGATATATAGTGTCTGGATATTAAACCTTTTTTACTTGGTCCTGGATCACTGGTTGGCTGCACTGTTGCTATAGGAGCCGTTGCTGCCACGGATCTCTTGGATTTCTTTCCCATTTTTTTCAAATTTGTTAGTTCGGTGGAGTTCTGCACAAGGGATGAAACTAACGTGATACAGAGAAATCGGTAGTATGAGCCAATATGAAAGGATTATATCAATCAGCAAATAATAAAGGATTATAGTGAAACTGCCACAGATACAATCTAAGGGAAAATCTCGGCATAACTACTTCATTAATTGGCCGTTTAACCTGTCAATCATGGTAAAGGAGTTTTTTAAATACCCATCATAACATTTATATGATGAATGATCCATTCAAGCGTGGCTTAGAATTTTTGGCGGATAATCAGAATTAAATCGCAATTGATGATTGGTAACGTGAACGGGAAGGTTTTAATAATAGTCCAAAATATCCTTCAATCACCAAAAGGTGATACAATGCATGCAAGCCTTTTAAATATGTTTCAAAACATGCACCTTGATTTAATGCATCGCAATCGGGGATGGGTTCGGGTCATATTACTTATGCCATTGCAAAATCGCCGATCGTCGATGGCGATACGCCTTATCGCATCGGAGGATTTGAAGGTGTCACAATTCATGTATTGGGTTGTTACGGCCGATTGCCGATGGCGATACCTTTTATCGCATCGGGGAAATGAGGGAGGCGTTTCTCTATACTATGTGTTTTTTCCTTTCCCTGATATCTGATAGCGATTTCCTTTTTCGGATCGGAGTGAGTCAATGGGTCTTTTATATATGTTTTTCTTATTATTGCGATATGCGATCTTGCGATCGCTTTATCGTAATAACAAAGAACTTTATAATTGTTTAAAAGACCTATTTTATTATTGTTCAAAAGGTTTATTTTAGAATATATCATTTCCATTGGACCTTTTGATGAGGATTTTTCTAAAGATGGGTTAATACCAATTTATTCACACATCTAAGTTTAAAAGGGACCCATTTCATATTATGATTTTAAAGAAAAATTTTATGAAATGGGGGGTTGTTGTACAACACAACAGTAGGTTGGTTACAAGAATTTATCATTCATGCTTGACTACATGCATTCATGTGTATGTGTAGTTGATTAGGCATTTCTTATGCATGTTGATGGTTGCATGTGGCAATGTGTACAATGGAGTAATGGTTGTTGTCATGCATGAGTTCATGGTTTGTGTAGTTGATATGGTCATGCATTGATGACTGGACTCTAGCTAGAATGATGTGTATATTTTTTTGTACTCATATGTTATATGTCTAAATTCAGTCATTATGCATGTATGGTCTTGGTTATAGTTATGTATGTATAGTAGGTCAAACATGCCTTGTGAAGTCATGGTATGCAATTTAGGTCACCATGGTGCTATTGGTTGTTATGATGCTAATGTGTTGGATGAGATAGAGCAAGGGATGCAAATCATCATAATGAGGTTGTAGCATTAGACTTTTGGGTAAGAGAAGATCGTCATATAGGTATTGTATGTTTGGCATGCAGGGATGTAAGTTAAGGATTGTTTTATGCATTAGGTTTATATACATTAGGTTTATGTTCATGTCTTTTGATGTTATGGTTACATACATGATAGATGATAGTTGATTATCATAGTCATATGCACATGAGTCAGATAGTCAAGAATGATAATAACTTGTGGTTGTATGCATTGCTATTGTTGTTTTGTGTTAGATAAATTGATGACTAGGTTATATGTTGTTGATGAGAATCAGATATAGCTTATGGTTGTTATATTATAGTTAGCTTGATGATTAGGGTTATATCATTTATACCTTGATATTATATGTATCACACTAAGTTGGATTGGCCTATGCAGATGGTCAGGGTTATTAAATTTAGGTATGAGTTGACTTATTGTGTTGTATTTTGTTGTAATAATCTAGACTGATCGTACATATGTGATTGATAGCATAAATGATAATTGTTTGAGTTAGGATGTGAACATGTTAGTTAGCGATTGTTATGGATAACATGTTCTTACTTATGTTTGAGTTGATATGTTGTGAAGTTATATTATGCTAATATGGATTGATTGTGCAAACAAGATTGCCTCCCCTGAGATACATTAAGGTATGAACTTGTTCATGTCATCTACTTTGTGATTGACTGTTTGATTCTGACATCTATTTGGTGTTTGAGTGTTTGGTGTCTAGTTGATGCATTTAACATGGTATGTTTGTAAGCTGGTTGAATTCTTGATGAATTTCATAATATGAGTATGTGTTCCAATGACCTTGATTTAAGATGATTGTACTAACACATATGTGTTGAGACAATTGATATGTACTTGAATGTATTTGACATTTGTAGCATTATGTCTAATGACTATGAGTTGATTCTGGGTTATGACATGACTGTTTGTAAAAGTTGATTTCAAATTAATAGGTACGATTGCCTTGATATTTGGAACATGTGGTTTACATGTGTAAACAATGCAAGAAACATGCTTGGTATTAGCATGACAAGGTAATAGTTGATGTGTTTATATAACTAATAGTTGGGTGATGTGGTAGTACATAGTAAGCCTTGATTCCAACAAAGTAAAAAGGTAAAAGGAAGGAATTGGAGAAGAAATTCCTTTGACTATGTTTGGAAACCCTAATTCCAAACGAATGAGTGCTTTGCATACAGGAAGTTTTCTTAACCTTGATTTTGTTTGACATTATGTGGATATGTGCTAGATTCATGAACATGTACTTGAAACGTATATTAGCTAGTGTTTAGTCCCAGGTGGATCTGTCAAGGGAATTGGAGTCCCTTGAGAGATGGCATGGATGTGTTTGGTTACAAGGCAATGTGTGGCACAACAAGCTAAGGTAACTAGTGTATTTCTATGTTTATTTATGCACTAACAATTATGTGGTTATGCCAATATGATGCAGGGGATTGCATGGCAATATAGGTTTCCATGAAATCTTGAAGAAGGCTCAGGTTGATCTTCCCTTAGGAACCATGGGGATTGAGTCATGGTGTCTGTAGTTAATATTTTTCTTTGGCATTTTGTGATTGTTGTGCTTGATTTGCGATTTTGAGTGTGTCTGGTGCATATCTATGCCACTTTTTTTGTGGTTTTGTATCATTATTAGTTTTCATGGTTTTGTTCTTGTTTGTTTCTTGGTATTGACTTTTATGTTTTGAGTCTTGGGAGTTATTTTTGAAAGAGAAAAGTTAATGGAGCTCGGGGAGAGTTGTGTAGTACCCAATAGTTAATGTAAGTCTCAGATGAAGCTATGTGCATGAGTAAGCGCAACAGAAGGTGAGACTATGATAGTCTGTTGGACTCGTTGGTCCATTGTGGTAAATGGATGGTGGTAGTACAAACATGTGAAAGGTAATTATAAAACATAAATTAAATGGATCTGAGTTGTCAAATTCCTTGGCTATGTTGGGACAAGGGTTCTCAATGTTGTGCATGTTGTATACAAATAAGGAAGCTATCTTAACCTAGACCTTATGCTATCTGGTAATTATGTTATGATCATGATTATGCTAATGTTTATATATGTATACATGTATAAATGTATGTCGTTTTCTGACAGAATGGTGGTTGTTTTATGCTAATGATTATATATGTATGTATTTATGTATCTATGTCACTGTCTGACAAGGTCATCATGAATATTCCTTATGGAGGAATGATTGCTTACGCAGGTGAATGTCATGAAGAGGTTCCTGGTCTTACGAGGAATCAATGGAGAATATTAGTAATGAAAAATATACAAGTTCAATATCATATGGTTATGAGTTGATATTATGTGATTATATTATGTCTATGTTATGGACATGTTATACCGAGGGATACAGTAGCGAAATGAAAGCGATGTGGACTGTGAAATGCTGGGAAAAGCATGGATAAGGCACTAGAAGCAAGGTTTCTTGGTAAACATAGTGTCGTTTTGGATGTGTGGTACAATTTTTGTGCACATGTTGTATATGTGATGTTATGTGCATGTAGTTTTGTGCGATATTGCATATGCAATGTTATGTACAGATAATGTTATGTACGTGTTGGTTATGCAGTGTTATGTACAGGTGGTGTTATGTGCATGTTGTACATGTGGCGCTATGTACATATGTTGTTGTGTGCATGATAGTACAAGTGCTGTTGTGTACATGTACAAGTGGCGTTGTGTGCAGGTGGTGTTGTGTACATGTTGTGTTGTGTACATATGGTGCCACGTACATGTCGTGCGTGTGGTACTATGTACATGTGGTATTATGTACATGTTGTACAATGGTGCAGTGTACATGTGTCATTGTGTACACATTTTGGAGGTGGTTTCATGTACATGTGATGCTGTGCAGGTGGTTGCAGTGTACAGGTGGTATAGTGTACATGTGATACATATGGTACTGGTGTAGATGCATGTATTGCATGGTGTTGTATGACATGTGTAGTTGTATGTGTGTGATGCACACTATGAGTATGTGCACATGGTTGAGGAGAAGACACTAGGTGTTTGTCAGGTGTGGCAACTGATCCAAAGTGCATACAGAATAAAGACAAAGGTAGAAGTTAAGGATCGATTAAAGGATAAGTATCGATATTTTATTTCATTTTTATCATGCATGTGATTTATGATTCCCGTCTATGATGATTATATGTGATCTACGATTCTGGTTTATGATGGTTATATGTGATTTATGATGTTGATCTATTATGGTTGCGTTTTCAGTTAACCTAATGTGATATTTTTATACATGTTGATTTGGTCAAAGATGCTAGTTTGACTTGTTCTGACAGGAAGTAAACAATATTGCAAGTGTACCTTATTGACGAGCTACCAATAAGGTATGATTTGAAGTTATTTCAATTTATTTTAAATCTAATGGAAATTATGTACTCTGAATAGGAATGCATGAACATGCCCGATTGAGTGGCCAAAATCGACTTCAAGAAATAGCAGTGACAATGGAAGAAATTGAAACATGCAATAGTATGCTGGTGGAGCACTCTAGGAGCAAGGAAATTGTGGGACATTGGTACCCAATAGTGTCCATTGATTTTCGTAAGCATGCTATGATCGGTATGATCGTTTTGAGGTAGATATATGCCTTAGTGGTATGACCTTCTGATGTGAGGAAGCCTTGCCAATGGATGGATCGCCAGGGATAAGGGATGTTGGGAACTTGGAAGGTGAGTGACTACACGAAAGGGGGTGACTGTATATCCCGAGGGACTATGTAAGAGAGAAGGGAAGGTCTCGGATATATTTTATTTGGTGATTAGCATTGCCATATGGAATTTGATGCACATTGGGAGTGCGCCCTGGAACAATGAGTTGGTAACTGTTCACTGAGAGGACAAGCGGCGTGGGATTATAGCACTGGACATTAGATGCAGTTTGAATTTCGCAGTGGATTATGGACTTCTTGGGAAGGAGGTGAATGTTGGTATTAATTCAAGGGTGGACATGTGAGCCTCTGGTATTACTTTGAGGGTGCATATGTGTATATGTGTGTATTATTGTAAATACTGTATCGAGTTGGTTTATAAAGCTCCACAGACAATATGGTTATTTGTTGGGTGAAGAAAATGTGTATGAGTATATGCGGTTATTGTAAATACCATAATGAGTTGTGTTATAAAGCTCCATTAAATGGTATGTTTGTCATGTTTTAGCATATGGTCGTTGTAAATACTGCAATGAGATGTGTTATAAAGCTCCATGGGAAGTATGTTTTGTTTCCAGTAGTCTTGTTGGTTATAGATGTCATTGAACACCAAGGACGATGTTCCCCAAGGGGGAGGGTTATGTATTATCCCTGGTTAAAAAAAAAAAACTCATGTAAAAATATATAAGGCCACGATGATCGGACTCATATTCCAAGTTGAATGGTGGGGGAAATATCCTAATGGGTGTTGATTCAGTTTATTATGGGTAAGGAATTGGAAAAGGAAATGGTTAAGGTTTTGGAAAGGAAAAACGACATTTTTAGCACATATATTTATGAATGGAAATTAGGAGAAAAGGAAGGTGAAAGGTCATAGGTTGCATGTGAGGAGGAAAATGAAGGAAAATAATGGAAATTGAAGAAAATAGAGGCCTCATTGATAAAAAGGATTTTGAGGATCAGTTGACAAGCTCTTAATCAGTGTTAAGCTCTTAGTTAGCATAATCTCTTGGCTCGGGCTTGATCAATGTTAAGATTTTTCTTTGGCTATGCATGGGATCAAGAAAAGAAAAGAAATAAAGAGGAAGGAAGGAGAAAACAAGCAAGAGTAGGATCAATCAGCTAGAAAACAATTCTTTGCAGGTATCAATTTGCATGTGTATTTTCCTTGCTAGATTTGGCATGCATGGTATTACATGTGGTTCTTTTGTTTTTATGGCATGGGTTTTTCCAAGTGTAATAGTGTTTTTAGCCTAACCTTGCCATTTCCAGATAACCATGGTGTCATGGGGTTCTCATGTTTTGGTTAAGCTAGATTTTCGGATGGATTCAAAGCTGAGTGGGGTGGATCTACGAAATGATAGAACACATGGCCTAGTGGTCCCTAAACTGGACTATGGATCACAGTAAAGCCATTTTCATAGTGACCCCTGAGCCAGACTGTGGGTTGTTGTAAAGCTAGGATTGTGTGGCCTCGGCGGACCTAGGAATCCTTACCTGTGAATGTTAGGATATACGGTAAATTCAAGTGGTGGTTTTCTCTCCGTTATGCCTATTAATCTTGGGTTTGGGATATGCGGTAAATCCTAGAGAGTGGATGTCGGTTTAGGGCCTAGTGATCTGGGTTAGGATTAAGATAAAGCCTAAGAGACTAGGAGACAGGAAAATTTCTCATGGTGTAGGTGGAGAAATTCGGTGGCATCCATGCTTGTTTGGCCTAGTGATCGAGGTTAGGATTATGGTAAAACCTAAGAGACTAGGAGACAGGAAAATTGCTCATGGTGTAGGTGGAGAAATGGTGGAATCCATGCTTGTTTGGCCTAGTGATCGGGTGGAGATCACGTTAAATCCTATTATGTTGTGTTCATTGTGTTGGCCTAGTGATCCAAGATGGATTATGGAAAATATTGGTTTCTATTGATGAGGGTGAGGTGGTTTAGCCCTGATATGCTCTAGTTGGTTCTTTTGGTTTGAGTCCCACATTCATGCTTGGAATATGGAACAGGGGTGAACGACTGAAGAGAGATTTGGCTCAATCATTCTATGATTGGGTGGAATGTGGAAGTCCCATCCCGGGTTTGATGTTTTCATCATTAATGAAAGGATATTTCTCCTTGTATTTATATGAGTATTTTGATGGATTATATGTGGTCTATAAGGTTTTAATTTCATGAGTATTTATGTTGTGATTATGTTGGTTATATGTGTGTTTTATGACAACATCTATGTATAGATCTCATCATGTTTTTACTTGTAATTGAATGATCAATGTATCCATGGACTAATGGATGGAATTTCAATTAATGTGATAAGGCATCAATGATTCATGGCGAATCTCAGATAAGTATGAGACCCCTATGCTCATATATGTTATTTACACATGTAGTTTACATATTCGTGATATGTTTGACGAAATGTTTGTCATGGCTAGTAGGGGTCCTGTCAAGGTCTTAAACACCTATTTGCTTTAGTACTATCATTTCCATGTTATTTTACTGTTTTGAATGTATCATGAAATTCTACGCAGTGACTTGGGCTCTGGGCCTGAAAAGTGGCTCAAATCCTGGGGGCGCTAGCATAGAACTGGCAAAATGAGTCTCTGGACATTGGCAGCAAAGCTAGTGAGAGTGACTCTGGTTTTATGGACATTGTCATGCCTGTAACATGAGATCGATTGATTCTTAAGTTGGTTAAAACTTTAGTAGGACCCAAAGTCAAGTTGTCTGAAGTGTTGGATTGGTTCCTGAGGGTCCTGAAGCTGATATTGAATGTTTGTGTGTTATGTTTCCATTGATTCCACTACCTTAAGGTCAATTAGGAGGTCAAATCCATTCGTTGTAGCCTCTCATCGCATGTTTACCCCGGTTGGCATGGTTACTTGGGTAGATGTGGGAGGAGGGTGTTACAATTAAGAAGTTTATCAACCCTAGCTAGTATCCTAGTGGTTTATCAGCCCTAAGGCTAGCCACTACCCAAGTGATTTATCAACACTCTAAGAAAGTACTTAACTAGTTTATTAGCCTCAGCTAACACCTTAGTGTCTCAACTCCACTAAACTCTCTCTCTGGCCAACCAAATCAAAAGCACATGCATTGGCCTTAGAAAAAATAGAGAGTTCCATTCTAGAACGGAACATAGGCTATAATAGGTTATGTCTTCCTAGCATATTTACATAATCTTCCATTTCACATTGTGTTCTCTTTTCCAACAAGCTCTCTCTCTCTTGATCGGATTACTACTCTATTTGTCTGCTAGTTTGAATGAATGAATGAATGTCTGATGTCTCTGTATCTTTTCCCCTATTTCCCCTCGGGCTTCTCCTTCTCATATTTTTTCATGTTTGTTGACCATGCCCACATCTTCCATGAGAACCGAGATCGTATGCTTTTCCTTCACTGAGGGCGCCCATTTCGTAAATTGAGTGTTGCACCAGTAGTACCATAAATCCATAAGGAATATAGGTGGTGAAATCAATACAATGGATTGGGTTTATAAGAAAATACTCCTCCTAAGTCCTCTCAATCCATGCCCACTTCCCTCAGTTAGTAAATGCATTACATTTCCACATTATTTACATGAATTACAATTCATATAGATATTTATAAGAGGGATTAGAAAAGGCTTGTCACAAGGATACATTTTGTCATGAATGAAATAAAAAAGGGCTTAGTGATCTGGATTGGATCATTATATTATTTTTTATCCATCTGAATGCTTCCATAGTGGAAAAAGTGTAGGAATTAGCTCTCAGGACCATTTTTACCAACGGGACCCAGTTTGGAAAATTTAGCATATGAAACCTTCCACGAGTATTTTGAGGCATCAAATGAAATTTTTTAGATGTAAAAGGGTTACCACCTAAGAGATAAGTGGATCATGAGATCCAACTATTTCCAAACTCCCCATTGCCAAACATTAGGTTGTATATGTATTTTGTTATATAAGCAAGGTGAAGAAATAATTGCACAAGGTACTAGAATAGGGTGTCATTCGACCAAGTACATAACCATGTGGGTCACCCATCATTGTTATGCCAAAGAGGGATAGAACTTGGTGGATGTGTATAGATTACTGGGCGTTGAACAACATCATGCTCAAGAACAGGTACCACCTACCCAAGATAGATGAGTTGTCGAATCAGTTACATCAAGAAAAATACTTCACCAAGTTGGACTTAAAGTTTGGATATCACTAGGTTTGATTCATAAAACAAGATAATTGGAAGACCACATTAAAAACCAAGAAATGTTTGTATGAGTGGGCAATCATGCGATTTGGCCTATGTAATGCACCAACTACATTTATGAGATTAATGAATGATGTGTTGTTCCCTTTTATAGATTCATTTGTTATTGTCTATTTGGATGAGATACTGGTATACAATTATACCTAGGAGGACCATATATCACATTTTGATGTAGGTTTTCTTGACATTACAGAAGCACCAAATGCTAGCAAATCTCATGAAATGTAATTTTGCACAACTTTGGTGTATCTAGGGTAGGTGATAGGTGGAGGAGAGTTGAAAATAGATCCTATCAAGATGGAGGCCATCATGAAACGGTTGGTTCCTACTAATGCTTTTGAGGTTAGGAGTTTTGTTGGGGCGACACAACGAAGAAATTCATAGCCTTGATTTCAATGGTAGTATCATTCATTCCATAATAGTAAGTGGCAAGAGTTTCTAGTGGGGAAAGGGTCAGTAGTAGGTCTTTGAGGAGATAAAGAAGAATATAATTCAAGCACCAGTTTTGGAATTACCAAACTTGTAGCAGGCCTTTGAATAGGAGATGTATGTGAGTGGGTATGTTATGGGAGGAATCTTGAAATAGGGAGGAAGGCATGTATGCTACCATTCTAAAGTCTTTCATCGGGAAGTTCTTAACTACCCTACCAACGACAAGGAGTTCTATGCCCCAATAAAGCTATGAAAAAGTGGAAGCACTATCTGATGGGAAAGGAGATAGTAATCCACGCAGATCACCATCCTGTATAGTGCTTACAAGCCTAGAGTAAGCTACAACATACCAAATATTACAAGTGGATGGTGTTTCTACAACAACTTCATTTTTTGATGAAGTACAAGAAGGGAAACACAAACAAGTTGGCTGACATGCTCTCAAGGCCACCCAAATAAAATATCACACCTTTGGGGACCCATGCACATGGATCCATTCAATCATGATGCATACAGAGAGGCATATTTAGAGGATGGGGACTTTAAGGAGGTGTTTCTATAGTCCCAGAGTTAGATTCATGTGCACGATGGAGAAAACATCGTTGACTACCATCTCCATGATGGGTTACTCTACAAGCTATCTAAGATATATGTTCCTAAAGGTGAGTAATTGAAATTGATTAGAGAGGTTACACCTCCAACGTTGCAGGGGACTTTGGGTAGGGAAGATCATGGCCAACTTGCAAAGGTATGTGTATTGGCCCAAGATGCAAGATCACGTAGCTAGGTTCATAAGGGGATGCATGCTTTGTTATATCAACAAGCCTAGTGGTAGGAAATAGGGTCTATATAATTGCTTACCTATACCCACTCTTCCTTGGGAAAGTATTTCCATGGACTTTATGGGGGGTTAACAATAACTAGGAAGGGACACGACTACCTATTCTTGGTAGTTGATAGGTTCAACAAGATGTGTGTTCGGATGCATTATAAAAATACCATTAGTGGAAAAGAAGTAGGAAAAATTATCTTTGGATAGGTCTAGGTACACTTTGGAATACCAAGGAGCATTGTTTTAGACAGAGACAGAATATTTCTTAGTGCATTTTCAACTAAATTGTGGGAGACAATGTAAACGAAATTGAACACATCTACAACATTCCATCCACAGATAGATGGGTAAATAAAATTAGTCAACAATACTTTAGTGCAACTTATAATGGGATACAAATAGAAGTATTTGAAGACTTGGGATGAAATCTGGCATATGTCCAACATTCTTACAATAGAGCAGTCCAAACTTCTACAGGAAAGTCCCCATTTGAAACTTGTTTTGGATATTTGTGGCCTTCACCTTTAGACATTGGAAATGGGAAGTAAGGAGTGAGGGAATATCTTATAGGATATTCCTTGAGGGTTGAAAAAGGTATAAATAAGATCAGAAAGATCCATATATAGGTACAAGAGACACTACAAAAGTCACAGGAGAAATATAAGGCTAGGCATGATCAACATAGAACAGAGAACTTGTTCAATTTGGGAGATAAAGTATGGATATAGTTGAAAAAGGAGAGGCTACAAGGGCCTGGTAATAAAATCAAGGCTCTGTGGTATGGTCCCTTCAAGATACTATAAAAGGTGGTTGATAATCCTATTGACTCAATTTACCACCATACATGTGCATTTACTTTGTTGTGAACGTAGAGAATCTGAAACTCTATGAGTCTTCCATGCTAGATCAGGAAGAAGAACAAGTCTTCCATCTCAATGTTTCCAGAGTGGAAAAAGTGGAGGAATCATCTCTCAAGACCATTTTTACCAGCAAGACCTAGTTTGGAAAATGAACATTTGAAACCTTCCAGGAATGTTTTGATGCATCAAATGACATTTTTTAGGTGTAAAAGGGTTACGACCTAAGAGATAAGTAGAGCACGAGATCCAACTATTTATGGAATCCCCATTTCTAAACATTAGGATGTACAAGTAGTTTGTTATATAAGCGAGTTGAACAAATAGTTGCAGCAGCTACTAGAATAGGGTGTATTTCAACCAAGTAGATCACCATGTGGGTCACCTATCATCATTGTGCCAAAGAAGGATGGAACTTGGTGGATGTGTATAGATTACCATCTGTTGAGCAAAATAACGCACAAGAACAAGTACCACTACCTATGATATATAGTTGTTGGATCAGTTACATAAAAAAATACTTCACCAAGCTGGACTTAAAGTTTGGATATCACCAGGTTTGATTCATAAAAGAAGATACCTGGAAGACCACCTTCAAAACCAAGAAAGGTTTATATTAGTGGTTAGTCATGTGATTTGGCCTATGTAATGCACCAACTACTTTTATGAGATTAATGAATGAGGTGTTATTCATTTTATAGATTCATTCCTTATTGTCTATTTGGATGATATACCGGTATACAACGATACCTAGGAGGAGCACATATCATATTTTTATGTAGGTGTTCTAGACATTAAAGAAGCACCAACTGCTAGAAAATCTCATGAAATATGATTTTGCACAACAAGCTTTGGTGTATCTGGGGTATGTGGTAGGTGGAGGAGAACCGAAGATAGATCCTACCATCATGGAGGCCTTCATGAAATGGTTGGTGCCTACTAATGTTTATGAGGTTAGGATTTTCGTTGGGTGACACATTACCTGAGGAAATTCATAGCCTTGTTTACAATGGTAGTAGCACAACTCCATGCCATAACAATAAGTGGAAAGAGTTTCTAGTGGGGAAGGTTCAATAGAGGGCCTTCAAGGAGCTAAAGAAGAAGATAATTTAAGCATCATTTTTTGTATTGACAAACTTGCAACTGGTCTTTTAAGTGGAGATATATGTGAGTGGGTATGTTATGGGAGAAATCTTGAAACAAGGAAGCCATGTACGCTACCATTATGAAGTATTTCATCAGGAAGTGCTTAACTACCGTACCAACGACAAGGAGTTTTATGCCCTAGTGCAAGCTATGAAGAATTAGAAGCACTATCTGATGGGAAAGGAGATAGTACCACACAGATCACCAACCGTTATAGTACTTACAAGCCCAAAGTAAGCTACAACGAACCAGATATTACAAGTGGATGGGGTTTCTACAACAACTTCATTTGGTGATCAAGTACAAAAAGGGAAACACAAAAAAGTTGGCTGACATGTTATCAAGGCCACCCAAATAAAATATCACACCTTTGGGGACTCATGCACATGGGGTCATTCGCCCATGATGTGTATAGAGAGGCATATTTAGAGGATGAGGACTTTAAGGAGGTGTTTCAAAAGTTGCAGAGTTGGATTCATTTGCACAATGGTGAAAACATCATTGACTATCATCTCCAAGATGGGTTACACTACAAGCTATATAAGCTACGTGTTCCTAAAGGTGAAAATTGTAACTGATTAGAGAGGCCTACACCTCCAAGGTCGCAAGGGACTTTGGTGTAGCGAAGATCATGGCCAACTTGCAAAGGTATGTGTATTGGCCAAAGATGCAAAATCAGGTAGCTAGGTTCATAAGAGGATGCATGCTTTGTTATATCAACAAGCCTAGCAATAGGAAATAGGGTTTCTTTCATCCCTTACATATACCCACTCTTCCTTGGGAAAGCATTTCCATTGACTTTGTCAGAGGTTTACCAACAACTAGGAGGGGCCATGACTACCTGTTCTTGGTAGTTGATAGGTCCAATAAGATGTGCGTTCTAATGCATTATAAAAATACCATTAGTGGAAAAGAAGTAGGAAACTTTATCTTTGGAGAGGTCTCGGTGCAGTTTTTAATACCAAGGAGCATAATTTCAGACAGGGACGCAATATTTTTCAATGCATTTTTTACTAAATTGTCGGAGACGATGGACATGAAATTGAATAGATATACAACATTCCTTCCATAGACAAATGGTTAAACAAAAATTAGTCAACAATACTTTGGTGCAACTTATAAGGGGATATAACTAGAAGTATTTGAAGACTTGGGATGAAATATGGAATATATACAACTTTCTTACAAGAGAGTAGTCCAAACTTCTACAGGAAAGTCCCCATTTGAAACTTGTTTTGGATATTTGTGGCCTTCACCTTTAGGTATTGCAAATAGGAAGTAAGGATGAGTGATGGAATATCTTATAGGAGATACCTTGAGGGTTGAAAATTTTATAAAGAAGATCAGAAAGATCCATATATAGGTACAAGAGATATTGCAGAAGTCACAAAAGAAATATAAGGCTAGGCATAATCAACATAGAACAGGGAAATTGTTCAAGTTGGGAGACAGAGTATGGCTACAGTTGAACAAGAAGAGGCTAGAAGGGCCTGGTAAGAAAATCAAGGCTCTGAGGTATGGTCCCTTCAGGATACTGGAAAAGGTGGGTGATAATGCCTATTGACTCAATTTACCACCATACATGTGCATTTACTCTGTTTTCAATGTAGAGAATCTGAAACTCTATGAGGCTTCCATGCTAGATTAGGAAGAAGAACAAGTCCTGCCTTCCTATGGAGGATTTAGCTCCAAATGTTCAGGAAGAGTTGATAGAGGATAATTTTTTCTAGAAGAGCTCCTAAAATACAAGACAGGGGTAGCATGACCTTTGGCAGATTGGGTTAAAAGGATAAATTTTAGGCAAAGCTAAATGGTACACCCAAGAGAAGGTTGAGGAAAAATTTCCTCGCAGCATTCAGTAGAAGCTTTTGGGGACCAAAATCCTCCCAAAAAGAGGAGGTATGATATGGATTGAATCATTATATTGTTTTTCATCTATATTGATGCTTTCAAATTGGAAAAAGGGAGGAATTAGCTCTCAGGATCATGTTTACTAGTGGGACCCAGTTTGGAAAATTGGGATTTAAAACCTTCCTTGAGCATTTTGAAGCATTAAACAACATTTCTTGGGGGTAAAACCTTTTTAATATAGTGTCTCACCTTTTTTCCATATTCTACACGTAAAGAACTTTCAACGACACAAGAATAACATAAATCAAAGTCTGTATGTGAAAGTTATGAGACTTAAAATTGACCTTCTTTTTTTCACCACAATAATTTGAGAGGATGCCACGTCGTCCCCCATTATTCATGGAAAAGGGGCTAGCCACATGATTATGATGAAGAAGAATCTAAAAGGGTATATATTGTAACTTTGGTTAAAGATTGAGGTAGTCAAACCTAACCACTAGTAGGCTATCAGGATGTGTTATAACTAGGTCACCCAGAAGAAAAGGGGTTCTATTCTTTTGAGTGCATTTGTTCCATAGTTGAGCAAAAATAGCCAAGAGGGATAGGAGATATAACACACAGAGTATTTATGCACTGTAGTATCCCATAGGCCACATACAATACTTATTTGTACTTGCAAACATTTTCTATTCAGTGAAAGAGAGCAGAGCGACCTCATCTTCCACCTAGTTTTTTCTCCCAAAAGGGTTTCTCAAGTCATATCTTGTGTCAAATGTGTGTGTGAGATTTTATTTTGATGTTCTCTATTTTATGCATAAATTTTAATTCACATGCATATGCTATTAATAGTAATCTACAAATCTATAAATCTAAAGAGAAATAAAGTTTTAATGGTGTAGATCTTGAATTTTTCAAGTATAATTCTATTAGATATGTTATGTTGAATTGTCCAGTGGAATATCCATGGCAGTTTACAGATCACTTAGAAACACATAGTTGATTATGGACGAAAGGGGTTGATAAGGGAGGAGAACAATATGGACATCTTGAGATAATTTATTAGGAGAATATATACAAATATTCAAATACTCTTCTTCCAACCATTAGGTACTCAACAACTAATTTTTGGTCATCCATAGTCCAAGAAGCAACAAACAATGCTCTTATAAATTCCTCACAAGAGGTTATAGAAGCACGCTTGAGGGAAAATGTCCCCATAACTAAGGATTTCTATATTGGAAAAGATCAATTCCCTTGAAAGGATGATGTTGTACAAGGACAAATACTCCTAAAACAATCATCAGAGCAAGATTGCATAATAAGGATGGGTAGGGTAAATGGAAGTGTTTACAAAGATTGAAATACCATTATTAAGTCTTTCAAAGTAGAGGTTTAATGTCGAAGCCAATTGAGGCATCAAAAGTGAACAGGGACTTCTATAAAAATTATAAATAAATGATCAGCAATTGTATAAATAAACAATAGATTTGTGATTTAGAAGAAAATATATTCATTGCTATTAATAACATCATAAAGGCTTGGTAACCCAAGGAAGGGAAATGAGAGAAAATAAAAGTAAATGAAAAGAGCCTTGCAAGGATTAAAGCACAACAATAGAAAATGGATCATAATGTTGAGAGTGCAAGTGATTGATAAATGATACTTTATTTGAGTGAGGGATTAAAGCACAACAATAACAAATGGACCATAATGTTGAGAGAGAATGCAAGTGACTGATAAATGAGACTTTATTTGAGTAATGTTGTCTTTAACATTAATGAAAAATACAATTTTGAAAAGAAATTCTTATGGTCACTTGTTTTTACTTTGTTAGATCTTTTAATAACATACTTGTTATAGTGATGTTAAACATGCAAGTGCAAAAAGTAACATGTTGATAAATATACATTAGTATTAGATTTACACATTATATACACATTAATAAAAGAATTAAATCATTAAAATCTAAATACATATTGTAATAATTAAATATTAATATCTTTAAAATAAAAAATCACAAATTTTAAATAAAAAGTTTGACATTTTATTTTTTGAAAATTTTAAAATTAAAATTCACTTTTTAAATTAAAATTATTTAAAATATATAACTTTTTAATTAAACATCACTTTTGAAAAATTATTATCAACATTTTTAAAATTGAAAAATTTAAATTTAAATTTAAATTTTATTTTATTATTATCAACATTTTTAAAATTGAAAAATTTAAATTTAAATTTAAATTTTATTTTATTATTTTAAAGTTAATAAAGGTAAAATTACATTGTTATCAGATCGTAATACTTAAAAAAAACAAAATTAACAATTATAAATATATTATAATATATATTTTTTTATATTTATTTAATAATTAAAAAAAATAATTAGTCTATGAAGTTTTGGATAGAAAGTGATTAAATGCTTTGTTAAGACACACTTTTATGTAAAGTCACCAATTAATTAAAATGTAAGTCACCAATTAATTGAAATGATATATTTAATAGAATAAAAATATAATCCTACAAACTCAAAAAAAAAATAATTAAAAAAATTATAACAAATCCAATTCCAAATCGACTAATCATCTCTTTAAAATTTTAAATCCAAAATTTAAAGATACATTCAAAGTTCAAATTAAACATGAAGGTTAGTTAAGAAAATGAAATTAAAAATGGTCAATGTCTTACTTTTCAACGGCATGAATTACGCTCCAAGAGTTTAAGTACTGCATTTAAATTTCCTTACAACATTAATATCATAAAATAAATAAATTGTCAATAAGCACGGCGATATTAAATTAAACAAATTAATGTTTTTAATAACATTGAAAGAGAGGGAAATACTTCCTAAACGTTTGACAAATATGTAAAATGACAAAAATCAGAAATCTAAATGCTGGAGTAACAAACCCATCACTGGCAATAGAGAGACCATAGCTTTAGCACATATTATTCCGTATTAATAAATTGAACCGAACGCTTAACAACATTATATAATAAAATAAATAAAACATATTATTAAATTAATATAATAAAAATAATTTTGTATATTGTTTTTGTTGATTTTGGAAAAACATTGATGTTATTTTTAAGATAAATTTTTGGAAGAGGTAAAAAGAGAGAAGTTTTTTTTAAGTTTATGGAAGGTGTGACAAGGTTGTATAAAAATGTTATTGTTAGGTTTAAGACTATTAAGGTTTGGTAGAAAGAAATTATTGTTATATTGGACTCAAATAAGGGTGTGAAATTATTGTTATATTAGACTCAAATAAGGGTGTCCAGTATCCTCAAACTTTTTTGGCATATGTACTGATAAGTTAAGACAGTGTTTGGAGGAAGTAAGTTGTGTTCGCTGAATTTTGACGAGTATAATTATCACTCTTTTTCTTTGTGTTGATGATATTTTTATTTTGGCAAGGAGTCCTTCTGATATTGGCAAAGAACTAGAATCCTCCAAGAGTTAGTTCCAAGATGGATGTGACTATAAATACTAACAATTTGCTAATTGAATCTAAGAAAATCCCATGATACTTTTGTATATGACAACAAAAACTTGGAGGACATGCTTTCCTTCAAATATCTTGAATCGATATCCATCAGCTCAACTAGAATTATAGCACTGAAGGAAGGATTAATGGAGAGCGTAAAGCTTATTATGAACTTGAAAAGAATTGTAGATTAGCATATTTATGGATATGGGATTAAAAAAACATTTTTTTGAGTTGCTGGTTCTTCTTGTTATATTCTATGGATTTGAGGTTGGGGGATGTGATATCTGCATAGAGTTGTGGAGAAAGATAAAACAAATTCACAAGAAATTTATAAACAATAACCTCAAAATTAAAGGAAATATACCAGATCCTATCTTCCTAATTGAAGCAAACCTTTCCCCTATTGAAAGTGGCACTATGAATAGATATCTAATGCACCAACATAGACCCATCTTAAGCACGGATCTAACATGAGCCGAGAGAGATCAAATTTCTTCACATGCAAACTTCTTTGGGAGTGCAAAATACAATCTGTAATTTTTCATTATTTAAGTTGTATTTTTTAATGCTATATAAAGTATATAACTTTATTATATGCAACATTAAAATATTTTCTTTTAATATTTTTTTTACTTCTAATTACTTTACATGAAATTATATTACATAATATGGAAAACTAACTAAACATGAATAACATATTCATATGTTTTTTTTTAGTTGACATTGCTTTTCTATTTAGAGAATATTTTATTCTTATTTTAAGAGGGACATATGTCAACTCCATGTTGAGGATGGACATACTTACACATCACCCTCATATGGGGTTGTAGAATGATCCTCTCGACTCGATAAGAAGAGATTAAACAACATAAAATATAAGAGACTTCCCAAAATTTCTTCAAACTCTAGCCAAAACCATCTTCGGTTCAAGAAGAGATGTGATAAGGATGCTCAATCTTGACTAGACCATTGAGGGATAAAGAAAGAGATCATTTTGTAGAATAAGGATAATATTTAAAATATTATTAATTCAAATTTTAGAGAGAAATTGTGGTGTGATAAGGAGTTAGAGGGAAAATGGAAACTAATATAGTATAAGGAGGCAATCAATCCAAATCTCGCACTAGTGTAAAGAAGAAAGTAAATGAAAATAAAATAAGAATAAATTATCATGAGCCTCATAGTGGTGGTGGTTAATTCCCAAAACCCGTTGGGATGAAAGAGTCTATCACATTTGTTGTTTGAAAATAGAGAGATATTAGATAGCAATTACACACAACACCAAACACACTTTGATATCTTTATTGATCACAACAGTTACAAATATATAAGACATAAATCACTGACTTTGACACATTTAGATCATGACTACAACTCATACATAGGAAACAACAACTTCTATATTGACGCTTGGGAACTCACAATGACAACTCATGACAACACATGGAAGCATTACTTCTAATACCCTCCCTTAATGCTTACATGTAACAAACACACACTGCAACAATAAATGAATCTCTATCATATTTGTCTGATATGACCATCACTAGCACTCATATCCATTATGAAATATCATGGTTTTCACTCTTTTCTTCACCACACTTTGGATATTCTCACTTGATTCATTTAATACATAACCACTTCAAACCATCATTGACATAATTTGCATAATTGACACTTCTCAACCTCTTGGAGTGCAAGGGGTTAGTGTTGATATTGAATCATCCTATGGAACTGCCACCATCTGTTGAATCCACGACCTTCTGCAACCTTCATCGATTATCTATGATAGCATTCTTGGTACAAAATGTCTTCAGCATACAATTCTACAACTTGAACTTGTATAAAATAACCTATGCTCCAAGAGCACGGTGGGTCACACCAGCATGACCTTATTAAGAGTTACCTGTGACTACTGCTCCCAAAGCACGATGGGTCACATTGGTCTATTGAATAGTTGGCATGTCCTTTGTTGTTCTGCATCACTTTATTTTTGCATACCTAAATAATTTTACATTCCACACCACACAATAATTCTACAACTAGAACACCATTAAAACAACAAACAAGAAAAAGATATTAGTCTGCAACAATCACATTTCTGTGGCATCCAATTACAATCGTGCTATATCAGAGTGCTTGCAACAAAACATCAAGTCAACCTCTTTGCCTGTGGCAGTGTAGAGACCCTGTACTCTGCCCAACAATTTGGAGGTGGGCTCCACTCTTTTGTCAAAAAAATTTCCATTACCACGATCAACCATTTCATGATCTTTGAAGTGCTTCCACTCTTGGTCACAAAGTTAACGGAATTCACTCACAACAACACACAATTGCATATATTTCTTTCACTAGGGTTCTAAGTGAAATCGTGATGTCTTGGTCTATGCTAGCATTATGGATGGTCTGGTTTTGATTCTCCTCGACGGTCACGGTTCCCCTAGTTTTTGTCTCGAGGTGCTACAGTTTGTGGCCCCAATTTGTGCATCAAGTTGCTATGGTCATGGTGGCCCCAATTTCACGAGAAGAATGATCTCCTATAGGTTGTGGAGAATCCTACATCTTGTGAGTGGCATGGTCATAAGCGTCAGCCACCTCCTCCATGGTATTGAAAGCGTCGAGCCAAACTCTAGCCCCATGTGGTGTAGAGTCCCTTATCTCTATTGTGAATCTCCTCCACGTTCACTAATGTACGCCCTTGCAATACTACCTCCATTCCTCTTCTTCACCACCGACTATTGTGTTGCCATTTCTTGATGGACATCGAACTCTTTCTTCCGGTAGGTTAATGCTTTGAATAAAAATAGTGCAATAACTGCAGTGCCATACTATTGAAATTCATATGTGAAATCACAGAATTAATTCACAACTTCTTCAAGCAAAGATCGTGGTCTCTCCTCCGTAGATCATCTCTATTCAACAACTTCTTCTTTTTTCATTCTTTTTACTAACACAACAAAACCAAGACAATGGGTTCGGAACTCTAACACGCACTCCACACAAAAAACTTTACAAAGACATAGATCTAACAACCACTCACAAAACAACACTCCTACCCTAATTTATTTACATAGTAATAAAATCAAGGTTGTCTTACACCTTCCTGGTCTTCCCCTAAGGGAATCAAGCTAGAATAGGCTATGATACCATGTTAGAAAATAGAGAGAGATCAAATAGGGGTTACACACAAAACCAACCACACTTTGATATCTTTATTGATCACAACAGTTACAAATATACAAGACACTAGAAATTTAAGGGTTCCTGATGATAACCACGTCAATGAGGAGAAAGCACACCTTTTGTGTGTTTTCTTTAATAATAGGTATAATAAAAACCAATGTACTAAGACTTTCCTCAAAGCTGAAAATGGTCCTAAGGCCCTAAGAAAGAAACCAAGGAGTGTTTTTCTGGGGTTCATCTCCCTTTTTTCCAAGGAATTATGGACAAGATTGTGAGGATCCTAAATAAGCATAAGGTTCCTTCAACCTTTAAGCCTCTGACTACCATCTAAAGCTCCCTAAGATCTGTTAAAGACCATGTGTACCCAAAAAATATGAAAGGTGTTTATGTTATCCCTTGCTCTTGTGGGACTCCCTACATTGGTGAGACTGGTCGCTAGATTCATCAAAGAATTCACGAGCATGCAACTGACATCAAGCATGGAAAGACCCGCTCCTCAGCTTTGGCAGAACATGCAGAAAAATCTAGGCATCACTTTTTCATTGAGGAAGCCCATGTCATTTCCAAGGTTAGTCATTTCCATCATCGTAAATTCAGGGAGTTCTTGGAAATCGAAAAAGGGCCCAATAATTTAAATAGAGATGATGGTTTGAATATTAGCAGAAGTTGGGTCCGTCTATGTCCTTTCCTCCTAGTTTGTTTCTGTTTGCAAATTATTTTATTTTTTAGGGTTTGACATTTCTATTTATGAATTTTTTGTTTCTATATAGGTATTTGCATTTAATGTTAATATTCTTTTGATCTGTTTTCTCACCTTTAAAAAAAATATTGCCCTCCCTTTTGATTGCTTTGGTTGACTTGGATTGTTTGTTTCTTATTAATGTTTACGTTTTCGATCATATATATATATATATATATATATATATATATATATATATATATATATAATTATAATTATAATTTTTTTAATAATTATTATAATTTATAATATTATTATCCTTAAACTAGTCATTATAGGAATATTATTTGATCTTAATTTCATAAACTAGCCATTAATAATAATAAGAAGAAGAAGAAGAATTTTACCCTCCCTTTTGATTGCTTTGTTTTAGTTTTAGTCTCCTTTAATTATTATTTTTGTTATAGGATCTTGACTCATTAATAGGCCTTGACTCCTATTTATTTTTTATTTTTTATTTATTTTTTTACTCTGTTCCCTGTATTTGGTTGACTTGGATTGTTTGTTTCTTATTAATGTTTACGTTTTTCCATATAATATTATCATTCTTAAACTAATCGTTATATTAACCATTATAGGAATATTATTTGATCTTAATAATCATTATTAAAATAGTAATTTTTATAAACTAGTCGTTATATGATCTTTTGGTGCATCTTCATCCAGTCGTGAAGATGAACCACAATAGCTGGTTTGAAATGCTTATTTTCTCCTATGTGATATCTACCAAGAAGACGCTTCTTAATGTAATATGGATCACAAAAGTGTGACTTCAGAAAAAACACAAATCACTTACTTCGACACATCTAGATCACGATTACAACTCATACATAGGAAACAACAACTTCTAGATTAATGTTTGGGAACTCACAATAACAACTCATGACAACACTAAACATTACTTCCAATATTTGTGACACTAAAAAAATTAAAAATGAAAACAAATTCTCATAAATTATTCATTATATATTCAAATTAAATCTAAATTTCAAAATTTTTACCATAATATCAACTTCCTTCCCTTTTCAAAACTTTAACAATCTTAAATGTTTCTATATTAATTATTATCATTATCATTTTTGAAAATATAAATTTGTATTATTATTATCAAATAAATTATATTAATTAATACTTATATTTTTTATCAATATAACAATTTTATTGTGATAAAAAACCATATTATTTTTATTTTTACTTTAATTAAAATTATTATACTACTTTTTATTATTAAAAATTTCAAGAACATGAAAAAAATAAATAATATAAATCCAAATGTCAAAACCAAAAATTACACATTACAAATATAGAGTGATGTGTCCAGAATTCTAAAATAAAACCTGCATAATTTACCCCCTATAGAACTTTGTAGGTACAAGTTGGTTGACTTTGGATTAGGCCAAGATGGAACCATTCTATGTACATTCGCTTTCATGAGCGGAACACATTTAATGTCCTTAATGGGAGAAAAAAAATTTAAAAATTTATCACCGCAATTTTAAGAAAGTCCTTAAAGCAAATCAGAATTTCATAATTTTGGGAAGAATTATTGAGGTAAAGGTATGGAACAAAAGCGTAAAAAGTAAGTTGTAACAATGAAATTTATATAGCAAAATAGCTGTGTTAAAAAATCAAAATTATTATTACCAAATTTCAAATATATATTTTTATCAATTTTTCAAATATATATTTTTATCGAATTGTAATTTAGGAATATTTAATTTTTAATTTTTATATTTAAGAAATATTTGATTAGTTTCATAAATAAAATAAATGAAAAGCATATTTGATATTTAGTAAAGTTTTACTCGGATGCGGGTGATTATCTGGCTAATTAAGTTGACAAGATAGTTGGGCGATGGATGGGCTGGCCACATGGCCGTCTGCATCCTTCCCCAAGCCCCCATGAGGCACATTCACAGCACCTTGCAGGAGCCATTAAATGCGTCCCAAGGCCAAGACTGCTCCACCTCCTTCATAGCAATGGAGTCTGCAGAGTATTATGGTATCCTTCCCCCCTTGCTCCACTGTGTCTGCCCCCTGCAAGCCTCTGAGCCATGCTCTCGCACTATCACAGGCTGCCGATGCTGGCTGCTAAGCTGCATTGACCTAGGTAATGGATTTCATTTTTCACAAACCAGGCTCTGCAACCTAGCTCTGGCTCAGCCCTCCCCGGTCCATCCTCTGCACAATTACTCCACTACCTCCCCGACTGCTAACCGTGACTTCAATCCCGCCATGGTTCGTCATAGAATGAGAAGCAGGAGGGGCGGCACGCATGCCGGAAGCGTCCGCCCTCCTGCAACTCCCAGCTCTGCCTCAGCTTCCCCTGCTTCTTCAGCAGACAACCCCAATCCTCTCGGCTCTTTCCCTGGCCGATATCCAGACACCAGGAGCAGAAGGGGAAGAACCTATTTTCAAGGAACTAAACAGCGGGACGCTGCAGTTCATATGGCAAATTTCCCCCTCCCACCGCATCCAGCACCCCATACCACTCAATTTCATTTTCGTAGCACTCTGAACCGGCCCGTCATCACTGCTACTATCACAATTACTTTTACTGAAGAACTGGACTAGTCGGCACCTCAGGGTGCTCATAGTGAAGAGCTAAACATGGCAGCTCCAAGCAACAAAGGAGTTTGCAGCCCAGGCGAAATGCAACCCGACGTTGATAGAGCCACCCTGCATGGCAAAGCACCAGCTAGTAATCAACAAGTTGTGGGAAGCATGCTTGGCGACACTTAGGCTTCTGGCAGCCGACGAGGCGACACGTCTGGCCTGCATGCGAGCTCGGGAAATGCTGAAACAGGCCATCCAACTCAAGGAGCGGACACGTCGGCTAAAGAGGATGACTGGTACAAATATGCATGTAGGATTGAAGAGGAACCGGCCCCGGACAACCTCTAGCCCTGACACGTGGCTGCCAGGTGGCGCTTTTTTTGCCAGGTCGATGATTCTCATGCTGACTGGGAGTTTCTGGTTAAATTCATGTTTTATGCTTAGATCAATGCAATGTCTGAACTGTCATTTTGTTTTTTTGGTCAAAACTGTCAACCCATATGTGGGTATTTTTTATTTCCTAGACTGGTTTCCCCTCTGTTGGGGCAGTCATAGCTAAACCGAGTTATTTTGTGATGGTTGATGCTCAGTACTTTGGAAGCCAGACCGCTCTGCAGTTACCTTTATTGTATTATATTAATAGATTAACCCTACTTAGAAAAAAAAAAAATTTAGTAAAGTTCTAAATTTATTATAAATAAATTAAATAAAAAAGTATATTTGATATTTTGCAAATTGAAAATTGATTTTAAATTTAATTGTATTAGATAAAATTTATAAAATCTAGTGCTTTTTAACCTAAATTTATATTATCAAAAAAGTATTGAAATATATTTTCATAATACTAAAATCATGTCTTTTATAATTATGAACACATGTCTTTTAAAATCACTACGTTAAATTTATTTCAAATTGGAGACGGTGTTACATGTAGCAAATTTATAGTTACATGGAGGGTTACATTACATATATTACATTATATTTAATTTAATTATAAACACATTAAATTTAAGTTACTATGAATAAACTAGCATTTGCACCTTATGTTGCAAAGGAAACGCCGTAAGGCATAGAATGGGGAAGAATAGCATAGAGTGGGGAAGAATAGGTAATCAAATCCTTCAAAATTAAGATTAAATTGATCTACTAATTTTTCATTTACATACACTGAAATCGTATGCAGCGTGGGATAAGAATCTCAAGAATCTCAAGTTATCATTGAGATAAATAAATCTCCATAGTACGTACTCCTTATATATATATATATATATATATATATATATATATATATATATATATATATATATATATATATATATATATATATATATATATATATATATGAATGAAGATCTCTGCTACGATTTATATTACTGTGGCAATGCCATTTTTCTCTCGCAAAGTTGCATCCATTGGTTTTTTTAAGACATTAAAAGAATCTAGCTGCTATGGTTTGTTATGATCAATGGGTTATCTTTCAGATTATATTGTAGATGATGTTAGATACATTAAATCATTTTGAAATAAACACGGAAAAGAACTCGAAACCTGCTAAATAAATAAATATGTTACATCTTTGTAGTTGCATATTTAAAATGATAAAATAAATATCTTACATATTTGTAGCTGCATATTTGAAAGGATAAACGAGAATTTGAAAATGTCGAGGGCATTGCCCACACTTCAAAAGATAACAACAATTAAAATTGCCTCCGGGGAGAATTTTATTAACTTGTCGTATGCTTAGGGCCAATGATCTTCACATTCAATCTTGCTTAAAATGAACCAAATTTTGATATACATCATGGCCTAAAATTATGGTTTAAAACCCTATGTATAAGGAGGATACCTTTTACATATGAATTGAAAAATGTTGCAGATGCATAATTGGATCTCGTCACATTTTTCCTTATTATATTGGTTCCTTTTGTTACAAAAGGAAGCTTCACTGAAATATTTTGAATGTGATATCCATATTATTTTTCTAATAAGATCTCCTTCTAGAGTGAGTTAATATGTATAAAAAAGCAACATGCTTATCCTTTCTTGGAAAAGAGATTCTTACAATGCATTACTATTATGTCAGTACAATATCATACCAGCTATAACATCAACCAAAACCATGCCTGAAAGAAATTCTGGGTAGAAAGGAGCATGTGGAACTTCAACCCATTTCATGATATTTATAATAGCCAAATGGAACATTTCTACCATGGTAGGTCATGGTAGGTCATAGGGAGTGGGATTATTCACATGATTAGAAGCCAATTTATTTTTATTTGTAGCAGATATCCTTGTAGCCTAATAAGGACTGTGTAGAAATCCAATCACCAAATTAGTGCTCATCATGTGGGGTTGATTCCATCAAGGTTACTCTTTGAGTGCCTCTTAAAAATATGTACGTACTTGACTCCAATCGAGGATATGAAAGTGGGAACATGCCAAGCCATTTCAATCAATTAGATAACCTCCCATCGTGGTAACTAAAACTCTAAAATTCTTTCCGTTGACTTGAACAAATCCAATGCTACCTTTGCTTTCAAGAACAATTGTCACAGTATTTGGTTTCATTTCATCAAAAGATACCATATTAATTTAAAGCATCCACGACAATAAACGCATAACCAACAATTTTTCTACATCAATCATCAACAAATTTACTCATTTTATGATTGCATAATATCATTTCAGTAGGAAGTCCACAAATCAACATTACTGAAAATACAATAAAGATTACCGATGTATACTTTAGCTTGCACAAAACTATACTAATAGAAGGATCCTTTAGGCAAAATTTGCAAGTCTTTCTCTGTTCAAGAGTGGAAAATGTGCTAATTAAGTCTACAATTGGATTCTAGAAATAAAAATAAGGTAGGTTCGGTAGGTGACAACATCATGGTATTTTCCTTTTCACCTAAGTGAATGAAGCTCGAAAAAGCCAATGTTTACATTTATCCTTGTTGATATTTATGTTATAAAGCAAGGAATCATTGAGAAATAGCCACAAATACCAAGGAACACCGAGCTTTTTCAAAAGTACCGATATTGATATTTTCCCACCTTTGTTTTGACTAACTGAAATACGTGATCCATGTTACATTTCCTATTTTTTTTGTGATTGATTGCTTGTGCCGGTTACTACTAGTGTACACTTTTTTTGGGGGATGAAACTCAATGCTCACAATGATGACTACTCTACATTTCTTGGCACTCATTTATTGCAACTATTGGGTATCGTGTTCCCTAGATTTGTTAAATTTGCAAATTTGAGTAGTACACAAGTTTTATTTCTTATAAAATTAATGTAAAATTAAATCTTTTCCACTTGAAATAAATCTTTATACTCAAATATTCATATGATATCACATAAGGATTAAATTTTCTAAAAGTTTGGTTTGGATACTATTGAACACAATTATCTAAAGTTTGGTTTGGAGATTATTGAACACAATTATCTAGATCTCTCTCCTAATTGCACACATATTCCTGGATAAATGTTAACTTTAAGCCGTGACATGATTTTTCCAAACAAGGTCAAAAGTAAAGTGTACTCACCCACCGTGCTACTTAGTTTAAAGAAAATGAGAAGGTCACGATCATAAAGTCACTCCATGGAATGGTCCATGTTAATGAAAGTGAGGATTTTGTAGTCTTTTCGCATGGCTAATTACCTTGAAGATTGTCTTGACTTGTATGTGGTTGGGAAAATATGGGGAAAATAATTAGGTACAATCAACCAATGCAATATCAGAAGGCACTCACACAGGAGAAAATGCATTTATGTTTGGTGAAATGTATTTCCATGTATGCTACGGCTAGAAACATTTTGGTTCCATATAATATACGATTGAGCTCATCTAGTAAGTTCGTTCATGACTGCCTAGAAGACTTAGAACAAAGCAATTGTGTCAAGAACATGTGTACACAAAAGAGGTATGGGCACCTCTGAAGGTAACTCTGGAAGATGCGGCATACGGGAATGCATCTTCTTAAAATCATTGCATTCTATTACTCTTGTCGAGTCCTGACTGTTTAGGAAGAACTATCAACCTCCTTCGCATAGCAATTGAAAATGAAGTTGGAAGACTCCTCGTTTATGAAAACTCAAAAATTATTGTGAACATGCTTAATATAAAATCTGCTTTGCGAAGAATTCAATCTGTTATGGATCACATTCTAGAAATCAAGACTAGATTACATTCCATCTCCTTTACTCATATTTTCCATGAGCCCAACTCCCAGGCAGATTCCTTATCCAAAGGTGGAGTGGACCTAAAACCCTATGTATAAGGAGGATACCTTTTAGATATGAATTGAGAAATGTTGCAGATGCATAATTGGATCTCATCACATTTTTCCTTATTATATTGGTTCCTTTTGTTACAAAAGGAAGCCTCACCTAAATATTTTGAACTTAGTATTCATATTACTTTTCTAATAAGATCTCCTTCTAGAGTGAGTTAATATGTATAAAAAAGTAACATGTCTTATCCTTTCTTGGAAAAGAGATTCTTACAATGCATTACTATTATGTCAGTACAATATCATACCAGCTATAACATCAACCAAAGCCATGCCTGAAAGAAATTCTAGGTTGAAAGGAGCATGTGGAACTTCAACCCATTTCATGATATTTCTAATAGCCAAATGAAACATTTCTACCATGGTAGGTCATAGGGAGTGGGATTATTCACATTATTAGAAGCCAATTTATTTTTGTTTGTAGTAGATATCCTTGTAGGCTAATAAGGACTGCGTAGAAATCCAATCACCAGATTAGTGCTCATCATGTGGGGTTGATTTTGAAGATCCTACATAACATTATTACAGTTGGGTGGTTCTATTCATTTTTCATGAATGAGAATGTTCGTTTGTAGATCTTATTATGATTTTTATTTTTTGTTGGCAAAGCTTCGAGGTCCAATTGTATCTCATTCCCACCTTAGCTTGGGAGGCCGACACCACTCAATTCCAAATTTTTAACGTCGAAGTCTATCCCATTTTTTCATGCCATTTATGTCCATGCAATTGTGGTTTTGTAGATTAATCCCATGCAACCTTCAATGCAATTTAGCTAAGTTGAGTCATTCCAAATTTGATCTCCTCAATTTACTCTAGACACACCTCTCATAGAAGCACTATCTCACATCATTGCAAATTCATTCCTTGTAAAGACAATGATTGATTCCATTGACTATTTCTTGCTAGAAGAAAGCATTATCTCACATCATTGCAAATTTATTCCTTGTAGAGACAATGACTGATTCCATTGACTATTGCTTGCTAGAGGAACATCTGCAATTACTTTTGAATATTAGTCTGAGTCTGATCACACTCTAGGGTTTCCTATATGGTATGTCTTGCTAGTTTTTAATCCCTAATTTGATGTCGATACATAGACATCTTGATGACTTTTCTTATAACTATTTGTAAGAAAATTATGGCTTTATTTAGGTGTCATTCTAATTTGTGTTTTAATGATGGTTTCTTAGCAATACATATATGTAAAAGTTTAATGGTAGTTTTTGTTGAATATGATGTCATTCTAATTTGTGTTTTAATGATGGTTCCTTAGTAATAGATTTATGTAACATATCACACCTTGAGTGCGATGGGTTTGTGGTAGTAGCTAGAGATCAATGTGATCTTAAAGATGGCATCTTGGCGGCTTGAAGATCCTGCATAACCTTATTACAGTTGGGTGGTTCTATTCATTTTTCATGAATGAGAATGCTCGTTTGTAGATCTTATTATGATTTTTATTTTGTGTTGGCAAAGCTTCGAGGTCCAATTGTATCTCATTCCCACCTTAGCATGGGAGGTCGACACCACTCACTTCCAAATTTTTAACGTCGTAGCCTATCCCATTTTTTCATGCCATTTATGTCCATGCAATTGTGGTTTTCTAGATTAATCCCATTTAATCTTCAATATAATATGTTTTTTTTTATATTCCATGAAAATAATAAAAATTATATTTTTAAAAATACATTAATAAATTTAATGTTTATAGAATATAATATGTTTTTTAATATTCCATAAAAATAATAAAAAATATATTTGTTAATAATTTAAAAAATTAAATATAAAATTAATGTAAAATTAAATCTTTTCCACTTGAAATAAATCTTTATACTCAAATATTCATATGATATCACATAAGGATTAAATTTCCTAAAAGTTTGGTTTGGAGACTATTCAACACAATTATCTAAAGTTTGGTTTGGAGACTATTGAACACAATTTTCTAGATCTCTCTCCTAATTGCACACATATTCCTAGATAAATGTTAACTTTGAGCCGTGACATGATTTTTCCAAACAAGGTCAAAAGTAAAGTGTATTCACCCACTGTGCTACTTAGTTTAAAGCAAATGACAAGGTCACGATCATAAAGTCACTCCATGGAATGGTCCATGTTAATGAAAGTGAGGATTTTGTAGTCTTTTCGCATGGCTAATTACCTTGAAGATTGTCTTGACTTGTATGTGGTTGGGAAAATATGGGGAAAATAATTAGGTACAATCAACCAATGCAATATCAGAAGGCACTCACACATGAGAAAATGCATTTCTATTTGGTGAAATGTATTTCCTTGTATGCTACGGCTAGAAACATTTTGGTTCCATATAATATACGATTGAGCTCATCTAGTAAGTTCGTTCATGACTGCCCATAAGACTTAGAACAAAGCAATTGTGTCAAGAACATGTGTACACAAAAGAGGTATGGGTGCCTTTGAAGGTAACTCTGGAAGATGCGGCATAGGGGAATGCATCTTCTTAAAATCAGTGCATTCTATTACTCTTGTCCGGTCCTGATTGTTTAGGAAGAACTATCAACCTCCTTCGTATAGAAATTGAAAACGAAGTTGGAATACTCCACGTTTATGAAAACTCAAATATTACTGTGAACATGTTTAATGGAAAATCTTCTTTACGAAGAATTCAATCTGTTATGGATCACATTCTAGAAATGAAGACTAGATTACATTCCATCTCCTTTACTCATATTTTCCATGAGCCCAACTCCCAGGCAGATTCCTTATCCAAAGGTGGAGTGCACCTGAAGGTTGGTATGATCGAGATCTCTGAAGTCAATGACGGAGTATTGATCGATAATCCTTCCCCTTTTTCTTAAGACTACTAGTATTTGTATTGTTCAAGTTCTTGTTAGTGTTCTGTTATTTTAGAAGTTCTATATGGACAATAAGTGCTTCAATGATTTAACAACAATCTCGTTCACGACAATCGAAAATGCAGAAAAAGGATAATAACATATCGTTCAAAACAATTTACATTCCAGAAAATCTTAGCAGCACAAATATAGAAAATTAGAAAAATGATAACTTGGACTTCCAGCAGCGACAGTAGGAGGTCCACTAACGAGCTTAAATGGCACTTTTAACATGCTGGAAAATGGGAGTTCATGATCTATATAGGTTGATTCCCTTGTTAAAAAAAAAAGGAATCTAGAATTAAACTGTTGGATATGCCATCAACACACATGGCTGATCCACCTTATGATGGTCGCTATATTTGAAATTCTGAGACATCCAGATTATCGAAAGAAAGCTAACAAAAAGAATTCATGTCAGAAGCTAACTATAAGACTAGAATCCACTCGCCAAACCTGGTCCTGCAGTTTTGAGGTCATGGGAAGTCTGTCAGTGACTTGCTGCATGAGCCCGGATATACAAATTCGTGGTATTGACACACGATAGAGCAGCAGAGCACGATCCATTCAATTTATGCTAACAAGACACCCTATTCATTCACAGGCCCACATGATAGAGCAAAAGAGCACAATCCCTTCAATTTACGCTAACAAGGCACCCTATTCATTCACAGGCCCCTGCATTCACTCGCCACAGCAAGAAACGTTCAACAAGAATTAATGGTTTGTTCTAAAGAATCTGGAAGAAGGGTCCGCTGGTCCGCCGGCCCAACAAAATCAATAACGCCTGTTGTACCCACACAGATTCATGAAAGAAGAGGTTTGGGCATTACAAAGGTTGGGGATTATAGCGTTTCAACTTTCTATTAATACAACTTCAACTGTTGTTGAGTGTCATTTCTATTAATACAACTTCAACTGTTGTTGAGTGCCATTCCTTACCGTTACAGCGACTGGGGAGTTAGTAACTGCCTGGATTTGGCGCTTGATGGAGGCACCTGGCGGTCTTGCAGTTTTTCCGGCTGATTGAGGTACTCGGCGGTTTTGCAAATTCTTTAAGAGATATCAATCCGACGGTAGAATATATTTCTATCATGTAACATAGAGAATGGACCGCAGACAACCTTACACGATAACTTATTATTTCAGTTTTAGATCAACGATCAAAATTCGTTCAATCGTCTAACACCACAAATCTACGATGAACAATAGGACACGGCGGCGGCTGGGGCAATTCATTTCAAAGGGAAACGCCTTACGGCGTAATTAAATTTAATCCATTGCAATATATTGAATTCCTCTAACATCGTCCTCGGGACATTTCTAGTGTAATTCTTAGTTGATTACAGTACAATCTTCTTTTTTAATTGTAGTATAATCTTTTTTTTCTCTCCTCTGTGGCGTAGCTCTTTGTTTGATTGTAGTATAATTTTTCTCTAATTGTATTTTAATATTTTGTCTGAATTATTATTTGAATAAAATCAGATAAGATGCACAGATTCAGCGTTTGCACCAAATCAGGGGTGAAAGTTGTGGTTACGGACTTTACAGACGACAATAGGACAGATTTTCTTCTATACTTTCACACCTTCGCAAGCTTGGCACGCCCCGGTAAAATCGACCAACTTCTCAACATGGGGGCTGGCCTGGGCGTGGAGTATAAACGGTGAGCACCAATTCAAGAATCCAAAAAAAAATTCCTAGTGAAGCTAGTACGAGGAACATTATAATTGAAACAACCATAAGTTTGTCTACAGCTTGAATCTTTATTTGTTTCTCTATAGTTTGAATCTTTGTTCAATTCCGGACAGTGACATGATGGATATGTGTTTAATTGTTTATGACTTGAATATGATTACAGCATCCCATGCAATTATCCAAGTAAAAATATGTCCATCAAAGTAGACGATAGCAGTCACTATCCCAACTATCTGCTGTCCAGTTTCTGTATCAAGGAGGCCAAACAGACATTTCATTGGTTCAAGTTACCGAGGTGGAGTAACCATGGACCATGGCTCATATAAGTATTAAATTTTATTTTTCTAATATGGTTCATAAATAATATTGTATCAGATAAATTGTTTTAAAAGGATCAGTTGCGGTTAGATTAACCATAGAACCAATCCTAACCCAAAAATGTCAAAAGAATTCAACCCGTAAAAATAGTATTAATATCCTATAGAGCAAATCACAAACAATTTACAAATTTTGCTTAAATGACTGTATTCAATCATGCGATCTGAATTGAGGGATTTTGCATGCAATGCAGGTAGGACACTGAGTTGGCATGAAATGAGTCTGCGCAATTACAATGCAGTGTGGGGTATTGCAAACCCTTATTCATTAACAGGTCATGCCGAACCCAATACCTTCTTGTTCTGGTTACTGGTTACGGGAGGCTACGATGGAAGTTGGGTAGGGCGCCCTAGATAAAATTTGCTACCTGCAGACTGGAAAGTTGGGTCTGTTTACGACTCAGGACTTCAGATCTCAGAGAGGGCGCAAGAATTTGACTGCAGTTCGTGCGCAACTGGCGACTGGAACGATAATTTATAGCTTCGTTGTGCTTCTCTTTGCAATTAGCGTCAGAATATGAGATTCCTGTGATTCGTGTGTTTGCCATTAATTTGTTTCGAGAAGAAACAAATATCGGTTTTATTATTGTAGCTAGGCGATGGTATCACCTACTTCAAAAACCTTCGCAGTAGTAAATAAAAGATCTTTCAAAAATATATATATATATATATATGTGTGTGTGTGTGTGTGTGTGTTTATTATGCGTTTTATCTTCTTGTACTGTATCCATGTTATCAGTCGCCAACTTCAAAACTGTGGAACCTGTGTTATTTGGGTGTTGTTCATAACAACGAAGAAATAACAAACTCTCTTTTTTTTTGGGCAACAATTTATTATTGAATCAAAGATACACATAAAGAGCAGGCTCAGCATGGAGCGGAGCACAACAAAATTTGAAGATCAACTATGAAGGACCGACAGTAAACCAAAAAGATAGATCTGTACAGTTATATATCTAGTTTTCAACCAGAAATCCAAAAAGAAACAAAGTTTTATCATTAACTTATCTAAATAAAAACACAACATAAAAATAAGTCTGTACTCTCTGGATATTAAACAACCTATATATCCACAAACAATCTATAGAAGTACCCTCTAGATATTAAACAACCTATAGAACTACCTTTATACTTCTGGACAAAAAATTTACTAATCGACTCCAAGAACAGAAGCTATAAGAACTTAAAAATAGCTGGTATGGACATGCAAGGAATATTTTCCCATTAAGCCATTTTTCCAAATAAATAGTCCTTGGATGAATTGAAGCCCATTTTTTTTACAGGGAGTCTGTTGGAAGGTTAAATTCTATGTAGACATGGAAAAAGGATAAGGATAAAGGATACTTCGGAATTTTAATAAGATAGATTCACAACTTACCATTCAGATTTCTCGAATAGCCAAGTTATAATTATCTTGGAATTTTCAGTCTAAGATGATCTTGAAATCTTAACCAAAAGCGATCTTGTAGATGTACAAAGATTTTGCTATAAACATGAATTCCAGCAGCGACAGTAGGAGGTCCACTGACGAGCTTAAATGGCACTTTTAACACGCCGGACAATGGGAGTTCATGATCTATATAGGTTGATTCCCTCGTTAAAAAAAAACAAGGAATCTAGAATTAAACTGTTGGATATGCCATCAACACACATGGCTGATCCACCTTATGATGGTCGCTATATTTGAAATTCTGAGACATCCGGATTATCGAAAGAAATCTAACAAAAAGAATTCATGTGAGAAGCTAACTATAAGACTAGAATCCACTCGCCAAACCCCGTCCTGCAGTTTTGAGGTCATGGGAAGTCCGTCAGTGACTTGCTGCATAAGCCCGGATATACAAATTCGTGGTATTGACACACGATAGAGCAGCAGAGCACGATCCATTCAATTTATGCTAACAAGACACCCTATTCATTCACAGGCCCACAGGATAGAGCAAAAGAGCACAATCCCTTCAATTTACGCTAACGCTAACAAGGCACCCTATTCATCCACAGGCCCCTGCATTCACTCGCCACAGCAAGAAACGTTCAACAAGAATTAACGGTTTGTTCTAAAGAATTTGGAAGAAGGGTCCGCTGGTCCGCCGGCCCAACAAAATCAATAACGCCTGTTGTACCCACACAGATTCATGAAAGAAGAGGTTTTGGCATTACAAAGGTTGGGCATTATAGCGTTTCTTGCACCTGGCGGTCTTGCAATTTTTCCCACTGATTGAGGTACTCAGCGGTTTTTGCAAATTCTTTAAGAGATATCAATCCGACGGCAGAATATATTTCTATCGTGTAACATAGAGAATGGACCGCAGACAACCTTATACTATAATTTATTATTTCAGTTTTATTTCAGTTCTAGATCAACGATCAAAATTCGTTCAATCGTCTAGCACCACAAATCTATGGTGAACAATAGGACACGGCGGGGGCTGGGGTAATTAATTTCAAAGGGAAATGCCTTACGGCGTAATTATCTATAAGTTCGTGGTTTTCTTCAAACTACCAAATGTGAGAGTCCCAATTAATAGAAACAATAAATTATCATAGATGAAAATTTAATTTGTTCCTAGAGATAAAGTACCAGCAAAGCACACTAGAGTTGAGACACAAAAAAAAGTCTTAAGAAATTGATCATGGCGCATTTGGATATAGAACATGCAAAGGCAAGTTGGCTCTACTACTTAATTATTAAATATGTATATTGTATTTTTATGACTTTTGGGTATATATATATATATATATATATATATATATATATATATATATATATATATATATATATATATATATATATATATATATATATATATATATATATATATATATATATATATATATATATATATATATATATATATATATATATATATATATCTATATTTGGAACTTGTTATGTTGATATTGAAGCTACTTATGTTGATTTATATGGATAATTGAATTATATATGCTCATGCACAATGATAGGGAAGGGATTGCATTCAAAAATATAAATGAATAAATATGTAAAAACTTATATGATTTTCTTTTCTAGGCATAATATGTTTTTAGAGAACCCATGTCTACTTCTGGTAGCTGGGGTGTAGGCGTAAGAGACAAACGATCTACACCCAATACAAATTCTCTTATTTCTGGTAGAATTTCCTCTTGGATTTCCCTCGGAGTCTCGGTCATTTACCTCCAAAGTTAGATACTCTAATAATTAGCAATTTAACCGTTAATTTAGTTGCAACTACGAAATACCCACCAAACCTTCTAACCATCGCATATCACAATCCCAGCTCACCGGCAGGCTTTTTATTTGTAAATGTTACAATGTGATATTTATCGGTGTGCTTCAATCGCATGTCGCATTTCGCAACTCCGCTAGGCCAAGGTCCTTCCCACTAAAACCAATGCGATGTGAGATTATAACCGATGTGATGCGAGGTCCATTCGACGGTCCACATTCCTTAGTGATCTGACAGTCACTATGATATCGCAAGGAAAGATATGTGATGACACCACCTCGTGGAGCCGAAATAATTATAAGCCCCAGTTTATAACGGTTCAGGTCTGCTACTTGAGATTAACGTCGATAACAAATATTTTCAGGATCTATGGCTCACGGGACTTCGATTAACCCAAAGTTTAAACACAGGGCCAACCCCCGCTGTTGACTAAGCCACAATGCGTTGAACTAAAATCAACGGTTCACAAAGAATACGGGACTATAGTCCTGGATCCAGAATTCAGGCACTTCTAACCCCGCAGTCGTTAATACACGACAAAATCAAGTTGAATGCTAACACACATAGAACAATAGAACCTGGGATTAATCCAAACTTGGAAACTCAAAAACACACAGAAACACAGAGACACTACAGAGGGACACGATACCTCCGGGATAGACCAATTTCACCTTAAAATTACACAGAGTTATGCTTCCTGTAACTTAATCATATATAATTCAAAAGAAGCTGAATCAGTCAAAATCCGCTTCCAATGATTCAGAACTTACATAAGTATTAGTTCATTAACAACCAGATCCTAAATCGAAGGATAGAATTAACTAATCCTATCTAATCTGCCTAATATTCTCCTTGAGAATCTCCACTACATCTAACTACTAGAATTTATTACATGATAATCCAAATCCTGGATTCTAGTTCAAATCCTAACTAGAAAGCTTTGTAAATTGATGGCTAAAGGACCCCACTCCTTTGCTTGTAAACTGTTTTTGGATTTTTGGAATAAATTGAAGCCTTTTGTCTTAAAGCCTCATGCTCCTGCATCAGACTCCTGAGGACAAAATTCTTCATGGGCTCCTGTCCATGAGCTCTTCTACAGAACTGCCCATTTTCTGTAGCATGGCATCTGTTACCCAGGTAGCATCAGCAATTGGTTGATCTTTCCACTTGACCAAATATTGAAAATACTCCTGTCCCCTTGTCTTCTTTAACAATTTCTTGTCCAGAATCCTCTTTGGTTGTAATTCTTTTGCTGTAGGTAACTATTTTACCCAATCAATCTCTTGTTCTTCTCAATCCTCTACAATGTCATCTGCCTGTTCCTTTTCATACATGTATAAGTCAGCAACATTAAAAATTGGAGATATTCCAATATCAGGGGGTAATTCAATTTCATATGCATTTGCAGAAAATTTTCTCAAGACTCTGCATGGTCCAATTTTCTTAAACTTTAGTTTATTATACTCCCTTTTTGGAAATCTTTCCTTCCTCAGGTGTGCTAAAACCAAATCTCCAACTTCAAAGTTAACTTCTCTTCTCTTCAAATCTGCTTTGCCCTTGTATTTTATGTTGCTGTCCTGTAGTTGTTGTTTTACCTGTTCATGTATGACTTGCATCTCTGAAGCAAAATCCTCCCCTTCAGCACTTCTCATCTCAGCTTTTCCCAGATTTCTTAATTCAGACACTCCCCTTGGATGCATTCCATAAACTATATGGAATGGACTCTGCCCTATGCTCCTGTTAGGAGAGTCATTATATGCATATTCAGCCTATGCCAATACTTGATCCCATTGTTTTGGATGTTCACCTGTAAGACTTCTCAGAAGATTACCCAAGCTTCTATTTACAATTTCAGTCTGTCCATCCATTTGAGGATGATAAGCAGAACTGAAACTTAGTTTAGTTCCAAGCTTCTTCCACAATGTCCTCCAAAAATGTCCAACAAATTTGGAGTCTCTGTCTGAGACAATACTCTTAGGTAACCCATGCAATCTTACAATCTCTTTGAAAAACAGATTAGCAATGTGAGTAGCATCACTGGTTTTATAACATGGAATAAAATGTGCCATTTTTGAAAATTTGTCAACCATAACATATATTGAATCATTTCCTCTTTGAGTTTTTGGTAAGCCCAAAACAAAATCCATGCTTACCATATCCCAAGGTCTATTTGGAATAGGTAGTGAAGCATACAACCCTGTGTTTTAGCTTCTTCCTTTTGCATACTAATAGAATTTACAATTTTTCACATACTTCTCCACTTCAATCCTCATCTTCGGCCAAAAATAAAACTTGTTCAACTCCTCATAAGTCTTTTCTGCACCAAAATGTCCTATAAGTCCACCACTATGTTTCTCCTTGATTAAATTTTCCCTCATAGAAAAATTTGGTATGCACAACTGATTTATTTTAAACAACAACCCATCTTGCAAGAAATAATCAAGCCACTTAGTTCTGTCTAACAAAACAGGATTTTTACAAGCTTCAAATGCCTCTTTAAAATCTAAGTCTTTTTCATACAATTCCTTAAGAAAATCAAAACCCAACACTTGAATTTGACTTTCTTGAAGTAGTATGTTTCTTCTACTTAAGGCATCTGCTACTTTATTTGATTGGCCATTTATATGCTTCAAGACAAAATTAAAACCTTGAAGATACTCTACCCATTTGGCATGTTTTTGATTAAGCTTTGGCTATTGCATAATGTACTGCAATGCATGGTTATCTGAATATAGTATAAACTCCTTGGACATCAAGTAATGTCTCCACTTCTTCAAAGATTGCACCACTGCATAAAACTCATTGCCATAAGAAGAATATTTCTTCTTGGTCTCGTTTAGCTTTTCACTAAAATAAGCTACAGGCCTATCCTCTTGACTCAAAACAGCTCCAATGGCTTCTCCACTCGCATCACACTTTACTTGGAAAGGTTTATTAAAATCAGGCAAAACCAAAATAGGTTTTTCTGTGATCTTCCTTTTCAATAGCTGAAAGTTCCTTTCTGCTTCAGCAATCCATTTAAATGGTTGTTTGTCCTTCCTTATTGTGTCAATAATAGAAGCATTGATCTTATTAAAGTTCCTTATGAATTTTCTATAAAAACTAGCAAGATCGTGAAAACTTCTTACCTCAAAGACACTTATTGGTAAAGGCCACTCCATGATAGCTTTGATCTTCTCTAGATCCATCTTTAACCCATCAATAGAAACAACAAAACCCAAATACAACAATTCTTCCTTCATGAATGAACACTTCTTTAAATTTATCAGTAACTTCTCTTGTTGCAACCTTTGCAAGTCATAATTCAGATGTCTTATGTGTTCCTCCTTAGACCTGTTGTAAACCAATATATCGTCCAAATATACTATTACAAAATTACCCATAAATTCCTTCAGAACTTCATTCATAAATCTCATAAATGTACTAGGGGAATTCGATAATCCAAAAGGAATTACCATCCACTCATATAATCCTTCATTGGTTTTAAAAGCAGTTTTCCACTCATCTCCCTCTCTAATTCTTATTTGATGATAACCACTTTTTAAATATAACTTTGAAAAATACCTAGCTTCACTGAAACAATCCATCAAATCTTTGATTCTAGGTAAAGGAAATCTGTACCTGATTGTTATCTTATTGATTTCTCTTGACTCAGTGCACATTCTCCAGCCTCCATCCTTCTTTGGGCTCAACACTATTGGCACTGCGCAAGGACTCAAACTTTCTCTAACCAGTCCCTTGTCTAACAATTCCTAAACCTGTTTCCTGATCTCTTCATTCTCTATGCGAGTCATCCTGTAAGTTGCTTTATTAGGTAGATTTCCTCCTGGAATCAAATCTATGTGATAACTGATTTTTCTAATGGGTGGTAACTCATCGGGCAAATGATCTACAATAATATCACAATAACTGTCTAGCATCTCTTGAATTTCAATTGGTAAATCAGAAACTTTTGTGGAAGTAATTATTACCTTGGGTTTGCAAACCAACGCAAAACTTACCTCATTTTCCTCTATCTATTGTAAGTACTCCTTTCCACTCAACAAAAGGGTCTTTGGTTCAGGTTTCCTCGATGTATCTTCTTCTTTTATTGGTAGCAATGTATGATTGACACCATCTTTGTTGAATTTGTAGGTGTTCTTCTTTCCATCATGCATAGCTCCTCTATCATATTGTCGTGGTCTACCCAACAATATATGACACACATTCATCGGCATCACATCACACAAAATTTTATCTTTATACTTTCCCAACTATAACTCCACTTCACATTGTTCATTTACTACCAACTAATGTCCCTTTTGTATCCATGACACCTCATAAGGTGTTGGATGTTTCTTTGTTTTCAATTTCAACTTCTCCACCACTTATGTAGAGACCAAATTATTAGTGCTTCCACTATCGAATATCATCTGACAACATTTTCCTTGAATGCTGCACACAGTCCTAAACAAGGCCTTCCTTTGTGCTGGTTCAACAACTTCCCTTTCTGGCTTTGGCAATACTTTGTTAACTACCAAAGGCTCTCCTCTCTCTGGTATATTTTCTTCTTCTATCATTGTTGTTGCTTCCTCTTCAATCTTAGCAACAATTTCATTTCTATAAGATGTTACTGCATTTTCTGGGCACTCATAGGCTTTGTGTCCCATCTTGTTACATCTGTAACATCTAACATCTCTTCCTCTACCTCTGCCTCCTCTTCCTTTGGAAAAAATCTATCTACCACTTGCATCACCTCTTGTGGGTGCATGCTGACTTGAGCTGCTGCTAGCTCCATCACCAGGTGTTGTAGATCTTCCTCTACCACCTTGTCTTCCCCTTCCTCGAAAGGTACCTCTATTTCTGGCAGACTGCTTCCTCATGAGTTTTTCTTCAACTTTCAGTACCATCTGATAAGCCTCTTCTACTGTTTTGGGAGACAGTACACTTATCTCATCTTGAATGTCCATTCTAAGACCATTCACATATCTGGAAACCTTCTCATCTGTATCTTGGATTTTCCCAGCTCTTATGCTCACCTTGTAGAATTCCTCTGTGTATTCCTTTACTATCATAGACCTTTGTCTAAGATTCTGCATCTGTCTAAATAATGTTTGCTGGTAATCACTTGGCAGAAACTTACCTTTCAGTTTTGCCACCATCCTATTCCAGTTCTTAATTTGTTGTTTGCCAAGCCTTCTACTTTCTGCCTGCACTCCATCCCACCAAAGTGATGCATGTCCTTTCAACCTCGTGACAACAAACTTCACCTTCTTTTCATCCCCTGTTTCTTCATAATCGAAGAATTTCTCCAAGTCATTTATCCAATCTATCAGCTCCTCAGGATTTAATCCTCCTGCATAAATTGAAACTTCAGTTGTGGGTCTAGATGTGGATTTCAACACTGACCTAAAGAACCTCATCTCAGGAGTAACTTCTACAGGTTCCTCCTCTTCTGCAGCTTCAGCGTCAGGTTCACTGACATCACCAGCATCTGCACCTCTCCTTATTTCCATTGCTTCTAATCTAGCTTGCATCTGTTGCATAGACTCCATCACTTCAGCATTTGCAACAGGTCTTCCTCTTCTACCACGTCCTCTTCCAACTCTGAAAGCCATGGTGGATTTCTTTCTCTGATCCTTACAACCCTGTTCAATGTCAGTAAGCTACTCTGATACCACAAATGGTGGCTGGGGTGTAGGCGTAAGAGACAAACATTCTACACCCGATACAATTTCTCTTATTTCTGGCAGAATTTCCTCTTGGATTTCCCTCGAAGTCTCGGTCATTTACCTCCAGAGTTAGATACTCTGCTAAATTAGCAGAACCGCTAATTTAGCTGCAACTACCAAATACCCACCAAACCTTCTAACCATCGCATATTGCAATCACGGCTCACCGGCAAGTTTCTTATTTGTAAATGTTGCGATGCGATATTTATCGACATGCTTCAATCGCATGTCGCATTTTGCAACTCTACCAGGCCAAGGTCCTTCCCACTAAAACCAATGTGATGCGAGATTATAACCGATGCGATGTGAGGTCCATCCGACAGTCCGCATTCCTTAGTGATCCGACAGTCTGCATTCCGCAATGATTCGATGGTCATTATGATATCGCAAGGAAAGATATGTGATGACACCACCTCTTAGAGGCAAACTAATTATAAGCCCAGATTATAACGGTTCAGGTTCGCTACTTGGGATTAACGACGATAACAAAGATTTCCAGGATCTACAGCTCACAGGACTTCGACTAGCCCAAAGTTTAAACACAGGGCCAAGCCCCACTATTAACTAAGCCACAATGCGTTGAAATAAAATCAACGGATCACAAAGAATACATGACTACAGTCCTGGATCCAGAATTTAGGCACTTCTAACCCCGCAGCCGTTAATACACGGCAAAATCAAGTTGAATGCTAACACACACAAAACAATAGAACCTGGGATTAATCCAAACTTGGAAACTCAAAAACACACAGAAACACAGAGACACTACGGAGGGACACAATACCTCTGGGATAGACCAATTTCACCTTAAAATTACACAGAGTTATGCTTCCTGTAACTTAATCATATATAATTCAAAAGAAGTTGAATCAGTCAAAATCCACTTCCAATGATTCGGAACTTACATAAGTATTAGTTCATTAACAACCAGATCCTAAATCGAAGGATAGAATTAACTAATCCTATCTAATTTGCTTAATATTCTCCTCGAGAATTTCCACTACATATAACTACTAAAATTTATTACATGATAATCCAAATCCTGGATTCTAGTTCAAATCCTAACTAGAAAACTTTGTAAATTGATGGCTAAAGAACCCCACTCATTTGCTTGTAAACTATTTTTGGATTTTTGGAATAAATTGAAGCCTTTTGTCTTAAAGCTTCATGCTCCTGCATCAACTTCCCTTTTTTTTTAAGATATATCCCACTCACTTGCTCAACTCCATCAATGGAAGGAGTGTCATCCATAACATATAGAGATTTTCTTGTCGTTAATATAATTGATAACATTTCACTTTAAGGAGGAAAGATTAATCGGTGTACATGGCTCCCATAAGCATGCTTTCAATTTCCAATAAAATGTCCATACTAAAACCCATGACTACAAAAGGGCTATTTTCTTATATACTACGGAAAGACTAATGTTGCATGTGCTTATAATCTAAAGACTATTTAGTGAGTGATCAAATCCATAATAGATTCTATGCTTATTAACTCATTAAATGAAACCACTTTACTTAGTTGACTCACTAAAAGGTTCAAGTGTCTCTGGCCCTTTTTCAACTAGCCACTCTCATTTGAAACCAATAGTTCTCACCTCATCTCCACTACAATGAAGGAGGAATTATATGCAAGATTTTGGTAGTTGTAAGATGGTGAAGCTAGTTCATCAAATTGGATTTATATATAGCTTGTAAGTACCAAAGGAGCTAGTTTAAACACAAGATTGTCATGATCATCTTAATCTGCATATACTTATTATTATTCACCATATTTATGTCTAGATAAATCTCTTATCCTCATCTACAACAAAACTTTCAAAATCAATAAATGAAAACACAAAAATAAAATCACTATGAACATTTTTTTTTATCTTCAATTAAAATATTAAAAAAATAAATATTATTACAAAATTATCAACCTTAATATACCATAAACATGTCCCATTAGAAGTCCTTTTAAATATATATTCACAAAATCCAAAATTAATTTATCCCCAAAAGCATCTCAATGCATCCAAAATTAATTTATCCCCAAGCTAGTGGACTATCTTTATTCAAATTCCAATACTCTGTCCAATATCACAAATAAGATGAATGCAAAGAAGGCGAACAGTTGGGCACGAAAAGGAACCAGAAGGAGAAACCTGTGGATGAGAAAATGCACATTGCCAACACTTAGGCTTGAGAAGGAACCAAAAGGATTTAGTTTAGCAGTAAAGATGTGAAGTGTTAGTTAAATCTGAAAATATTAACATAAAAAAATTGATACAGGGATCAAAAATCGATTACCAAGAATCCCTACAAAGTAGGTAGAGACTAATTAGGGTTACACACCTATTCTCCATTTTCAACGCATGTAACATCGAAAAATTTTGTTCGACTAATCTGTAATTCATAACAACAGTTGTTCGTTGAGGAGACAAAGCCCAGTGAGAAGGACATCCACATGAGAATCCATGTAGAAACGAAATCTCTAGAGAAATCATATTTCAAGTTTGGTGAGATTGCGTTTGCTTCGGAATGTTGTTACTTTCCGAGGAATCGCAGAGAATGAAAAAGTCAAAGGAAGGGTCAGTTCAGTAATTTTGAGAATGTGATACTTCGAATAATAATAAAATGTCATGTTTCGATACGAGATATTCAATCTGACAAAAATGAGGTCAATAATATGAACGTGAATACGAGCGTCCTGTATACAACATCCTTATCTTGATTGTCAATTTCAGGACATGAAGTCAATAATATGAATGAATAATAGGAATGTGAATACAAATATCTTGATTGAGTTGTTTTTATTTTTGGTTACGTTATGGGGTGTAGAATAGTTGGTGATAGAGTATATTATTAAGACACTTCATGATGTGAAGGTCGAAAATATAGTGATACTAAGAGCTGGAGTAGCCTATGCTAGGGTGATTTTGACAGGTTAAATGCACTATTTGATGTGAAAGTAAACAATCCAGCCATATTAAAAATTGACATGGCACTTTACATTAAATGATTTTGACAAATTAAATAACCTTAAATAATGGTTTCTCAAACTAAATTTTGACAAATTAAATACCCTGAGATACCCTGAGATAGTGGTTTCTCAAACCAAAAAAATAAATCTACACTGATCTCAGGACTCCCACAACTTAACAAACAAAAAATACATTTATATATTCATTTCGAATAACAAAAATCTCAATAGTATTAAATGCCCAGTGTGTGAATGATACGTATAGTAGTCGGATTGTTACTGTCATACCGCATTCAATACCGAGTAGCAGCGTGGATAATGTTGGCCTTCACGTTATGGATAACTAACATTGTTCAGCGCTATTGGAATTTAAAAAATACAGTCTTTTACTCTTTTGCGGAAAAAAAAGTCAATTACGTGGAAGAAAAAAGGGATCAATTGAATAAGAATTTAGCAGAAATTTGAAATGGAATCAGATTTTGACTTTGATATTACGATCATGTGCATGGTGACACGATGCTCCTGTAATTTTGAATAGATTCCGATCTTAATGGACCAAAACTGTATCGTGCATGTGTATTTTAATTGTTTCACGAAGGCTGAGGCATACAATTTTTCACCATTTATATTTCAAATTCAAAGAACTAGGACAAAATGTTGTTCCCGGGACGGTTTTCCATTTAGTGGTGTTGGAAATAGGGTCAAGTTCAGTGGGTTGGAAATAGGGTCAAGTTCAGTGGGTTGGAAATAGGGGTGAAGAAATAGGGTCAAGTTCAGTGGGTTGGAAATAGGGGTGAAGAGATGGGTTGGAAATAGGGTGAAGAGATGTGTGAAAATATAAGTTGAGTTAAGTGTAGTTTAGATTTAGAGTATAAGTTAATTAAGATAAGTGTGAGTTAGGTTGAGTTTAATTTATATTTGGAGAAATCTTGTATGTATGTTAAATTATTTTGGGCGAGTCATTACTTGAAAACGTTTAAATACTTTTTACTCAGTTCATTGTAAGCCAAATCAAGTTTGTGTGATGAATTGAAGAGCCGCATCTTGTGTTGTCTTTGTGTGTCTCAATTTTGTGTTTCTCCTCTCTTCAAATTGATATCAGAGCTAGAAGATCTAAAAGGCCAGCAATTCTGTAGCCACAACTTGTGGAGCCCCCAAGTTATAAAAGGGTCGAAAGTTTCACCGTTGTCATTGAGTGATAAGCCTTAGCTTGTCGAATCTTTATGAATAGACAAAGCATTGCAACCCTATATGTTGTTAGCCGAAGATGAGAGTAATCAAAAAAATCTAACGAAGGTTTAAAAAAGTCGTTTGTGAGTGAGACAACATTGTCAGTTTGGTTGAAAGCTCACAATTAATTTGGAAAGCGAAAGCACAACCGTGATATTATTTTTTTTTAAGTTTTTTGAGGGGTGATATGGAAGAAAGACTCATGCAACAAGGAAAACAATCATAAGACAGAAGAAAAATAATGATCATGGGTCGGAAGGAACAACTCAAACATATCAAAAGACGAAATCGACAAGAAGAGGCAACATCATTGGCAGGATTAGAGAGATTCAGGCCGCAACTAAGGAACTGAAAAGTCTAGTAAAAGATGGAAGAGAAATCAGGATGATTGATGTAGCCTGAGTTTGCTACCACCTCCTAAGTTTTCTGGTAAGAATTTTGATTTTTGATTTGTAAAGATGTAAACTTGTTTTCGAGCTAAAGAGTTAATTGAGTACCGGTCTAATAACCCATATGATGAAGCATGTGATGCTCTAGTAATGGATTTTATAAAACATGCTTTAGATTAGAAAATTGTGTGCATTGTAGCAAAATTTACATCTTCCAAAGAACTGTGGAAGATTTTGGAAGAAGAATTTGGTGCAAGGGGGAGTGACATGGAATAGCGAGACGTGTGACAATCAGTGGATGCTGGTCATGAAGACTATACAAGTGAAGCCCATTATGCAGGCATGCATATGGATGAAGAAGATGCGACAAAGATTTCAGAGAGAGAAGTTGATGTCTCTGTGTGTGAAGCAGAGAAAGAGCATATAGATGCTCAAAGACTCCACTATAACGTGGATGATGTGAATCCCATTATGATGAAACACATGTCGATGATGAATGCAAAGTGAGATGTGCATTGGTGAATTCATCCATAACTGATGAATTTGGTGAAGCTGAAATTGTTAATGAGCACATGCATGCTCGAATATCCCACCATAGGGTGGATGAACATTATGTTGATGATATGTGTGGTTTCCTTTTTGAAACATGGATTGATCATGGCAATATGGAAAGTGCCATGTTTGATGAAGAATTGAAGGTTGACACTACCATTGTAGCAATAAGATATCAAGCAAATGTTGGAACTGCTCATGAAGCAGTATGTGATCTAGCAGCAATTGATAATCAAGAAACAGATAAAGTGATTGAAGAGTTTTTTATAAGAATATCCACTGACTACATAACAGTGGAAGACAACCTCCATACAGTGGAAAAGAAGGCAGAGAAAGAAGAGGTTGAGAAGGAAACACTCACTGAAGAACATAACAAAAATACTTTTAACATTTCTTTTGAATATGTAGGTGTTCAAAATAGCTTGGGAAAAAAAAGTTGAAAAAAAAGTTGTTAATAGGTTTGATGCAAATTTGAAGCTCATTGAAGAATGGATTCAGAAGCCAATTCAAAAAATTGGTGAGAGTCTTAAAGTAGCAATTGGAATAAAAAAATTAAATGAAGTGGTGAACTAGAAAAATGAGCATGATTATGGCTTTACATGTAATCCTAATGATGATCCGAGTGTGGAGACTACAAATAAAAAACAGAAGTCCCTGATGATGAAAGGAAAGAGAAGGACATGGAAGTTTATGAAAACAAGGAATAATGCATTAAAACCATTTTTCTGCAATGGAGTCGAGAAGAGATAAGATTATGCTATCAAGAAATATGACAAAAAAAAAAGTTAGGAATATGAAGTACAAGAAGTAGATCAAAGAACACAGTTAGAAGATGAAGAGTTGTGGTAGAAATCCATGAGTGAAATAATTGTTGAAGAGGAAGTAATAGAAGACAAGATCAGTTTGTTTTTCAGCACATATTCTAGACAACTCAAAAAAACATTACAACAGCAACAAGTAAAGAAATATGGAGCCTACAACAAGAACGCACAACAGATAATGAAGCAATTTCGAGAATATAGAATATAGTAGGCATAGTTGAGTCATGTTGAGTCATATTTGAGTTATGTTGATTCATATGGTTGTAATTAAGGGGGAGTGTTGGAAATAGCAATTACTCCCACATGAAGATCTAACAAGATCCAAGTCGAGTGATGCATGAATAGATAAGTTAACTGAAGTCCAGAGTTAGAGTATGATTTCATTCTATATTTGGAGAAGTCCAAATTTAGTGTGTGTGCATGATAAGTTATTTTGGGCAAATCACTAGTTGAAAAAGTTTAAATACCCTTGGCGAGGTTCATTGTAAGTAATAATTTTTTTGTGTTTGAATTTTGTGTTATTTTGTATTTCTCCTCTCTGCCTTTCCATCAAGTGACGCTTCTATTGCAAATTTGACTATTCCTCTTTACTAAGTGTTTGTAGTATTCAATGCAAAACAATGTTCAACTTATTTATTTTATTACTCACATTGTAAATAACAAAATTACACTTTACGATTTCCCATAACAATTTATCATTATTTATAGAGTTTTTCTTGTAAACTGATACAATATTTACATATAACTGTAATTTTCACCCATAAAAAGCTTTGAACCCAAAACAACCCTAACCTCGGGAGACCAAAGTCTTAGCTAATAAAGCCATTACGTATTAAAATGCCATCATGTATAAAATTGATACATGTCTATTTACTAGTTTTTTTTCCTCTTAAATTATCAATATAACTCTTAATCTTATACAATTATCTTTATCTTTACTTGGGCTAGTCCGATTCTAAAATATTCTCAAATTCTATTATAAATTTAACATCTTAATACTAATGAAAGTGAAAATACATAGATGAAGAATATCTCACAATATTAAATGCCGAGTGTGGATATAGATGGATGTGGATATGCATGCATATAAATGATATGTATAGTGTTCGCATGGTTAATGTCATATCATATTGAATCTTCAATAGTGAGTATTTTTATGTCGATTGTTGATTTCCCGAATATTTGGGAATCTAATGGACATGGCGTGGTCAATTTTTTGAACATGCCTCCGATTCCTAAATATTAAAGGAATCATCCTGGAATATTCAAAGAATCAGCAATCAACTTAATCTCAAAGCTGAATAACAACGTGTATAATATTTACCTTGACATTATGGAAAACTAACATTGTTCAGAGCCATTGGAATTTTTACAATAGTCTTTTTACTGTGGAGACATGGTGATAAATTAAATAAGACTTCAGCAGAAATTTGAAATGGAATCAGATTTTGACTTTGATATTACAATCATGTATATGGTGAAACGGTGCTCCAGTAATTTTGAATAGATTCCGATCTTAATGGACCAAAACTTTGTCGTCCATGTGTATTTTAATTTTTTCACGAGGGCTGACCCATAAATTTTTCCGCCATTTATATTCCAAGTTCAAATAACTGGGGACAAAAGGCGGTTCGCTGGACGGTTCTCCATTTAATGGCACTTCTGTTGCAAATTTGACTCATTCCTCGCTGTGGTATTCAATGCAAGACCATGTTCAACTTATTTGCTTTATTATTCGCTTTCTTACGGTAGCTCTGGTTGATGGCCGACAATTTTGTCAAGCTTTTTAACTGTTGGTAGCTGTGGTGGATGGCCGGCAATTTTGTCATTATGTATGGAGCTTTTTTTAAGTAGTCTGGTATAATATTTACCTATGAATATTTTTTTCATTTAATTTAGGGTGGATTTAAAAGAAAATACCCAATTTCTCTAGACCAAAGTTTTCATTAATAAAACCATTGCCTATCGCCTATTCTGATGTCATCAGATATAGAGTTGATATATGGCTATTTACTACTTTTTCCTATGATATAGGGTTATTTACTATTTTTTTTTTCCAGTAAGTTATCAATATAACTCTTGATTTATATATTAAAAAAAAAACTATATATATATATATATATATATATATATATAAAGTGATGTTAAATTAAATTTGATGAGTGAGGTTAATTTTCAAAATATTTTTGAAATCTGTAATGATTGGGGTGTACGCCTAATTTTTGGTGGAGTTTTAAATTTTTCAAAATGCAAGTTTTTTTAAGTACAAAATTAAAAAAAAGGTTTGTATTCTATGCACTTGCTCTACCTTAAGATGAGTCTAAGTTGGTTTAGTATTTTTCAATGTTGAATAATTACTTTTTTTTTTCTTAAATTACAGTTATGTATTAAACCAGAGTAGCTACATTTTACTCTCTATCTACTTTGTGAATGTTGAATAATTACTTTTTTCCTTAAATTATAACTATGTATTAAACCATAGTAGATACATCTTAACTCTCTTTATTAAGCCTTGACCCATAAAATTTAAAAATGCAAATGTCTTTTTTTATTCAAAAATGTTTGTACCTGGACAAATTTCATTCCTTTGAACTTGATAATTCATTATTTATAATATTATTTATATTTATATAAATTTTACCTCTCTCTACATATAAACACATTTTTATTTTTATTTTTATTAAAACTCTTTCAAATATTTTATAAATTTTATAATTGGAATTTATAATTTTCCAATTATATATATGTATATATATTGGTTATTAATATGAATTATTATTTTAATTTATATGCTCAAATTGATATTAATTTATAACTACTATTTATATTACATATTTATTTCTTATTTCTATATTTAGTAATATTTTATTTTTAATTATATATTTATTTATTAAATTTATAAAGTTTTTAAACGTTTATTAATTACATGCTCTTAAATATTAAATGTATAAGTAGATCAAATCCCACCACTATGTCTTTCTTTCTTAAAATCATAATGTGTTTTACTTTTAAACACAAAAAATTAGAGATCTTAGCTCATGTGGTTTGGTGAACAATTCATTAAACATTATAACCACTACAACATTACAACATTAAATTATAAATGGATTTTTCATAAAAATATAAGATATTCTAATTTTTCATCTCATTAATTATTTACAGTAAAAAAGAATAAAAACAATATATATTGATATTCTTGCATAATTAATTTCTTAATATTTGAATATCCCTGGAAACAATATATATTGATATTCTTGCATAATTAATTTCTTAATATTTGAATATCCCTTGCTCCATAATGCATAAACTCTAAAAAAATGCTAAACGTAAAATAAGTACGTGAAAGACATGGTCATTCAACCATTTTCCAAATTGAGAAAAGTATTCAAATGTAAGTGTGTAAATAAATATTTCATTTTTATGTATTTAATAATTTTCTATTTCATAAATTCATATATATAAATAGAAGTGTCTAAATATTGAAATGTAAATGTATTTTCTATTTCATAAACTTATATAAATAAATAAATAAATATAAATATTTAAATATAAATATATGTGTAAATATATATTTCATTCATATGCATTTAACATTTTTTCTATTTCATAAACTCATTTCAACTTACTAAACCTTGTCCAATTACCTTCCCTTAAAAAAAAAATATGAAATACCAATATAATAAAGTTAAGGGACATTATCATTCAATTTAACTTTTCATTTATCAAAACAGGTTGACACCATCTATTCTTTTATGTTCTAAAATTAAAAAATATCTTTTAATTTTCGGTTCATTATGTTATATTCACAATCATGAAGATGATCACATTTAATTGCTCGAGGATGATCACACTAAATCGCCTGGAGGTTGTGTTCTACCTGATTCTTTAGGAAAATATATTTATAAAATTTATATTTTTTTATGTTTAGGTGGAGTGAACATAATTGTGGCAATCACGTAGTCTCTCCTAAAAATTAAAAATTAAAAATTAAAAAATTCTAACAACTATTACTCTGCCATATAAATAAGAGATGCAGGGGAGAAGGAAGGGACATCCATTTAGAGTAAGTTTATGTTATTGAAAGCCCTATGTTTGAATATTTTTCGAGGCTAGTTGATTTTAGCATCCATGTTGGAGTAGGGTATTTTATTCCTTCGGACGAAACCTTCTTAGAATATATGATTATTGACATGGTTTTGAGATGAAATTTGTAATGAAAATAAAATATATAAATATAATTAAAATAATAATGAGAAGAAAATTAAAATATAATTTAAGGAAAAGATATAATTATTGACCTGATAATCACTTTATATTTTATTTAAAATTTAAAATTTTATTCATTATTTATGAATTATTATGGCACATGGATTTCAAATTTTATCATCTTAGGTTGCATATTTAGTGATTAAATTATTATCTATTAAAATGACATTGTAGCTAAGTTTGATTTCAACATCATTTTTTAATTACACTTTGTTTGTTTCAATTTTTAATAATGTAAAAATTGTTAAAGAAGGTGTAATTTTATGGTATTGCTTTACCTTAATCTCAAGGGTTTGACCAACCTATGCCTGTTATCACTAAATTTCTCTTCAATTGAAGTCTACCTATATTATGTCTTAAATTATAGTAAGTTAGATTTGCAATTAAGTTTAGCAAAACCAAGTTTTTCTCATAATAGGAACATGTCCAATTGTGGCCTTAAAGGATGCCAAAAGTACCCAAAAGTACCCAAAAGTACTTAGTCAATATCTCAAAAACACATAGCCAAAATACACATCACAAGAAAATATAACATCCATATAAGTAAAGATTCCATAAGACAATATATGGGTGATACCTAGGGCAATTATCTTAACTTTATTTATATGAATAATGTTACAAATATAAAATAAGGGGGTGTAACCAATTACCTAATATTATTTTACAAAATACAAATATTCAAGGCATGACTTACTACAACAATTTCCAATCCAACTCTTTAACCATTCATAGACCTAGCTCTTAATGATTTTGTCTCTTCAACAATTCACTCAACCAACATCCAAGGATTTTACTATGCCTAGCCAAAAATTTGCATAATTGCATAACCCCTTGTCGACCCTTGATTATCTTGTTAATGCATGATTTTACACTTGAGGTGTCCTATTTATATATATTAGACATGTCTTGCCTCTATCTTCTTTTCAGGTTCCTTTCAAACCACTCCACATCCAGATTAGAGCCAATGTGCACTCTATATACTAATTATGGAAAAATTATCCCCCTTGGGTCCACACATTTGTATCATGCACCCAAGCCATCCTAATCTCACATAATGGTAACCTAGGAATCGAGATGGTTCACCACTCTATCGTATGACTAGGAAAGCATTACCTAACCTTGCAACCTAATGTTATAACCTTCTATGTCTACCTTGGTTAAAGTGGTTTCTCCTAGGAAGTATCCACCAACTAGCCCATCATGTAGTTCTCTGAGGAAAAATTAAAAATCATCATCTTCCATGCATCATAGTAATATTCCATCATAAATTTTCTAAATAGGACATCATTAATCAAATGATATGGAGCATATTTTAACCTACATTATACATAGTACATCAAAAGGTAGCTAATACACTACCCATGAGAGGTAAAGTGCGCTAATGCTATGTCAATAAATTAGGGACACATAACATCCTCTACAATTATTGTGAGAAAAATTCCCTTCTATACAAGTGGATTTCTCACAAATCTCATTAGAGGAAATTTCAGCCTAAAATACCCCTGAAACTTTCATGTACATAATATGTAAACCAATCAAAATCCTTTAAATTTAAAAAGAGGTACATGTAAATATTTTGGAGGGAAAATTAAAAACTACTTTTTTTAATTGTATTTTTGGCTTATCTCCTTATCTAGGTTTACTCAAATTTTTAATGTAGACACCCGTTGAATTTGGAACTAAATTTCACATTCAATGAGTACCCATTATTCACACTTCCAAGAATACCGTTGGATGTGAAATTTAATTCCACATCCAACACATGTCTACATTTGAAATTTGAGTAAACCTATAAGGAGATAAACAAAATATACAACTAAAAAAATAATTTTTCTTATTTTCCCTCCAAAATTCATCTCTTATTTTTTATTTTAACTATTATTTTATTATTTTTCCTTATGAGGCCACTTTTAGGCTGAAATTTCCTCTAATGGCCTAAGATATGTGATAGAATGGTGATAGGTCATTCACAGTTGCTCCTAGATCTAGTCTTTATGATTCTTTGACATATAAGGAAAGAGAAGAGGGAAGAAATGATGTACCTTATCCTTAAAATTCATAGGTGATCCCAATTGGTGCTATTATAGAAGATCTTGCTCTAGCTCATAGAGATCTTTATTCCACACCAAGAACTTGTATTTTCCACATATAAGACAAGAAGAAACCTCTATGTATTTTCCTATAAAATGTTTGTTAGATATTTACTAGATCTAAACTAGATCACTTAAGATTAATCTAGATCCAAGTACATTCATGCATTGAACAATAGAACTTAGGGAGGAAATCATGATAATTTATATTGATATGAAGAATACAAATACAATATATCAAGTTAAGTGCATGAAGACCCTTATTATATCCTTAATACACCTTCCTTAGCCTATAATTGTATTCTACCATCATTTCCATTCTTAAATTCTAGTTTTTCTATCCTCTAAGTTTGTCTATTCTTAGAGGAGTGGACAAGAGATTAGATATAGGCATGATGACATGTGAACCAAGTAATCAAAATTCATAGATAGATTGATGGCATGTGATTTATGTGGATACAAGTCATGCACAAACTCCATGATTAACTATGAGCTTGTTGCCAACCTCTAAAGTTCCATGCTCAATTATGAGATTTTCCCAACTCATTATGAACTTTCTCCTCAATTATGAAATAATTATTATTTCATAATTATGAAATTGTCACAAAATATTTATTTCTTTGTGAAATAGTTATGAGGAATTACTCAATTATGTAATTTTATTCTCTTAACATATAATAACTTGCTTATAATTCTTATGGTGGAAAACAGAATACAACATATGCCTTTCATGTATGAGGCCAAAAGAGGAACTAATGGATGGAATACAACATGAAAAATCATGGTGACTAGAGTGGCATAAAAAAGGATCTCTTGAATCAAGGAATGAGGTGTACATGTAACCAACTATAAACCAATTAGATATATAAATCATCCTTGAGGTAGGCATACCCATGTTGATTACAAGAGAGAATAAAGCATGACAACTAATACAATACATTCAAGATCCATGTAATAATATGCAATACCATGGCCATGAAAAAGTACACAAATGATCCATGTCATGAAAGAGATCATAGCCATGATAAAACATAATATGGACCTATGTCATATTAGGAAGATATCTAGCACCAATGAGAGTTCTAATTCGATTTTCAAAGTACATAGCATAGTGAAATACTCCATTGCAGCTTGGGAGGAGTATCATGTTTGTAAAGTAATCCCTCAAAACCAAGATATTAATTCAACCTCAATGGTATGATTCTACGTAATGTGAATAAATGATCTAATGTTTAGTAGGGTAGAAACCATTTGATTACCTGTCATTGAGGTATACTATTAACAAATGCAAAATGAACCACCAATGATTAAAATGTACTTGAAGATACCTAGTACAATATAATTTATGTTGAAAACCTACATATTTGAATGATTATGGACGAATGAGGTAAATTCACTTCCATTCATGAGGAAAGATACCAATAATGAAGGTACTAGCTAGTTTCTAGATGCACTTCCTAGATAATGAGTTTATGCCAATAGAAGGACATCCATCAAAGTAGGGCCTTGATTTATCCCCCATCAATAAACATGAAACATGAAATAAGTGATGATGTTAAGAGATAGATCCATTAAGTACAACTGATATAGAGATGGATAATGGAAAAATTAGGCTTAGACTTCCTTTAAACATATTAGAAATGACATAAGAATGTCTTGGCAACATTGATAAAAGGGAAGCATGTGATATCATGCAATAACACATAAAACATTTGATATTAATATTAGGGGGTAATAGTCTAAGTTCATATGTATAAGTCATAATTTCATAATTTTATGTATAAGGGATCTTGATAGATATGTGTCTGACAGAGTAAACCCTAGTTAAATTTGACTCCATAAAAAATAAACCATATAAGAAGGAAATAGGAAGAGAGTGAAAGTTGATAAGGAGAGGTACAAAAATTAGACTCATTTCATAGAATGGTTCTTCTTAATGGCATTCTTATTCCTCTCCAATTCTCACACACTCTCTCTCCTCCTTCTCAACCTTCACTCTCTTCATTAGTATCCTTCTAATCGATTTATAAACATAATAAATGGAGAAGTGTGAGATCATCACCTTTCATTTTTTAATGATCATGAATAGGAAACAAAAGAAGCCTTCATCCTAGAGAGATAAGTGATATAAATGGATAAGCATATAATTCCAAATGGGTAGAACCTCCCTAAGAAAAGTGAAGTAAATCAGATGGAAAGGTAAATATACTCATTTTAGATATCTTTCCATGAATATTAATGTTGAAAAATGGAGGAAAAAGTGATGCAAATAGAAATAGGTCAAGTGTGATTATTGTGGTGGTAAGAAAAGTGAGAGAAAAAATAAACATAGTAATAGGAATTGTGACATTGCCAGTGATAAGCATATCCAACCATTAAGAAACATAAATAATTTTTATATCATCCTTATGATATTTCCATAAGGTATATGAAGAGAAAGAAGAATGAGGCTCAAATTCATGTCATTGAAAGTATATAGGAAGATTCCCAAGCCTATAAAGTGTTGTAGCATAGGAACCAAAACAACAAGAAAGTGTTACTCTAGGGCAACCACGAATAGTAGGAACTATTGTGCAAGTACAATGTATAATAAGGGATTAAAGTCACAACCTATGTCTAAAGAAACCCTATCTACCCCATTAATGGTTTGAGGCTCTAAAGGGCCTAACTCTATGTGTCCTCCACCCTATCCTGATATCGATTTCTTTAATGCACTAGTTACCATTGGTACGAGGTTACAATTCTCCAAACCAAACTCCATGGTCTAAATTACCATAAAATCCATGGTCTAAATTACAAGGGCTCCATGGTCTAAATTACCATAAAATCCAATGAAAATGGAATTCCTTATGGTTTTTAGGGTTGAGTCTCGCATTGCATATCATGACCCATAAAGAGCTCTCTCTTAAATATGATATAGCAAGATTTGTGAGTTGCGAAACCGTGATGGCGCTTTGACTTTTATCGCATCGCATTTCAGGTATTCAAGCAAACACTTTGCACTTACCAAAAGTCCCTATTGCAAAATGTGATTCGCGCCTGGACCCACACCTTAGAGTATTAAAAGCAAATATTTCGAGTCTCTCAAGTCTATTGCATAGGATGACCCTAGAAATTAACCATACGTGAAACAACTAATGGACGACTCGCTTCTCGCAGACACACAACAGGAGGTAAGAATGCTAAAAGGCACATCTTTCGATATTGCAATCTGCGATATTGCTTCGCAACTCGCACAATCACTATCATCACAATATAATGGCTCACCACCCTAGAAGCTTTCATCCCGTTTTTCGACGCAAACATTTATGAGCAATAAAGCTAAGGGATAGCGAATCATAAGTGGGCATTACTGGGAAATAACTGATTTTATGTGTGAAAAGCGATTTAGCTTAATACGATATCTTGTTACGTGTGTTCAAATAATGCTTCTTTTACCACCTTTACAAGTTATCTACATTATTTCATTTTTACATTCATATTTGAGTGTTTGATAGCTATTGTTCTTCATTTTAGGAAAAACTCGCAGAGCAAAGCATTGAGAACAACGGGGAAGAAAGGCAAGGTTGTAGCCTCTAAGAAGACAGAGATGACTCCCCTGTTCATAGACACCACATGCAGTAGAGAGGGAGGAACCGCTACATGAGAGACTATGCACAACATACTAGAGGAGGAATAGCTGAGGATTATGGAAACAAATGTTATAGTTGATGGACGAGATTCCTCAGACGCTTCCATGTTAGAGACGGCTTGCTCGTTTTTGCACCGCATAGCTGCTCGGCCAAAGATAATCCCTTATACTGACATGGTAAAATAGGTTATCGATGAAGTAGACATCTCAGATAGGGAATTCAAGATGAGAATCCAAGGGGTCATCGGAACTTTTGCTCCAAATAATTTACGGCTTATGTACCACCTACCAGAGCCACAGGTCATCTACAATAAGAAATTTATAGAAAAGTTTGCTAAAGAGAACAACGAACTAGTGGATTGCACCCGTTCCTGGTCGAATAATGAAGAGAAAATCAAGAAAGAAAAAAATGGTACGTACACTACTGCATCTATTTGTCCCCCTTATAGTTTTGCTATGGCTATGTTGTGTAGACTGTTTAGCAAACCTGATAGTACCAATTTCTCCCTAGAGTGGTTGCCATTAATAGATGTAGTCGTTAACGCAACTATATGAATTGGGCCCAAATCTTGTCAGACAATTAAGCAAAAAAAATTATCGAGTACAGAAGGAGAATAAGTATTGCTTCGAGGGTTTACCCCCCATTTTTTATGAGCACCTATGTTATGGATGCTATTTGTTTTAGTTCAAAGTTCCCCATCATGGGATGGAAACGAACTGTTCAAAATCCACTCCCCATTCACATGTGCCACAAGGTCATGTGGGAATCCAATTTTCAACCACATTTTTTCAAGATTTGCCGTGGAGTTATCCTCCCTATTCATACGCATCTTTATAATCGAGATGCCCCTAGGTTTTCCCAAGAAGCTGAAGTTGACATCCTCCTAATGGCCAAATGGTTCGGGGAGGAAACATTTACATATATCAGAGTTTTTGGCAGCATAATCTCCCCCCATATCCTCCCATACTATGTTCCAGATAAATTGATGGCTAGGGAGATAGCCTATCAGACAACTAGTGAGGGAGGAATGAGCCATACACTAAAAGAGTCAAAGAAGGCCATTTGGCATGCATTCCCTGTACAGTGCAGAGCATTTGTACTACATGACCTGGGACACACATTCAAAGAAGCAGAGAACATGTTATCTCTACAATTACCCAAATTCCCTAGATGATAGTATGACCCATTTGGCACTGTCAAGAATTTCACCACTTTGGTGAAAATAAAAGTATTCACCAATGAGGAGGATGTTTTTGATGATATCTTTTTGCAGAAAAACACCTTTGCAGAGGTGAAGCATATGGCACAACTACTTTTTGACCAAGAAGATTTGGAAAAGTTTTATAGTTACAGAGAAAGAAGGCTGGCAATGGTCCCATTGGACCAATTGTTAATTGAACCAATAAGGGAGCCTACTCCCAGTGTTACTATAGAAGGTGACTCCAAAGAAGACTCCAAATCTAATTTTGGAGAAAAGTCTCAAGAAAAATCAATCGGGAATCACGACATTCATCATAGAATGGCAAAAGCAGGAGCATCGAGGATATGACCCAATCTACACAAAAGATAGCTGAAGAAGATTCAACTAGCAAGCAGGTTGAAATCCCCACTACCTATGCACAACCAATAAAACCCATGGTAATTAACTTAGAGGAAGAGTGGGATAATTTTAATAAAAGTCTTAATATAGAGGAATAGGTGCCAGAGTCGCAAACTCCTCAACAGGAAAAAGCTCTGGAAATTACAGTGGAAGAAACTGCAAAAGAACCAGAAGTAGAGCATATCCCTGTTACCCCCACCTCTGAAATAATTCTGAAGACTGAAGAAATACCCCCTCTAGATGTATTCTATAGCCCACAACATACGGCCGTGGTGAAAAGGAAAAGAAAGAAAAGAAAATTGGACTCTATAGCTTCTACTACCCTAAAAATGAATTAATGAATGTTATATTGAAGGACTCTCCTGTCGATCCATATGCCAACTTAACTATTCCCATATACTTTACACAGAGTAGCAGGATCATGGTACTTTTCGTTACCATAAAGTTATATTAATAGTTTGGATGCTTTTCAAGAGCAAATTTTAACAAATTTTGGAGATGATAGATCTACAGCTACCTTAATTAATGATCTCTCCAATTTGAATGCTGAGCCAAGAGAATCTATCAAGGACTTCAACTCTCATTTCAATAAACTATTGAATAAAATACTAGTGACATATAAGCCTAGCGATGAGGTCCAAAATGAGTGGTACATATTTGCTCTGCTGTCAAACACAACTATCTTTGTTGATAGAGCTACTAAACCAATTTTGGCAGAACATATGAAAGAGGCAATAGTTGTAGAAAAACGCATCCTAGCTGTCAAAAAAAGAAACGCATTAGAAGAACGAAAATATAAGAAAGTAGCCTTTAGATATGAATCCAAGAAGAAACCACCGAAGATCCTTTTGATCTTGAAGGATTATAGAAAGTCCTCAAAACAGTGTCTAATGAAATGGTTGATATTAAGAAACAGGTAGCAAAGACTTCCTCTAAAAAACCTTTCAGACCATTCAAAAGGAATTCTCCTGCTGATCCTAAGCCTCCAAATGCCATATCAAATGCTGAGTCAGATGAGGATGAAGTTTCAACTAGCGAAGAACAAACGGACGAGGAGGAAGTATCAGAGTTACAGGGGATGTGGGATTTTATACTTCTCGATGAAGAAACTCAAGCAGCCTTACCTGTCACTACTCGAAGTAAAAATCTTGTCAAATTGTCACAAACAACAGAAGGCTTCAATGCCACCCCCTAGGAATAAAGCAATATGTACCAAAATCCACTCAGAAAACACCTACTCAATTGGATCCTTCTCCTTCATCTAAAAATTTGATAGTTTCTGATGAAATGGAATATAATATTATTGATGATATGAAGATAACTAGGGCAAACATTACATTTTATGATCTTAGCAAATTGAAACATCAACATAAGTTACTTCTGAAAGAACTTAAAGCAGTACCTACTGCACCATTTACTGTTGTCGTAATCTCGCAAGTTGCCCAAGAAATGGGAAGACCCTCTAGTGCTTCTTTGAATAAAATAGATCCAACTGATATAGCTTTCATTGGAGGAAGATCAAAATCAAACACTCCACCTTTTCTTCTTACTTTTGAAGTCTTTAACAAAAACTTACACAACTATCTAGCTGGTTCTGGAGCTTCATCTAACATATTGCCCATAACAGTTTGTGAGAAGTTGAATGTTCAACCTCAAAAATCTGCTGTACGAATAATTCAATTAGATTGCTCTCAAGTCAAAGTCGTCAGGGAAATTAATCAAGTAACCATCAAACTTTCATCAAACCCCAAAGTTTTCCATGTCATCGACATACTTGTAGATGACATTCTTGAGTTCAATGGTTTAATCCTTAGTAGAGACTGGTCATAAAAACTTCATGGTTATTTTGCAACTAACTGGTCTCACCTGTGGCTTCCCTATAATGGTAAACCAAATCAAATAAGGGTTGATCGCGAAAAACATCAGAAGTTCATAGTGACAGAATTAGAAGGAGAAAATGAATCAGTTGCATATAGCAACAATATCATCAGAATTATTATGTAGAATCATTTCTAGGGAATTTCAATGCTCATACTTCACCTTTCTTAGAAAACTTTGTTGTCTCTCAAATTGAAAATTTTTCCCAAACAGACACTTCTAAATGTGTAAATTTTGTAGATAAACCTGTAGTTAAATATTTATTTTGGAAATTATTTTTTGATGGATTTAAATCCAATGATGGAGCAGGAGCAGGTTGCATCTTACTTAGCCCAGAAGGGGAGAAAACTATGCTAGCATGCAAACTTGAATTTTATTGCACCAACAATACTGCTGAATATGAGGCACTAGTTCAAGGTCTATATAAGGCAATTGGTCATAACTTAAAATACCTCCAAGTGTTCGAGGATTCATAAATTATCATAAAATAGGTAAGAAACACTATACATTGTTTATCAGGACACTTGAAACATTATCAATCGTTAGTTCAAGATTTGACTCTCCACTTTACTCCAGAATGCTAGTTTCCATCTTCTAGATAATGTCACTTCCATGCTTATCCCTCCAGAATATTATAGCCCAGATTGATTCTCCATCAAATTAATTTTTAGGCCTTCCATCCCTGATAATATCACCAACTAGAGAGTCTTTAATAACGATTCGGATATCATAAGATTCTTAACCTTAGAAGGCTCATCCGATGACCATATAGTTGATGAAGACCAACATGATAACCAACGTAAACAAGAAATAGTCATTAATGCTATACCAAAGTCCGTATTTAAGTTAGAAGATTTATATGACCTTAAAGACAGATTTAAACGATCTACTAATTCAAAACTCCATAGTTCAACATTGAGATTTGAATTGATCAATCTTGGCACTGATTTAAAACCTCAAAACATTAAATTAGGTATAGGTATTACGTCAGACGAAAAAGTAGCTTTTATAAGTTTGTTGAAAAGATATAAGAGTATCTTTGCATGGAACTATGAAGATCTCAAAACATATGACACCTTTATTATCCAACACATTATTCCTATGATATCTGAGAAAAGACCTATTCAATAGAAATTGAGGAAAATCCATCCTAATTTAGAAAGTCAAATTAAATCTGAGTTGAATAAACTGCTGAAAGCCAAAATTATTTTTCCTCTCAGACACTCCCAATGGGTTTCCAATCTTGTCCCAGTCAAGAAGAAGAATGATGATATTCGAATATCTATATATTTCTGCAACCTCAATAAAACTTGCCAAAATGACAATTTCTCATTACCTCCGATGGTGCAGATTTTGCAATCTGTCGCAGACTCTAAACTAATGTCTTTCCTGGATGGATTCTCAGGTTATAACCAAATTTTAGCACATCCAGGTGACCAGCTGAAAACTACATTTAGGACAAAATGGGGCACTTATGCTTATCAGAAGATGTCGTTTGGACTGATCAACGCTGGTGCTATTTTCCAGAGAGCCATGGATATAGCCTTCAAAGGTTTGGTAAATAAATCAGTAGTGATCTACTTAGATGATATAACAATATACTCCAAAAAGCGTAGTAATCATCTAAGAGACTTGAAACAAATCTTTGAACGTTGCCAAAGGTATGGAATTTATCTGAACCCCAAAAAGTCTTTTTTTTTGCGTTAAGTGAAGGAAAGCTCCTTGGATTCATTGTTTCCAAGGTAGTAATTCATATTGACCTTGATAGAATTAGAGAAATTTCTGAAATACCTTTACCACATAACAATAAATCAATGAAATCCTTCCTAGGTCAAATAAATTTTGTTAAAAGATTTGTCCTTGACTTCTCAAGAATTGTTTTACCTCTTCAATCCATGATAAAGAAAAATTCTTTGTTTAAATGGGGACATTCAGAACATGAAGCTTTTGGCTTGATAAAACAAGCAATTATTAACGCCCCATCTCTAGCAACCCCGAATTTTTCCAATCATTTCATTTTATATACTTTCGCTTCTAAGAAATCATAAGCAGCCATATTGACACAAGAAAATCAATATAAGACTAAAGCTCCAATCTCTTTCTTTAACTCCAATTTGCAAGGAGCTGAATTAAATTACTCAGATGTTGAAAAATAGGCTTTTGCTATTTTCAAGTCTATTAAACATTTCAGACCTTTTCTCCTCAAGACCCACACTAAAGCCATAGTACCCTTCTCAGCAGTAAGAAATATTTTAATACAAAGGGACATAGGAGAAAAGAGAGCAAACTGGGTCACTGCCCTGCAAGAATATGACATAGAAATTAAACCAGCTACAATTGTAAAAGGTCAAGGTTTTTGCAAGATGTTGGCAGGTGCTTCAAATCTATTAGAGTTACAACATCCAGGTGATGATGTACAAATCTATGAGGTAAGCCTCAATGACACAGAATCAAGGTATGCTGATATCATATTTTACTTGAAAAATGGATATGCACCAGCCCAATTGAATTAGACAAAGAAAAGAGCCTTAAGATTAAAAGCAAGGTAATATCAGATTGTCAATGACATAATTTTCAGAAGAAATTATGATTCTGTTTTAATTAGATGTATTGAAAACCCTAAGGTAGAAAAGGTGTTGTAGGAACTTCATGATGGACTAGCTAGTGGTCACTTTGGCGGTGACACTATGGCACATAACACCCTGCATGCTGGCTATTATTGGCCAACTCTATTCAAAGATGCACACAGTTATGTAAGAAGATGTAAGGTTTGTCAAAGATCCACTGGAAGATAGAGAAAACCCGTGCTACCATTACAACCCGTCAACATCGACCAACCATTTGAACAATGGGGATTGGATGTAATAGGTGAGATCGTTCCTCATTCTTCTAAATGGCATAGATACATTCTTACAGCTACTGATTATTTCACCAAATGGGTAGAGGCAATCCCACTGAAGGTAGCCAATTCAGAAAATATTATTTCATTTATAGATCAATTTATCATCACCATATTTGTCTTACCATCTGCTTTTATGTTTGATAATGCATCTTAGTTTTCAGGCAATTCTATGACAGAATTTTCTATTAAAAGAGGTTCTAAGCTTACGTATTCGGCAAATTATTGTCTGCAAGGAAATGGACTAACCGAATCCACAAACAAAAATCTCATCAGGATCATTAAAAGTACTGTTGACCAAGGCCAAAAGAACTGGCATAAGTCTTTAGTGTTTGCTCTATGGGCAGATCGAATAACTCACAAAGCCTCCATCGGAACTTCTCCTTTTAATTTAGTCTATGGGAAAGAAGCAGTCTTACCAACAAACGTAGCCATTCCTTCCTTATCCTTAGTTCAATTCATTGGAGAAACCCCTTCTTCATCTATGCAAGTTAGACAATTACAAATTCTTAAGCTTTAAGAAGAAAGATAAAAATCCAGGACCACGCATGCACATCATCAACAGTTAGTCAAAGCCTCCTTTGATTCAAATTTTGTAGCTTTAAAATCTTTCCAACTTGGAGACCTAGTATTAAAATGGGATAAAGCCCATGAAGAGAAAGGTAAGCATACCAAGTTCCAACAAATGTGGCTCGGCCCATTTCAGATTGTGGAACAGTTAGGCCCATCAACTTTTTTGCTAGAGGATTTATCAGGTAAGAGAGAATCTTTACCTGTTAATGGACAGGTCCTAAAGAAATATTTTCCATAGAAGATGATCTCTTCTGTTCACTGTATATTATTGCCCATAGTTAATTTTTAATTTTTTTTTCTTTAGAAATAATAATACCAATTCAAAAGCATTCACTTTTGGTTTTACAAAGGATAGTCTCTTTTCAATTTTGACTTTTCGCTTGTATAAGTAAAGATTTTTATGAAAGTAATCTTCACATATGAAATGTATAGTTAGGTTTGACTACTTTTAAATTGACTATCTTCCTCCTTAATTATCTAATTTTGATGAAGCTTAACTTTAAAAGAGAAACTACTCCTTTCTATCAGTCTAGAAAAGTATTCAATCAAAGAAAATTCTCTCTCTAGAAAGGCATCTCTAAAAACTCTACAATGTTCATCCAGAAGCTCTTAGGGGACCAATGATCCTCCCCACTTAGTTAGTTTTCATTTTTAGAGTGTAATTCTAAAATATACCTAAACTTAAAGGATAAGAGGTCTCATCAAGAGGCGACTTACCATGATCATAAGATTATAATTGAACTGACATTACCAAAAATGCATATCAAAACAGGGTAATGGCTTAGGATTATAATAATCAAAAGACAAGGGGTCTCATTACGAGCCATCTTGCTTAGTTAAGTTATGAATCAAGTGAACGGCATTGTTAATGTTGGTCACCAAACCAAGACATTGTCCTTTAGGGAATCAGATGAAAAGCTGAAGCAACAAAAGAATTACTTCATAAAATAAAGAAAGCAATAAGTGTACTTATGAGATTATCTTTAAATTCGCATTCTGATTAAGTGGAATACTGGGTCATTGTTGGTTAAAAGGTAACCTTGTCGAGGCTATGAACGTTGGCTGGCAGCAGAGGCTCTACCTACGATAATGGAGTAAACCAAAAACCAATTTGGGGAGAGACTCATGGCTTTTATCTTTAAAAAACCAAGTAAAGACTGATGTAGACAATGTTACTTTTTATAAGAAAAGAATAGTCAAAAGAATGGTAGTTAGGCAGATGATTGTTTATTACAAAAGCAATAATTCTTACCTTATATTCCATATAATTTGTTTTATTTTCAAAACTATCTTTATTTTGGAAGTTTTAGAAATTTCAAAAAACTCTCAGAGATAACTGGTTCTTCCAAGTGAATCGCCAATTGTTGTGGTATTCAACAACCCCCCATTTGTTAATAATAGTAGTTAACATTACATTAACTAAATGGGGACCCTTTAAAATTTTTCATTCAAAAAACAAAACTTAGCGTTTAGTCATTTCTTTTATTTTTTGAATAAAGCAAAGATAAAAATCAAAAACCTTTTTGGGAACTACTAAAGACTTACCTTTTCATATATAGCATGTCTAAAAATCACTAAAGGATCATTCTCAAAAACCTCCAAAATCAAGCAAAGCATTTAAAATAAGGGCTCAAGGGTCTAAATTATCATAAAATCTGACAAAAACGGAAGTTCTTAAGCTTTTTAGGCTTAAGTTTTGCATCGCATATCACGACCCATAAAGAGCTCTCTCTTAAACACGATATAGCAAGATTTGCGAGTTGTGAAACCATGATGGCGCTTTGACTTTTATCGCATCGCATTTCAGGTATTCAAGAAAACACTTTGCACTTAACATAAGTCGATATTGTGAAATGCGATTCGCGCCCAGACCCACACCTTAGAGTATTAAAAGCAAATATTTTGAGTCCATCAAGTCTATTACATAGGATGAACGTAGCGATTAACCATACGTGAAATAGCTAATGGACAACTCACATCTCTCATCTCGCAGACACACAGCAGGAGGTAAGAATGCTAAAAGGCACATCTTGCGATATTGCTTCGCAAATCGCACAGTTGCTATCATCACAATATAATGGCTCGCCACCCTAGAAGCTTTCATCCCATTTTTTGACACAAACATTTATGAGCAATAAAGCTAAGGGATAATGAATAATTAGTGGGAATTAGTGGGAAATAACTACATTTATGTGTGAAAATCCATTTAGCTTCAAACGATATCATGTTACGTGCATTCAAATAATGCTTCTTTTACCACCTTTACAAGCTATCTGCATTATTTCATTTTTACGTTCATCTTTGAGTGTCTGATAGTTGTTGTTCTTCATTTCAGGAAAAACCCACAGAGCAGAGCGTTGAGAACAATGGGGAAGAAAGGCAGGGTTGTACCCTCTGAGAAGACAAAGATGACTCCCTTGTTCACAGACACCACATGCAACAGAGAGGGAGGAACCTCTACATGGGAGACTATGTACAACATACTGGAGGAGGAATAGCTGAGGATTATGGAAACAAATGTTACAGTTGACGGACAAGATTCCTCAAACGCTTCCATGTTAGAGATGGCTTGCTCATTTTTGCACCGCATAGCCACTCGGCCGAAGATAATCCCTTATACCGACATGGTAAAATGGGTTATCGATGAAGCAGACATCTCAGACAGGGAATTCAAGACGTGAAACCAAGGGGTCATTGGATCTTTTATCCCAGACAATTTACGGCTTATGTACCACATACCAGAGCTATAGGTCATCTACAATAGGAAATTTGTAGAAACATTTTCTAAAGAGAACATCGACCTAGTGGATTACACCCACATTTGGTCAAATAATGAAGAGAAAATCAAGAAAGACAAAAATTGTATGTACACTACTCCATATATTTGTCCCCCTTATAGTTTTGTTGCGGCTATGTTGTGTAGACTGTTTGGCAGACCTGATAGTACCAAGTTCTCCCCAGATTGGTTGCCATTAATAGACATAGTCGTTAACACAACTATTATGAATTGGGCCCAAATATTGTCAGATAATATAGTAAAAATAATTATCGAGTATAGAAGGAGAAGAAGTATTGCCTCGAGGGTTTACCCTCCATTTTTTGTGAGTGCCTATGTTATGAACACTATTGTTTTAGTTCAAAGTTCCCCATCATGGGATGGAAATGGACTGTTTGAAATCCACTCCCCATTCACATGTACCACAAGGTCATGTGGGAATCCAATTTTCAACCACATTTTTTCAATATTTTCCATGGAGTAATGCTCCCTATTCATAAGAAGCTTTATAATTGAGACGCCCCTAGATTTTTCCAAGAAGTTGAAGTTGACATCCTCCCAGTGGCCAGATGGCTCGAGGAAGAAACATTTACATATATCAGAGTTTTTGGTAGCATCACCTCCCCCCACATCCTCCCATACTATGTTCTAGATAAATTGATGGCTAGGGAGATAGCGTATTAGATAGCTAGTGGGGGAGGAATGAGCCATACACTTAAAGAGTCAAAGAAGGCCATTTGGCCTGCATTCCCTATATAGTGCAGAGCATTTGTAGTACACGACCTGGGACACGCATTCAAAGAAGCGAACATGCCATCTCTACAATTACCCAAATTCTCTGGACGACAGTATGACCTGTTTGGCATTGTCAAGAATTTCACTACTTTGGTGAAAATAAAAGTATTCATCAATGAGGAGGATGTTTTTGATGATATCTTTTTGCATAAAAACACCTTTGAAGAGGTGAAGCATATGACACAACTACTTTTTGACCAAGAAGATCTGGAAAAGTTTTACAGTTACAGAGAAAGAAGGATGACAATGGTCCCATTTGACCAATTGTTAATTGAAATAATAAGGGAGCCTATTCCCAGTGTGACTATAGAAGGTGACTCCAAAGAAAACTCCAAATCTGATTTTGGAGCAGAGTTTCAAGATAAATCTATCGGGGAATCACACCATTCATCACAGAATGGAAAAAGCAGGAGCATTGAGGATACGGGCCAATCTACACAAAATATAGTTGAAGAAGCTTCAGCTAGCAAGTAGGTTGAAATACCTACTACCTCTACACAACCAATAAAACCCACGGTAATTGACTTAGAGGAAGAGTGGGATAATTTTAATAAAATTCTTAATATAGAGGAACAGGTGCCAGAGTTGCGAACTCCTCAATAGGAAACTGGAAATTACAGTGGAAGAAACTGTAAAAGAATCAGAAGTAGAGCATATCCCTATTACCCCCACCTCTGAAATAATTCTGAAGATTGAAGAAATACCCCCTCTGTATGTATTCTATAGCCCACAACATAAGACCGTGGTTAAATGGAAAAGAAAGAAAAGAAAATTGGCCTCTATAGCTGCTACTACCCCTGAAAATGAAATAATGGATGTTCTATGGAAGGACTCGCGTGTTGATCCATCCACCAACTTAACTAGACTCTTGTAGTTTGCAGGTGCTTATGATATAGTGACCATAGACAAAGCAACAGATGTCCAAATGTTGCTTAGAGAAAATGAAAATAAAATAACATCACTTGAGCAACAATTACAACAATTCAAATCCGACCAATAGACAAAGATACAGTTGGTCAAGCTTCAACAAGAGTTTGAACAGATGCAAATAGAACATCGAATCAGTTTAGCCGAGAAAGAAGCACAGGTGTAGGCAATAACTGATATACATGAAGATGATCCAAAATTGATTAGTTTATTACCGAAGCACTCGAACTTAATTTCCAGTTGACACATCAGGTAGAATTATTGTGCCAGAAGATTTCACACTGGAAATCTTATTGTGAAACAAGTGATAAACTAACAAGTCAAGTCATAGAAATGTGACTTGAATATGATGATATCTTTAAAAAGGTCTCTGATCACCTCGCCTGGCAAAATACAGAGGAGGGGAAAAAAGCCAACTTTCCCAAACTAGAAGAATCACATAAGGAAATTATGTTTGCAAGTTGGGATTCTCGACTTAAAGAAGCAGCAAAGTCAATAGTAGATGCGGTGGCAGCTGCAAACAACATCATAGAAAATATCAATGAGAATTTGCATGGTGCCAATCTAGTTGCAGAGTCCATTCCAAGGTTCCTTCCAGATGCGAAAAAAATCGCACCAAAATGGAAACAGGCAACGGAGGAAAAAGCAAAAGTGATAAGGCAAACGACCAGGCTATACTGGGAGGCATATTGGCAACATTTGGTCAAGCCTCACAACCAATGGATGACCCTGCGATGCCTAACCACTTCTGCCGAGAAAATGGCGCCAGCACTGACCGATGCCATATTCGATGGACAGTTGAAAGATGAAGTCGATCGGCCTACACAGCTAAAGCCTATGGTGGATATTTGTGATCTGAAGGATCGAATGCAACATAGTTAGTCACCCTGTTTACTTTAATTTTGATTTTATTTTTGCAATAATTGAGGTAGGTCGTTTAAACCTCCTCAACTATTTTTGTAATAATCTATTTTTAGTTTTAGTATTTAAACCCCTCTCATGCATTTAGAGACGGGTCCAATTTTTTTTTAGAATATCTCTTCAAAACATGCACTTCTGTGCCTTTAAGGAAGTTCTAGTGAAATATATGGAACAAGATTTATTTTTATATGATTTAGCATCTTCTACTGAAAATGCACTTCTATAATCTTAGATGACGTTGAATGGATTGAAGATGGATCAATATTGTTGAAACACATGAGTATGACGTATTATAAATGGTACTTTTATCTCGTAATCCTTTTTACTCATGTATTGAGCAACCATTTCTTTTTTGAATTATTTATGTATGAAAATCTGAATCTCGATTATCATTATTTCACTTCTCTATGATGATGATATTTATTTACGCTGAATATATGAATAACTCTTTATGCGATATATTTCTCACAATGGTTTCGGCTAACTTTTTATATGAAATGATTATTATTAAAACGGATTCACTTCTAATCATAATTGAATGATATTTATTACCAATTTCTTTTAGAAATTATTGTAGATCGCATACATCAAGTTTATCCCGGGTATATTATGATTAGATAGCTTTTAGAAATTAGAAGTTAAATGAATTTGTGACTGACTAGTTTAGACTAGATTACCATTAGCTTAAAAACGTTACTCTAAACACATCACACATCACCCGATTTAGCACAAGCATTAAACAGATTGGGAAACTGGTCCCATTATCCCTAGTCGGAGCCACTACTCCAAACGGAAAAGGAGCTACCAATCAAGGTCCGAACCGGGTGGTTTTCCCACATGTTGAGGCAACGATTTTTGAGGCTTCAACGCTCCTTCACCATTGGAATGAGGGCACATTTAGGAAAACTATAGATGTTATGGGCCACTATATTGATTGGGAATAACCATAAGAAGGTGTTAAATATTGTGCTAAAATTTGTGTATAATTGGATCTTGATGAGGGATGCTTGACGATAATAAATCTCTAGCTAGATAATTGAACTCATTATTAGGAAGTGGATTATGATCAACTACCATTTAAATGTGATATTGTCATTAATATGGTAATTTTTACTAAATATGTTGAAAATAAGAAGAAATCCATAAAAATAACGAGGAAGGAGGATAATGGAAACAACCGAAAAGAATAAAGGGTGTCCGCCAGCAAAATACAACCATAATGACACAAGAAGGAGATGGATTGGGACCTAAAGGTCACCCCTCTCCAGAGAAATTGGCTACCAAAAGTGAATAATTCTCCTCTAGCAAGAATGATGTTTTGACATGGAGTAAATTTGATGTCCTCAATTAGGTAGATGAAGAATGGGAAATCTTAGATCCACTACACCAAGAGATCCAACTGGTCAACACTCAACGTGCGAGTTCTGATGATCAAAATGACATGAATCCCCTCAAATATGTTCTAAGTCAAGAAAAATTAGTCACAAAGGAATACACTACATGGGAAGAGGAAGAATGCATTTCATTCCCCTAGAAAAACATGGAACCATCAAGGATCTTTGGTTTACGGATCTGTAGGAAAAAAATCAGAGGATGAAAAGGTAATCCATTGAAAACAACATAAGAAAGTAGGTCATCACACTAATAGAGATGTTAGAAGTGCACATTTAAATAAGGATAAACATCTAGGCTTGTGATGCAGGAAAGTGTTCCCTCTATGGATAGAGGCAACCCCTCTAGCCCTAGAGTGGGTCTAGTCACAAACAAGGACAGATCAACAATAGATTTCCTTAAACAGTAATAGTTGGAGGCCTACCTCAACCGGTGGTCGATGGAGTTCCATTGCGGTGCTCCAGCTTCCGCTTCCTTCTCCTAATGAGTAATCAACCTGAAACAATGCAAAGGAAATACAACAAAGCACATAACTGGAACAACAAATGATCTATTTACTCATAAAGTCAAGAAGTCATGAGCTATCAAGTACATTACATACAAGACATAGGAAAACATCATTGATTGCATTAATTATGAAATAAGAGTAAGATTACAACCAAATTCTTGACGTCACAAGCCTTCTCAGAGGGATCCAGCCAGCATGTTCCTCAAGCATTCACTCTTGAAGATAGATCTCCCAATACAAGTCTCTCTCACTCACAAGATTTACACAAGATCAAGGGCACTTCACAACCTTCCTCAAGCTATCAACAAACCCACACTTGTCACAATCACACCAGCTATCTAGCAAACTCACAAGCACTAACAATACTCCAAAGACTAAGAACTCCAAAACTAGCAGCACATAGCAATGCTGAGAGTTTAAATAGGAGAAGGAGTCTCCATGAAAGGTGGGAGGATGAGCTTATCTCCAAGGAAGGTAGCACAAATGATGGAATAGCCACACCAGAGAAAGGAGGGCGACATAAACTAGGCCAACAACCAGGTCTGGAGTCATCTGGAAGGCCGACTATTGGAACAAATTCGCCCAACCTGAATCATCGCGGGAACATAACTGGTCTGTTGTGCTGACATCGCTATTGAATAACGTTGTCAGTCATGTTATCATGGTAAACTACAAGCGACAGTTGCGCTGGCACATGAAATTCGACCATCGCGGGAATCACGTGTACTTCCGCGATGGCAATGCTTCTGGACTATTTTGGAGTGCCCTTTAGCGCGTTTATTTGGTAAACAGACGCGATGAGGCAGAAACCTTTGGAAAAGTGGGTCATTTGGCAACATCAGAGAGCATTTGTCTAATATTAGCATGTACAACTTGGACACATGACACAGTAGGAAGACTGGAGTGAAGACAGTGACAAATTACTGTGTAACAAGGCTCTTAAATTTCATTAGAAGTGGCATTTTAAGTGACCACTAAAGAAACCCAAGACAAAGACTCGGGTGCGGAAAAAGAAGAAACACCTACAAAAAAGGAGAAAAATAAGGAAGGTGATATTTCCCTATAAACAAGGTTGAAGATGATAATGCCTCCTCCTCTCCATCCTTTTTATAAGTTTTAAATAAAAACTAAAGTCCATCCACTCCTATGACAAGAAGTAGGAAATACTACAAAGAAAGAAACTCCAACTACCAAAAATCTCCAATCTTCTTCAATTTACTAGGTGTGTCTTTTGATAATTCTTTATCATCCTTTGTTTTTGTATCATTTTGTGTAAAGGGTATGGAGATGCAACCCCACCTCTTCTTAGTTAGTATGTGTTGTATTTTTTTGTTAAATTTGAAAGTCTTTTGGCATATTTATGTATATAGGAATAATGTATTAGATATTAAATAAATCACACATTTTGATCAAGTAGGCATTATAAGGACTTATGTGTGTGAGTTAGCTAGAATAGTCCCTCATTTGTCATAATTTTTGTGTCCAAAATGTAGATTTTGTAAATACAATATTCTCATTTTGGCTAAAAAAAATGTTGTGACCTGTTGGTATTGAACCTAAACAACATTAATGGGAGAAAAGATGGTCAATAATGCAAGAAACAATGCAAGGAAATACCTATCCCTATATTCTAGTTAAAAAATATGCACCACGACCTCAGTTGATATCTCCATGAAAACAACATCTTGTCCTATAAAATCCATCTAGAAAGACTAGATCCACAATTAAATTGCATAGTCAAATGAATAAAGCATGGATAAAATAAGGACATGACCATGTTATTTTGAGTTTTGGTATTTTATAATTCTTTTATATTTTCATATATGAATGGCTAACTACATATGGATTTAATATTTCTTTTGAATTCCACATATGTGGGTGGAAATCCATGTGTTCTCTAAATGCATCCTTGTATTCGTGTTCAATTATTGTGACAGTGTGAACATAGTTAGAGGACTAGTGTATGTAACCTTTGGTATTATCATGGGTGTGATTATGAAAAGGGTTAAGGGTATTCTATTGGCATATTCCAATTAAGCACCAAACATGATAAGCATTAAACTAAAACAACAAAATACAAAAATAAAAAGTGCTCACAACATAGAGCAAGCCAAAACTAAAGGCATGTACAAAGTGTAATGCAATATTATAGATCACATAATCTAGTGCCCATTAATATGCATAAGCTAAAGATTCCTTTTAGCATGATTGAATTCATGGGAATTTTTATATAACAAATGACACACCATGTTAGAGCCACACCACACTGAGTTGAATTTCCAGTTCTTGAAGGATGATGATCTAGTGATATCCTAGAATTATATCAATATCAAGTTACCCAAAGAAATAAGAGGTGAGTAGTATCATAATTTAATAAATATCATTTATTATTACCATCAAGACACAATTAAGTTACAAGACACTCATCGACTAGGGTTTTGGAGTGGACAATGTAGTGGCAAATCCAATACTAAAAATCAAAGACATGACTTGGTCAAAGGGTGGCATTTCACTATGTGACCCAAAAAATGCCCCCTACTTAATTCAATATTTTGTGTTTCATGCTCCACATTTTGTAAATCAATAATAATGAATGCATTGGATGTTATATCCTCCCTTACCTTATCAATGAAAAGGCATGACCTCCAATATGGCCTTATCTAAAGGAAACTCAACATTAAGGGAGTCATGCAAAATAGGTGGAGTGATGACCCACATGGGTAGATTAGCCTGATCATATTCCATATTGGAATGATTTTTTATTAACATTAGTATGTGTCGATAGGATTTCTAAAGAGGTAATCACTTCCATAGTAGGTGGCATCATGCTCCTTTGAGATTCATCTTCTATAGCTACTAACCAAGGATCAAAAGGGCTAGGGGATCCACTAGTGATAGAAGAGATCATATTAATAGGAGAAACAATGTTATAAGTATAAGGTGAGGTAATATTACATACTTCAATAAGTGAAGAGTTTTTAAACATTCAAGTGCCAACATTTGTAACATAAGGAAGAGCATCATGAACAAATGGCACCATAGTTCCTACAATGTTCATATTGTTTACATGCAGAAAACAAGTTGACTAATCATGATGATTTTAACCTCATTAGGGTTGCATAAAATATAAAATACTAAATAAACAACAACCATCATGGCAATAAATTAACTATGCTCGAGGAGTAAGTTATAGCCAAGAGATCATTGACTACTTCAAATTCAATGGAGATAGATTTTCCCCAAATCTCAATGGAGAATGCTAGGAGTACAACTTTGGGTTAGAAAGTGTGGCCATAAAATGCTTGGAGAGTAGAACTGGACTAAAAAGGTGCTAAGGAACCCATATGCTTCTACCATGATGAAGACATAATATAAGTGGGGGCTTCCCACAAGTGTGTGGTAGACTAACTTACCAATAACCCAAAATTGGAACTAAAAAGTAATCTAGTGGGGAAGCCTATGTCAACTCATGTTTATCTCAAACTAATGGTACTCATGTTTGAGAGATATACCCCATTAATCATTGGTTAATAATTCTTATTCTATGTGAGGAAACTATGCAAAACCTCCAAGCTAGACATGGCACATGGTGCCTGGGTAAAGTCTTGCACTATATTGTAATTATGGGAAACCCATGCATTAGGATTGAGAGACAACTAATGAAGAACACCCTTTTGAGGGAATATTATATTTTCAGGTAGGCTATCAATTGAGATATGGGTACTAGGTTGGGTAAGGGTTACTAGGTCCTTAGAAATCTCTCAAGAGACTCATAGTTCTTGGCTCACATAGTTAAAGCACCACCTCATTTAACAAGAAAATTATTTCATTCAATGGATCTTTTTGATGATAATAACCAACTATTCCATTTAACGGAGTAGTAGGATACCATGCAACCATTTATTCTCATTGTTGTTGTTGCCAAACAAGGAATGAACTAGTTAAAATAGCAGGTTGTTAGCCAAGAGCTTACTAAGAAAAATAATGATGAATCTCATATATTCTTGGATATTCATAAGTGACAAATCTTACAAGGGAAACTTATGACAATATTTATTTTTTCCACTTATATAAAATGATTTATACCATTGATATATATACAAGTATCCAAGTATATTAAAATTAAGGTGCTTGTGAAAAAGGTGAAGTCAAAATAAAAATATATGAATTTTTTTAAGATGCTTTAGAGCATGAAATTTTGAGCATATTGAGGAGATAACAAGGGGAACATCTAGTTAAAATTTCATATATTTATTCGTATACTTTTGGAGATATACGTTGTGGAAGTTAAGATTTGTGATTGGCCTTGAAATCTATTTCAAATGATTCATCTAGGGATCTACACTATAATTTATTTTCTATGATGTTTTAGACCATGAAACTTGGAGCATTTCAAGAAGACATCACAATGTAAGTGTGGTAAAAAAATCATATTCTATTTTTCTATAATTTCAAAGATATACCTTATAGAAGTTAGGGTTAATTAATCATCTAGATATTTTTTCTATAATTTGATTTTTGGGATATGTCGGCCCATGATATTTGGATCAAATAAAGAGTATATCACAAGGTATGTTTAGTACAAATTTTCAATTCAGTTTTTTCTATCATTTTGGAGATATGACCTATTAAATTTAGGATTTGTGAATCGTCCAAAAATCCATTTTAAATGAGTAAAACTTAAACTTTTTCTTAATTCACTTTCTCTGAAGAATTAGAACATGAAATTGTAAGCATATTGAGAAAAAGGCTCAAGGCACATTGGGTAAAAATTTCATATTTTAATTCACTATAATTTTGGTGATATACCTTTTGGAAGTTTGGGTTTGTGAGTGGTTCTAAAATTAGTTTTAAATAAGTGAACTTGGAAATTTTGCTATAATTCATTTTCTGTGAAGAATTAGACCATCAAATTTTGATCATATTGAGAAATCAACTAAGATACACTTGGTAAAAGGTTTCATATTTTTGTTCACTAAATTTTTAGAGATATACCTTGTGGAATTTTGGGTTTGTGAATGGTCCTGAAATATTTTTCAAAAAAATAATCATAGCATTTCGGTATAATTATTTCTTCTAGAAGACTTCAAATTGTGACATTTTTAAAGATCTAAGGAGACATATAGAAATGACTTATGTAAAGTTTTAGAATGAGATAGAAATAATTGGACATGTGGTATGCTATACAAGATTTCTCTTGGGAAGATGCCAAAAATAAAAAAGTTTTGGGAAATAAAATTAAGGTTTTTCTCCCACTCCACTCTTGAGTAGGTGTAATATCATAAAAAAACTTAGTTTGTGTAAAGTTTAGAGAATAGTTTGAGAAATAGACTACTTGTACCCAAAATCTAGTCAATAAACCTTTCGCCTAAAGAAAAGCATATGTCATTTCATTGATATGTGTGAGGTACAAATCTCTTCAAAGAGATACAATTCTAAGACAAGTAATATTCAAACACTTTTCCCACATATTTTCCACCATTATCTGATCTTAAAGATTTCACAATTAAACCACATTGTTTTCTCCCAATTCTCTAAATTTCTTGAATTTTCCTATAAACGATTCTCTCTTTAAAAAATATACTCGAAAGTAACTAGAGAAATCATAAATGAAGGTCAAAACATACCTTGCACTTGTGAGTGCTAGTTTATTAAGGGAACAAAGATCCCTATGAACAAGTTCCAACTAAACTTTTTCTCTCCAATATTTCCTTGTATCAAATGTAGATTATGATGCTTAGTTACCACATAACCTTCACACACTCCATCAAATGAAACAATTAAGGTAGTAGAATAACCATTTCATGTTTCACCATAAATTGCATGCATTAAAAATTCAAATGTTGAAGCCATTCATGCCAAATTTTACATTGATAATTAGTTTGAGCAATGAGTGTAGTTGGTCCTAGATCTCTTCTAGGTAGGTAGCAAAACTTTTACAGTCTATGTTTTGTTAGAAATAACTTCAGAGCTTCTATTCACATCCTTCTTAGCAAATTTATCTAAAAATAAATGAACCTTTTTAATAGTATAAGTAAGTTGGGCTATAAACAACAAATTTGCACCTAAATTAGCAACATGATACATATAAGTGATCACATCATCATGATAGTCAATATTTGTACAACCAAAAATAATAAATGAAGAATTTCCTAAAAATATATTTATTTTGTATATTCCTTAAGGAAGAAAACTTGGGAAACACCATTAGCCTTATGGTGAGTATAGCTAGAGTCGAATATTTCACCTTGAGGGGTATGAGCATTTAGGCCTTGAGAAGAGATAAAAAATACCATATAGTTACTTTCCTCACCTTCTATAAGTTGATTCTAAACATTTGTTGATCACTACATATCCTTCAATGTTTTATCCTTCTCTTCCAAATTTTAATTCTTCCTTTAGAAATCATTTTCCTTATGTCCTAATTTTCCATAGTAACAAAAGTTTTTCTTGTTCTTCTATTAGGTGAACTCTTTTAATCATGCTTCACCATATTTTCTCTTTATTTCACTTTTGACCTCTTTCCTTGTAGTTTTATCAACCTTTTTCCCTTTGTCAAATAAGATTATTTATTTTTTCTTTACCTCTATTTTCTCTTCATTAATGGATTTATCCTATGCCCTAATTAGTAAATTGTGTGGGAAAATTTAAAGGAATAATACTTACCATTTTCTTTCTTGAAATAGCTCAAAACATCCAACATAATACATCATAGGGTGTCTTCACATTCATGAGGATTACTTCTATGAGTAACCATGTTTCTTTGGGAAACCCTTTCCATTTTCACCTTCTTCCAAATGAAGCTTCTTGACACAAGAGAAATAATCACCATTTCTATGGAAAAAGAGATACACTCTTTCTAATTATACATAACCTAATTTTCATTTGTCTTATCAAATAGAGACATTAGATTCCTCTAGAATTATTTAACATATTTGATCCCACTTTTATGAAAGCAAATCTACCTTGAAATGTAGGTCATGATGACCCCTATAGCCTCATCCTTCTTACCCTTCATGATAATTTTTGTTCATCATCTTTTGTGTATAGAATAATAGTCTTGGTAAATTACCAAAATTCGTTATTCATTAATAACTTTTCCATATCTTGTGCCTCTCTTCCATAATTATTATATCAAGAGAATAGGCTCGATCTTGAAATGCATGATGTTGATGTCTAGATATAATCCTCAATATATAATGCCTAAGTCTAAACCCCAAGTTAATCACCAATTGGTTCCAACTAAATAAAAGTGCATCTATCTCAAAACATCAAAAAGACTTGTAGACAATAGGTTAGGTTTTTAAACCAATAGATTTGATATTGTGTTCAAGAATTGGTAATTCAGTAGATTAGAGAGATCTTGATTCCAAAAAGAGTTGGTGTATTTTTATAGAACTTGAGGACAAGTGAGCATAGCTCAACATATAGAGAGAAAATACAATTCTTCAAACACACTCAATTCTTAGGATAATCAGAAGCATTCAATATATAGAAACTAGGATGTAATTAAATTCCTTAATAATCTATATACAATTATGAGAATGCCTAACAAATTCCATTGAAATTTGCTTCTATCTATTCAACTAGATATTCATCTAATTGACCATTTAAACTACTATCAACTGTTAACTAAATACCTCCAAAAGATCTATAGGTTTGATGAACCTTCATAAGAGATTTTTGAATCTATTGTTCCAACATCACCTACCATTCCAACCTTAGGTTGGGATTAAAAAAATCCTAAAGACCCTGGCCACTTATTAATAACACCTAGAAAATTTATAAACATCATCATAGAAACTCTATGCTAGAAAGTGTTTAACCAATAACTACTTATAATATGGAATGTATAGTTATCAATATTATTTCAATCTACCTCCTTCTCAATAGATGGGCTTTTCGTAGATCCAAAACATTAGTACACCATATTTTCCAACTCATCTTCCTAATGAATTGAATTAACACTTCAATGGATTTTATAGTTAATTTGAAATTCACAATATGGACTATTGCCTTTGCACCTAGTTTCTAAATATATATATCACTAATGCCATCACTACTATTTCAAGTCATATCTATAAACAATCACTCCATCTCTAGTAACTCTATCTTAATCATCCTTTGCACAAGGATAAGCTCTCATCATAATTTTTTAGGCCATCGAAAGATTATTTCTAGGTTTCTTTGATCCTCTTTATCTTTCTATACTTTCAATATATCTTAGGTAAATCTCTTCTTGTGGGGATTCTTGATCTTTAGATGTGGTTTATATTTCTTTCCACCATCATCCTTTTTTTTACTTTTTTGATCTTCTAATATTTGTTTCTATTTCTAAGTACTAAATTTCTCAATATTTCCCAAAATAAACATTACACTCCCATCTAGCTACAGTTAAGTTGCCTATTTAATTCCACTATTAATCTGTGACTCCAAACGTCCACCCATAATAACTTTTTTGAAAACCCTTCTAACAAAAAATCTATCACTCTATTGAATTATGCTCATATCCCTAAAACTTTAATAAATTTTCACATTCTAGATTGTTCGCAACCTCCCCATTCCTTCGTTAAAACAATATTTCATATTAACACAAACATACTTTTATTCACTTGCATGAAAATCATTAGATATATTTTCAACCAATCTTGGAGCTTGGCTTTCATTGCATTTTTATCACCCTATATTTGTTGTGGCCCTGACAATGAAATGATGATGCTGTTTCTTTACGACAGAAAAAGGTGCAGAGAGGAGGTTCAAATAATTATGCAAAACCTTCGAAAAGAAGTAAGTTTCAATTGAAACATGTTTGATTGATGGTTGATGTTTCTTTACGACAGAAAAAGGTGGAGAGAGGGGGTTCAAATAATTATGCAAAACCTTGAAAGGAAGTAAGTTTCAATTGAAACATGTTTGATTGATGGTTGATGAATAATTAAGGCTTACCGTATGCAAAACCTTGAAAGGAAGTAAGTTTCAATTGAAACATGTTTGATTGATGGTTGATGAATAATTAAGGCTTACCGTATTTGAAAAAATCGAAAGAATAAAATCTATTACCTAACCATTAATTACATTCAATTAAATAAGAAGAAAAGGATTCATTCATATCAAATATACGGAAGTAGATATCATTTAGTTAGTAAAAATGAAATCAAAGATCTACACAGGAAAATAATTTATAAATCTATGATACTGAAAGGAAATCTATGATATTGAAAGGAAATGGACTCCATCTAAGACTAAGGCTTACAACAGTATAAAACTTAATACAAGTAAACTACTACTTTGCCTATTCTAATGTTGGTGTTTACTAGTTTTCCTATTCTAACGTTGGTGTTTACTAGTTTTCCTATTAAACATCTGTTTAATAGAATTAATTTATAAATCTATGATACTGAAAGGAAATCTATGATATTGAAAGGAAATGGACTCCATCTAAGACTAAGGCTTACAACAGTTTAAAACTTAATACCATTTAGAATAGAATAGGCAAAGTAAATTACTACTGTGGCTATTCTAACGTTGGTGTTTACTAATTTTCCTATTCTGTTTAATAGAATTCTATGCTATTGGTGTCTAATGTTGGTGTTTAATAGAATTCTATGCTATTGGTGTTTAATAGAATAGAATACCAACAATGAACAACTCCTTATACAATATCAGTGTGTTTACTAGTTTTCCTATTCTGTTTAATAGAATTCTATGCTATTGGTGTCTAGAATTCTATGCTATTGGTGTTTAATAGAATAGAATACCAACAATGAACAACTCCTTATACAATATCAGTAAAAGCTGTGTATATAGCCTGGGTGAGGTGGCTAGGAAAAGTATATAAAAGAATCTAGACCAGTGCCAAAGGGCTATGCATTTCTAATCAAAATGGATAGAGGTGTCATGATCAATAGTTTCATGGAGACCTTTTAGGGCTCAATGTCAACAATGGCAGGCTTATACGGACCAATGTCTTTTGTGGATCATGCTCCGTCAATGTTGAACTCGGATCTCCACCTCCGCTCTTCAGTCACAATTCAACCACAACAGTACCCAAAAATTTTAACCGGGGAAAGTATGATCCACATGAATCCTTGTAAATACTGAACTCTCATTTGCCTTTTATAATATTTGTCTATGTACTTTTGCAGAGCAGGTCAATGAAAAGTATTTACTTTCAGAACCTTCCATAAGTAATATCAAACAAATTTCAAGGTCCCAATTCACAGTGTGAAGTGGTTATAACTTAGTGCAGATCCTGACTCCCTTAGTACAATTTAATTTTAATATTAACTTATATTAAACTCATATAATAATTTACCACCATCTCATAAAATTGATGGATGTATTATATATGTATTATATAATATAAACAGTGACAAGTTTGACAGGCTAATGAATTGAGCAATCCGCTAATTCTATATTATATAGACTATAGAGTTTGATGGTTGCAGATAAGGAAAAATGAATATTTCGACTTAGTCGAACATTAGACTTTGTCAAATATTATTTTAATCTGGAGTACGTCTTCCTCGCCTGGATCAGTTGAATTATATAAATAGCAAACGTCAGCCATGGCGTCCACAGATATTTCGTATGATAATGATAGTTGTTGAAGAGCAGAAAGGCATATAAATTGCTGTTTCATCAGCGGTAACAGAGATGTTAGTAAGTAGAGGCTAATCTTCTAGGGTAACTATAAATAATTACAGAGACCCTCACACCTGTTATCCTCTCATGAAACATCAATTGATTAATACGATTGATTTGTTTTATAAGCACTTGCTGTCAAACGAGCTAATTGACTGCATGATGTTTATGAGAAAGACATCCACCTGAGATTCGGTTTTGTTGACGTCAGGTCACCCTTATCACTCAAGGAATCGCAGTAGCAATTGTTGTACTGACCGGTGGAGTAATTTAACGAAGGTGATAGTTTTAGTTTAGGGTTTGAAAAATTATAACAGTACGCCATCTTTCTTTATTATGATGTGAAATCAGATTTTATATATATATATATTAATTTGCCTCGTTAGAATTACAACTTTGAATAATAAACTGAGATAGTAAAAAAGATCCAATTTATATCACAAAACAAAATATAACCAATAAATTTGAACAAATTCCAACCATTAGACAACGCCTTTACTTGATATGTACAGATTGGAGATCAATAAAATGCATGCCATTCAAGCACCCATACGCAAGGAAAAGACCACCCAAAGGTGAAGGGAATATTGATGCCTTCCAATTCATGGCTATGTTTTGTATCTGGTGATGTGATGTTTTGTTTAGTGTATATCTATATATATATTAAAAGACAATCCAAAGGTCAAGGGAATATTGATGCTTCCAAGGGAATATTGATGCTTTCCAACTCATGGCTATGTTTTGTATTTGGTGATGTGATGTTTTGATTGATATTTTTAATTTTTTGTTTATATATATATTAGTTATTTTTTATAATAATATTAAGTATTTTATATATAGTAATTTTAGATAAATGAGCACATTGAAATGAAAAAAACAATATTACTAATATATAATAATTTTAGATAAATGAAAAAAACAATATTACTAATATATAATAATTTTAGATAAATAAATACATTAAAATGAAAAAGAAACATTATTACTAATTTATAGAAAAAAACTAGTTTTTAATTATATTTTTTTTCTTAATAATATAAATTTATATAAAATAAAGAAAAATTATAATAAGATTATTTACATAAACAAACACATTAAAATGAAAAAAAGTATAATTTATAGAAAAAGTACACTATTATTAATTCATATAATAAGATAGTCCTTAATTATGAGATGCTCTCCTTACAATGTGGCACTAAATTTTACTGGAAAGATGAATTATCATCTCTGCCATACCAGGAGGTAACTCCTCAAATATATTTTGAACCATTGACCGGAGAATCCACAGTATGAACATTTTTATACCAACGTTTCAAATCCCAAATGGGATCCATCATCAGGGTTTGAGAATGATGATAAAAGAAGAGCAGAATGGATAGAATAAATACCCATGAGGATAAAATTTTTAAGGAATAGCACAGGTCGGCTTGAATCTAAATTTATTTCAATTTTAATTATTCTATTCATTCAAGTTGTTCATTATTATATACAAGAGTGGAGACTGTTCAGTTCATCTTCTGATGACTCTCCATTTCCTCTATTATTTATTTACACTAATTACATCTGTTCACCCAATCCCTATGATTAGGTGTCAACATTCCCCCCCTTAATATGAAGGGATGTTGGTGAGTCCAAGCATCGTTCTGAATCTTTCAAGCTTTTCTCTTCCAAGCACTTTGGTGAAGATGTCTGCAATCTGTTCATTAGTGGAACAATGGTGGAGATGGATTGTTTTGGCCTCAACATGATGTCGAATGAGATGATATTTTGTATTGATGTGCTTCATTCGATCATGGAACTTTGGGTTCTTGGCCAAATTTATTGTCGAAGTATTGTCAATCATAAGTGGAGTCGATTGTACTTGTTTTACCTGCAAATCTTCAAGAATTTTGCTGAGCCACACAATTTCTTTTGTTGCCTCAGTTGCTGCCACATATTCTGCCTCTATTGTGGAATCTGCTGGAACTGATTGTTTGCGTGATTTCCAGGAGACAACTCCTAATCCAAGACTCATAACATAACCTGAAGTAAATACCCTAGTTTCTTTGTCTCCATCAAAGTTTGAATCAGAGTATCTAATCAAGCGGAAGTCGCCCACCTGTGTATACTTGATTCCAAAGTCTTGAGTTCCCTTCAAGTACTGTAGAACTCTTTTTGCAGCAGACCAATGTCCCTCACAAGGCTTTTGCATAAACTTAGAGAGGATTCCAACATGGTCTGGTAGTAGTTAGATAGTTGAGGTTTCCAACAAGTTGTCTATACTTTGTTGCATCCTCAAATTCTTTTCCTTCAATGGATGTGAGCTTTAAGTTTTGTTCCATTGGAGTAGTCAGAGGATTGCATTGAGTCATGCTAAACCCGTTCAATAGATTTCCAATGTAATTCTTTTGAGAAAGGAATATAGACTTCGGATGTTGAGTTACTTCAATACCAAGATAGTAATGAACATAGCCCAAATCAGTCATTTCAAAACCTTTCCTCAATTCCTTCTTTATGGATGCAATGTAGCTCTCATTGTTCCCTGTCATCAAAAGATCATCTACATATACCACAAGGTATACAACTATTTTGCCAACCTTCTTGACAAACAAAGTTGCATCATCAAGATCATAATGTTTGAAATTGAGTTTCAGAAGATGCTTAGTTAGTTTTTCATACCAGGCTCGCGGTGCTTGTTTGAGGCCATACAAGGATTTCACAAGTTTGCATACTTTATGTTCATGTCCTTTTACAACAAATCCTTCAAGTTGGGACATAAAAACATTCTCTTTTAGATCTCTATTCAAGAAAGAAGTTTTTACATCCATTTGATGGACTTTCCAACTGTTTTGAGCTGCTAGGGCAAAGAGTGTCTTGATGGTAGCCCATTTTGCTATGGGGGAAAAAGTCTTCTCATAATCGACCTCTTCCTTCTGTGCAAAACCTTTTGCCACAAGCCTGGCTTTGTGCTTTTCAAGTGAGCCATCAGCTTTACACTTGTTCTTGTAGACCCACTTGCAGCCAATTGGTTTGGTTCCCAATGAAGGATCAACCAACTTCGAAGTGCCATTCTTTATCAGGGCATCATACTCCTTTTGCATTGCTTCTTTCCATTCATCATGAGAAGCAACTTCTTTGAAGGAAGTTGGTTCAAATCTGTAGACAAATTCAATTCACAATCATAAGAAACATCCATATCAACAGGTGAATCATAGTCATCTACATCACCTCCATTTTGCCAGTTTGAATTTCTAGTTCCTGTCTTTCCAACCTCATCAAGATGAACACTTTCAAGTGTCTTTGTCAGCCACTTTGGGGGACCTTTCTCAGATGGTCCAGGATGATCCATTGATTGAGTTGGGACTGAATTAGATTAAGTCTCCCAATTCTGTCAATCACATCACTCAAAGTATCATCCGTTGTTGGATTTTAATGCAGGGGAGAGAGTGCTTCAGAAGAAGATTCCACAGGTTGATCTAGTATAGGAATCCCCCCTTCAAGATGTGGAATCTAATTATCAAATTCTTGAAATGATTTTGCATTCACAAATCTATCCAAGCGATCAAGTTGCCGCTCAAAAACATTGTCAGTTTTGGATGATTCAAGAAAGATTACATCTCTAGATACAACAAACTTTTTATTGACTTCATCATAGAGACAGTATGCTTTAGAGGTGTTTGAATACCCCAGGAAGATACACTTATGACTTCTTGCACCAAGTTTGTTTCTATGTACCTTTGGTATCAAGGCATAACATGTGGAACCAAAGACCCTGAGATGCTTTACCGAAGGAATGTGCCCATACCACATTTCATAAGGAGTCTTGCTTCTAATAGCATTAGATGGACATCTATTCTTTACATATACAGCACATAGAAATGCATCAGCCCAAAACATCAATTTTACATTTTTGAAAAACATCATGGAGCACACCATATTTAAGATTGTCCTATTCATTCTTTCAGCTACTCCATTCTGTTGGGGATTATAAGGCACAGTTGTTTGATGTTTGATCCCATGTTGGTGAAGATAGTTTTCAAATTCATTTGAAGTGTATTCTTTTCCATTATTAGTGCGAATAGAGCCAATATGAGATTGTGCATCATTTTCAATCCATGTATGAAAGTTCTTGAATGTTTTAAAAGCATTAGATTTGTTCTTCAATAAATAAACCCAACACATTTTGGTGTAATCATCAATAATTGTCATCATATATTTATTTCCATTTGCATAAGGAACAGGCATTGGACCAGATAAATCTGAATGAATGAGTTCAAGTTTTCTATGTGCTCTGGAATGTGAATCATGAAAAGGTTGTTTTCTATGCTTTCCTAGAATGCAAGCATCACATTTCTTAAGTTTCCTAGGATTTGTAGGCAAACCAGTAACACCATTTTTCTTCAACAAGTGGAGGCTGTCATAGTTAAAGTGTCAAAATCTAGCATGCCATAATAAACTTGATGGAAATGTACCCTCTCCATAATGAGAATTGTATGAGAGATTTTGTGCACGAGTAGAGGTACCCTGCAGCTTGAGAAACCTTTCTTCTTCTAACCCTGTCATGACAAGTGAGTGGTCTGATGCTTTTCTCGCCTCAAGCTTGCCATCAAACATATGAATGGAGTGTCCTTGCTAGCGAATGTGGACCAAGGACAACAAGTTTCTCCTCAGTTGTGGGAGATATAGAACATGATGCAGAAGAAAGTCTAGAAGACTAGGCAATTTAAGCCTGATTGTGGCAAGCCCTAATGGCTTGAGTTTTGATTTGTCTGTAAAGTATACTGCTCCATCAACATTGTCAGTAAATTCTTAAAAAAAATCTCTTCTAAAAGTCATGTGGAAAGTTTCTCCTAAATCAAGCAACCAATCATTTTTCCAAGAAGCAAGTGAAGCATTAAATAAGCCTTCATTTACTCCAATATTACAGTGTGCCACAACATAGTGAGCAGAATAAGGTGTTTTACCTTTCTCTTTGTCATTAGTTTTACCTTTGGGTTGATTTCTTTCCTACTCAATTATGTCCTAAGGCAACTTGCATGTGGATGCTGTTAGCTCTGCTATATGACAATGATTTTTTAAAAGTCAGAGATGATCTTGGTCCACTTGGTTCCACTAAAAAGAAGCTCACAACAGTCATCTTGTCATTCCCTTGCACTGCTCATTCTCCCTTCATCAGTCCCAAAAAAACTAATTCCTTTATCAGGTTCGGTTTAATCGCTATCGCAAATCGCATACGTGTATGTATCAAGGTCACACCCCTTGGCTTCCACTGATGCGATATTGCGATGCGATCTAATCACAAATCACATCTGCGTATGTATAAAGGTTGAGCCCCTTAGCTTCCACCAATGCGATATTGCGATGTGATCCGATCGCAATCGCACGTCACCATACGTAAAGGCCCAAGATCCAAAAACCCAATTTGACAACTCCCGTCACGCCCGATAAAGTGACTTGCCCGATCATCCCTTCGTCGTCCGATCAGCTCCGCCAAGATCCAATGGCCCACACTCATTCCACTCCCGCTTCTTCCGATATCCCTCGCCAAGCCATCTCCACCGTCTATCCTCCTGATCCAACGACCGACCCTTCTCCTTCCTCCTACTCATCCACCTGCTGTGCAGTCTGCGTCTCTTAACTGTTCTGTGCTCCCGAAGGACGAAGGTGACTAGTCTACCAGTACCAGGTGCATTTCCTCCTCAACAACCGCATTCAATAGACAGTATGGCCAAGAAGGAAAAGGACAGAGCATGAACAGGCAAATGCATTTAACAGTTATGGGACTTCATCCCATACGACACTCTAGCCACTTGAGAGGACAACAGAGCACCCAAGAAGATCAAATTCATCCACTACAGTAAGCAATCGCACTCAGACTCCATCAGGCAGTTAAAGCGGTCGGTGGTTAATTATGACCCCTCCATACTTAGAATGGCTGAGTGCCTTTGTAATGAAACTCTATATATACCCAGAAACAAGATGTAATCAGGGTGGATGGTTAATGTTTTGATGTAAGGTTCAACTTCTGGAGACTGTAACTACTTTGATACTTGCATCGTCTCGTCTTCATTTTCAGCTAATACAAGCTTCTTTTGCTGTTAATTGCTCCCTTTCCATTTCTATTCTGTTCTAGGTTGTGCCTGATATGTAGTTTTCTTGAACTCTTAATGTTTAACATTAGAGGAGCTTTCATCCTACCTCTATGTTAAAATCTTGCATGTATCAGTGAATGTGTTATTCAGGTTTCTTTTCACTTAGTGACAGAGAGCTGTCATCCTGTCTGTACATTAGGGAATTAGATTTGTAGACCTCTTTACTAGTTGCAGTCGGCCATCACAAGGTCTTGTGCATCTGCTGGTGTGGTCAGTATTCTCCATATTCACCCAATCTCTGAACTATGAGTAATTGGTGGTCTAAAGCCTTGTAATCTGGGGGTGTTCACGCATGTCTGGAGTTAAGCATAGTAGAAGTGGTTATCTAGCTTGAACAAGCATCATTCCTCCCATTCATCCATTTGCAACAATAAGTTGAATTTGTAATGTTCCTGAGCATCTTCAAGCTACAACCTAGGAGAGTTTCTTGGGGTGATAACATTAATTGGCGCCATTGCCAGGGAGAGGAGATTGAAGCTCAGATTCCCTGGGAAAACGACATAGTTCCAGCTTTGATGATAGACAAAGTCTGGACACATTTCTGGTTGTAATCATCTATCTGGCGACTCTATTGGAGGACCAACTTAGTGGCGACTCCACATTACAGTCCTGGCTCAGTTTGTGAGGCATACCCGGAGAAATCCTCATAAATCACCAGTTGGCCCAGTGCCTGACCCTGAGAAGATTGCTAAGCAAAGGAAAACATCGCAGAAAGGAGCATCAGGATCAGGTAAGCCTAAGAAATCTTATGTATCTCTGCAAGAGAAGATTATAGCTGAGAATATACAGTTTGAAGATTTAGAGCCCAACATTGTTAGTGAAGAAATACCTTCAGAGATTCATAAAGCTCCTTGTTCATTTAGCTCCCCTTCGGATCTCAGTCCAAAGAAAGTCTCCCATACAGTCCCTCATACTCCTTTGTTTCTGTCATCCATTTCACTACTCCCTATTGTTCAAACTACCAGTATCCTTCCACCTACCCCAGTCATGGCAGGTCAGCAAGCTCCCACAAAGATGGAAAGAATCATAGCTGCTAGGTATGGACCCCTGGTCTTGCCTGTTCCTCTAAATGCCATGCCTGTAGGATAATATCATAAATGTATGCCTAAGTTCACTGGTACAGAAGGAGTAACAGCCAAAGAACACCTTGAGTCTTTTTATAGTTATGTTGATAACCTAGATATCAGTGAAGACGATGTGTGGATGAGAGTATTTGTCCAGAGCCTTGATGGAGAGGCTAGAAAGTGGTTCAGAGAGTTGACTCCTCGGTCAATAGTAGACATCGAAGCCTTAGATGATGCATTTTTGAAGCATTGGGGGGATAAGAAAGACCTACTTGATTACCATACAAAGTTTGGAAACCTAAAGAGGGAGAATGGGGAGTCATTGCCTGATTTTAATAAAAGATTTAACCGTATGTATAGTAAGATACTAGAAGAAGTAAAGCCTACCACCACCTCTACCAAACTCACCTATGCCAATTCTTTTGACTCTAATTTCTGCCTGCTTTTAAGAGAAAGAAGATATGACACTCTAGCTGAAATGCAAGATGCAGCCCTTGAGGTGGAGTCTAATATCATGGCTACAGAAAAGCTTAAAAGTCATGCTAATAGGAGGAGGCAGGGAGGTTAGGCTTCCTCTTCCTCTGCTTCATCTTTGGAACCTAAACTAGACAAAATGACTAAAATGATAAAGTCATTGGCTGCTGAGATATCTAAGTTGATGGTCGAGCAAAGCTCTGGAAAAGCAAGGCTTCCAAACACATTTGCTCCAAGAAATCCAAATCCATTCAGAAGAGAAAATGAACAGTTGCAGATAATTCAGAAGGGGAAAGAAGCAAACGAAGAACAAAGAGTGAAGGCTCCTTTCCAGAACGTAGTCATGGAAAAGGAGCAGTTTGAAGAAGAGGATGAAATTCATTGCATGGAAGATAAGGGCAGTGCTGCCTTTTTGACATTGGTTGCATATGAAGAATCATTGATGTAGGACCAAACCAGTCAAGAGTGGGACAGAGAGGCTGTTCTACAGACTGATGAGCAGCAAAGATATAATCTGAGGTCAAAAGCAAACAATATCAAGGAGAATCCTTCTCAAAAAGCTGCTATCCCAATAGAACAACAGAACATCAAACATAAAATGCCAGCAGCTGAGCCAGTCATCCTCAAAGCACCAGCTCAAGAGGTAAGAAGTCGTGATAAGTTCACTTCACCTTTTAGCTTTGAATCAGAAGTCCAGAATCTAAAAATATCTGTACCTTTGATAGAACTAGTGAAAAGTGAAGTTTTTAGAAAGCCTATCCTTGATGCTCTTGAGTTGAAAGCCTCACCAGCCTCCACCAACTACGTCAATTTTCAAGATGATAAGCCTGTAGTTGTGCTTAGCCCAATGATCGAACCTGCTGATAATAGCTCCCCATCGTTCTATGTCTCCTTGACCATTCATGATAAAACCCTCCATAACTACCTGCTAGACACGGGGGCCAGCCCCAATTTGATGCCTAAAGCTGTCATGGAAGAGTTAGGCCTTGATATCACTAGACCATATCATGACTTATTCTCATTTGATTCAAGAAAGGTAAAATGCATAGGATTAATCAAAGACCTAGCCATTACCCTAACTTAACTACCCATGAAGAGCATGATTATGGATATTGTGGTAGCAGATGTCCCCCCCAAGTTTGGCATGCTATTGTCCAGAGGGTGGATTAAGAGACTAGGTGGGACATTACAGAATGATTTATCTTATGCCACTGTTGGTGAGCTCCAGTATTGTAGCAATAATGCTACAACTCCTGGGGCTTCCTGTCTCTCATTTTATCAACCCGGTAGTTCGTACAAACTTGGAAGCGACGGTGCTCTATGCACAAGTACTAGCTCTTGTCGCAGCTGTCACTTGGTCAGCTGGCACAAGTCCGCTAGGGCTCAAGCCAACTTCTATAGGCTCTCAGAAGAAGCTTGCTAATTGATGGACGAAAGCTATTCTCAAAGGAAAACTACTCTACTTGACAAAATGGACTGAAAGCAAATCAAAGCATGTAAACCTAGGAAACCCTAATTTAACTAGTCTAACCTCTACAATGCAAGAAATGTGAATGAAACTTCTACCAATGCTGCTGTTACCTCTAATAAGTGCAAATGCATGGATCTAAACTACTTGCATCATGAAAGATATGTTTTTGTATTTTTCCTTTAGGTGAATGGAATGGTTGTGATCTTGTGCTAACTAGGGTTTGGTTGTGCAGATGGGATGGAGAAGGAAGGAAAGCATGGGACAGGTTGGGGAGGCTAGGAGAGGTCCCTAGGGATCCTTAGCATCCATCCACAGAGGTTCCTCGCATTCAGATGCTCAGCAACCGAGAGAGTGGCCTCCTACAGGATGGCTGTGGAGGATCCTACAGGATACTCTGTTTTCTACAGGATGTCTAAAAATGGCTACAGGATGACCTACCGAGAGTGTTTGGAGTGATGGAGGGGTAATGGAATGGTAGAGGGAGATGTGTAAGGTAGGAATGAGGCTGGTGATGGCAGTAGAAGTGGAAGAATAGGATGGGAAGTGAGTGTAGGGAGGAGGATGGAAGGTAAAGGGCTATGTCAACGAAAGGGCTAGAGAATGGAAGTACGTGAGGAGTGAAAGACTTTGGGGGATAACAGAGTGGAGCAGGGGTCAAAGATGTGTTTGCATGCGTGATCAAGATGGAGGACGAAGTGATGGAACGAGAGAAAGCAGTGTAAGTGAAACAAATGCTTATGACTGTCACCAAACCGAAAATGCATCAACCTAAACTACCTGTGCTTGTAAATTCAATGAACAGCAATCTAAACGCGAAGGAGAATGTGCATGAAGCTATGGTAAAGGAGTGTGGTGCAGGTGTGAATCATGTGGAAGCATCTAACATAACGTGACTGTGTTTGCAGTAATCATGGAATCAAGAAATGTGTATTTTTGGTGGTTAGTCATGGACTTCACTCCAATCCCAGATGAGACGGCAGTGAGCCTTAACAACCTTTTTGTTGGAGCTCCAATCGATTATATCTATCCTCTGCTACACTAAGCAAGTGAAAACAAATTCATCATAAGCAAATCCTATCTAAACTCATGAAAACAACTAAACTAGCAACATGTAATTCGAATTGCATGTGAAAATGAAAAGCTCAAAGTGCTGAGATGAAATGGAAACAACACTACAGCAGAGGGGACCTATGGCTCTCAGGTTGGGCCCTAACCTGAGAGCTATAGTCTCCTTGAGAAACTCAGAACTAGATCACAAACTGCCTTCTTTATTCATAATCTGATGTCATGCCAAATTGGCTTACAAAAAGGAACGAAAACTGAACTGTGCTCCAAAATTACAATAGCAATACGAGATTTTCAACAACCTCTCTAAGGCTAAGGCCTCCATACTTATACAAAAACGATGGTCCAACAAGTGTCCTTGATTTTAGGAGCTCGGTTGTCCAACTAGAGTTTAACTGCTGATCCTGTAGGACGGTCATAACTGCTGTTCCTGTAGAGCAGTTTATAACTGCTGTTCCTGTAGAACAGCTGGCTGCTTCTAAGCTCGGAGGGGAGATGGATTGGAGCTCGGAGTTCTTGGTGGGAATCACGAGGAATGTCCCAAGACCGTGGACATCCTCTCCTAAAAACCAACAGTGCCACCTCATTGTCTCCTTATCTCCTTTTTCGTTGTCTCTTGCTCCCTTTTAATGCCAAAACCTGGAATCACAATGCATTAGTCACGTAAATAGAGTGCCTACCCTTCTTCCTACAAACAACATGAATAAACTAAGAAATGCATGCATAAGCAATAAAAAATGAATGGTTTGAGGAAGTAGAATAGGCCAAAATGAGCCCAAATTGTACCAAAATTGGGGCTCATCATCACCCCCCAGCTGAACCATTTGCTCATCCTTGAGCAATTTTGCCCCGGCTCCTTGTCCTTGGCCGAGAGCTGGGGCCCAAAACCTGCTCCTTCTTCTCTATTTTTGGGGCCTCTGTTTTCTCTGCCTCAGGTGGAGACGAGGGTGGTGCTTCTTCCCCCTTTTTCATTTCCTTGAGCCGGGCTTCAGAAGGCGACTGGCCTATTTTCTGCGTCCAAGAAGTGACTTTTGGGCTTCCCTTCTCAGGGGTGGCCTGTGTTTTAGAGGGAGTTCTTGTATTGGGTGAAGTAGGGATGTCTCCTGAAGTGGGTTGGCTGCTGGGTGGAGGCTGCGACTTATCTGTTTTCATTCTCTGACTCCTCCTTGCTTCGGAAGGTAGAGGGATCTCCCTCTCTCTTTTTTGTTTGGGTTTTTCCGGTGTGTTGAGGGCAGCCAGTGCTGCTGCCGCTTCCTTTTCGAGGATGCTAGACTTCTCTTTCTTGTGCTTTGCTCTCTCAGAGCTCCTTGTAGAGGGTCCCTCCTCCTTTGGTTTCGGGCTTCCTGCAGAAGACCCTTCCTTGACCGGTTTTGGGCTCCCTGCAGGAGCATCTTCCTTAGCTCTGGGGCTTCCCGTAGGAGCCTTTTCTTTTAGCACGTCTGGGCTTCCTGCAGGAGCTTTTCCTTTTTCTTTCGGGCTTCCTGTAGAAGCTTTTTCCTTTAGCAGTTTTGGGCTTCCTGTAGAAGCCTTTTCTTGAATTTTTGGGCTTCCTGTAGAAGCCTTTGTTTTTGTTTCCAGACTTCCTGTAGAAGTCTGTTCCTTAGTGATTTTCAGGCTTCCTGTAGAAGACCCTACTTTGTCCACTTTCGGCCCTCCTGTAGAAGACCCTTTCTTTACGCTCTGTGGGTCTTTTGTAGAAGATCCCTTCTCTGTTTTTGAGCCTCCTGTAGAAGCCTTCGTCTGCTTTCCTGTAGGCGTTGTTCTTGGGCTTCCTGTAGAAGCCTGCGTTTGTTTCCCTGTAGATGCAACTGTCACCACCTTTTCTTACTTGGCTGCATGGATTTTGCTTTTGGTTTTGACTGCAGGAGCTGACGAGGTGCTTGGGCTGACAGGGACCACCTCCGCTTTGTCCATTCTGCTCTTCATCCTCTGTTCTCTTGCTGTCAAAACAGGTGTGTCACCCTCCTCTTCGTCTTCCTTTTCTTCTTGCTTCCTCTTTTGTTCCTTCCTCTGCACCGTGGCAGGGGTCTTCGGACCTGGTTTCCTCTTTTCTTTGGCCACTGCCTCTTTGTCTTCACTGCTGGAGGAGCCACTATCTTCGACCAGCATTTTGATGTCCCCATCTTGTGTTAGATTTCTAAATGACTCCCAAGAGAGGGGAACTTTATAGGAATGCAGTGCATCCTCTACAAGCAACTTGATCAGCCCATGGTGTGCCACCTGATCTGGGACGCCACCCTCTAGCTTCGTAGCACATTCCATTAAAGATTGCAACAGGAAATAAAGAATGCTTAATTTCTTTTCTACAGGAAGCTCACTTCGGTGCCTTAATTCATTCAGCAATCGGAAATGGTACCCGTAGACGATGCTATAGCGCCCCTCACATGTAATATATTTCATAATCTGTAAGCTGACCTCGTTCCAAGGTGGTGTCAAACTGTTCCTTCGTACTCCATTCTTATCCTCGGAGAATTCTTCCTCAGGTGGAAAGAATTCCTTCTTTGCTTGCTGGCTCTGTTTTCGTTCTTCTTTATCCCACGGGAGACCCATAGGAAGCTCAGTGATTCTACTGATGGACTGCGGGGTTATCTTGAGGCTTAGGCCTCTGAAATTGACTGTGGCCAGCACCTTGGATTTTGGCCTCAGGGCCTGCAAGAATTCCTCGGCCACTTCCTCATCGTACCCTTGCAACTTATCACAAAAAGACATCCACTGTGCTTGTGTAAAGGGCTCTACCACTGCCTAATTTCTCCTCAATGTGGTTGAATTAGTGGGCTCTCGTCTGATAAACCCACCAGGCATGATGAGCACGGTGGTTTTGAGCACAGGTGGTAAATACAAAGGGAATTCGGTCTTATAGACAGAGCATGCAATGAATTCACAAAACCACAGTCTAATTATACCTCTATCCTGTAGAAGCGATAGTATGGGCACGGCAATCCAATATCTTTTATGACCAGACTGTGAATAATGACCTTGCCACCTTTGAAAACCAATTGCGGAAGGAGTTTCAGGGTTACCTCTTTTCCGCCACCTTTTTTTACGTGAAGACTTCACCTTCCTGTAGAGACTGCTTTCCTGTAGATACTGCTTCCTGTAGGACTGCGTTCCTGTAGAAACTGTTCCTGTAGGAGCAGTGCGCAGACTTCGGGGGGAGCTATAGTTGGACAGCGGTCGAGAGGTGCCTTACCAGCGTTCAGGTAGCCGAGAGCTTGGCGTATCAACATGCAGAGGTAATCAGAGGAGCTACTCGAGTTTTGAAGTGAGGTTGATGGATATACACGCTTAATCGAGCCGATTAGATTTTGAATCGGCGCAGCTCGTGGCGCGGGGGGTGAGCTGTCCCCGCCGGACCGTTGGGTGACGTCACCCATCATCCGCCTACACATTCGCTTGCTGCCGCGTTCATTCCCACAGATCTGCCGCCACCCTTTTCGGTTAAACTCGTTTCACGGTTGACGGGACTAATCTTCACGTGCGTGCTACGTGTGTCTTTTGTCGTGGCTGCCACCTCATCATCTGACTATCCCTTCACTAGCCGATGTGGCCAGTCAACTGGCCTTACGGCCGCTCAACCATTCACCTTTATGCCATGCAAAACAAATCAAAGTAATATCCATGCGATTTGATGGAGAGAAGGATTAGAACACTTACCTGCGTGCGGCTGCACATGATTTCCAGTTTGTGGACGATGGATTTACCTGCTGCACGCGGCTTACACAGACCCGGAGGCACATGGCTACCGGTTGCTGACGCTGGAGTGGATGGTTTTGCGTTCATGCACCCGTGTTTTATCTCGGATGGCGGTGCTGTGGACGGTATTCACTCGAGCAGGTTGAACTGTTACAGGATCCCCGCGAGGGGTCTTGTCACAGTCCTTTCTCCTTGGGTGCATGCTGCATGCTGGCGGTTCTGGCTTCTCGATCACGATCCCAGCGCTTCTGATGCATAACGTGGATGTGGTATGGCTCTCGGTGCTTGGTTTTTCTTTGACAGATGTTTTTTCATGAGAACTCATTGCTTTGTTGTGCTGCTGCAGGGATCTTGGTTGCATGGCGACGAGGATGGTGGAGCAAGATAATAGCAATGTTCAGGGGTGCCATCAGTGGCATGCATGCATTCAATCCACTCCTCAGTCGCTAGATCTTCATTTGAAACACATTTCGGCCGTCGCAACCTTCTACAGGAAGTTTCCTGTAGAACACAGAGCTTCCTGTAGAAATTTTGCACTTTCCTGTAGAAGATCCGCGTCTTCCTGTAGGAAGACTGTCTGTTCCTGTAGAAAACTGTATCTTCCTGTAGAAGATCCAAATCATGATAAAAATTGCACATACCTTGAAAAACATTGTTATTCTTGGAGGAGGTGTTGATGACATCCTTTGATAGCATGATGAAGGCCCCTGGCTTGGAGTGGAGAGGCTTCTTCTCCTCCATAGAACATCTGCATGCAAAACTTTTATTGTGCTTATTGTTTTTTTTCTTTTTTTCTCTCTTTTTTTTTTTTTTTTTTTTTTTTTTTGAAAAGATAGCAGGGGCACCCCAAAGAGGTTTTCACCCTTGCTACCTGCCCTGAGCACCTCAAAGAGGTTTTCACTCAAGGATCTTTTTTAAACTTTCTTCTTTTTTTTTTTTTGAAAGACAATAGGAGCGCCTCAATGAGGTTTTCACCCCTACTGCCTGCCTTGGGCGCCTCAGAGAGGTTTTCACCCAAGGATCTTTATTTTTTCTTCTTCTTTTTTTCTCTCTCTTTTTTTTTTTTTTTCTCTTCAGGGTATGCCCAAGGTGGAGGCAGAACCCTTCTCTATGACCAAAACAGATTTCTCCATAGTGCTGATAAACTCTTGTCTTGAGAGAGGTCTTCTATAGATCTTCAATCGGTGCCCATTGACAAGCATGGGAATGGCTTCCTCATCAATGGTTCGAATGAGGACAGATCCATTGTCATGGCACTGCTCCACTACATATGGTCCTAGCCATCTGGTTCTCAACTTCCCCTTGAAATCTTTGAATCTGGAGTCATACAACAAAGCCCAATCTCCCGGCTGGAATTGCTTGTCATGGAGATGTTGGTCATGCCACACCTTTCTCTGAAGTTGAACCACTTCTGAGTGAAGGAGGGCCTGCATGCGGTGCTCATCCAGTCCATTCAGCTGCAATAACCTTTCTTGCTGTGCATGGCTGAGATCTAGGTCCAGCTGAGCTGCCATCCTCAAAGTGTTATACTCAAACTCAATGGACAGCAAAGCTTTCTTCCCATAGACCAGCTCATAAGGTGTGAAGCCGGTGGTGGTCTTCCAAGTGGTGTTGTAAGCCCATGTGGCCTCAACCAGGCGATCTGCCTAGTCCTTTCTGCTGCTGCTCACCACTTTGGTCAAGATCCCTTCTAATGCTCTATTGGTGACTTCCACCTGCCCATTTGCTTGAGGATGATAGGGGGTGGAAGTCCTATGCTTGATCTTGTGATGAGCTAGGAGATCTTCAACCAAGTGGGAGGTGAACTGGCTCCCTTGATCGATGACCAGCTCTCTTGGATAGCCAAACTTATAGAAGATGTTCTCTCTTATGAACTCGGCCACTTTTTCTTCTGTTGCTGCTTTGATTGCTTTGGTCTCTGCCCACTTCGTCAGGTAGTCAGTGCACACAATGATGTAGGATCTCTGCCTCGAAGAGGGATTGATTTGACCCACAAAGTCCATGCCCCACTTCTCAAATGGCTCAAGAGTCACTTGAGGTTGGAGAGGCATCTCATCCCTTTGGGTCGGTTTCCCCATTCTCTGGCATTGGTCGCACTGGCTGACATATCTTCTGACATCTTGATGAAGTGTGGGCCAATAGTAGCCTGCCTGCAGGATCTTGAAGGCAGTTCTCTTTGCTGCAAAATGTCCTCCACAAGGCCCATCATGACAGGTGAGGAGGATGTCAAAGACTTCCTCTTCCCTTACACAACGCCTTAAGATTTGATCGGGGCCAAGCTTGAACAGGTTGCCCCCAATCCAAGTAAATGAGGCACTCTTTCTGATGATTCTGCTCTTCTCTTTTGAAGAGAGGTGCGGAGGAAACTGAGCTAAAACAAGGTAGTTTGCTATATCAGCAAACCATGGAGAGAGTACTGAGATAGCAAACAGATGCTCATCAGGCATCTGGTCATCCACCGTCCCATCTTCACCTGCAGACAAGTCCAATCTAGATAAAAAGTCAGCAACAACATTCTCTCTACCTGGTTTGTCAACAATGGTTAGATCAAACTGCTGCAATAAAAGTAACCATCTAATAATACGAGCATTCACATCTGGTTTATTCATCAAATATCTAATAGCAGCATGGTCAGTATGTACAAAAGTCTGGTAACCAGTAATATAATGTCGGAACTTGTTCAGTGCATGGACTACAGCTAAGAACTCTTTCTCGGTTACAGTGTAATTCAGCTCTGCTTTGGACAAGTTTTTGCTGACAAAGTAAATGGCATATGGAAGTTTTTCCTCAACTTGTCCTAAAGCTGCACCTATGGCTTTGTTCGAGGCATCAGTGTGGATGTGCAAAGGTAGGGCCCAGTTTGGACCTCTCAAGATTGGTGCTGACACCAACTTGTCCTTTAACTCATTCAAACTCCTCTGACAATCGTCAGTCCACTTAAACTCCACATCTTTTGCCAACAGACCAAACAATGGTGAGGCTAACTTGCTGAAGTCCTTAATGAATCTCCGGTAGTATCCTGCTAATCCCAAGAAACTCCGGACATCCCTTACTTTTTGAGGAGGTGGAACCCTCTTGATGAGAGCAATTTTGTTAGGATCCACCTGCAATCCTTGGGAAGAAATAGTATGGCCTAGCACGGTCCCTTCAGTCATTAGGAATTCACATTTTTCAGGGCTGAGGGACAAGTTCATCTCGGTGCATTTGGTTAGGACTTTCCCCAGGTTGGACAATGCTTCCTGGAAGTTGGCCCCATAAGGAGTAAAGTCATCCATGTATATTTCCACTGCATCATGGACCAACTCCGAGAAGATGCTCAAGACAGCTCTCTGAAAAGTAGCAGGAGCATTGCATAGCCCAAAGGGAAGGACTCGGTAGGCAAAGGTACCCCAAGGACAAGTGAAGGTGGTCTTATCTTGGTCTTCCGGGCTGATTTGGATTTGATTGTACCCGCTAAACCCATCCAGGAAAGAGAAGAACTTCTTTCCTGCCAGTCCATCCAACACTTGATCTATGAGAGGTAGAGGGAAATGGTCTTTTTTGGTAGCTTTGTTCAGCTCACGGTAATCTACACAGATCCTCCACTTCCCATTCTTCTTGGGAACCAACACTAGAGGGGACACCCATTCACTATCTGAGATGGGGTAGATGAATCCGGCATCCAATAGTTTTTGCAATTCTTCCTTGACAATGTCTTTAAGGGCTGGATTCATTCTCCTCTGAGGTTGCCTAACCGGTTTACAGTCCTCTTTGATGTATATATGATGAGTACAGACCGAGGGATGGACTCCTTTCATCTCCTTATAGCTCCAAGCAAAAGCATCTAGGTGGCTGGCCAACAGGTTGCACAGCTCCTTTTCCTGAGAAGGAGATAGGGAGGAGCTGATTTTCAATGCTCTCTCAGGGCCGAACTCCACATTCTTAACTCTGGGAGTGACAGGGTTGGTTGTACAAAGGTCCACTAAGGTGCTAGCTTGGGCATCCTCCACCAATTTTTCTAAAGGTAGGGCACTGGTAGGTGGGTTTTGGATCAAGTTCTCAATCAAATCATCCTCGGTTGGGGGATTTCTTCTATTGGTTTCTATGGTACACAGAGGTGCTGAATACACCTCGTCTTCTTCTCCTTCTTCCAACCAGAGTGGTAAGTCATGCTCCAAAGAGGGTTGGGCAGGAGGGTATAGGACAAGTTGCTTGGACATAGGACCATTTTTGATGGTCATATTTCCGGCACGACAACTGATATAGGCATCTGCAGTGGCTAACCAAGGCCTTCCCAAAATGAGGGGATATCCAGTAAGCTTTGCCTTTGGTTGCAGAACCAGGAAGTCTGCAGGATACTCCCAAGAGTCAATAGAGACCAAGACATCCTCCACAATCCCTTCGGGAGTCACAGTGGAGCGATCTGCTAATTGCAGTACTGTCGAGGTCTTCCTCAAGGAACCTTGAAGATTGAGCTTGAGCATGGTATCCCTGGTCATTACATTAATGGCAGCCCCCAGATCAATAAGGGTGTGGGGTATGATGGTGCCATTGATGTGGACATCTACTACAGGACTTCCAGGATCTAAGTACTTTGGGCAGATGACTTGTCCTAGCATAAGGTCAGACAGTTGTCCTATGACATTGATAGTTGAAGCATCTTTCTTCCGTCTGCCTGGATGTTTGAAACACTTCTCCTTAACCAGCTTGTTATAGATTGGCACATCCTTGATGGCCTGGAGAAGGGGTATCTTCACACACAACTGCTTGAGCTCTCCCAGAAGCTCATCTTCTTCTGGGTTGGGTTGTGTGGTGGCTGTAAGTCTCTCAGGAAAGGGTGGAATAGGCTTTGGTTCACTTTCCTGATGGTCTTCCTCTTCCTCTGGGGGAGGAGGTTGGCGATCTGGAAGAGTCTTTCCAGATCTAAGATTGATCTCCTGGATCTCCACAGCATAGGTAGGGCATGAGGTCTCCCCAATATATACCTGCTGAGCCTGTCTATTGTTGGGGTTCGGGTTCGGTTGAGCAGGCATTTGAGGTTGCCTTGGAGGAGCAGGAGGTAATGGTTGTGGCTGAACTGGAGGTGGAGGCAGAATGGCGGGAGGAGTGTTGTATTGGGGCCTCCACCCCGACTGAGGAGCACTCCATTGAGGCTGCGACTGGGTATGTGAGTGATATGGATGAGAAGTAGGTTGAGTAGGGTACTAAGGTGGATAAGACCATGGAGGAGGCATGGACCATGAAGGGTGAGCAGGGGGACCCCAGGAAGGCATAGGAGTTGACTGGTTGGGGTTGTAATAAGCTTGAGATGCCCCTTGCATCCCCTGCTGATAAGGTCTAGATCCTTGAGGCCTCCTTTGGTTGATGAAGTAGAGAGGTTCAGTGGGGGCCTCGGTTCCTTGGTACATGGTTTTAAACCCAGGTAAGGTTGGACACTGATTTGTTGGGTGGTCCTCCTCACAAACGAAACACACTTCAACCGAATGCAATGGACATTCGTTCTTAGGGTGTCTTCTGGTGCACCTAGGACAGAAGACAGCCAAGGCTCTCTCAGCTTCTTCTTTCTTCTGCTGGATCCTGAATGTGTCCAGCTGCATGGCAATGGTCTGTCTCACCTCACTCTTAAGATCTTCTAATTGGTTTGTAAACTCATGTTTGGAGAAAGGGACACCGGGTGAGAGGAGATTTCCTCTACCTCGTTTTCTAGCTGCCCTGGAATGATTTCGAAACACAGTCTTGATGTCCTCATAAGGCAGTTGGTAAATGTCCCCCCCAGCTAACATGTGAAGGGTGTCTAAGAGATCTTCAGGGACTCCTCGGAGTAGAACCAACTTGAGGGATTCAGGGTCAAGTGTGCACCTGGCCCGTTTATAGCTAAGTTGGAACCTCTCCTCATAGTCCTCTAAAGACTCATCATTCCCCATGGTCATTCGAAAGATCTCTCCCTTGGTTTCCTTGGACCTACAATAATCCCTATACTTGGTATTGAAGGCTTGCTGCATCTGAGCCCAAGTAGCGATGCTATTCCCAGGTAATCCCATGAACCAGCGTAGTGATGCATCCTTAAGAGTGGAAGGGAAAAGCTTCAGCTTTTGCTCATCTTCAGTATAGTCATAGGTTCTACAAAGGACAACAAACTCAAACAAGAAGGTATCAGGATCCTCAGTGGTCAGTCCATGGAAGTGAGGCAAGGCGGAGGGGTTAATGTTTTTCATTTTCATCTCTCCATTGGTCTCTCGGATGGGGAAAGCTCCTTCTATTCTCTCATCTTCTCTCCTATTATCAGCCATGGCTTCAGATGGAGTGGTCTCTAACTCTTCTTCTTCTATAGGGTCTTGGTATATCTCAGGATGTTCACCTATAGGTTCCTCTGGGTCACTGTCACCAAAGAAGAGAGAAGGGTGACTCAGTGATGTGGTGGGGGTGTTTGGTAGGAATTTGCCTGATCTATCTCGGTTCCTACGAGGCATGAAATGGAAAGGACTTTTTTTTCTTTTTTTTTTTGAGTGCTTTTGCTTTTTCTTTGGTACCTGCAAAACTGAAACAAAGTGATCTACAACTAACTATATTGCTCAGAATTGGAAAGCTAATCTAGGAAAGCAAGAAAAATTACTCTAGGAAAGCAAGAAATATTAGTCTAGGAAAGCAAGAAATATTAATCTAGGAAAGCAGGAAATATTAATCTAGGAAAGCAGGAAATGCTAATCTAGGAAAGCAGGAAATGCTAATCTAGGAAAGTAGGAAATGCTAAGCTACTTTTGCAGAATGGAAATGAAATAAACTACTGAGCAGAAGTAAGAGTACGAAAGTAGAAGAAAAGCAACAATTACTAATACTCTGACGCTTCCCCAGCAACGGCGCCAAAAAGATGGTGAGCTCCAGTATTGCAGCAATAATGCTACAACTCCTGGGGCTTCATGTCTCTCATTTTATCAACCCGGTAGTTCGTACAAACTTGGAAGCGACAGTGCTATATGCACAAGTACTAGCTCTTGTCGCAGCTGTCACTTGGTCAGCTGGCACAAGTCCGCTAGGGCTCAAGCCAACTTCTATAGGCTCTCAGAAGAAGCTTGCTAATTGATGGACGAAAGCTATTCTCAAAGGAAAACTACTCTACTTGACAAAATGGACTGAAAGCAAATCAAAGCATGTAAACCTAGGAAACCCTAATTTAACTAGTCTAACCTCTACAATGCAAGAAATGTGAATGAAACTTCTACCAATGCTGCTGTTACCTCTAATAAGTGCAAATGCATGGATCTAAACTACTTGCATCATGAAAGATATGTTTTTGTATTTTTCCTTTAGGTGAATGGAATGGTTGTGATCTTGTGCTAACTAGGGTTTGGTTGTGCAGATGGGATGGAGAAGGAAGGAAAGCGTGGGACAGGTTGGGGACGCTAGGAGAGGTCCCTAGGGATCCTTAGCATCCATCCACGGAGGTTCCTCGCATTCAGATGCTCAGCAACCGAGAGAGTGGCCTCCTACAGGATGGCTGTGGAGGATCCTACAGGATACTCTGTTTTCTACAGGATGTCTACAAATGGCTACAGGATGACCTACCGAGAGTGTTTGGAGTGATGGAGGGGTAATGGAATGGTAGAGGGAGATGTGTAAGGTAGGAATGAGGCTGGTGATGGCGGTAGAAGTGGAAGAATAGGATGGGAAGTGAGTGTAGGGAGGAGGATGGAAGGTAAAGGGCTATGTCAACGAAAGGGCTAGAGAATGGAAGTACGTGAGGAGTGAAAGACTTTGGGGGATAACAGAGTGGAGCAGGGGTCAAAGATGTGTTTGCATGCGTGATTAAGATGGAGGACGAAGTGATGGAATGAGAGAAAGCAGTGTAAGTGAAACAAATGCTTATGACTGTCACCAAACCGAAAATGCATCAACCTAAACTACCTGTGCTTGTAAATTCAATGAACAACAATCTAAACGCGAAGGAGAATGTGCATGAAGCTGTGGTAAAGGAGTGTGGTGCAGGTGTGAATCATGTGGAAGCATCTAACATAACGTGACTGTGTTTGCAGTAATCATGGAATCAAGAAATGCGTATTTTTGGTGGTTAGTCATGGACTTCACTCCAATCCCAGATGAGACAGCAGTGAGCCTTAACAACCTTTTTGTTGGAGCTCCAATCGATTATATCTATCCTTTGCTACACTAAGCAAGTAAAAACAAATTCATCATAAGCAAATCCTATCTAAACTCATGAAAACAACTAAACTAGCAACCTGTAATTCGAATTGCATGTGAAAATGAAAAGCTCAAAGCGCTGAGATGAAATGGAAACAACACTACAGCAGAGGGGACCTATGGCTCTCAGGTTGGGCCCTAACCTGAGAGCTATAGTCTCCTTGAGAAACTCAGAACTAGATCACAAACTGCCTTCTTTATTCATAATCTGATGTCATGCCAAATTGGCTTACAAAAAGGAACGAAAACTGAACTGTGCTCCAAAATTACAATAGCAATACGAGAGTTTCAACAACCTCTCTAAGGCTAAGGCCTCCATACTTATACAAAAACGATGGTCCAACAAGTGTCCTTGATTTTAGGAGCTCGGCTGTCCAACTAGAGTTTAACTGCTGATCCTGTAGGACGGTCATAACTGCTGTTTCTGTAGAGCAGTTTATAACTGCTGTTCCTGTAGAACAGCTGGCTGCTTCTAAGCTCGGAGGGGAGATGGATTGGAGCTCACAGTTCTTGGTGGGAATCACGAGGAATGTCCCAAGACCGTGGACATCCTCTCCTAAAAACCAACAGTGCCACCTCATTGTCTCCTTATCTCCTTTTTCGTTGTCTCTTGCTCCCTTTTAATGCCAAAACCTGGAATCACAATGCATTAGTCACGTAGATAGAGTGCCTACCCTTCTTCCTACAAACAACATGAATAAACTAAGAAATGCATGCATAAGCAATAAAAAATGAATGGTTTGAGCAATTAGAATAGGCCAAAATGAGCCCAAATTGTACCAAAATTGGGGCTCATCAACTGTCCTAATCTTTTGAGGGGAAAGCAGCAGATTGTATAGAGAAGCACAGCTAGCTTACATCATCAGTGACGAAAAGAATCCTTCCAATCATCCCATTTATGCTGTGGACACTGACTTTGGAGCATGTATCCTCCAAATTGAAGAATCCCAAAAGGCCTCGTTGCAGCTTAAGAAACCAAGAGTCCAGGCCGAGGGAGAGCAAGAAAGTCAAGTTTGGGAAATGTTCTTTGACGGAACATGTTCTAGGGAGACTACAGGAGCAGGGGTGGTGCTGATATCTCCAAAGAAAGAAAGAACACATCTATCTTTTAAGCTGGATTTCCAAGTTACCAACAATATAACAGAGTATGAGGCTCTGATATTGGTCCTTAACGCAGCTAAGGACAGAGGAATCAGGAGCATGAAGGTGTTCAGAGATGTTGATCTTATCATTCAGCAAGTAAACAAAACATTTCAAACAGAGCACCCAAGGCTCAAAGCGTATAGAGACGAGGTATGAAGACTCAAAGATTCTTTTGATAATTTTTGTATCTCATATATCCCTAGAGTCAAAAATCAGCTTGCTAAGTCCCTTGCTGTTTCTGCTAGTATGTTTATCCCTCCCATGCCTCCCAGACTAGTTTATGAAGTTCAAATGAAATATAGACCATCCTTGCCTAATAATATCCAGCATTGGAAAGTTTTTGAAGATGATGATGAGGTAAATAGATTTCTTCAAGCCATTGATGAATTCTCTGAAATGCAAATTGATCAAGAAAATGAAGCCTTGGAAGAAAATTCCCATTCTCAGCTTAGAAACAAAATTGGCAAAGATAGCATTGTCCAACTGCCCAACAATCATATACCTAAAGGCCTAGTCCCTTTAGAAAAGTTGTTTGACCAGAATGATGGGCCTTATATGGCTGCCCAAAAAGAAGACCAATCTGTAGTCCATAGGCATAACATAGGGAGTCCAAAAAAACCAAGATATATAAATCTGTCCACCCATCTGTCTGCTACCCAGAGTTCTGAGTACTGCAATTTAATGAAGCAATTTACTGATGTTTTTGCCTGGGAATATAGTGGCCTGAAAACATATGACAAAAAGATCATCTAGCACAAAATCCCTTTAGAGAAATACACCATTCCTTTCAAGCAGAAACTGAGACCCATAAATCCCTTGCTCCTCCCTCTGACTGAAAAGGAAATCAAGAAGTTGTTGGCTGCCAAAATCATAGTCCCTCTCAGATATTCAAAATGGGTAGCCAACTTGGTGGTGGTAAGGAAGAAGAGTTGAGAAATCAGGCTCTGCATTGGTTTCAGAAACTTGAACAAATTCTCTAAGAAAGAAAATTACCCTCTGCCCAAGATGGAGCATTTGCTGCAAAAAGTCTTAGGAGCCAAAGTGATGTCTTTCCTGGATGGATTTTCAAGGTATAACCAGGTTGCTGTACATCCAAATGATCAAGAGAAGACTGCATTCACCACTCCGTGGGGCACTTTTATGTATTCTAAGATGCCTTTCGGGATGATGAATGCTAGAGCCACTTTTTAGAGGGCTATGGATATAGCATTTGTAGGAGAGAAGGATAAATTTTTCCTTGTCTACCTTGATGATATAACAGTATACTCCAGCAGCAATCATGAACACTTGTAGGATTTGAAGAAAGTATTCCTAAAATGCAGAAGGTTAGGGATTTCAGTCAATCCTAAAAAGTCACAGTTTGCTTTAGAGGAGGGCAAGCTGTTAGGACATGTTGTTTTTGCCGCAGGTGTCCGAATTGACCCAGAAAGAGTAAGAGCAATACAAACTTTGTCTATCCCAAGATCAAAGAAGGATATCGAGTCCTTTCTGGGCAAGATTAATTTTGTAAGGAGGTTTATTCCAAAGTTTGCAGAACTTGTAAAACACATTACCTCCATGTTGAAAAAGGGGTCAGAAGTCAAGTGGATTGAAGCAATCCCTACTAGGAAAGCTGATCATCATGTGGTCATGAGGTTCTTGATAGAGAATATCTTGACCCGATTTGGTTGTCCGCATAAATTAGTCACAGACAATGCAGTAGCCTTCAGGGCAAAAGAATTGGTGGACATGTGTGCCTCAATGGGCATTAAGCTAGTCCATTCCACCTCATACTACCCTTAGGGCAATGGTCTAGCAAAATCTTCCAACAAGAGTCTGATAAGGATAATTAAAAATATGTTGGAAGACAACAAAAAGAATTGGGATTCTAAGCTCAAGTATGCACTATGGGCTGACAGAGTAACCACCAAGAAATCCACAAGGAATTCTCCATTCAAGCTGGTATATGGCACTGAGGTCATATTCCCAATTCAGTTAACCCTCCCTGTGGAAAATTTCTTGCAAGAAGAGCAAAGTGAAGAAGAAGACATGGCAAAAAGGATCACTAATTTAGCAGAGGTACATCAAATCAGAGAACACCTAGCTGAGAAGTCTACAGCACATCAAAAGAAGATCAAAGAAGCTTTTGACAGAAGGACAAAAATAGATAATTTTCAGGTTGGAGACTTGGTTCTTAAGTGGGATACACTGAAAGAGAAGAAAGGCAACCATGGGAAGTTTGATTCTTTTTGGACAGGGCCTTTTATCATTTCTCAGATCCAAGGGAAAAATACCTTCATACTGCGAAGTATGGAAGGGGAGGCAGTTTTTGATGGCCCAATTAATGGGCGTTTTCTGAAAGCTTATGTTATTTAAGGTCTTTGGGCCTTAAAGTTGTAAATATGTTGTTTTATTAGTTTAGGTGTAAGCTTAATTAGACTCCATGCCTAAAGGAACACTAGGAAATTTTGCTAATCTAGTTTTCACAGGGAAGGCAATGGTCTACAGTTCTTGAGACCTCACAAGGAGGATCTCATCCCCAGAAGGAGCCAGTGTTAGCTCTGCTGTATGACGATGATTTTTTAAAAGTCAAAGATGATCTTGGTCCATTTGGTTCCGCTAAAAAGAATCTCACAATGGTCATCTTCTCATTCCCTTGCACCGCTCATTCTCCCTTCATTAGTCCCAAAAATGATTAATTCCTTTACTAGGTTCGGTTTAATCACTGTCGCAAATTGCATCCATGTACGTATCAAGGCCGCGCCCCTTGGCTTCCGCCGATGCAATATTGCGATGCGATCTGATCGCAAATCGCATCTGGGTATGTATAAAGGCTGAGCCCCTCAGCTTCCACTGATGCGATATTGTGATTCGATTCGATCGCAGTCGCACGTCGCCATATATAAAGGCCCAAGATCCAAAAACTAGATTCAACGACTCCCGTCGCGCTCGATAAAGCGACTTGCCCGATCATCCCTCTGCCGTCCGATCAGCTCCACCAAGATCCAATGGCCCACGCTCATTCCGCTCCCGCTTCTTCCGATATCCCTCGCCAAGCCATCTCCACCATCTATCCTCCTGATCCAATGACCGACCCTTCTCCTTCCTCCTACTCATCCACCTGCTGTGTAGTTCGCGTCTCTTAACTGTTTTGTGCTCTCGAAGGATGAAGGTGACCAGTCTACCAGTACCAGGTGCATTTCCTCCTCAACAACCGCATTCAAAAAATAGTATGGCCAAGAAGGAAAAGAACAGAGAACGAATAGGAAAATGCATTTAATAGTTATCGAAATTCATCCCATACGACACTCCAGCCACTTGAGAGGACAGTAGAGCACCCAAGAAGATCAAATTCATCCACTACAGCAAGCAATCGCACTCAAACTCTATCAGGCAGTTAAAGCGGTCGGTGGTTAATTATGACCCCTCCATACTTAGAATGGCTGAGTGCCTTTGTAATGAAACTCTATATATACCCAGAAATAAGATGTAATCAGGGTGGATGGTTGATGTTTTGATGTAAGGTTCAACTTCTCGAGACTGTAACTACTTTGATACTTGCAGTGTCTCGTCTTCATTTTCAGCTAATACAAGCTTCTTTTGCTGTTAATTGCTCACTTTCCATTACTATTCTGTTCTAGGCTTTGCCTGATATGCAGTTTTCCTGAACTCTTGATGTTTAGCATTAGAGGAGCTATCATCCTACCTCTATGTTAAAATCTTGCACGTATTAGTGAATGTGTTATTCAGGTTTCTTTTCACTTAGTGACAGAGAGCTGTCATCCTGTCTGTACATTAGGGAATTAGATTTGCAGACCTATTTACTGGTTGCAGTCAGCCATCACAAGGTCTTGTGCATCTGCTGGTGTGGTCAGTATTCTCCATACTCACCCAATCTCTGAACTGTGAGTAATTGGTGGTCTAAAGCCTTGTAGTCTGGGGGTGTTCATGCATATCTAGAGTTAATCATAGTAGAAGTGGTTATCTAGCTTGAACAAGCATCATTCCTCCAATTCATCCATTTGCAACAATAAGTTGAATTTGTAATGTTCTCGAGCATCTCCGAGCTACAACCTAGGAGAGTTTCTTGGGATGATAATAGATGCATCATGTGATCCATCTCTTTTGCAGTGTATGCAATGCACATCTGACTTTTCTCCTTGAGAGTGCTTGCCCCCCCTGCCTCTGAAATATCTTCCTCTTCCTCTTCGACCACCTCTTCCTTTGGAAGAATCTTGAGCAAGATTATTTTCTCTATGTGCAAGACACACAACCTCATCAAAAGACTGAGGAGTTGTCTTCTTCCCAAAAGCTTTCTCTCTTTCAACATTTTTTTGCACAAGGGAGTCAAAGGTAATATCTTTGAGGTTTCCATTTGCTTGCAATGACTCAAGATAATTTGAGTAAATGGGATAAAGTACCTTGAGAAAAGCTATCAAAGGAATGTCCAGTTCAACATTAGTGACTTTGATATCATGCATAATAGATTTTATTTCTGATGCAAGAGCAAGAGGATCATCATTTTGTAATTCAAGGGTGAACAATTTAATCATGAGTTGAACAACTTCAAGTGTAGACTGTGAGTCATAGAGTTCCTTCAATTTTTGTAAGGCTTCGAAAGCATTTGAAAATGGCGAAATATGGCGACTCACCTCTTCATTTACTGATGTTGCAATCACTGCATAAGCCTTGCTGTTCTTATTTTCCCAAATGACAAATTCCTTGTCTGAGGTAGGTTGTTCTAGCTCTTTGTCTCCATCTCCAACACACACTCCTTTCCATAGCTCATTAAAAATGAGAGTGTGTTTGATTTTTCGCGACCATTCTGGATAATTCTCCTTGCCAGTGAGAACCACTCCCACAATAGATATCAGTGAATGCATTTTAAAAAAAAAAGTACCCTGCTGCCAATATATAAAAATGCACTTCTTTGTGGTTAAAAATTGCACTCTGATATATTAAAAAACAGAGGTATTATTTATACAGCGTTATGGAGGAGCATTTATATATGGGGATAACGTATATATGAAAACAACGTTATGTATGGAGGCCAAACAACGTGGATACAATGTATATATGCCAAAACAGTACTTAAAAGCAATGCACATATATATCAAAACAACAGTTATATATATGAAAACAACGCATAGAGGTCAGCGTTATATATGAAAACGGTGTGGGAGACAGTAGAAGAAGCAGATGGCATCGTGAAGAAGGAGCCAAAAATTTGCTGAGCTCCTCGTCGTTTCTACTAGCTGAATGTGTCGGGGTAAAATCCTTCCAACCAGAACGTGCACTAGAACCACTGTTAAAAGAAGCAAATCCTCTGGATCCTCGACCTCCGGAGGTTTCGTACCCAGAACCTCCACTGCCAGATTTCTCTTTATATGCCCCGCACTTGAAACAACTGGAGCGATTGGAAAAATTGTGAGCACCACACCCGCCTGAAGAGCAATACGAGTCACCTGGTCTCACATCTGAGCAATCCTTCCAACCGGAATATCTAAGGGCGGATCTTCAAAAAGGCTCTTATTACACAGTGGCAGCCTATCGTCGATTGCAGGAAAACTGCGGAGCGGAATCGAATGTGGGAGTATGGTGTTTGAAGGAGGCTTTGACAGAGGGCGAGCTTTATACAGTGTTTACGGCCAGAGTCATTTTCCTTGTGTTGTCAACTATTTTACTACAACCAGTAGAGACTAATTAATAAACCAAACTTGTATTATGTAGAGAAAATGCAGGAGGACAATTATGCACAGCCCAGGGAGCGTAGAGGGTGCAGACAATGATTAAAAAATACCCTATGGCAGAGAGCCCAGAGAGCGCAGAGAATATGAGAGAGAAAATATGGCAGAAAAATAGATACAAGGAGTTACAACTAATTTTGGGAACTTGGCTCTGATACCATGTTAGAACAAGAGGTAACTCCTCAAATGTAATTATTCTATTGATTCAGTTCATCTCCTGATGACTCTCCATTTTCTCTATTATCTATTTACACTAATTACATATGTTCACCCAATACCTATGATTAGGTGTCAACAATCTCCACAACTAAACCTTATATTCAAACTCAATTATTAAGGACACATTAGGGAAGAATTTAATTAAAAGGTCCGATAAGAAGAATAATGGATTTAAGCTCTTGTTGTGAAGGACTTGATGTAGAATGTAGATATAAATACTAGTAGAGGGGGAATCTAGTCCATCAAAATATCGTAGAGTTACGGTAATATTTGAACAAAAGGAAAAACACTCAACTCAAAATAAATTGAGAAGAGAGACATTAAAGTCCAAGCAAGGCTACCAAAGAAAAGAGATATGATAAATAACCATTAAGGAAAATTATATGGAATCAACTACTAACATTATTAGACGAGAGTCCAACTAAAAGGATAAGAATAGTAATGAATTTATTCCCTAGCTATGAGATACTCGATGGAGAATGTACATACAGGTAGTTCATGAGATATTAAGTACATACAAGTATTAGTGGAGGGGGAATCTAATACATCAAAATAAGGTATAATTTTGGTAAGATTGGAAAGAAAGGAAAATTTTCAACTCAAAATAAGTTGAGAAGATGGACACTTAAAACCAAGCAATGAAACCAAAGGATAAGAAAGATGATGAAAAATCAGTGAGGAAAATAAGATGGAATCATTAATTACTAATATAATATGGATAAATTTGAAATTCATTGATCTCAAGAAGTTCCATGGGGTTTTCACTTTTTTAGTTCTCTCTTATTTGTTGCTTCTTAAGAGACACATGAGAATTTATTGTATATCTTATGGATGGAGCACTGAGTTTGGAATGAGAAATGGAAAGATCATCTTCAACCCAATTAAACCTTATTTACATATATTTTAACTATTTGGACATTGGGAATCCCAAAAAGGGGACCTCAAATTGACTAAGATGGACCAAACAAAGTATGAATATCAAGGTCAATATAAGGAAAGGATGGAAATTTACAATGAAGAAACCTATAAAGAATAGAAATTACCAAAGTTTGACTTAGAAAATCAACAAAGGGGACCTTTCTTAGGACCTAGACATTAAATGGGAAAAACATATTTAGACATCTAGGCTTAGGAAAGGAGCTAAGCAAGGGAAGGTTAATAACACTAGAAACCCATCTCAGGATGATGGAAGGCCTCATGGAGGTAATAATTCAATCCACGAGTGGATGTGGAGGAATCATAAATCTCATTGGATAATTCAAAAAGAAATGGTATGATTCGGGATCCCATTAATTAGGTCATCACTTTAGTTTGAAGGGCATCTTATATTTTAATTCTCTATGATAAGTATTTTAGCATGTTGCCATTTTTCATGTCTTAAAAAAATCTTACTTCATTTCATTTTGCAATGAAATTCATAACTTCTCATTTTTTTCCATATCAATTGAATAAATCATTTGTTTGCACAAGAAAGTTATGTGTACTTCCCTTCTTCTCTACCCCTAATTCAATTTACATCAACTATCTACTTCTTTTTTTAATTCTTCACTATGTTTTACACCATGCTTAGTAATAATGTTTAAAGTTAAATACTAGTAGTACTTGGAAAGGAAAAAAATGCCATGTTTGGAAATTCATACCCTATGAAAGCATCTTATGAGGCAATCTAAAGAGACATTTTCATTGAAATTGTCTAATTTCTTCCATTTAGATTTGAATGAAACTTCACTAATCTCTACAATATTTTGGGTCAACCTTAGTGGGAAATTTATGTCCTTTGTTTATTTGTATATGTACTTTCCAAGACCTATTTCTAGAACTAATTGTACTTAATAAAATTTTGAGCATGTGAGGCTAGAGTAAATAGATCCTTCATCTTCTCAAGAGGCATGATCTTTAAAATAGATCTAATAAGGCACTAAAGAAGACATCATTAATATTTCATATTTAGATCATAATGTGAATTTCTTTGAGGAATTGATCCAAGGATTGAATGAAGGATGTGATTCAACATGAGGATGTCAATTCAAGGTATGTGTTTATTTCCTTCTCCTTGAAATTTTATTTCAAGCATGTTATTTGTTGATGCCAATATAGTCTTAAAGACGCCCAAATTAATTCACTTGCCTCCAAAATGAATAAGAAATACATCCACTTTATCAAAATGCAAAGGAAAACCTTAAAATTATCCTTGTTAAATATTCTACAAATTCTGCAGATTGGGTTGGGTCTCGTTTTATTTTTATTGGAACACTCATGATTGAGGTTAGCACTCACTCCACTATAGATGAGACAGGGGTCGGGCCTCCTTGTGAGGTTGAGATTCGGGCTTTGAACAATTTATACAAGCTTTGGTAAATTTTTATCCTGATGGCCCAAATTTTCCTTGCATTTAACATGACATTTGAAACATAAGAAATACCTTTAATTTTACGTTGGTCACTAATTAAAAAGGTTTGATATTGACTATTGCCTTATGCAGACTATTGTCGTGTCTATATATATATATATATATATATATATATATATATATATATATATATATATATATAGATATAGATATATATATATAGTGAACCCAACGTTGAGATTGATCTTTGTTCAATGGGATTTTAGGATCCTTGATGGTGAACTATCTATTGGGAAATAAAATTAATGGTTTAAACAAGTTCTCCATTGAACAATTGTAAAATTAACCCAACACAACACTGTCTATAGCATAAAGGAACTTGATCTGCAATTTGAGAATGTGATGGCTCTAATTGAGCCTAAAACTAAAACATAATAGAGAATTCGAAAATGCACTGGCTCTATTATGTCTGGAACTAAAACTTAGACAGAGATTGGAAGCAAATATATAACATAAACTTGGAAAAAATTGAGTATGAGTAACCATACAACAAAAGGGAAAAATATCCTCTATTAAATAAATTCATTTCTTTAGAGGACATTAAAAAACCCTCACCTTCACACTTACACACCTCTCTAGCTAACATAACTCTCTCTTAGTCTGCAAAATATATTTTTAATACAAGATAATAATCATTTCAGATCCACTAATTTTGGATCTAAATCCTAAATCTAGAAAATATCCAAATAATGAAATGTTTACAATATATTTTATTACAAATACATAATAATTGAACTAACTACTAATTATGCTAATTAGATTAAACAATTAAAATAAATTGAAGAAATCCACTTTGTGTAGTAAATGAATTTCTGATCATCATGGTCAAAATGAATTTACTGATGGTGATGCTCCTGCTTCAGACTCTTGGGAAAGAAAGTCTTCACAAGAGTTTTCACAATGGTACCATACTTTGAAATTTGTGTCTTTGTCATCTAAGTAGAGTCTTCAATTGGTTGATTCTTCCACTTGATTAAATATTGATAATATTCTTTGCCTTTGGTTCTTTTCATCAATTTCTGGTCCAACATTGCTTCAATCTCCTTTGGAACTGCTTTTGGCAATTGGCTCTCCCATTCAACAATTTGATTTTCATCACTAATAGTGGCATCATTCAGAATAATGTATTCTTCTTTAAAATGTCATAAATCCATTACATTAGAGATAAATCAAATGTCAACACCTTGAGGGAGTTATATTTTATATGCATTTAAGGAAAAATTTCTCAAGATTCTACAATGACCAATCTTCTTCATTTTAAGTTTATTTTATGTTTTTGTTGGAAATCTCTCCTTTCTTAAATGTACCATGACTAAGTCACCAATCTAAAATTATTGTTGTCTCTTCTTCATGTCCACCCGTTATTTATATTTGCTGCTACTTTCTTGTAGTTGTTGTTTCACCCTTTCCTGCAACTCCTGCATACTAATTACAAAATCTTCTCTTGTTGCACTTCTAAATTCTTGATTACCCAAATTTCTTAATTCATATACACCTCTAGGATGCATTCCATATAAAATTTGAAATGGGATCATACCTGTACTCCTGTTGGGTGAATCATTATAAGAAAATCCGACTTTGGTGTGTACTTGATCTTGTTGTTTGGGACGATCACTTACCAAACTCCTTAGAATATTTCCTAGAATTTGGTTTACTACTTTTGTTTAACTATCAGAATGCGGATGATAAGCTGAACTGAAATTTAAATTGGTGCCTAGCTTCTTCCATAATGTCCTCCAAAAATGGCCCACAAATTTGGTATCCTTGTCTAACACAATACTATGAGGCAATCCATGTAGTCTCACAATTTCTTTGAAAAATAAATTTGCCACATTAGTTGCATCAGTGGTTTTAGTACATGGAATAAAATGTGCCATTTTTGAAAATATATCCACAATAACAAAAATAGTCATTACCTCATTGAGTTCGAGGTAACCCAAGAACAAATTCCATGTTGATTAAATCCCAAGGCCCATTGGTAATAGACAATTACTGATATAACCCAGTGTTCTCATTTCTTCCTTTCTTCTGCTAACAAATCCTGCAACTCTGCATAAATATATTCACATTGGCTTGCATTCCTGGCCAATAATAAAATGAATTTAACAAAACAAATATTTTGTTAGCTCTAAAATGTCTAGGCAATCCTCCACTATGTTTTCCTGTATTAAATTATTTGTCATGGAAGGTTTTGGAAAACCTATTTTGTTGTATTTATATAATAAACCATCTTGGATCATATAATTGGACCACTGTGTTGTATTTGTGCTCACATGATTTTTACATGTTGCATATGCTTCCTTGAAATCAACATCATTCTCATACATTTCTCTAAGTTCATCAAAGGCTATAACATGAAACTAAAGTTCATGTAGAATTAACTTAGTTCTAATTAATGTATATGCAACTTAAATTAAATTAGTAGAATTAAATTAGTTATAATTAATGCATATGCAACTTTATTTGAAGAACCATTGGTGTGCTTAATTACAAAGTAAATGTTTATAAAAACTCCACCTATTTAGCATGTCTCTGACTGAGTTTTGGTTGGTTGTTTATAAATTGTAAAGCATGATTTCCAATAACTAAAACAATCTCTTTAGGCATTAAGTAGTGTCGCCATTTTTTTAAAGCCTACATAGCACCATAAAATTCCTTGCCATATGAGGAGTATTTTTTCTTGGCTTCATTTAATTTTTCGTTGAAATAAGCTTTGGATGGCCCCCCTGGCTTAAAACCACTCCAATAGCACTATTGTTGGCATTCTTCTCCACTTGAAATGACTTTTGAAAATCAAGCAATACTACAATTGGTTGCTCTATGATCTTTTTCTTCAACAATTTAAATGTTTTTCTGGTGCTACAGTCCTCTTAAATGGATGATTAATTTCCTTAATGGTCTAAATAATTGGTGCACACAAACTACTAAAGTTTTTAATAAATGTTTTATAAAAGATAGAAAGCTCATGAAGAATTCTTACCTCATACAGATTTCGTGGAACTGGAAAATTTATAAGTTCTTGCACTTTATCTGGATCCATCTTCAACCCATATTTAGAAATTACAAAACCTAGATAAACTAACTCCTCTTTCATAAAATTGCACTTCTTTAAATTTATTAGCAATTTTTCTTTTTGCAGCATGCCCAAAACTAAATTTAAATGTTGTAGATGCTCTTCCCTAGTTTTGTTGTACACTAAAATATCATCCAAATAAACAATGACAAATTTACCTGTAAATTATTTTAAAACTTCATTCATTAACCTCATGAAAGTGTTGGGTGCATTAGTCAGACTGAAGGGCATCACAAGCCACTCATACAACCCATGATTTGTTTTAAATGTAGTTTTCCACTCATCTCCCTCTCTAATACGAATTTGATGATATCCACTTTTTAAATCAATTTTTGAAAATAATTTTTCTTCACTTAAATAGTCAATTAAATCATCAATTTGTGGGAGTGGAAATTGATACTTGATGGTAATTTTATTAATTTCCCTTGAGTCAGTACACATTCTTTGGCCTCTATCTTGTTTTGGACTTAATATCATCAATACAACAGAAGGACTTAAGCTTTCTTTAATTGAAAGATCTTTTTCCAATAATTCTTGAACCTATATTTTTACTTCTTCATTTTCTTGTGGTGTCATTTGATAAACAACTTTATTTGGAAAAGTAGATCCTAGAATTAAATCAATATGATGGTTGATACTTATAACAAGAAGTAGACTTCTTGGTAATTTTTCTACAATAATATCAGCAAACTGATCTAACAAATTTCTAATTTCCTTAGACAAATCATTTAATTTTGTGCTAGTAATAATTACTCGTGGTTTCCCAATTAAATCAAAGTGCAATTATTCTTTCTTTTCTTCCCACAACAACTCCTTTCCACTCATAAGAAACATGTTGTGACCCGCCTCTTCTTTGATTTCTTCATCTCGTAAAGGTAATGGTACATGCTTTTGCCCATATTTTTCAAAAGTGTGAGTATTTATTTTGCCATCATTTATGGCCTTCCTATCATATTTCCATGACCTCCCCAATAAAACATGGAAAATGTATATGAACATTATATCACAAATAACTTCATCCTTATATTTTTCATTCTAAGAATATGGTTTACTTGATATGCATCTTCAATAGTCTTTAAAAACAATAAGCCAATTTTATCTTGAATATCAAATCTCAAACCATTAATATATCTAACAACCTTCTCAACATCATCTTCTACACGACCAACTCTATTGTTCAATTTAGAAAACTCCTTTGTAAATTGTTTAACTGACATGAACTTCTATCAAGGGTTGTGTATTTGTCTAAAAAGATTAGTCTGATATTATTTGGTAAAAGTTTACCTTTGAGTTTTTCCACAATTCTATCCCAATATTTGATTTTACTTTTTCCTTTCCTCTTTATCTTAGCTTGTACTTCATCCCACCAGAGTGCAACATGGCATTTAATTCCAGCTACTACATACTTAACTCACTTATCTGCTTCAACATCTTCATAATCAAAATATTTATCAAGAACATTTATCCAATTCATCAAAATTTAAATTACCTTCATATCACAGAATTTCCATCTTTGAAATGGTAGTTATCTTAGCAAACATCGTCTTTACGTCTTCAAATTCTTTCGACTCTTCATCACTGGAATATTTTTCTCCAACATCATTGGCATATCCTACGTTATTTTCTCTCCTCTGTGCAGTCTCTATAACTTCCACTATCTCTTGAAGTCTTCTTCCTTCAACTTGCAAAACCACATTTTCTACAGGTCTCCCTCGACATGCTTCTCAAACTAATCCTCAACAATCTATCATTCTTTCTTTTAATTAAAAAAACTAAACTTTGATGCCACAATAAATGTCGGTCTAGTCTTACCAATTACTATATTAATTCACTTACCTCCAAATTGAATAAGAAATAAATCCACTTTATCAAAATCCAAAGGAAAACCTTAAAATTATCCTTTTATTAAATATTCTACAAATTCTATAGATCAAGTTGGGACTCCTCCGATTTTTTTTAAATGCTCTTAACTGTGGTCAGGACCAGCTCCACTGTAGATGAGTTGAGGGTTTGTCTTCCTTTTGAGGTTGGGGATCAGACTCTGAACAAATTCTACAAGATTTGGTAAAATTATGTTCTGATGACCCGAGTTCATCTTGAGTTTAATGCCAACGTTTGAAACATAAGAAATACTTTTAATTTTACTTTGGTTGCTAATTAAAAAGGTTTGATATTGATCATTTCTTTATGCAGACTATTGTCCTATATATATATATATATATATATATATATATATATATATATATATATATATATATATATGTCACACGAAATGAGTCGATCTTGCGGACAAGATAGACCTTCCTAGAATCTAACGATATCTAGTGACAAGCAAGCCAATCAAAAACTATCTTTCTCTAAATGTGCATTTATAAACAAAGGCAAACAGGTGTTTAGGCCTACCTTGGGTCCAATGCAAGTTTGTGGAAGACTCGCTTCTTTGATCCAAATGAGCTCCCTTGTTGCGAAACTGCAAACACAAACAAGAAAACAAATTAAATAGCACTCGAAAAGCCAATATCATAAAGCATACTTAACATGATGATCAAGAAATTCATGAAACAAATGACATAGGACAATTTGTTGAGAAAAATGAATCTGATTGTATTAATTCAAATCAAAGAAGAACTTTAGAACCTGTGCCTTGATGCTATACAAGCTCCTCCCAAGGTCCAACAATAAGTCTCCTCTACTTTGACAAGTTTCACTCTCTTCCCAATGAAGCCAAAAAGGTATGTGATCTCTCCTCTCAAGCTTAACCAGGAAGTCTCAATTCCACCAGCATTTACCCTAAAAAATGTTCAGCTTCTAACATCCTTAGCAACCAACCCAATGCCTTAATTTGTAGTGCAATGGAGGGAAGTTACTAGGTCCTCCTTCAAAGGGATAAAGCCCTCCCTCAAAGGGATAGCTCCTCTCATCAAGAGATTAGCTACTTCTCTTTTGGGATGCATGAACCACCTAAGAGTGACCAATCCACGTCAAAATTCCTTCTAGAATCATCTAGAATTAACCCAAAGTGAGTTTTTTAGAATAAACTTGCGCCTTTTTGACTTTCACAGGGGTCCGCACCCACTCCTTTAGGGACAGAGTGGGCAGGTCTGCATTTTTTGTAAACAGGAGGTGCAGGACCGCAGGCAACAATGAGAGAAAGTGTGGAACCAAAGCTTTGTTGATTTTTAATGTCTTTCTCCCATTTTCAAAGCTTTACTTGAAGAGCTGAGGTATGAGACTTGCTTAGGAGGACAGTACAAGTGATGATAGACCCATACTGACTGCAAATAATCATGGTGACGATATTTTTGTGTAACAGATTGCCCCCTAATGTGCGAAGTCTGTAGTAGATGAGGATTTCATTTATCATTTAGGAAGAGTGAAGTACTTTATCATTTCGAGGATCATCTTGTGGAGAGCCCGGTCGGAACCTGTAAAAACATTCAATGCAAGATATATATATGAGATCATATCATCACTAAGGTAGGAATTCCCATACTCAGATCAAAATTGACTTAGAAAACTAACTACTGCTCTGATATAGGAATGATCTTTTAATACATCACAAGTATAGACTCATGTGGACACAGTATGGACGCAGCCATCTGTTTATGAATAGTCCACAATATAATGAATACAAAATTCCTCGCAGCCTGGATTGCGGAAACTAGATCCAGGGTCTTCATTTCTACTTCCCGAAACAGTACGATTCTATCCATGCGAATGAATGTGTTGAAGTCGAACATGGTAGAAACCACTTGATTACCAGTCAATGATGTAAATTGTTAACAAGTGTGAGAGAAACCACCAGTGATGTCAATGGCTCTCAAAGTACCCAGTACAATCCATGAGATGTGAATAGATGTGTTGATGTCGAACATGTCACGAAATCCTTTGATCAAAGGTCAATGATGCAACCTGTCATCAAAGGCGAGAAACCTGCCATTGAGGCATGCAGATCCCAAGGTACTGACGATTTCTAGATCATCTTTCTAGATAATGAGCTGAAGTCGATAGAAAGCGATCCATCGCAGGCAAGCCCACAACACGAAATCATAGATCAAGTTGAAGAAATTTAGTTGCAAGGACTGACTCAGGGATGGTCAAGATGGATGACAGATATTTTGCAGATGAATGGCTTATTGGCACTGACCTCTTGAACACATAACGACACAACAGATGGTTTGGTGACAATTGACCCAAATTTAATACCCAGAAACCGGCTGAAGACTTTCAATGTGGTTTGATCAAATGTTAGGCAAAGGATTTCCCAACCCAGGTGAATAAAAGTGTTGTGTTCAAGAGTGGTTACAAAGTATGACAAACAGGCTCTTTTTTCTCTCTTTTCCCCCACCATTTCTGGCAAGTACCTCTTTATTTTTGACAAGCTTGAGGAGGATAACATTTGCTTGATTATAAGCTCATCCTTCGGATGAGTCCAACTTATTTTAAATTTGAACCCTAAGAAGGAGTGGTTCGTTCCTGTTTGTAGTTGAACAGGTCCTTTACTGTGGAATTTTAACAAGTCCAATATAGGAGAAACTCGGCATTTTTCAATTTTAGAGAGTCTGAAAAAACTTAAGAAAACTCCAGGGTTGACCTTTTTCGTAAATTTGTGTCTCTCAAGCCCGAAAAAGTATAAAATAATACTTGAGAGAATCGCTTGATCTTTACGACCAAGGAGTACTTTTCGTTATTAGTGCCCCTGATCCGAAAAAGTAAAAAAGCGATCAACGACACGTCGTTTTATAACCAATATCGAATTTGAAATGACAAAAATCCGGCAATCTTTTCATGTTTTTACAGTCAGAAAAAGAGTTGTAAGTGGACCGTCTTTTTAGTTCCGTTTTAACGAGTTTAAAAAGAAAAACTCGGTGATCTTTTCATGTTTTAGGAGTCAGAAAAGAGCTTAAAGGTGACTCTAAATGTTTTTTCGTCGAAAATGATCGATTTCGCCTGAACAATCCGTTATCCTGAACAAAAATTGCAAACATTACTCATACCTGTTTGAGATGGATAAAAATGCTGCGAAAATTACCTTTCTAAAGTGAAACATAAACAAATTTACAATTCATTTATTCAAAAAACTTATAAAAAGGGCTTTCGTCAATTCATTTTTACCGTTTAAGATTTGGGTGAGAAAATAGTGCTTTTGTTCAGAAACTTCCCGTGAAGATTGCGGAAAATCCATCCGTCGGAATCGAACGTCGTCTCCTCCAGGTAATCCACATCATCCTACTCTTCAATTTCAACCATTTCAATTTGTGTTTTAGGGTTTTATTTGATTTTTTAGAGGGTTTTTAGGCTAGAAACCGCGCGCGGGGGCCCGCAGGCATAACACTGGAAGCCCGCAGACTCCGACTTTTTCTCAATGGGGAAAAAGTCGGGGGTCCGCACCTTCCATGAAGGAAAGGTGCGGATCCATGCACTGTCTCTAATAGAGAGGGTGTGGACCCCGCAGCAAGGGTTTTTAACCCAAAAATTCTCAAAATTGACCCAAACAACTTAATTTCTTGCATTCTAATTTGCCTTTTTATTGGATGTAGAGTGTACATCATGCTTGATTGGTGAGAACGGGAGCATGAGGACGTGGATCTTGCCGTGTTGAATCACCAACCTTCGATCGATGCATTGAAGGCATGCGGCTTATACAAATTCTGGGCCATACCTGGCATGAGGGCCCAGGTGGATTTGTTACAGTGGCTGGTAGACAGGTGGAGCATACAGGACTAGTGCTTCTTCATTGGTGGCCACCAGCTCGAAATTGAGCCGGCAAACATATACTATTTGACTAGTTTGCCTAAGAGAGGCGAAGACTTGACTCTATTCGGGACTAAGCCAGGTGGCCAGTCTGTCGATAGCCTCCGGCTAGAGTTCTGCAACAGCCAGGCTAGAGACAAAGGGATAGATGTTGAAACCATATCCCGTCCTAAACTCATGGTGATCGCGTTTACTGTCACCAGACTTTGTGGGAGTGCCACACTAAATATTGCCACCGATCCCAGATGCGGATGGCAGTTGACTGCTTTCGAGGCACCATATTCAACTGGTGCGATGCTGTGTTGGCTAATGTAAAAGGCCAACTGACCAGAGCCAAGAACGGACAACTGAAGACCTTTGGTTATGGGGCTTTGGTTGTGAGCTTTGGTCTAGAGAGGGTCCCAATGTTGGTCTTGCAGCACCTTACTGTTGGAGCTGGGCTTCCTCGAGAGCCCAAACTGATGCGTTGGGTTACAGTTATGGCCCGTCATCCGGACGAGGGGACAGAGGTCGTTTGGTTCAAACCTGAGTATTTCCACTGGTTGGAAAACCAGGTTTTTGCTATTCAGGACTTCCCTTATGCTGGGGTAGATTTTCGTGGTGACCCAGACATGGCTCTTCCACCAGGAGAGCAATGGGATGATTCAGGTAAAAAATCATTTTCAACATTTTCCTATTTTAAAAAAATTTTGTGTTTTTTGTCGTCCCAAAACTGATAGTAAAAGTTCCAATGCAGATGTGGGTCCACAGCGACCAGTGGCTCTCTGGCCTTACGAGAGAAAACAACCAGCTGCAGCGGCCCCAGCCCCATAGGATGAATCGGTAGAGACCTTGGCCGAGTTGGAGAGTCATCTAGAGCGCTTGACAGGGGACATTCCAGAGACCGGCATAGATGACATTCCTCGTCGACTACAGCGCTATGTGATTGGGGTCCCAGGACCTTTTGGGAGGTTCCTCTGTAAGGTGGCCCGTACAGTGGTTTCTTATCGAGATCATCACCAGTGATAGGATGATCGCCTATTGTAGACACATACGACATTTTTGCTTTCTGTACTTATCATTTTTGCTGATCATCAGGTGTTTTTCAACCTATGATCGAGGACGATGTATATTTTGACACACTCCTATATATATATCACTATTATTGGCTTATCTTGTAAATCATATTATGGAATTTTTTTAAATTTACATGTATGATTATTGCAAATGTCTACTTAACATTTGAGAAGCAATTGCATCTACTAATGTATGTAAAGATCTTGAAATATGTTGATATTCAGTATAATCAAATTCACGTTCCAAGAGACGCACTCTCAAAAATAATCTCAATAACACTGGATTTCTAATGGCACACACTCTATTAAGATGTAATACAACGAGTTCAGAATCTAACCTCACTCTCAAACTCCGAATCCCAAATGAAATAGATTCAGATAATAACTCAATCACTGCACTATACTCAGCAATGTTGTTCATTGTTTGACCGGGGCTTACCCCATGCATAGATACCAACTCGTCAAAGGGCAAATAGATAACCCAAGCTGCGGAAGAAATGTTCCGTGTATTACGACAAGCACCATCAGTGAAACCAATGTATGTTTGGAGAGGCATCGACATCTGCAATATCAAGAGTAAAACCAAGATAAGCACGAATAATGAAGAAAAACACTCTCTACGCTAAGCACACTTTTTAAACTAAAACACACCAGCTAGAAAGAAAACTATCCTAACTAAAAATCTCCATACACATTCTTTAAGCATAATACCTCTTCACGTAAAGACCATTTCTGGGTTTACCTAAAGAGTCCCCGTAAAAGTCTACCAAGTCATAGGTCCCTTTTGCTAGCTTTCACTTGACAACATAGGGACCATGCCACATAGGAACGAATTTTCCAGTGCCTAATTTGTCATTAGCTTGATCGTACAATAAGACTAGATCTCCTTCCGAAAAATTTCGAGGGGTCACATTTCGATCATACTGAGCTTTCATACGTTTTGCGTGAGTTTCAATCGCCAATGCAGCATCACGTCGATTCTCATCTAATTGAGCCAAGTATAACAAACATTTTTTCCTCTTCGGGAGTGGCTGAAAGTAACTCGATGGCCATTTGCAATGACGGGATTTCGCATTCAATGGGTAACACAGCTTCCAGACCATAAACTAGTTGGAAAGGAGTGAACCCTGTTGATGTTTTTACTGAGGTTCGATACGCCCAAAGCGCTGAAAATAGCATGTTATGCCAATTCGACCGATGAATCCTAATGATTCGTCGGATCATGATGACTAAAACTTTGTTGATGGATTCAACCAGACCATTAGCTTGTGGATAATAAGGAGTTGAACTATCGTGATGCAAGCCAAGCTGGCCTGTAAGTTCGGTCATCATAACATTTCGAAAATGACGCCCATGATCAGTGATAATCACTTGTGGAACACCAAACCTAGCAATTATATGATTGAACACGAAAATTACAGCTGTTTTGCCGTCTACCTCAAATGTAGGCATCGCCTCGGCCCACTTGGTAAAATAATCTACCGCAAGGATGATATACGCATGCCCCCCGGCCGAGTGAGGGTTACATGTAATAAAATCGATACCCCATTTGGAAAAAGGACCAACGACAATTATAAGGTGGAGAGGAGCAGGCGGAGCGCGCATCTTTCGATCAAAATTTTTGTAGTTGTGTCATTTTCGGACCATGTTAATACAATCTTTAAACAAAGACGGCCAGAAGTAGCTAGCGCGCAATATCTTTTGGGTTGTGGCATACCCAGACACATGACCGCCACATGCTCCAGAGTGACAGTCATTTAGAACCCTTTCAGCTTCCTCGTGAGTTAAACAACGTCGAAAAATAGAGTCCGCCCCACGGCGATAAAGAGTATCTCCAATAATTCTGAATTATTGGGACTGGAATCGTATTTTCCGACATTCTGACCTTGAAATTTCTAGCCGAAAGGATTGGGTCTGGAGATAAACGATGATATCCCCATACCACGGATCTAAAGTGCTGATTAGAAACAAGGATTCATCCGCAATGGGCTCCTCCGCCATAGTTTCCGTGTCAGCACGCGGGAAGTCACACATTAACTCCGCAAAAACTAAAGATTTCTTAGACTTAGATTTTTCAAATTCCAAGTCGAACTCCTGCAGGATGACAATCCATTTAGATTACTTGCCCCCTAGCAATTGTTTGGTTAAAATGTATATCATAGGGTTGCAATAAGAAATTACTATAGTTTTACGTAGTAAAATGTAGTGACGAAAACGTTGGATAGCTTGAACAGCTGCCAATGCCAATTTCTCCACATGTGAGTATTTTAGCTCAGTTGGATTTAAAGTTCAACTAAGGTAATATATCACATGTTCAGTACCGAATTCATCTTCCTGAACTAAGACCATTCCAATGGTGGAATGAGAGGTGGCGAGATACAAGAAGTAGTCCTGGTTGTAGTTGGGAGGATGCAATAATGGTGCATGGGTCAACGCGTGTTTTAGTGCATCAAAATATTTCTGAGCTATCTCATCCCAATAGAATGGAGTATTCTGTTTCAACAACCAGGTAAATCCCTTTGTAACCTTGGCGTAGTTAGGAATGAATCATCGTAAAAAGTTTGCTTTCCCTTGCAAACTTTGGAGTTGGCGAAGACTTGAAGGAGGAGGCAATTTGACAATAGCTTCAACTTTCGAGGGATCGACGCAAATGTCGGCTTTCAAAACAACAAACCCCAGCAATCGACCCGTTTCTAGATAGAAAACACACTTGTGTGGATTCAACCTAATCCGATAATGCTTACACCTCATAAATATTGCTCGTAAATGGATGAGATGATCAGCTCGATGTAATGAATGAGCAGGCAAATCATCGAGATAGGGTTGCACAATGTGCTTGATGTCATGAAATGCATAAGACATTGCCCTTTGAAAAGTTTCCCCGGCATTCTTGAGCCCAAAAGGTAATTTGCAATAAGAAAATGTCCCCCATGGACAAATGAAAGTCGTTTTTGGTTGATCGGCAGGTAGAATATTGATTTGATTGTATCCAGAAAAACCATCCATGGAGGAGAATATTTCGCTGCCGACACAATCATCAATGATTTGATCGATATAGGGAGTTAGGTAATTGTCCTTTGGACAGGCTCGATTAATGTCCCTATAATCGATACATATTCTTATTGTCCCTTGCTTTTTGTTAACCGGAACAATATTCGATACCCAATCCGTTAACAGGATCGGATAAATGAAACCTGCTTTGAGTAATTTTTCAACTTCTACTTTAATAGCAGCAGCTTTTCTTGGGTGAATCTGACGCAAACGTTGCCGGACAGGTTTAGCGTCCGAGTAAGTCTTGATTTCATGAACAACAATTGCGGGGTCAATTCCTGGCATTTCCTCATATGACCAGGCAAACACGTCACGGAATTCTTGAAATAGGGCCTTATATATTTGAATTTCATCTTCTGTACACGAGGCACCTATATGAATGTTTTCAACAATTCCAGGCTTAACCGAAATGTCAATAGGAATAGTTCGAGAGATGTTTCCCAAATTTAACTCTGAATCAGGATTTTTCATTGGATTCTGAGGTTCCTTGACATATTCAGTCGTAAAAATTGATGAAAAATCATTTTCAAAATGATCATTCTCGGGTAAGAACGAAGATCTGTGATGGAGATCTTCCCATGGTAAATCATCTACACATAGGATTTCACGAATTTGCTCATCAGAGTGAACAAGTTTGGAAAATGTTGTTGCATCCGAACTTGATGTGAAAAGTGATTCCTCACGGACCACATTCATTAAGTCAATTTTGGTTGAAGATGGGTTGGTAAACGATTGTATAGCCTCATATGCAATTTCATATGGACTCAAAGGCATAACATCACCAAATGAGTCTATCTCAGATTCAGAAGGTACGATCCAAGGATCATCATAAACAATGGTGTCTAATGAAATCATATGAATGGTTGCAAAAGAAGACGATGCGTTGATCGGAGGAAAAGGAAAAGTTCCCAGTAAACCGGCATCTTTAACTAGTCCTACTCCAACATCCTTATACGGGATAGTCGTTTTACCGACATGCTGAATGCTTTCAGAAGAGGCTGGATTGGATGAAAAGTAAGCCAACTGGTCTATTGTTATGATCTTTCCATTATGAGGAAACTTTATAACCTGAAAGACCGATGAAACGACAGCTGTCATAGCGTAAGACCAACTACGACCCAAGAGAAGGTTGTAATCTAGAGGGGCATCAACCACCTCCACATCTAGATTAACAGTTTTTCCTTCAACCCGTATAGGTAAATCCTGTAGAATGCCAAAAGGATGAAACCCACGGCCATCGAAGGCCTTTAGAATCGTCGGGGATTGATTTAGTGAAGGATAACAAAGCAATCTCCAACACTGTATCGACATAATACACATTGAGGCTCCCTCATCAATCACAGTCCTATGAATAGGCTTGTTTTTTACTATCACTAAGATCTGGAAGGCCATTTGATGAGGTAAGTGCGGTGTACTATTTTCTAGATCGAAAATTATTAGGTTCGAGTCCTGAACGTCAACAGCTCCTATAGCCGACAAAAGTAATTTACCCTGTGCTAGACATGATTGCAGCACTTCCAAAGCCGACATTGCTGAAGGTGAAACAGTCAAATCCTCAACAATGTTATAGTTTTGAGCCGCTCTCGCATGTGGATTGAAAGCTGACTTTCGAAGTATACCCTTGGCGGGCGGTTTGATTACTAAGTCTGGATTAGGTTTCTCGATCTGTAGTGGATCGAAACTGGGAGCTGAGGTTGATGGGTTAGAATGAGAAGATTCTGCTTCTTTACCATCAACAGGAATTTTACTACCATAATCATGCGATCGACTCGCAATCTTTACATGGGACATCATCAGTATGGGTTCTTCATTGGCACTCGAGGAAGAACCTATCATCTTACTGTCTTGACTTGGAAAAGGATCCTTCAAAACAGCAGGCATTTGGGAACCTTTGACAATCTTCGCAACCTTTGCACGATGAGGGCAGTCTCTTGTAAAATGCTCTTCGTCACAAATGAGACAAGGATAACGAGGTTTGCGTTTCTCATCATTTGATTCCGCTTTTTCATGTTTCTCTTTTGAATTTTTGTCTGCTTTATTTTTCTTCTTCCCTTTCTTCTTACCACCGGATTTTGATTTGGATGTAGATTACTCTACAACATGAATATCGGCGGAAATCTCCATGGAAGAATCTCCTATCAGGGAATCTGGCAAGGTTATGATAGGAGAAGAATTCTTGGAAGACTTCTTCTTACTTTTGGTGTTAATCGTACCAATCATACCGTCAGCGACATGAGACCCTGAAGGAGCTGCAGCGATTTGATTTTGCTTAGGAAGATCAGGGATTTTCTCGTGTAACGTACCTGACTGAGTATAAACCAAGTCAAGGTACTGTGTTTGAGAAATTACTTGCTCTTCAGTAACGACTCCGGCCTTAGCTACATCCTCAGTGATCTTTGGCAATAAAGATTTTACAAACCATTCAGCTAAGATCTGATCTGGAATAAAAACCTTCACTAAACGCCGCCGACGTCACCATTCATGAATGTGATCTGAAATGTAAGTGGACGTCGACTGCTTTAATGAAGTTAGTAATTCCGTGCCATTGTCATATCTGACTGGCAGCTAAAAATGAGTTAAAAACGAGGTAGCTAACTGACTAAAGTTATAAAAAGTGCCTCGTGGGAACTCAATGTACCACTTGGCCGCAAGACCAATTAGAGTGCATTGGAAAAGCCTTAGATGGATTGAATCATCTGAAATGGAGTTAGATGCACACCAGAGGTGATAAGTCATCACATGGTTCGACGGGTCCTCTCCTGATTTGCCTTCAAACTAAGGAATATCACTAGGCAACTTATTCGGCATTGGCAGCCAAAACAGAAGATAATTAATGGGATCGTTCATTAGGCGTGACAAGTCAGGCAAGTCCAAAGTTGCGATAAATGGTAACTGACGATTAGGGTCCCTAAAACTCTGGGTCATGAGACCAGCCCCAGGAGGAGGATATCCAGGATAACTAGGAATAGGAATTGCATTTGGGATATTGTATCCTCCCGGAAAACCAGGATTAACCGAACTGTATTGGGGTTGTTGAGGTTGTTGATATGTGTACCCAGGGTATGGTTGATACTGATAGACTGGCTGCTGCACAGCAGGACTGAATTGGTACTGTCCCTGTTACGGTTGATAAGTAAATTGTGGTTGACTTGTGATAACCGTACTTGAACCAGGTTGTCCTACAGGCATCTGAACCGAAGTTTGAATTGTGGATCCAGACTGAGGTAAAGATATCTGAGGTGTAGATACAAGAACAGTAGAAATCAGAGCTATCGATACTCCAGAAGTAGGTGGGGTAGATTGAACAGATGTTGCAGCAGCCATTTGAGGCGGAGTATGAGGCGTACTAGGCCCAGGCTGAGAAACTACCGAAGGTACAAAAGTTTGAATAGTAGACTGGACAGGTTGCTGGGGTGAACCAGAAACTAAGGGTTGTCTAGTTTGAGATAACAATTGTACATTCGGTTGCAAGACCTGTTGAGTTTGCGATGGATCTCACACTAAATTCATTCCGGGGTACGGATCCATAACAGGTTGAGAATATTGAGGACCATAACCAGGTTGACGGTAGGGTTGATAATTCAAAGGTACATTTCCCGTTCCTTGAACATATGATTGACCGGAGGGTGGTTGGAAACCTTGGTTCGAGTACTGACCTTGGGGTTGATACCCTTGAGGCACGTACTGATACTGGGGTTGACCTTGAGGTACATATTGATACTGGGGTTGACCTTGAGGTACATACTGTCCCGTAGGTATGTACTGTCCTTGAGGTTGCCCCCAGGTGCAAATTGGGTACCTTGAGGTTTCCCCCCCAGGCAATAATTGAGGATTTTGAGGATGACCCCCAGGCGGTAATCGGCCACCTTGAGGTTGAGGATTAGGAATAGTACCTGACATCATGAGAATATCTTCTACACTCAACGGCTTAGTACCATTGTTTCTAGTTAATAACCCTTGTTCAATGGGTTGAGGAGATGCTCCTGCAAAAGTACCAGAAAGTGACTGATACCTAGAGGGAACAGAAGGACCGTCGTACAAAAAGGATTCTGGCAATTGAGTAAACATGGACGACTGTCTTGACATATTTAACGGAGGATAGTAACCTCTAGGTGTTGGGTGATAAGGAACACGAGGTGGTGAAAAACTTAGCCCTGGGTTTTCCAAAAAATTAGTCAATGAAAGATACCAAGCACTACTCCTAGGTGGACTGTAAAAAATTGATTCACGTTCCCTTAGTTCAATAACAGGTTGATTTTCAGGGATAGGGATTCCTACTTCTTCTTCCGGAGTAGCAAGTTCTTCGATAGCTATAAGTCCAGAAGGAAGATTCTGGGTAATTATTCTTTCTACCCTGGGTGAACCAGGACCACTAGAAGTTGGAGAGGTAAACCCCGATGTTGGAGTAGCAGCAAATTCACTTTCAGGCTCGGATATTTCAGGTTCCTCACCTATATCACTAGTAGATGAAAATCTATCAGTAACTTCGGAAACAGACACTGATTGTGGATTATAATCTGCTACTAAAGCTTGAAAATCAGGATGTACCACCAAAGAAGACTCTCCTTCTTCAGGTGATCCAACTCTACTGTCTCTAGGAGTTACGAGGGCTCTTAACCCTTCAGGCTAGCTCGGTGAAAACTCAGGAGGTTGGCCCTGAAATCTACGGGACTTCCTCGGTAATTCAGCCACAATTAAAAAATTTAACTACTTCACACGCAAACAAAGTAAAATCTCAATGAAAACCACCTAAAGCCTCTAAAGAACCAAACAAATTTGAATCACACGCCTAAAGAATCTAGGAGATGAAACACACACAAACAATAACTTTCCATACTGAAAACACTAGTTGGTGATGAAACCCAACGTCGCAGAGTTCAATACAGAAATGGCGGTTGGAACAGTTACCCCGGCAACCTGCTTAATGAATAGACTGGCACAAGTTTCTCCACTAAACCGTCTCGAGTGAAGAGAACCCCCAGAAAATCCAAGTGAGTCTAGCCGACGTCTGCTCCAGGTACAGTGGGATCTTCCCACCATTGTCACCTTAGGAAGAATCCTATAGAATATGGTCACTAAGGTTACCAACGGAAACAAATATACCTGGGGAACAATCTACGATCCGATACGCACGCAAGGGCAGAGTAACAAGCTCAATCCCCTTGAAGGCTCCTTGACATAATCCAAGGTTTACCAACAAGTGACCCTAGGCTCCTCGACAATGGTTAATCCGAGGTTTACCATTTTTAATACGTGAATATCTGGCGTTGTTCCCAATGAGGAAGGATTGATTCCCACACTGGTTCGGACACGATCTCGTGCTTCTCCTTTAAGAGGAGCTTTCCCAGAGCATAAATGTAACAATTGGATTTCTCTCCTACCGCAAGATACAACTACTTGTTTGTTTTACTGTCTTGGAGAGTTAATTACTCCCTACTCCAAGACACTAGCCTAAGCTATATTAGTGTATCAGAGCCCTAGAAATAAAAATATTACTAGATAGATTTTACTTTAAGCGTTATTTTTATTGGTTTTTGTTTAAGTCAAGAGGTGCGGAGATGAAATTCGTGATGTGAAGACTCGACTCGAAATCACTAAAAAATTCACTGAAGATGATTAAGAAATCTTTTCCCTTCAATGAACTTCTAGCTAGGAAAGAGTTTGAGAATGCAAATACTTGTAAACACAAATCTTTCTTAACAAACAAATTAAAAGAAGAGCTTTTTGTCTTTTCCAATGCACTCAAAACGAGACAACTAGTTATTTTCACAAAAATTTCCCTTTTCTTTCAAAACACTCAACCACTACAAAAACAAACTTTTTCCAAAAGAGATTTTTTTATTTTTTATAAAACACTCAAAACTATGGAAATGACTAATCTTGAGATCTATAAACTATAAAAACCTATTTGAAGTCAAAGCTTACAAGATATCTTTTTCAAGGATGTTTTACTTAGCTACAAGCAAACTAAGGACTAATTTGTCCAGAATCACAAATCAATAAAAAAAACAACCAATTTTTGTTTTCTTTTCTAAAAATGAAATCCAAACTTTTAACACAAGATTTTTCGAAGTTTCGTAAAGAGAAAACACAAGGTGGATTCCTCAACAAAGGTGGATTTTGCAAATGGTCAGACTCATAAGAAGGCTAGCAAAAACCAAGGGGATCTGAGGTTTCTACAGCTTCTAAGCTCAGAGCTACTACAAGACCAAAATGAAAATCAAACCCAATAATCAAACTTCTAGGAATTTCACCTAAAACCCTAACACTAATGGAGTTAACCTAAGGAAAGCTTCTGACAAGTTATATGTAGGTTTGGGCAGGGGATAATAACATCTAAACAAAAACTAAGCTGACTAACAGAGAAAATTTTAGGTTTTCCAAAATTTTGACAGGGTCCGCAGGCCCACAGTTAACACAAGTGCGGTACCGCTCTGTGCTAAAAGCAAAAGTGTGGATAGGTCCGCAATGTGTCACAAGCCGAGGGTGCGGTCCTCTCCCAAAGTTATGAAAAACAAAAAATAATCCTAGATCTACTAAATCTACCCAATTCCACACATAACAAGCCAAAAACAGAAACAAAAACACAGTTTCTCAGGTCAAAGTAAAAACAAGGAAAAAATCAATTCCCCAGTGGAGTCGCCATTTTGTCACACAGAATGAGTCGATCTTGCGGACAAGATATACCTTCCTAGAATCTAATGATATCTAGTGACAAGCAAGCCAATCAAAAACTATCTTTCTCTAAATGTGCATTTATAAACAAAGGCAAACAAGTGTTTAGGCCTACCTTGGGTCCAATGCAAGTTTGTGGAAGCCTCGCTCCTTTGATCCAAATGAGCTCCCTTGTTGTGAAACTGCAAACACAAACAAGCAAACAAATCAAATAGCACCTGAAAAGCCAATATCATAAAGCATACTTAACATGATGATCAAGGAATTCATGAAACAAATGACATAGGACAATTTGTTGAGAAAAATGAATCTGATTGTATTAATTCAAATCAAAGAAGAACTTTACAACCTGTGCCTTGATATTGTACAAGCTCCTCCCAGGGTCCAACAAGAAGTCTCCTCTACTTTAACAAGTTTCACTCTCTTCCTAATGAAGCCAAAAAGGTATGTGATCTCTCCTCTCAAGCTTAACTAGGAAGTCTCAATTCCACCAGCATTTACCCTCAAAAATGTTCAGCTTCTAACCTCCTTAGCAACCAACCCAATGCCTTAATTTATAGTGCAATGGACGGAAGTTACTAGGTCCTCCTTCAAAGGGATAAAGCCCTCCTTCAAAGGGATAGCTCCTCTCATCAAGGGATTAGCTCCTTCTCTTTTAGGATGCATGAACCACCTAAGAGCGACCAATCCACGTCAAAATTCCTTCTAGAATCATCTAGAATTAACCCAAAGTGAGTTTTTTAGAATAAACTTGCGCTTTTTTGACTTTCACAGGGGTCCGCACCCACTCCTTTAGGGACAGAGCGGGCAGGTCTGCAGTTTTTGTAAACAGGAGGTGCAGGATTGCAGACAACAATGAGAGAAAGTGTGGAACCAGAGCTTTGTTGATTTTTAATGTCTTTCTCCCATTTTCAAAGCTTGACTTGAAGAGCTGAGGTTTGAGACTGGCTTAGGAGGACAGTACAAGTGATGATAGACCCATACTGACTGCAAATAATCATGGTGATGATATTTTTGTGTAACAATATATATATATATATATATATATATATATATATATATATATATATATATATATATATATATATACATATATATATATATATATACATATATATATATATATATATACATATATATATATATATATACATATATATATCTATATATATACATATATATATATATATATATACATATATATATATATATATATACATATATATATATATATATATATACATATATATATATATATATATATATGTATATATATATATATATATATAACCCAACACCAAGATTGATCTTAGTTCAATAGGATTTTAGGATCATTGGTGCTGAACTATTTGTTGGGCAATATAATTAATGGTTTAGACAAGCTCTCCTTTGAATATATAACCCAACACCGAGATTGATGTTAGTTCAATGGGATTTTAGGATCATTGATGTTGAACTATTTGTTGGGAAATATAATTAATGGTTTAGACAAGTTCTCCATTGAACTATTTTCAAAATGAACCCAACATAATTCCATCTATACAAAAAATTAACTTGATCTACGATTAGAGAATATGATGAATCTCACTGAGCCTGAAACTTAAACTTAATAGAGAATTTGAAAATGCAGTGGTTCCGTTATGCCTGGAACTGAAACTTAGATAGATATTTGAAGCAAACATATAACACAAACTTATAAGCAAAATTGAATTAAATCATTGTATGAGTAATCGTACAACAAAAGAGAAAATTCTCCCCAATTAAATTAATGTGTTCTTTTAGAGGACACAAAAAATCCACACCTTCACACTCACACACTACCCAATTAAATTAATGTCTTTTTTTAGAGGAAACAAAAAAACCCACACCTTCTGGTGCATCAGACTCCAAAAGTAGAAAATATTCATGATCTCCTAATCATGTGTCTTCTGATCTTAGTCTTCCTGGATCCCACACTTTGTTCTATAACTGTCCAGATGCCTTGTACCTTTGCTGCTACTGTATTTCTGTTTTCCTTTGCTTCATTTTCTTCTTCCTCTCAATCAAGTTCAACTTCTGATTGATCTTGCTTGCTGCTGCTACCATTTTCCTCCATTTGAATTGCTTCATCATCAACTCCCACATTTCTTCAATTTCTATGTCCAACATATCTTTGGGCTAGTCCATATTCTACTTTGTATTTCTTTGTTCCAGGTTGTTGTTGTTGTCTTCTATGCTGGCTTTGCTTGTTGCCATTGTAGACATTGTTGTAGACTTTGCCTCCACTTTTTCCTTGCCCTCTTTCATGATTAAATCATGACTGTTCAACATTCTTTCCAACAAATTAATTTCTCCATTCCATGGATTGAGTTCTTTCACAAAATTCTCTTCTTTCACCTTTATTTGGTTGTTCACTTGTGCCAAATTTCCTCTAGCATTTGCAACAAAACCTGCACACTCAAAACACTTGTTAAAATAAAAAACATAAGGTTGTTGTGCCTTATCTTCCTTTGGCAACAATTTAGTTTGCTACTCTGTTTTCTCCTTCTCCTCTGTCAGCACATCAATATGCTCATTCGAATTCTCAGCAAAATTCATGAGACTATCCATTAGTCTCTCTTCTACATCATCTGTTCTAATGATGTCTTCCTGCTTGGGTTCACAGTAGAGAACTTCTCCTCCTTTAACCTGCTGTTGGTTATCTTCACTTTGAAATTGTTTGATTCCTACTGCCTCTTTACCATCTTCAAACAATCTCTGCTCAATCCCTCTAATCACATACTCATACTCATTCATGATTTTTAATGAACCTGCAAACAAATTATTGCATCTTCTTGTCTCCATGGCTACTTGAGACACATCTTCTTCTTCAGAAACTATAACTATAGCTTTTGTTCTATTGTCAGGTTCTCTCATCAGTTTCTCCAATAGTTTAATTTCCTCTTCACACTTTGCAAGCACTTCATCTCAATGCTTTCTGCTTCTAGCTTCATCCTTTACATGTTGTGTTACAATATTAAAATAATGTCTTCCTTGACCCTTGTAATCTCAAGGTCTTTCTACAGTATCAAATCACTACTTCCCTCATTCAAGAGGTATTCTCCATTATACTTTGTTCTCCTAGAGTACTCCTCCAGACTTTCGACATCTTCAAAAGACTGTCCATCCTCTTCAAAACACTCCTTTGTTAGTTTTCCTTTTCCCAAGGTTAAATCCTTTGCATAGGGTTCCTCCTTCTTAACATCTTTCAGTAGATGTCCTTCTTCCCTACTGTCTGACTCAATAGTTTCCATGGCTATCTCCATTGTGCTTATCATCATAGTGAATTTATGATCCTTTACTATGTTTTCAGCTAACATAGTCTCTTCCTCAAGTTTGCCTTTAGTCCCTTGCTATTTATCTCCTCTGAAGATATCTTTAAATGAATGCTTTTTTCCTGCAATATCTACCATCATACACAAACTATCAGTTTTAAAAATATAAGACCCTATGGTCTCACTTGATGGTTCAGCCATCATATCTTCTTGCTGTTCTAAATCATTCATATGATTCAGAAATTATTTGATAGTCTCTTCTTCAATCTCTTCAAGCCCTTCACTTGGTTGCTTGACATCTTCCTCCAACTGCATATGAGATCTTTCTATCTCATTTTTTTCCAGAACATAATTTAGATTCTGCTGGTCTTCTTCCTTCTTCATGACAATATCAGCAAATTGTCCTTCATTACATGTTTCACCTGCAATCATACACAAATTGTCAGTTTTAAAATCATTAGACCCCTGGGCCTCACTTGAAGTTTCAGTCTTCAAGTCTTCATCTTTACTTTCCCCCATAATTTCTCCTTGTTCTGGTTCACAAATGGATTCTTCCATTTCTAACTCAACTTCCTTGAGTTTTTCCTTCAGCCACCTTACTTGCTTTTGTTGTAGCTTTCTCTGCATCTCATGCCATTCCACAGGCTTCTTCCTCGAGACCCAAGCTAGTCTCTGGCTTTCCTCAAGCATTCTCCTTAATGCATTGAGTTGTTCTTTTAACTTTACAACTTCTTTGTCAATTTATTCTTGACTCATCCTCTTGCCATTTGCTTTGGCATCCTCTTTCTTATATCCTCTACTGTGGCTTCTCTCTGAACCTCTGTTATGACTATCAGTAGTCATCTTCTTCTCTTCTTTCTTCATGAGCTCCTTTGCAACAAGCCTCTGCAATAGCTAGTCCTCCTGGCTGCAATCTTACCTCACTAAGCTCTCCTCACTCAGTCTTTTGGTAAGAACGGGTCCTCTATCTATAACCTCCTCTTCTTCTTGAGCAACACCTTTGCTCCTTTTATGCTTCTGCAACGTCTCACTCTCTCTTGAGAACACTTCAGCTATCCTCTCTATCCAATCTCTTGTTGGATTCTTCAGGTTCACTGCCACTTCTCTTTTAGAGTATTCTCCTTACTCTATCTTCAAGAGCTCACTTGGTTCTTCTCTCACAGATTCTCTTGCTGTCCTTTGTTGAGATGCTTCATCTGCAACCAACAATCTTCAATTTAACTTTGAGATAAAATACACTGTCTTTCCTCCAAGATCTATGCATGATCTTGTTTCACCCATTCTTCTGCACTTTGAATGGCTTTTCCTCTAGTTGGTTTCCAAGTCCTCTACTGGAACTACTACAATCTTCCAAGAAATTCAAAGTTCCCTCTTACAGATTACAAATCTACTCTGATTACAAACTTCTGCTTTGATACCACTAATGATGCAGGGTAAAGTAACACCCGCACATACCCACAGTATGCATTTATCAATAATGCATCCAAAACTGTCCCAGGTTATTTAACTCTGCAATGGAGTTAAATCTACAGACCATAAATGGTCAAGTGGCCCCTTTATAAGTTCCTTTTATCAGAACTTCAATCACCCTGCCTGAAACCTCCTATTAGGAGTATATATGAACCCTTCAGAACCACAGTCCATATATATATATATATATATATATATATATATATATATATATATATATATATATATATATATATATATATATATATTATATATATATAACCAAAGCATATGAAATGAGTATGGTTATATATATATATATATATATATATATATATATATATATATATTAATACAAAACACTATCGGTGCTAACCTCCCTGTGTAACCCTTACACAAAGGAATTCCACGCAATACGTTTTTTGCTCTTTATTACGACCTTTGCACAAATTTCAATGCTTTAACTTATCGCAATCGGCCATCGCATGTCCAATGGGTCATACTCATAGGTACCATCACCCTTCTCTGACTCCGATCTCCGATTATCGAAGCGATAACACATGTTTTACATTAAAAGGCCCGCACCATATAAACTACTGAAATATTAAATACTTGGGAATACAAAGGAATTCCCACTCCGAACCACATATGCCGGACTTCAAATTTTATATATTCTCATTCACGAATATAAATGGTGGGAATGAGATTTTGGGGGTAAATCAAAATCTCTTTCCCTAAAGAAATTGATCCTGAGGCCTGTGGGTTATGGCCCACTAAGCCTATCGGAAGTGTTCCTTAGGCCTTAATCCTTTAAAACCATGGACTTACATTGAACTAGAACCATATAACCTTCTCGGGCTTCCATTGCTTATTGGAAGCGTAAAACATTTCTTTTGCTTCAAAAACTCGGGCACACAACATATCATGTTACACAGGATTATACAGGAAAGCCCACTCCAAACATACATGCCGGAATTCAAATCTTAGAAGCCCGTAACTATAAAATTGGCAGGTCCACTCTTATCGCTTTCCGTTGCGCCAATCTCCAACTTCACCGAACTCTGATTGACCAATCGCCGATTGGTCTATCGGTGATATCGCCAAGTCGCTCATCGGCCATCGGTGTTCCCATTGACCATAAGTCCTGACACTTCTAATTGCAATTTAGCGATTAGATCGTGATCGTCGATCTTGAAGCTGATTCGACAGTTGCCGCTTAATCGACTTATCGCAATCACATTGTTTCAACTGCTGGTCCTGATAACTCATAAATACTTCCACCGATGCAATGAAAGGTTCTGCCATTGATACGACAAAGGATCTTGACCGTTAATCATTCAGATCCAACAGTTCCTAAGTATTCTAGCCCGTTTCCTTCTTAATCTAATCTTCTACCATTTGAAAGAATTCTGTGTTAAACACAGTTCCGCCATAGTTTGCCAAAGCACACATAAATTCCATTAATATCTTTGCGTCACCATCACGCTTGATGGTCGATCAACACATAAAAATTGGGATTTAAACCCTCAACACACACATATAAATGTTGGCTTCCAAGACATTAACACACATACATATATGAAATCCATACAACGCACAATCAACACTAAAACACACATATATTAGATTAACACAACACAGTTACAATTTCTAAGGCGTTTCAACCTTAGCAGCAATTATCCTCTTGACTACATATTGTCTATTTACTACTCTATCTCCTCTTGAACACGCAGGTTCATATATATAGGAAGTATTGGATCGGATCATGGAAGGATCCGATCAATCCTCTATCAAAAGCCCTTAAAGCTTGATAATGATTTCATATGTGGAAAAATATATCTATATAAAGGAACACTGGATCGAATCATGGAAGGAACCGATCATATCCCATCCTCAAATCTTTCAACTAATTTATATACATGTCAGATTACATTTATAACAAGTCTTTGAGAGACTTATCGCTTTCATCTTTAAATCTGTTTTAAAACATATTTTTCCCTGTTTTTCTCTCCTGGTCCATGTCTTCCTCTTCCTTCACTTTGGATTCCTCCCTTTAAATAAGGGTGCTAGATGCTCCTGCATCAGACTCCCGAGGCACAAAAATTTTATGACCTCCTGGTCATATGCTTCTCCTTGTCCTTAGCAATTCTACCCATTTATATTTCACTTCCATAGTGGAACTGCCTTCATGGTCTTCTGTGAGCTGCAACCAAGCCTCTACAGTAACAGTCTTCCTCTGTTACACGATACCTCACCAAGCTTTCTCTTGAGCTTAGTCTTTTGGCATCCTTCAGGTTCTATTCTCTGGAACCACTTGCTGACTAACAATTCTACCCAACACTTCTTTTGCTGGAATTATTATCTCTAAGACAACTCTACCCACAATCGCAACTATGGAGCTGCCTCAACAAATTCTACCCAACCGGAGTTGGAAGTTGTTTTCAGCTTCTCTTGAGCACTCCTTGCTCTTAGGCTATTGCTGCAATCTTCTCACCTTCTGTTTTCGTTCTCTGTGCGACAATAAGACCATAACTCTTCACCTCTATCAACGTACCTCTTGCTCCTTTTTCTTTCTCTTTGGAATCCTTCTCTTAGGAATTTCTTCAGTCTTCCTTTACACGCAGAATCTTTGTTTGCTCTGATACCAAATGGTGGGAATGATATTTTGGGGGTAAATCAAAATCTCTTTCCCTAAAGAAATTGATCTTGAGGCCTGTGGGTTATGGCCCACTAAGCCTATCGGAAGCGTTCCTTAGGCCTTAAACCTTTAAAACCATGGACTTACATTGAACCAAAACCATGTAACCTTCTCGGGCTTCCATTTCTTATTGGAAGCATAAAACATTTCTTTTGCTTCAAAAACTCGGGCACACAACATATCGGGTTACACAGGATTATACGAGAAACCCCGCTTCAAACATACATGCCGGATTTCAAATCTTATAAGCTCGCAACTATAAAATCGGTGGGTCCGCTCTTATCGCTTTCCACTGCGTTGATCTCAAACTTCATCGAACTCCGATTGCCAGATTGTCAATTGGTCTATCAGCGATATCGCCATGTCGTTCTTCGGCCTTCAACGTTCCCATTGACCGTCAGTCTTGACACCTCCGATTGTGATTTAGCGACTAGATCACGACTGTCGATCTTAAAGCTGATCCGATGATTTTCGCTTAATCGGCTTATCACAATTGCACTGTCCCAACTGTCGGTCCCAATAACTCATAAAGAATTCCGCTGATGCGGTAAAGGTTCTGTCATCGATGCAACAAAGGATCTCGACTGTTGATCATTCAGATCCAATGGTACCAGAGTATTCTAGCCCATTTCCTCCTTAATCTAATCTTCTTCCATTTGAAAGAATTTTGTGTTAAACACAGTTTCGCCACAATCTACCAAAGCACGCATAAATTCCATTAATATCTTTGGGTCGCCATCACGTTTGATGGTCGATCAACACATCAAAATTGGGATTTAAACCCTCGGCACACACATATAAATGCTAGCTTCCAAGCCATTAACACACATACATATATGAAATCCATACAACGCACAATCAACACTAAAACACACATATATTAGATTAACACGACACAGTTACAATTTCTAAGGCGTTTCAGCCTTAGCAGCGGTTCTCCTCTCAACTACATCTTGTCTATTTACTGCTCTATCTCCTCTTGAACACACAGGTTCATATATATAGCAAGTGTTGGAACGGATCACGGAAGGATCCAATCAATCCTCTATCAAAAGCCCTTAAAGCTTGATAATGCATACATATGTGGCAGAATATATCTATTTAAAGGAACATTGGATCGGATCATGGAAGGATCCGATCATATCCCTTCCTCAAATCTCTCAACTAATTTGTATACATGGCAGATTACATTTATAACAAGTCTTCGAGAACTTATCGCTTCCATCTTTAAATCTGTTTTAAAACAGATTTTCCCCGATTTTCTCCTCTGGTCCACGTCTTCCTCTTCCTTCGCTTTGGATTCCTCCCTTTGACTAAGGGTGTTGGATGCTCCTGCATCACCTTCACACTCACACACTTCTATAGCTAACTGAACTCTCTCTTAGCCTACATAATCTATTTTTAATACAAGATAATAATCAGTTCAGATCAACTAATTGTGGATCTAAATCCTAAATCTAGAAAATATCCAAATAATAAAATGTTACAATATCTCTCAAAATCAACTACAACAAATTCCTATTTTATGACAAATACATAATAATTGAACTAACTACTAACTTTCCTAAATATTTCAAACAATTAAAATAGTAAATGAATTTTTTACCATCATGATCAAAATAAATTTATTGATGATAACACACCTACATCAATTGTAACTATATATATATATATATATATATATATAACAAAATATTTTAACGCTAATAAAATTTAGTAAAGTCAAAATTCATGTTCTTTTCTATTAATTTTAAATATATCAAAAATTAAATAGTATAACTATTTTATTTATTAAATATTTATTGATAACCATGTTTCTAAACTTTTGGTCCTTTTTCCTCTCTCCAAGCATCAAACAAAATATTTTTAAAGTGAACCATCACTACAATGTTGTCAATATTGTTACCATATTTCACTGAGCATGCTGGGTATGAGAAAGATAAACCAAATCCAAATTGAAAGAATTATGTGTATTATCTTATCTTTTCAAACTTAGAAATACTTTTGGACGCAATGAATATGTATGAAGTGAAGGTGAATTCAATACGTAAGTGATCCATCCAAATACAAGAGTTGGAAAAGATAAGGTAGGTATTATTTGCCAATAGTATATATTTTTTTGGAAATAGTATAGCTAAGCTATGATTAAATGGATTTAAATCACTCTACCATCCTAAATTACGATATTTTAATATATTAAGAAACAATGTTAGTTAATAATAATATACTAGCATTTGCACCACATGTTGCAAAAGAAACGCCGTAAGGCAATGATATGAAAAACAATAGCATAGAAGAGAGAAGTCAAAATTTTATGCAAATGACATAAGAAACAACAACATAGAAGAAAGAAGTCAAAATTTTATGCAATTTTGTTTCTTTACCGGTGTTTATTTTTTATCATCAACAAATGGCCAATTGAGGCAATGCTAATCTACATTTTTGACAAAGAAAAATCAATAAAAGTCAAAAACAATTATGGATCTAGAATTGAATCTCAACACAGAGGTGTGCCTTACTGTCTAGCATGTATGAGTGGATATCACAATGAGACTTTTCAGAACATTATATACCTTAGTGTCAGACAAGGGATGAACAAAGAGGAATCCCAGATAAAATGGAGACTTCTGGCTTATTTTAAGTTTGATACATTATAAGTGCTACATGCTTTTTCCAACCCTAGCGTTGCTTCTGATCCTAAAAGAATTCCACAATGTTCTGATTTTTATTGAGAGCAGAGAAAGTGTTAAAACATGTGTACAAACTCATAACGTTAAAGAGGAGTATACTATAAATATAAGATTTATCCCACGTGTCTATCTAGTCCTGTCAACAAATCTAAAATAACTGATCTTACCATTGGTTTAGGAGCCTATAATACAATTGGATGGATATAAACTCAATTACATCTTAGAAATCATGGGAAGACAATCATATGGATGGAAATGATAAACATACATAAAGTTGAAAAAAGTAAATGCATCATTGCTTGTGTGCAGCATAAAGACACCCACAGGGAGATATATTTTGAATAACATCACTCCTTGGAAAAATCAAAGAGAGTGTATGCAAATTGTCACACAGAATAAGCCATGACGTTGTCGAGAATAACATGCTGTTAAAAATTAAGTACCTTATTCTTCAAATGATCAAAGTATTATCCAAACTTATATTGTTCTAGAATCTATTAGTTCCAACGATGTTTAAATTATTCTTCATTGTGGTTGTATTTTTATTTCTGGTGTTAATAATAGTTTGTATCTTATACCAGGAAGGTCAGAATTTTATAACTTTCTAGGTCCGGTTTTTATTTCAAGCCTTTTAAAAGTCTTTTGGTTAGTTTAAAAAGTATGCTGTAATGTTGTCGTAGAGTCCTCTATTACCAGAAAGCTGACCGATAGACTGGTTTTTGCTTCTGTTCACCAAATCGCTCTGCACTTACACTCAGCCTGTATAAGAAGTTGCATGTTTTTTTTTATATTAAGAACATATTGAGAACTGGAATGATATCTACTTAAAACTTGAGAGTCAATATTATGTTTGGTGGTTCAATAAATCCTTGTAATTTTCATTCAACCAATTTTCGTGATTTTAAAAAAAAACAACAACAAATACAGACACCCAAACCTTTAGAGTTCATAACATTTTTCCAAAAGTTTTATCCCATGCTTCAAACATAACTGCGGGAGGATTCGCCCAATCACAAAACAGTGCTGCGTTGAAACTTTCCCAGTAACAAAACAACTTTCCTCTGCACCAGGTACAAAATTATTCTGCCATTTTGGTCATCAATGTCGATCAAAATAGTGCAGTAAAAATTGCAGACAAGTACAAATAACATTTTCCTCCAATGAAAAGCAAGTGGCTCCTTCATAGCAGATTGAAATTGCAATACTCCAAAGACAGATGAAACAGTGATAGAAGGAAACAATGTGGCTCATGGATTTTTGGGTTGCAACTGTCTGAGAATTTTTAGTCCCATTGCTTCCCGTTGAATTCTTCACCATCATCAGGGAACAACAACAATGTAGAAGAAAATCACGCATTAGAAGATTGCATAGTAACCAACCTTTGTTTTTGGATTAATTGATTGTATCTGGCAGCCATTCGTCTCCCTGTATAAAGTTTCCAACAGTATACATTCCTACATTTCTCTCAGGTATCTGATTAGACCATGGCGTTCTTCCAGAAACCTTAGCCCCCGGCCCATAATTCTGGTATTCCCCATAGTAAAGCGTGTTAAGAGCAAAGTCCTCTATCCACGGCATCCATCCCTCAGGGCTAATGGCCTCTCCCAAATATGAATTTATGCAGATTGCTCTGGAGTACATCTTCCATGGCCGACCCAAATAGCCTTTGTAAATTTTTGGGTTGGCATAGTAAGCCCTCATATATTCTTCAGTTCCATTGATAGTGCAGTTATGGAAAACAAATCCTGTGGGCTCGGCTGGATCTGTTCGGCCCTGTGCAGTGACAGGATCTGATGATCCTTTGTCTGAGTTTATTTGACGAGGACGCAGCAGAATGAGACAGTTTTCAAAGATGGCTGCCGAGTCTCCAAATATGAAGTCAACAGTGCCTTCTATTTTGCAGTTTCTATAGAACTGACGAAGAATATGAGTGTACAATGTATCCTGGTGGCCAAGAAAGGCACAGTTGTAGAAGGCAGAGTGATCACTATCTACTCTTAGGGCTACCGCTTATTGACTACCTGGCCCTGCTGCATTTTCAAATGTTATATCCCGTGCTAAGAAGCCATCAGCATTTACAGCTGCAATTGTGAAAATAAATAAATTAGCAATCCTCAACATCTAAAACAAGATTTAGTGGGATCGAGGAATATGGATTGATTGAATTTTCCTTTGATAAGAGTTCAAAACCAAAGAACGATGGTAATTGTAAGTATTAAATTCTGTCTTTGTTTAGAAATAGCATACACATATTTATCTAGTTATCAGAATAAACAGAGGATCCGATTTTAGCATATGCCCATTGAAATTTCTCAAACTTACAAACCCCAATGCATGTTGAAAGACATTACACCTATCATATGAAAGGGTTCCAAATATCTTATTCTTAAAATGTAAAACGATAATTAATTTTTTTGCTGCTTTAATAGGATGAAAGAAGTGCAGAATCTGCAAAAATAAATGTTATTACTCTCTTCTTTTCAGCAACCTACAATCTGAAGAAAAGCATTATTACTTCCCTTGCAAATGACGGATTGCATTCCAAGCACTGCTGGATTTTGATTGTTTCCTTCTCCTCTCATTTGTATTTTGTTGATGCTTTCTAGATCAGCATTCCTTTGCAAGGGAATTAATCTGGGTTGAACTCAAGTAGAAAATTTCTCTCTCATTAATTGGATGGTCATTTTCACAATTGATTGTCTCCAAAGAAGTCTTCTCAACCAAATCTCTACCTTTCCTCAGGCTTTTAAGTTTAACCAGCATGCAGGCCCTCAGTGTTGTGGTTTGGCATTTTTATCCAGTATTTCTTAGCAACATGGCAGAAAGGGCACACTTTATGTCCATGCAGAAGGAATTGGAAGCAATGGTAGTGGATTCCTTGGCCACAGAATTGAACAAGCGTTTAAAGCCCTTTGGGTTTTGCAAGAAGACCCATAAAAATCTGCAAATGTATCAAAGAGAATTGCTTCCTAGATCATACTTGTACAATAAGTGATCATAGTAGAAGGTCATTTGATTGTGAAACCGTTGTGGGATTCAATCCAAGTGACCTGAATTTGCTGTAGATAGACGTCCTCTTTGATATCCATGTTTATCTCCATTCAGGGGCTAGGATGTCACTAGGGCATCTAGAGAATAGCTAAAAGGAGGGAGGCACTCTTTGAAGAACTGAAGACGCCTTTAAAAAAACAGCACATTCGCTAGACAAAGGGGCCTGTGGAGGCAACCTAAAAAAGGCAAAGGGCCAGATAGGAGTTTCCCGTGAAGAAAGAAGACAAGTCCAAAAATGCTCTCAAGGAAAAAGGGATGAATGCCAAACTGTTTGTACAATGGGTTATGGAACTGTTTGTTTATGCTAAATCTTACACTGTAGCATGAGGAATTGGACTGTCTCAGCCTGCGCGCAGTCAGGTGGTAACGAGGTAGGCCCCAAGATTTCAACACCATATAGTACTATAGGTCTGTTAATTGTGTCAAAAAATGCATCTCAGAAGAGATGTCCTGAAAATGCATATGGAAGTATTGTCGGTCAAGCATGGAGAGAGACCTATAACCCTTTCTAAGTTTGGGTTGAAAGACATGCCTTAAGCTAAACCTAAGGGCTATGGATCAGATCCCATAGATGTATAAGCAATGGTAATCTCCACCTCGCTTCCTTTGAAGAAGAAGTGGAAGTTTGTTAGGGTTCTCTTGGATATTTAAATCACAACCTCAGTTTCACTAAGGTTCACCACCATCATTCTATGACCATCACATTGGCAGGGGCATCAAGCTTTCTCTGAATGTCCCTAGGGGAGGAGGCTAAAAGGATCAGATCCTCTGCAAATAAGAATAAGGTAAACAAAACATGGTGTAAAACGTAAACATCTCCCTTGTGGAAGTACTCGCTCGGTTATGCTCTAACCCATTAATGTATATCCCATGGAATTTAATGAAAGCAACTATGAGACACTCAAAGATGCCAATTTCACGTAGTCTCCATAACGATAATTCCCTTGGAACAGAGTCCAAAAGCCTTCTGAAAATCCACAAAGCAACAGGACTTTAGATGAGGGACGTGAGCTTCCTTGATAATAGCACACAGGCTAAAAATGTGGTCACTAGTTTCATAATCTCTTCTAAGACTTGGTTGCCCCATAGCTTTGAATTTGTTCCTCTCTATATGTTGAGAAAGCCACACGTTCACGCCCATAACATAGAGTTCGACAAAGGCACGCCCAATCATAATATTCCTGTAATTATTTCTATCAGAAATATCCTTCAATTGGAAGATGGGGTGGATGATATTTTGAGACCATGAAGAGGGAAAGCCAATGCAAATTCAACTTGCAGACCTTACTCATCTACTTCTTTGCTGGTGCTCAAGATCCTAACAGCTCTTTTAATGTCTCTTGGGGTGAATTAGTGACAAAAGGTGAGAGAGGAGAGAATATGGACTAAGGTTGACCCGAAAAATCACAGAGGGATGTGGTCCGCAAGAACCATGTGTAATGATCAAAACATGTTGGAAGAGCAGATTTTCCAATTTCAATTCAAGGCATCTCAAATCTGCCAGGAACCACACCATGATCAAACACAATAACAGAACCAAACTCAGGCAAAGAAATAAATTCCAACTTAATATGAAGAGGAAGAGGAACAATGATGAGCATTACCAACAGTTGCAGAGCCATATGTACTTGGAACACCAGGCAGGGATGGCACACGCATAGACCCCGTGATCACAGTCTTCCCCATGCCATCACCCACAAACATAAGATTAGTTTTACTGGGAGGAACCCTAACAATCTCCTTATACACCCCAGCCTTTATATGTATCATGAATCTCCGCTCAGATTTATCCGGTGCACTGTTCACCGCCTGTTGAATACTCATAGAGGATTCATCCTTGGACACAGTCACATCGGGAACCAATTTATCAACCTCTAATACATCCCAAATTTGATTATAATGATGGTAATAATCTGCAGTACTAGAGGAATTAGATGATCTCTCTATTTTTGGAGGCCTCCATAGGACCATATTCTGTCTGTATGTATCCAGAGCATCTACCATGCTAAGGGCATTGCTGGTCAAGCTCATGACTGTAAGAACAGGTTACGTTACACAGCGGCTGCTCAGCGAGATTTGAAGCAGCAAAAAAACCCATTGTTTGATTATATATAATAAATTAAATATAATCAAACAATGTAGTGACTTACAGTTCTGCCATCTTAACCTGGTTGGAGTGTTCAGAAGTTTTCTTCGCGCAAGGATAGTAATCGACGGATTTCAAGGGGCAGGCCTGCCTCCCCTGATTCAACCACTCTGTCAAAGCGTTATCTGTCCTGGGGATCTCCATCTCTGTCCCTTCCCCAGCTCAGCAGCAATGCTTGTCTCCCCCGATGCAGCTAACGAATCTTCCAGTGGAGTAAATACGCAGAGGAAAAATACGAAGACCGCCAAGAACAGCGAGCCTGAAACCAAATCCAGAGCGAGGGCAAGCGTTGATCTGCGAGGGCAAGCGTTTGATCTGAGGTACAAACCCTGCTGCCCGGATGAAACTATTCGATGAAACGCCCAAACCGTTTGGGCAACCCCGATCAACGGCTGAAATGGTTGCAATCGTCTAACATATAATCCTGTGGCTTACAAGATTACAGGTAGGCAGAGAGGGGAGTTGATCTTAGAGGGAAACGCCTTACGGCGTAATTAAGAAACAATGTTAGTTAAAGAAATTGATGTTCAAAAGGAAGTCATTAGAAAGGATTGTGAGCACTGCAAATTGTGGCTTATGAAAAAAATAAAGAAGTTTAATTAAATAAATGCAACATCCCAAAGGATTTAGCATTACACAAAAGTTCATGCCAGTATAATTCACGTCAAAACAAAGGTAGAAGTTTAGGAACTACACGTAACCTTCATTTCTCTACAAAATAAGGAAACTTTGCATGCTTATTTTTCCAATCTCTAAAATTATCTATCAAAGTTAGTAACATCCCTATCTTGATCCTTGGGTTAAAATTATAATTATTTGTAACTAAGTATGTCAATAGTATTGTATCACCTATATTGGAGGGGGGCCTAGAATTGCTAACAAAAAGCCACAGAAAGCCACACAGGGGGCTCGCTAAGCACTTGTCATCATTGCTACAAACCAAATTAGGTGATTAAAATGATGCATATCTAAATAGTTATTTGATAATTAAAAGGTTGAGCAACCAACTAAGAATACTAGCATCGATATAGACTATGAGTGTGAATGGGAACTCGTGAGGGAATTAGGGTAAATTAACTATATCTATTATCACCAAAAAAAACCCCACCCAATGACTCATGCCAAAATTTGAATTTTAAATTTTATTACCTTTATTTCCCCTTAGCCCATAAAGAAATGCATAGTTTAAGCAACCACTTGCTATGTTTATGGAGGTTGAGTGGTGGTTTTGATCCGGATTTAAACAGGAACGCAAAAAAATACAAAGATAACCATATACACAAAGATGCAACATAAATAATACTTCATTTCATTAATGTAAAATATTGAAATATGCTTACAAATAGAAATGGAAATAAACCAACTAGGGTGATGGTAGCTTATCTATGAGAAGAGATGTGGCGGCTACATGCCTCTGAACTCTGTTACAATGAGGTTCGAAGGCCTATTTATTGTTGAGAAACAATGGAAAACCCTTAACATCCCAAAACCTAACCCTAGAAGATGAAACGCCAAATTGTGAGCCCCGTTTGGGTAAATTGGTACATCAATTTCCCAGGGTCGTAACTTTGGCACCCGATCTCCGTTTGACACGTACAATAGCTCGTTAGAAAGATCTATCCGAGCACTATAACTTTGGGAAGAAAAACATCGGTCCATGGACCCATTTTTCTCCTAGATTTCCCCAAAAATGTCATTTAGGGTTTCGAAACGGCTCCGGAAGTTCAGGACCTGAAAAACTGCTAAAAATAGTAAATTGTGCTACAATTATAGAAACTGAAAAACTGAAAGAAATAGTTGTGGGGGTCCAAATGGGATAGGTGGGTGGCTACCAACATCCACCTAGATCATTCCTCCCCCCTTAAGAAGCAATGGTCCCCATTGCGTTGAGTTCCTCCATCTTCTGAGCTTGTCCTGCAATCTCTGATGTGTCCAGTAATGGTGGGAAGCATGATCAATGACGGTCCACATTGAACACTTGGTGCAGGCGAAGGAATGGAGGAATGATGTGCTCCAAAGAATTGTTCCCCACAGCCTTGGTACTGCTGTAAGGACCATGTCAGAGTGGTCTAAGCTTCTGATGGGTTCTGGTAAGGCGTTCTTTCTGTTGATGCAACCAGACTTTGTTGCCAACCTGAAACTTGTGTGGTAGCCCTGTGGGTGAGGAGAAGTTGTTCCTATGTTATTTCATGATTGTATCCCTCTGTTGATGTTGTTGTTGCGTGGAGGAACCCTTCGCGGGGGTCATGGATGTGGCGACAATCTTCCCCTTACTTTAGGAGTGAACCAGACAAAAAATAAATTTCCTAGTCTATGAGATGAGCTTGCTACCTTTCTTAGCAGTGATCAAAGAGGTGGCGGTAGGTGGGGCTACCTCCGGTATCCTGTATAATGAATTACCCAAATAAATAATAACAACACGAGGCCTTAAATCATACACAACATGTCGCCTCCACAAGTATGGCTGGCCTAATTTTACATCACAAACATTCAGAGGTGTAACATCACACAATACCTCATCTGTGAAGGGCTTGACGCTGTAGGGAAGGTGGTACTACTGGCGAACTTTGAGATCTCGTCCTTCATGAAGCCACCCGATACTATACGACTACAGGTGTGGTGTAGTTGGTAGGCCCAACCGCTTCACGACCTCTGCTAAAATGAGGTTCTTTTGGTTGCCACTATCGACAATGAATTGTAGCGGTGAACCCTTCACCCACATCTGTGAGTGGAAAAGATGTTCCCCCTCCTCTGGGTCTTCGGGCTCATTCTTTTGGATCTTGGCAGTGGCAATAGTCATGCTGGGCTCTGCATCAATGATCTGCTTCCCTTTGCCATTCCCCTTGTCGGGTTCTGGCTTAGAGTCAGAACATGCATCTGATTCGGAAGCCTTTAATTCAGCCACGAGCGACTGCTTGGTCTGACACTCACTTGTGTTATGAGTGGGGCTCTTGTGAAACTCACACCACTTTCCTATGTCCTTCTTCGACTTCGTGGTGTTTTTCTTTTCTTGCGACTTCGACGGGTTGTCTTGGGTCACCCCGCCATGGCTTTGTCCTTTGGTCTTCGAATTTGCAGATCCAAAGTCTCGCTTCTTCTGTTTGAACTTTTGCTCGATTTTGACAGGGTATCAGTACGACGTGCCAAGTGAGGAGATGTTCAGGAGCTCCATCTCTTCCTGAATGTATCTGTGTAGGCAGCCGCGATATTTGAGTACCAGATGCAGCTCAGAATCTTTCATACCCAACTGTGTGGGAAGGGTATGAAAAATGTTTATGAATTATGGCACATCATGGTCCCGTCCCTGCCGCAATGTGGTCCATTTGATGTATTTGTCCTTATAGCTTTTGACAAGGTAGTACTGCTCCTTGACGGCATCCCGGAATGAATTCCAAGTGGGTGCGGCTGAAAATAGTGAGCCAGTACTTTCATTCTTCTGCTCGCAGTAGGTTTCCCACCAGTCCTTGACGTGGGGGGCTGCTTTGAGAAAAGCGAAAACAATCTTTTCCCGACTTGAAAATTCATGAACAGAAAAATATGCGTCTAGCAGATTTAACCATTTATCTACGACATCTGCGTCCATTTGACCCTCAAAGACAAGGATTTCAAAATTAACTTGTACCTTAAATGGTGTGGTGTTTCCAGAGTAGCTGTTGGAAGCCGATGCATCATCTTTGGGTAGCTGCTGAAGGATCTGCGCAAAGTTATCCATCATCGCGTTCTTTTGCCGCTCGAGGGCTTCTTCGATCAAGATTTTGATAGGATCTCCTGCCCCCTCGTCTTTCTTCTCATCTGCCATGGGAGGTCATCGGGATTTGCGGGGCTGGTCTTGCAAAGGTTCAACCAGTTCAAGCCCTAACTCCTTATATCCCGACCTCATTAGGGACATGCAAAGAAAAACCTAGAAAAAACAGACTGCTCTTATACCACTGATTCGGATTTAAACAGGAACACAACAAAATACAGAGATAACCATATACACAAAGATGTAGCAGAAATAATACTTCATTTCATTAATGTAAAATACTGAAATATGCTTACAAACAGAAATGGAAATAAACCAGCTAGGGTGATGGTAACTTATCTCTGAGAAGAGATGTGGCCGCTACATGCCTCTGAACTCTGTTACAATGAGGCTCAAAGGCCTATTTATTGTTGAGAAACAATGAAAAACCCTTAACATCCCAAAACCTAACCCTAGAAGATGAAACGCCAAATTGTGGGCCCCGTTTGGGTAAATTGGTACATAAATTTCCCAGGCTCGTAACTTTGGCACTCGATCTTCATTTGACGCATACAATAAGGCCTCAAAATGGCTACGGAAGTTTAGGACCCGAAAAAACTGCTAAAAATAGTAAATTGTGCTACAATTATGGAAACTGAAAAACTGAAAGAGACAGTTGTGGGGGTCCAAATGGGATACGTGGGTGGCCACCAACATCCACCTGGATCAGGTTTGGGAGTACTTCTACATTTCATTGGGTAGCATGGGCAAGCAAGCATCTCGAAATTTGAGGATTGCTCATGAACGGTATGGGAAAATAGGAAAACATGTGCAGGAGACTTACACGAGTTCATGGAGATCATAAATAGAGAGATCATGGGTACTTGAAATAGTATTTTTTTTTTATGAGTATAGAGCTGCCATTTTTAACTCGAAACTTTTTTGGATTATTTTTGGTGTTCATACATAGTTTTGGGTGTCAAAATATGCCTATAAAAGTGCCAAACATGGATTGGATCATTGTTGGTGCGTCTTGGGATCTATAGAAATGAAATTTTCATGCCCATTACTCACCAAAGAGCTCTGAAACTTAACTGAATATACGTGGCCACAAATTGAAGGATATCTAGCTGATGCAATAAGAAATGGACAAGAAAATTGCAAGGGTAATTATAGAACAATGAAGGAATTTCTATATTTCCAAGTTAGCTAGGTAATGGGTACCTAACACTTTTGAGACCCTAGGCCCTATAGGTGGAGGAGTTCTCTAATGTGCTTATTCTTGTGAAGGACAATTACCTTCACCAATCCTATTTTTCAATGTGTTGGAAGTTTCCCCTTGTGGTATAATAGCCTAGCTAGGGGGTGGACAATTATAGAGATCAATGGTATGACTAAGCCTATGGTTGGGCGGTTCCTTCTCAAGTTAGTTGCCATTTTGAAATTTTACATAATTGTTTTCTTTGATTCCTATGATTATTGATCTTTTTCTCTTTGATTTTTTTGGTAAAAATAAAGAGGAAAAATGTATGTCTTCTCTTATATGGAATTTAGAATGTGATACTTGTTTTAGAAATTTCAAACAAATTTGGTAAGTTGTTTTGAAGATTCTCAGTGATAGCAACGAATGCCTCCCATATTTCCATATTTAGAGGGGTAAGATTATTTCCACAATTAGGGGGGCAAGATTTGGGTCTTGTGTAATTTGAATCATTGAGATTAAATGATGAGTAAGCCTCAATTTCTATAAATCTAAAGAAAATCCATAGAAGTGTAAGTTCATATCTAGATTAAACATATACTACTAGATGACCCAAATATCTATTGTATACCAAGGGATAATATAAGTAGTGAAGGCAGGATAATTTGGCATAATTCTTGGTTATCACAAGGGGAAAGTGAAAATTTTAATGTTTATTTTTTTAGAGCGAAAATTTGTCCACATGGTTATGGCATATATGTTTATTAATATATAGATTTAAATTTATTTTTTATTTAATGTATATTAATCCTAATTATTGTAGGAGTATTTGGATGTCAAGAAGTGGAGAAATTAATTTCATAATTCTCCTACCCGAATTTATGCAAGGAAGTGCATAAATTTTGGTGTAAGTGACAACTAGTGACTTTTCATTTTTACTTCATTATTCTTGCCTATCTTTGTGTTAGGAAATGCATAAATTTTAGTAGGTAGTAACTATTGGAAATTATGTTAAATTACATGTGATACACACATATGTTGGTGCAAAGAATTGCTTAAACAAGTGGTGCAACATAGCTTAGTCCCTCCCACTCAAGTTAGAAATTATCCCTTGGAAAAAATTGCATAAAATATGTTGACCCCTAATCTTTGGGATTAGGTAAATCCATGTAAATATTGTAAATAACAAAATAAAGGGAATTGGAAGATGAAAAGACATCGGGAGATGAAACCCAATAATCTCCCTCTCCATATATATATCTATGTTCTATCTTAATGAAAAGCAACAATACATTCCTAGAGTTACTTCTGCCCTGACATAGTATCAGTGACAACTCCCCAAATTAGTATTTTTGTCCTTAAAAACTCCTATTTCCTACCATTAAAATCTACCTGATTGTTATCTATCCCTCTCCCAGAACTTGCAACCATTAATTATATGTAAGCTTGTTTTTGCGTTCTGCAAGTCAGTCCTAAACTTTTTTGAAACACCTTGAATCAAGTGTTGAGTCCTATATGCGTTGAGAATGAATGTTACTCGTCGAGGTTGAATATGTAGCTATTTTCTGCCCACATTGTTGGTGAAAGTCGAGTTCAATTGCGACTATGTGTCCATTCTTTGTGCTAGTTCATTGAGTTTATATGTACGTTGATCGATTCATTAATTAAAAACCAGTATCTCTCATTCGTTGTTTAATTCGTGGTTGGTGCATTTACATTGTACGTTTGTTGGAGAACTCGACTTGGCTGCTCAGCATGGTGGTGCCGCCTAAATGGTGTCGTTGTGGAAGCGTGGGCTGGAATACAAGCCCAAGTGATGTCACATACCTTATAATTGTTTACATGACACATATCTTAAACACGTTGTTGTTTGATATGGAGCGTATAGTGAAGGCACATGCCTTACAATCCTTTACATGGCACATATAAACAATGGAGCGTATGGGTGGTATGAGATGATGGGATATGAAATAAACTAATGAAATACGTTTGAGTTTTTTTTTCAAGTGATGAGGGGTGTATTATAATATATGTTATGTGGAGTGCTTTAATGTGTCTTTATAAATATTATGGCATGTATATAATATATATTCACCATACAACAACTCATGCGCCCTTTTATTTTATAAATATCATATGTGGTATGATATGTAAGCATTATGTAATATGGCATGAAGGTATATTGAAGGTATATTGAGAGGCTATATTTTTAGCGGAATATTTTTGAAGAAATATTAATGTTTTCTGTAATTATTTTGAGGTCATATCATATTGTATGATGCATTCACTTATTTTCATAGCGGGAGTAGTTTTCACTAGCAAAGAGAACTACCATAGAAGGAGATAATGCATTTGAAAAGCTTACTTCAGACAAGGAGCTTGCCATTTAGGAAAATAATAACAATAAAGCTTATTCCTTGATTGCAACATCAGTAAATCAAGAGGTGAGTCATCATATTTTTCTATTTTCAAATGCATTTGAAGCCTTAAAGAAGCTGAAAGAATTGTATAACTCACTCTTTGAACTTTAAGTTGTTCAATTGATGATTAAGTTGTTCAATCTTGAGTTGAAAAATGATGACCCTTTTGCCTTAGCATCAGAAGTAAGATCCATTATGCATGACATAAAATCCATTGGTGTTGAAATATATATTCCTCTCATAGCTTATGTCAATGCACTACATCCCACCTATTCACATTATCTTGAGTCTTTGCAAGCAAGTGGCAAACTTAAGGAGATTACCTGTGACTCTTTTGAGAATAAGTTTGCTAAAAGAGAGACAGATTTTGCTAAAAGGACACATCCTCAGTTTTTTGAAGAGGTTGTGTGCCTTGCACAAAAAGAGAAGAATCATGCACAAGATTCTTCTAGAGGAAGAGGTGGCTGAAGAGAAAGAGGAAGAGGAAGGAATAAATTTAGAGGCAGGGGAGGCAGACATTACCAAGGAGAAAGGTCTGATTTTAATTGCACACGATGAAATAAATATGGACATGATGCTTCCACATGTAAGATTCCTTGGGATGGAATTAAGCAGGAAATAAATGAAGGAAAAGGTAAAACACCCGGCAAAGGGAAAGGAAAATCACATGAGTTTGCTTATTATGTTGTGTCACATTACAACATTGGAGTAACTGAAGACTTATTCAATGCTTCACTTGCTTCATGGAAAGATACTTGGTTTCTTGACTCAAGAAAAAATTTCAACATGACTTTCAAGAGAGATTTCTTTGAAGAATTCACTAACAATGTTGATGGAGCAACATATTTTGCAAACAAGTCAAAGCTAAAGCCATCAAGGCTTGGCACCATCAAGCTCAAACAGCCTGGTCTTCCAGAATTTCTTCTACATGATGTTCTATACCTCTCATAGCTGAGGAGAAGCTTGTCTTTGCTCCACATCCGCTAGCAAGGACACTCCATTCACATATTTAATAGCAAGGTTGAGGTTGGAAAAACATCATATCACTCACTTGTTATGACTGGGATAGAAGAAGAAAGACTTATGAAGCTGCAAGGAACCTCTACTCATGCATATAACTTTTCATACAGTTCTCATTATGATGAACGTACATTTCCATCAAGTATTTTATGGTGTTCTAGATTTGGACACTTAAAATATGAAAAGCTCTATTTGTTGAAGAAAATAGTGTTACTGGTTTTGCCTACAATTCCTTGGAAACTTAAGCAATGTGATACATTTATCTTAGGAAAGCACAACAAACAACATTTTCATGATTCTCATTCTAGATCACATAGAAAACTTGAACTCATTCATTCTTATTTATGTGGCCTAATGCTTGTTCCTTCTACAAATGGTAATAAATATATGATGACATTTATTGATGACTACACCAGAATGTGTTGGGTTTATTTATTGAAGAACAAATATGAATCTTTTGAAACATTCAAGAAATTTTATGCATGGATTGGAAGTGATGCATAATCTCATATTGGATCTATTCATACTGATAATGGAAAAGAATATACACCAAATGAAATTGAAAAGTCTCTTTGCAAACATGGGATCAAACATCTAACAATCATGCCTTATAATCCCTAACAGAACGGAGTAGCTCAAAGTATGAACATGACAATCTTAAATATGGTACATTCCATGGTGTTTTTCAAGAATGTTAAGCTGATGTTTTGGGTTGTTGCAGTTCTATGTGTTGTGTATATAAAGAATAGTTGTCTATAAAAGCTCCCTATGAAATGTGGTAAGGCCACATTCCTTCAGTAAGGCATCTCAGGGTTTTTTGTTCCACCTATTATGCCTTGATACCTTAGGAATAGAGAAACAAACTTGGTGCAAGGAATCACAAATGTATCTTCTTGGGGTAGTCAAATACCTCCAAAGCATACCATCTCTATGATGAAGTTAATTAAAAGTTTATAATATCTAGAGATGGGATATTTATTGAATGTTCCAAGACTGACAATGTTGTTGAGTAGTAGCTTGATCGTTTAGATAGATTCAGACATGCAAAGTATTTTCAAGAGTTCGATAATGAGATTCCACATATTGAAGGAGGGATTCCTATACTAGATCAATCTGTGGAATCTTCTTCTAAAGCACTTTCTCCCCCGAATGAAGCTCCAACTACTAATGACACTTTGAGTGATGTGATTGACAGAATTGAGAGACTAAATATTGATTCAACCCCATATCAGTTAATTGAGCATCCTGGGCCATTTCAGAAAAGGTCCTCCAAAATGGATAGAAAATACACTTGGAAGTGTTCATATTGATGAGGTTGAAAGAAAGGAACAAGAAGCTCAACCAGACAGAATGGAGGTGATGTAGACAATCATGATTCACCTGTTGATATGGATTTTTCTTATGATTGTGAACTGAATTTGTCTACAGATTTCGAATCAACTTCCTTCAAAGAAGCCTCTTCCCATGATGAATGGAAAGAAGTGATTCAAAAGAATATGATCCTTTGATAAAGAATGACACCTAGAATTTGGTTGATCCTCCATTGGGAACTAAACCAATTGGCTGCAAGTGGGTCTTCAAGAATAAGTATAAATTAGATGGCTCATTTGACAATCACAAAGCCAGGCTTGTGGCAAAAGGTTTTGCACAGAATTAAGGGTTCGATTATGAGGAAACTTTTTCCTCCACAGTAAAATGGGCTACCATTTGGAAAAAAATTTCCTTGGTAACTCAGAGTGGTTGGAAATTCCATCAAATGGATGTAAAAAGCTGCTTTCTTGAATAGAGATCTGAAATAGAATGTTTTTATTTCCCATCCAGATAGATTTGTTGTGAAGGGTTAGAAACACAAAGTATGAAAGCTTGTAAAATCCTTGTATGACCTCAAGAAAGCATCGCGAGCCTGGTACGAGAAATTGACTTAACATCTTCTAAAACTCAATTTCAAACATTTTGATCTTGGTGATGCAACTTTGTTTGTCAAGAAAGTTGGAAAAATAGTTGTATATATTGTGGTGTATGTAGATGACCTTCTAATGATAGGGAACAATGAGAGCTACATTGCATCCATAGAGAAGGAATTGAGGAAAGGTTTTGAAATGACATATTTGGGATATGTTCACTACTATCTTGGTATTAAATTAACCCAACATATGTAGTTTATATTCCTCTATCAGAAGAAGTTCATTGGAGATCTGTTGAACAGGTTTGGCTTGGTTGAGTGCAATCCTTTGACTACTCCAATGGAACAGAACTTAAAGCTCACATCCACGGAAGGAAAAGAATTTGAGGGTCCAACAAAGTACATACAGCTTGTAGGAGTTCTCAACTACCTGACTACTACCAGACCATATATTTCATTTGTTGTTGGAATCCTATGGTTTATGAAAAATCCTTTTGAGGGTCATTGGTCTGCTGCAAAAAGAGTTCTAAAGTACTTGAAGGGAACTTAAGAATTTGGACTTAAGTATCCACAGGGGGGCAACTTCATCTTGATTGGATACTCTGATTCAGACATCGATGGAGATAAAGCAACTGGGGTATCTACTTCCTATTATATTATGAGGCTTGGATTAAGAGTTGTCTCATGAAGGTCATGCAAACAGCCAGTTCTAGCAGATTCCACAAATGAGGCAAAATATGTTGCGACAACTGAAGCAACGGAGGAAATTGTGGCATGAAAAAAAATATAACCTACATTTCTCAATGCTAAATTAATAATTGTCAATAGGAAAATCAAATATTATAGTCTTTATTTGGAATGAACTAGTAAATTAAGATTTGAAGTGGATGAATTAATTTTTTTCTCAGGTGCAAGGATTTGCATAAATTTTGGTGGGTAGTAACAACTAGTAAGTCTACACACTAACAATTTTAATCCTACATAAGTGTTAAGGAAAACATAAATAATGGTGGGAAGTAAATTTTGGTAAGTAAATTTATTTACATCTTATTCCTATCCATGTTAAGGAAAAAATAAATAATGGTGGGAAGTAAATTTATTTACATCTTATTCTTATCCATTTTTTATGAAAATGCTTGCCTAAATTATGGTAGGAAGTAACTTGTCGTAGATATGTTATATTTTATTTACCTAAGTATGACCTATTTTCAAGGATTTTACATTTTGAATGGTTTTCTAGCAAATCTTAAGAATACAAAATCACTACACAAATATTTAAAAATCATGCTTGAATATTGCAACCATATCCATAAATTATGACCTAAAGTATGTGAGGCATGCCTTCAAATTATGGATTAATAAAATGACTAAAAACTAGTTTTTCTAATAATATTGAAAAATAAATTTTTGGGCAAAGTGTGTCTATTTTTTAATAGGTTTTTTATAATTTTAATTTAATTATCAATATTTACTAGGTGGATAGTAGAGACTTAACCTTCACAAAATATTCTAGAATATTCTTAGAGTAGTGTGCACAAATCAAAAGTTGAGATTTATCTCCAATGTAGTTATGCCATTTTTTTCATTTTAACTAAATTTATTAATTAAAGAAAATGTCATATGAAATGAGTTACAATTCTTTTGGGCATGTGGTATTTATAAGTTATGGTATTGGACCTTAGTATTGTAACAAGGCTTATTTACAAATATGCTAAAGTGAGGGTGAATCTCCATGGTTAAGAAGCTATTTACATGTTTTTTAAATGTATATATTTTTAACATATATATTTATTTATTTTTTGTTAGCAAATAATTCACATTATATTAATAGAAGAAAATACATAAGAGTACAAGCAGGGGGACTTAGAGATCCATCGCCCTTATGGTGCCTTATAAATGTGCAAGAGGGATGTTATCTTCCCTTGATAGGGGAAACCAGATAAACTATTCAAAAAAATACATTTTAAAACCATTACAATGCTTGAGAGAAGAAAAAACAAAGACCAGAGAGTTGTGGTGGAACATGGCCATTGTTCGACTTCAAAACATTTGGAAAGAAAACAAAATTCAAAACATGCCATGCGGAAGGAGAACATGTTTAATCTTAGTTGGTGCTATGAAGACCTCGAGGAGTGTCGACCTATTACTGTTGACCACGTTCATCGTTGGATGGGTCGGTTGTGAAATCATCTCCAATGATAAAAGGACTAGATGCAGGTTATTCTTCTATAATGCAACAACCATAAGTATTAGGACGGGGAGGGGAGGAATTGGTAGCTATCAACTGGGTGTCTGCTAGATGAGACAAGGTTTCCTATAGTCTGTGAGCTAGAGATATACTCTTGTCATTCACATAGATGGTGGAATGTGATGAGGAGAAAAGAGGAACAAAGACGTAGGTTAAAGGTAAGGGGAGTAAGAGGATGGAATGTTTAGAGGGGTTATGCCAAGGTCGTGGGAGAGGCAGTAAAGGGAGGAGATAATGTGGCTGGTGTTGGAAGAGATTTAAGTAATCCATCAGGCAACATTGGAATTTTCATGTTCTTGAGTGAGGAGATGATGGGAAAGGAGATTGTGGAGTGCCCAATGAGAATTCCTCCCCTATCAAACCTCCTTAGCTTCCAATTTACTTACCTTACACTGAATATGCACCAAGATGATGCTATCATAAGGAGTTATGTCCCCATCGCAACAGGGGCAGTAGGCAAGCAACCTCTTCCCCTTCCACTACCAGCGTGATGAACAAACCCATGTCCATAGATCGTGGTGGCATAATTGGGGTAAATGAGGTGTGCATAAGGCATAATAGTGTCAATGATTCTAGATGCAGAGCATGTAGGCAAATGAGTCTAGGCATTGAGCAAGAGAACTAGAGGAGGAGGAAGAATACTCTAGAATGCAAGCATGATGAGTGAAATAAATTTTCTGTGGGTAACATGTAGACTAGTGCTAGCTTCAAGCATGCAAGAAAATGTTGAGGGATTGGTAATAAAGGAAGGCGTTGGCATGGTTAATTTAGCTGGGTAGAAAGGATTCTAGGTGGAGTGCATGATCATTCCAACCATGAGAAATTGTTTGGGTTGTTCATGACACCTGTAACTGGGAGAACATATATATTTATTATTTTTATAACTAATTTAAAATAATTTTATAATTCAATTAATTTTTATGATTATTCTAATTTTAGCAACGTGAGATGTATCATGAAATAAGTGTTGTGATTTTTATCATGATTGATGTGTATTTTCCTTTACCAACCATTTACTTTTCAAAGTAACATTATAAATTTAATTGGTCAATGCTAAACTAATAGTGGTCAACAAGAAAAGTGATTGCTAGAGTCTTTCCTTGGAAAGAGCTAATAATAATGTGTAGTAACTCTTGGTATGTACATTTATTTACATGAGTATGAACATTGTAGGAAGTTTCCTTAGTCCTAGGATTCAAAAATGAAGCTTCAACTATATAAGTTGTTATTTTTTAATGAAACTATATGAATTGTTGTGTATGAAGTAATGTCTGCATAAATGTTAAGGTTAGAAAATACTCATAATAAAAATCTTGTTTTACTTAAGTAAATGTAATAAATTTTGGTAAAATCATTTTGAAAAAATACAAATTTCTTTAACGCATTACATATTTGAGAAACATATAGTTAGTTAAATTCATGAATTTCTCTTGTATGAAGAAGAAGATATTTTTTATCCAAAAAGTGATCATTTGAATCCTGATGGAAGGAATTTTATATGCAAGCTTTATTGAATTATAATAGCCTCTATTGTTGAATGAAAATTATCTTTGATTTGGTGTAGGAAGTGTGCAAAAATTCACCATACATGGAATGTCCAAAATTTCCAAAAATAAACTACTTGATTTGTACTGACATGCTTAGACTAAAGTGTCAGGTGCAATCATGTTCTTATGTGATTGTCATTTGAAAATGATCTAGGCATCTAAGTAATGAACAATTAAAGGCATCCATATATAGAATGACCCCAATGATAACATGCATGAAGGAATTTTTCCTGATGTTAATTTTTTGGTTCCAAAAAATAATCTTGTGGTCATGTAATTCAAAGGTGTTTCTGGGATGGGAAAATATAAAAAAAAAATCCAAAAGATAATGTGTTAAATTTTGATAATCCCTCCCACCACATTGGTCTCCTTGGGTTGTGGGAGATGTTAGTCTTTAATTAACCTGACCTCCATGGTCTCACTATGAAGATGGGGTTACACAAGACTTCCTTCCCCAAATCTTTCAGAATTGATTTTTTATATCACTAACATATTCAATTATTCAAGAGCTTTCCAACGATATGAATTTTACCTCATTCAAATTCATAGATTGAAATATATGCTTGTTCAAAGTTTATCTAATCACATGGCATCACATCAATAGCACTCCATCATGTGGAGAACACATGGACTCAAGACCATAGGCCCCACCAAACCCAATGCCACATTGCTTTGCACAACTATGCCTTATATCAAGGTTCAATGGAAAATATAGGGCACACAACTTTTTCCATAGTGCAATATCTCCTGCGCCCCTAGATCGCCTAGGTTCCTTCCTTCACAAGACATACCATGGAGCCCAAAATATCCATGTGGTTACTTCAGCCATCACATTTCTTCCACCAACATACTTCACTCGAGGGTCTTGTTGCACCTATGACCTTCGTGATTTAGTTCATTTCTGTATGATATCTAGTCCATCAAACAAATATGGTGTGTATGCAAGTGTGCACCCTTGTTACACACCTAGATCCCCTGGACCCTATATAATTCATCCTCCATCTTTGACATCCAACTCCATAAACATTTATGTTTCACGCTAACCCCTGGATTGCCCAGATCCTGTATTTTTTAGTGACTTAACATGCAACTCTTCCCTAGAAAGTCCCTCACTAAATATCGTCATTCACCCACCTTCTTTGTTGAACATTTGAACTATTTTAAATACGACGTGTTTCTCAAAATGGATGAATGTCACCTAATCAAATTTTCTAATTCCTAGTTACATACACTCCTTGCTACACCTCCATATCCATTTAATGAAAAGATATCAAAAAGGGAATCCATCCCATATACTTGGTTCTTTCAAAAGTCCATGCAACCCTAGATACAAGATTCAACTTCTACAATACTTAGACATATGAAATCTAAGAACTTAAAGAGACTTAGCCAGAGTCTTCCTTGAAGAGGGCATTACTCGTAACACCAATTTCATAGGGTCAATACCATTATTTAATCATTGAACATTCTAAGCATTATGCATAGCCATAATATAGCCAGTAGACCTAAAACACATGCCTACCACTGAAAATAACTAAGCCATAACACATACCTCTTTGTAATTTCAAATACTATAGCATCTTATAAAACTATAAAATAGATACCAAACAAACACTATCAAGCCTACATATATATGATACCATTTCACCAATATCAATAATTTATTAGGAATAACAATCAATAGTCCAAACAAACAGATATCCATGTTACTCATAACATATCAAATAATGGAAATCGCACACCATGACAATTTCATTGGATATAATAGGAAATCATGCATAACCATGTAAATAACTATAAAATTCATGAAAATATCAGCAGACATAGAGGCCTTCAATCCCCTCATAACCATGATAACATACATACAAATCATTTCATCATAAACAACAAGAATGTCACATTCCCCCATTCGTAGTGTTGATGCATACACTATCATAACACATATCACACAATATTCATCTTTCATTGATATATATATATATATATATATATATATATATATATATATATATATATATATATATATATATATATATATATATATATATATATATATATATATATATATATATATATATGAAGGTATTCTTAATCCACAAGTATGACCTTACTCTATGACCTCACCCTAAAGGTGGTTTATCAGTTGGATTTTAAGGGAAACACTAAAGGAATCCAAAGAACATTGTCCAAATGGTTTATCAACTACCTCCAACAGTAAGCAACACACTGTCTCCACCAGTTAAGTTGATCATCAACCTTCCAACAAGCATCCTCATGGTTTAATTTCATTTCAGTAAGATCTAAGTGGTTTATCATCCCCAAGGAAATAACATAGAGGTTTATCATCTAAGACAACAAGCACTAGTGAATTCTGCATTGAGTCTTCGTTGGACCATCACAAAACTAATAAACAACACTAATCATACACCATAAAATACAAAGGGATCATCATTCCATGTTCTCCTCTCTTATCTTCATGCTCATTCATGAAATTTAACATTTGTTGATCTTCACATTATCCATTCCCCGAACTCTATGCACTTAGTGCTTGCATTTGCTTACACACTACATTTTCTTTTTATATTGGTATCTTTTTGTTGTCAACCCATTTCCTATCTCTTGCATGTTGAATTCACCAACACGTCGCATGGGGGCAGGCACAGTATGGGTTTTGTCCTTTTCTCAGGTAACCCATACTTCACCTCCCTATACTTCACCTCCCTATCTTTTTGTAGACCATTTATTTCACTAAGGGAATTAGTAACATGAATAAATGAAGTAGCCTAGGTTCAATCACTTCTTAAGCAAATCCTCCTCCTCAGTCTTTGAATCCATGTCCACTCTTCCAACCCATGAATTATTTGTATATCCACATGATTTTCATAAATCAATATACATGGTGATATTTACAAGAGGTTTAGAAAAAGGGGATGTTATAGACCCCATCTCCTTAGAGGAACACCATCCTCAATGTTGTATACACAGAATAGAAAACACAATTGAGACATTTATACATACACAACTCTTTTTACATTCATTTACATAGTAAATAAAAATGGGTAAGATACCATCATTTAATCAGCCATTTCCCAATAGGGTTCATCTAGTTTAAAGAGCTTCCACTACACCTTGACCTACTCTATTGCTTAATTTGGGATTGTGATATGCCTCCGATCTAGAATGCATTGTGGTTTTGGTGGGAATTCTCACTCGAATTCCACATATATCATAGACCAAACAATAATATTATTAGCATCACGCGCATACTTTTTCAGAAAAATAACTATGGAAAACATCATATGCTTTCACTGTGGGTGGAAAGGCTAATCTATAAGCCACTAGACCCACTCTTTCTAAAATCTAAAACAACCCATAAATTATTGGTTCCAACCCAGCACAAGATCCCATTTGCAGTGAACTCTTTCTTTGTCTAATGCAAAGATACACATGTTCTCCCATTTGGATTTCCTTGTGCATTCTTTGCTAAGCTACATAACGCTTTTTGCATGTATTAAGCTATTTTCAATTTCTAACTAATAGTAATTACTTCCTATTCCATTTCTTTCAACATATCAGGTCCAAGAACCATCCTATTCGTTGGATCATTCCATCTTATGGGTGTATTACATTTTTTTCCATAAAGAGCCTTAAAAGGACTCATATTCAATGATTCCCGATATCCATTGTTGTAGGAAAATTCTACCAAAGGTAGAAACTATTCCCATCTTTTGGGTTGATTCATAACATACATTCTTAACATTTCTTCCAACACCCTATTTTCTCTTTCAACCTTTCCACCTGTTTTAGGTTGATACATTGTACTAAATGTTAACTCTGTTCCAAAATAAAAGATCAATGTTTTCCAAAACTTTGAGGTGATCTAGGCATCTTGATCTGAAATTATGTTCTTGGGTACACCATGCAATATAAACACTTCCTTCGTAAAAATATGAGAATTATCAATTTAATTGTGGGTGGACTTTATAGCTATAAAATTATTCTCCCAAGGAAAATTTTAAGGATGAAAGTTTATTTTAAAGTTTAGAAACCTTGGCAAATCTTACTAGTCCCTAAAACGCAAATTGTAAAATGTTTGGCAATATTTTTGTAATAATGTTTATATTTCAAATTATTTTATATTATTGTTCTATATAAAATTTTGGCAAATTCTAAGGTAAAATGATTTTATACTATAAAATATGGGTGAATCATTTTTAGAAAAAATAAAAATTGGAGAATCCTTTTTTGGAAAAAACTTGGAAAATTAGCCCACCTGTGAATATTATCCCATACAATTTTCCCTGGAAAATTCTACCAAAGGTAGAAACTATTCCCATCTTTTGGGTTGATTCATAACATACATTCTTAACATTTCTTCCAAAACCCTATTTTCTCTTTCAACCTTTCCAGTTGTTTTAGGTTGATACATTGTACTAAATGCTAACTCTATTCCAAAATAAAAAAAAATCAATGTTTTCCAAAACTTTGAAGTGAACTAGGCATCTTGATCTGAAATTATGTTCTTGGGTACTTCCTTCATGAAAATATGAGAATTATCAATTTAAGTGGGTGGACTTTATAGCTATAAAACTCATGAAAATATCAGCAGACATAGAGGCCTTCAATCCCCTCATAACCATGAGAACATACATATAAATCATTTCATCATAAACAGCAAGAATGTCACATTCCCCCATTAGTAGTGTTGATGCATACACTATCATAACACATATCACACAATATTCATCTTTCATTGGTGATATATATATATATATATATATATATATATATATATATATATATATGTATGTATATGTATATATGTATGTATATACGTATATATGTATCTATATGTATGTATATATGTATATATGTATCTATATGTATGTATATATGTATCTATATGTATGTATATATGTATATATATATATATATATATATATATATATATATATATATATATATATATATATATATATATATATATGTATGTATGTATATACATATACACACACACACACACACACACACACATATATATATATATGTATATATACATACATACATACATACATACATACATACATAGATATATATATATATATATATATATATATATATATATATATATATATATATATATATATATATATATATATATATATATATATATATATATATATATATATATATATATATATATATATATATATGAATGTATTCTTAGTCCACAAGTATGACCTTACTCTATGACCTCACTCTAAAGGTGGTTTATCAGTTGGATTTTAAGGGAAAACACTAAAGGAATCCAAAGAACATTGTCCAAATGGTTTATCAACTACCTCCAACAGTAAGCACCACAGTGTCTCCACTAGTTAAGTGGATTATCAACCTTCCAACAAGCATCCTCATGGTTTAATTTCATTTCAGTAAGATCTAAGTGGTTTATCATCCCCAAGGAAATAACCTAGAGGTTTATCATCTAAGACAACAAGCACTAGTGAATTCTGCATTGAGTCTTCGTTGGACCATCACAAAACTAATAAACAACGCTAATCATACACCATAAAATACAAAGGGATCATCATCCCATGTTCTCTTCTCTTATCTTCATGCTCCTTCATGAAATTTAACATTTGTTGATCTTCACATTATCCATTCCCTGAACTCTATGCACTTAGTGCTTGCATTTTCTTACACACTACATTTTCTTTTTATATCAGTATCTCTTTGTTGTCAACACGTCCCATGGGGGTAGGCACAGTATGGGTTTTGTCCTTTTCTTAGGTAACCCATACTCCACCTCCCTACCTTTTATGTAGACCATTTAATTCACTAAGGGAACTAGTAACATGAATAAATGAAGTAGCCTAGGTTCAATCACTTCTCAAGCAAATCCTCCTCATCAGTCTTTGAATCCATGTCCACTCTTCCAACCCATGAATTATTTGTATTTCCACATGATTTTCATAAATCAATATACATGGTGATATTTACAAGAGGTTTAGAAAAAGGGGATGTTATAGACCCCATGTCCTTAGAGGAACACCATCCTCAGTGTTGTATACACAGAATAGAAAACACAATTGTGATATTTATACATACACAACTCTTTTTACATTCATTTACACAGTAAATAAAAATGGTAATATACCATAATCTGATTAGTCATTTCCCAATAGGGTTCATTTGGTTTAAAGAGCTTCCACTACACCTTGACCTACTCTATTGCTCAATTTGAGATTGTGATATGCCTCCGATCTAGAATGCATTGTGGTTTTGGTGTGGAATTCTCACTCGGATTCCACATATATCATAGACCAAACAATAATATTATTAGCATCATGTGCATACTTTTTCAGAAAATAAATATGGAAAACATCATATGCTTTCATTGTGGGTGGAAAGGCTAATCTATAAGCCACTAGACCCACTCTTTCTAAAATCTAAAATGATCCATAAATTATTGGTTCCAACCCAGCACAAGATCTTATATGCAGTGAACTCTTTCTTTGTCTAATGCAAAGATACACATGTTCTCCCATTTGGATTTCCTTGTGCGTTCTCTATTAAGCTGCATAACTCTTTTTGCATGTATTGAGCTATTTTTGATTTTTAACTAATAGTAATTACTTCCTATTCCATTTCTTTCAACATATCAGGTCTAAGAACCACCCTATTCATTGGATCATTCTAACTGGTGGGTGTATTACATTTTTTTCCATAAAGAGCCTCAAAAGGACTCATATTCAATGATTCCCGATATCCATTGTTGTAGGAAAATTCTACCAAAGGTAGAAACTATTCCCATCTTTTGGGTTGATTCATAACATACATTCTTAACATTTCTTCCAGCACCCTATTTTATCTTTCAACCTTTCCACTTGTTTCAAGTTGATACATTGTACTAAATGCTAACTTTGTTCCAAAATAAAAAATCAATGTTTTCCAAAACTTTGAGGTGAACTAGGCATCTTGATCTAAAATTATGTTCTTGGGTACACTATGCAATATAAACACTTCCTTTATGAAAATATGAGAATTATCAATTTAATTTTGGGTGGACTTTATAGCTATAAAATTATTCTCCCAAGGAAAATTTTAAGGATGAAAGTTTATCTTAAAGTTTAGAAACCTCGGCGAATCTTACTAGTCCCTAAAACACAAATTGTAAAATGTTTGGCAATATTTTTGTAATAATATTTATATTTCAAATTATTTTATATTATTATTCTATATAAAATTTTGGCAATTTCTAAGGTAAAATGATTTTATACTATAAAATGTGGGTGAATCAGTTTTAGAAAAAATAGAAATTGGAGAATCCTTTTTTGGAAAAAACTTGGAAAATTAGCTCACCTGCGAATATTATCCCCTAAAATTTTCCTTGGAGTCACCCTCCTAAACTTATCCACTACCACTAGTATACCATCAAACTATCTAGATGTCTTTGGTATTCCTATGATGAAATCCATAGAAATGACTTCCCACTTCCACTCATGAATGGGGATTGGTTGTAATAATCCCGTTGGATGTCTACACTCTACTTTCACTTGCTGACACTCCAAGAATTTGGAAATATACTCAATGACATCCTTTTTCATGCCCGACCAATAGTACATATTTTTCATATATGCTATCCTTTTCTGATAACCAAGATGACATGAATGAGGTATTTTTTGAAACTCATTCCACATAAGCCTCTTCAAGTTGCTCATACAACGTATATATCATCTTGTTATAATTATGCAACTGCGGTCAAATTCCAGTTTGGACACCTCATATGATGAAGATAATAATTGTAATAGATTCCTCTTTTTGAGAAGACCAAAATATACCTAAATATCACCTCATTTGGACAAGCATAAGTTGGTTTTTGGATTTATTTTATCCACTCGTGTATATTGGATCAGGTCAGCCTTATGCATATGTACAATTGGACAAGTCAATCTCAACATCAAGTGGACCCTCATGGAAGCCTATAAATAGAATATACCTCAAGATCTTTTGGACACATTAATCAAGCCATCTTCTCTTCTCTTCTATTTTCTTGGTTCACACAGGTCTGACGGAGGAAGGTTGCACAAGGGTCCAAAACTACAAGGTTCAAGCTCGCATGGATCTAGGGCTTTTGTTTCTCGAACACACATATGTAACTGAGTATTTTAGACCCCAAATGCATGCACAGAGTGGTTAAGGGTGCGACTAGGAAGTCTCAAACGCTTGCATATATGCCTAAAGGGAGCATCTAGGGTTTCTGAAGCAGATCAAGTAGTTTAGTTCCCAGACACATGCATAAATTGGTCAAGGGTGTGTTTGGGTTGTTTCAGACGCTCGCGCAGTAGCTGAAAGGGTGCATCTATGTATTTGAGGAAAATTTGAGTGTATTTGTCCCTAGACAGATGCATATAATTCACCAGGGAGCATCCAGGATTGCCATAGTCGCTCGCATTGCTCCTCATCCATGCGTCCGAGACTAAAAGATGAAATTTTAGTATTCTGAAGACTCCACTCATTGAAAACAATGTTCAACAATTGACTATAGACAGTGACAGTACATTACAGTCCTTAGAATTAGGTTTTTGAGTATAAGCATGATTAGGTTCATTTCATGGATGTCGTAGTTGTTTTATTGGTTAGTTTCATAGATGATGTCATGGATCATTATACTCTCTTTTGCTGAATAATTTGATGATGATCTAAGAAGAAGAAGAATTTGCAAGGGTTTTCCCCACAATGTTTTTTTCCCTAGTCTCAGACCAATCGTGGTGTCTCTTTGTGTGCATGCTTTTCTTCTATTGTTCCTTTATGTTCTGCTGCATTGATGATCATGATGATGTTCTTTCTACATAGTTTCATATGATGATTAATAATGATGTAAATATGAATAATGTAAAGTTAATGTGTTAATAAAAAATTCAATTATCTAAGCAAAGAACAATATATCCCTCAAAAAAATTAACATGGCATCAGAGGTGGGCTAAAGAAAGGCCATGGAGATCGCCCCGATGATGGCACCATTTATGGAAGCAAGAAGAGGATGGTGGAGACCTAAAAGAATTCAAGGGTTTGAAGAAAACCTTAGACAATTTGTGTATTAGGGTTTGATGGATATCATGAGGATAGGGTTTGAGATAAACCTTGGATCATGGAAAAATATGAGATGTGAAACCTAGTATGGTCAATGTGAAGATGCTCAAGCACTTGTGAAAGGTTTGATGAATCCCTAGATGGGATAATCCATAGAAACCTTGGTTGGTTGATTAAAGGTAACATTGTTATGTGGACTATGGATGGTGATGGTTGGTTCAAGAGGGAGAGGATCACCTCTCATTGAAGATAAATATTTCTTGACTTATGATGCGTCTTACTTTTGTTTAGACTTATGGATTTGATTATTATGTTTATTATTTATGCTTCCTGCATGTGTATTTGAGTATATGGATGTTTCTAACCTACTTGATGAGATGTGATAAGTGGATATTTCTTCAGGATCATTCGAAATGTAGGAAGGATGACTAGAGTTGGAAAAGGTAAATAGGGAGCATATGAAAAAATGACAAAGTGCTACAAGTTGCCTATGTCTAATGAAAAGGTGCAAATGTATTTGAATATCAAAAGGTATGCATGGTATGTTGTAGTTCAGTTGTCACATTGGATGGCTAGGTAATTACTAAGGTATGATCAGAATTTCTCTTTCTTTAATGGCTCATACATGAATATGAAAGTGATTTGGATTCGTGGTTCTTATGTTGAAATGGTTCACTTGATATTGAACAAGTATCTTACATTTTAGACATGACAAAATTCTTAGCCACTTAATATTGGTTCTTGATACATTGATATACTTGATGTTTGGCTAACATCTATCTATTGGATATCTTGATCCTATAAAGAAGGCTAACACCTTAACTCTAGTAGATAATACTTTTCATACTTGTCATACATAAGTCATGATGTATTTCATATAGAAGGAAAACTCTTTGACTCTTTATAATGCTTGTGATAAGCATGATGAAATCATATGGAAATAAAGAATTGAAACTATTGTTGTGTTGATAAAGTTATATTGAATGACCTTACTTGATCCTATTGATAATGATAAGCATGGTAACCATGATGATATAGGTATAACTATGAGATTGATACCACATCTCTTACTACTCATGGTCATGTCTTGATGGCATATGGTAAAAATGAATTCCCTAACTTAATGGATTGACTTGATAGAAAGTGTTATTGTGTTCATAATCTTTTAGATATGATGTTACATATGTCTGCTGCTTTGAGTCTAACCCTTGATGAAAGATTGATGTCATGATGTTGATGACCATGATGGATATATGTTTGATTTTATGATATAACAAATATGTTGCTGCATGACATTAGTATAGATAGGTTGATAACATGAATGAAGAGGAATGAAGTGGATTTCCATTCAGAGGGAGAATATCTCCTCAAGTTTCATACTCATATTACCATTTCCATTATATATTATGTATTGTTGAAGTATGATTACTATGCATCTGACATTGTTGAACTGCAAAAAAGTTTTGATCTGGGATAAGAAGGGTTTTCTCTTACTCAAAACCTTAGTCGCATGAAATAAAGGCTATAGGTGTGACTATAGCCTCCCAGTCACATGGATACAAGCTCAAGGGTGTGTACAAGGCCCTGAGATAAGTTCTGGGCTGATTCAACCACAATCGCTCACATAGCATCTTGAAGAGTGTGACTGTGGGTCCCAGTCACACAGAGGAAAGTGTATGGGTGCTTCTATGCCTACAAAACATAGAAAAATGAAGTCTTGTGCATGAAATAAGTTTTTAACTTGGAGTATGTCAGTACTACAAATGTGCTACAGATAACAAAAATATTTGGAAGTAGGAAAATCTTGAATGTTTGCTGTGATATGAATATGTAGACTGAACTTGTGTTTGCAGGTGACCAGGATAGAGATATTGTTGATTTTGGGTAGCATAGGATATGATATAGCCATGAAAATTGGTGGAGAGACTAAATCACATGAGATATCCAAGGCCCAGAAATGGTTTGGGTAGATACTAACTGGTTTGGGAGATATTAAAATAATTAATATTTTTAGTGGAGTTCCTAAGTCTAAACATAGGAAAAATAAAATATTAATGGGTATTAATATAAAAATGAGTTAGAAGGTTCCAAAAGTCATGGATCAAGCCAAATCTAATATTATCCATTGATTAGAGATTTAATATTGGCCGTTGGAGGACCAACAAGAAAAGTATAAGAAGAGGCTTGAGGGTTAGTTGGAGAATACACGAGAGACAAGTCAGTTCAATTTCTGGAGTGGGATTAGCTGAGAAATTCGAACTAGTGGTTTGGAGAATAGTAGGAGGCAAAAAATACAAAATAGAGAGTTGGGAACAACACCAGGGGAATAGCGCAGAGGTTGGAGAGGCAAACACAGAGCCTCTTAGGCAGATGTAGAGGTTGCAGACTGCGCAATCACTGGAGGGTCTGTGTGGGTGATGCAGAGAGGCCCAGTGCTGATGCAGAGAGGTAGGGGCTGATACAGAGGGTCTGGGAGCTACGCAGAGGTCATTCGGCTGATGTTGAGACTAGAGGAAGTGCTAAAGAATTTTATCTCTAATGGGTAAGCCAGTTTGGCACCCAATTGTATTGAAGAATTGTTGAATAATAAAATCCTCCCTTGCTGCACTGGTGTTCCCACATTGGGCTTTTCTAGGGACTGATTGTTAAAAATATTTGTGTCAATGTGTTAATTCTTGTGCATATGTTTTTTTTTGTATTATGATGTGATATCTACAGCTGAATTTATTTTAATTTTACTAAAGGATTTTCATAAATAACTTATCGAGAAATAAGTAGGTAAAATAAATCAGTTGTTGCAGTGATAGAGTTTTCACATGGTATCAGAGAAAGTAATCAGATACAGGAAGGGAAAATGAATTATGGGTTGAGACCATGATGCTGAGGCATCTATGTCAAGAGACTCGCACAGATTTTTAGAAAATTTCACAAGAGAAAGTGATTTTGATTTCTCTATGTTGGCTTCCAGGCTGGAAGAAGAAGTGGCCTATGTGACTAGATCTGCATCATCAGAGGTATGGTATATAGACAGTCGGGCCTCTCGGAATATGATGGGAATCAGGGAATGTTTCTTAGATTACCAGGAGGAGAAGATGAACTTTTAGATCGCCATGGGGAACAAGGAAAAATGTACTCCAATAGGGAGGGGTACCATAGTTTTTCAAACAGAAATGAGAGAGCGGTTCCATGCTACCAATGTGTTTCATGTACCAAGATTGGGGATGAACTTATTTTCCATGTTGTAAATTCAAGGAAAAGGCTATGACATTTTCTTCATCAAGGAGAAGGTATACGTCAAACACCCAAGCTAGAAAAAGAAGTGCAGATTGGGATCAAAAGTAACAGGTTGTACAGACTACAACTAGAATCACCAATGACACTAATAGGTAGTCATTGAGACAAGGATTTGAACGAACTATGGCACAGAAGAATGGGACATTTTCACCATGGGGCTCTGAGACTTCTCAGGAGCACTGTAACAGAAGTTTTGTATCTTAGTATAGAACGAGATGATGTATGCAGAGGATGTGCTCTAGGAAAGTATGCCAAGGCAACATTTCCTAGAAGTAAAAACAGGGCCAAGAGTGTACTAGGATTGATACACTCAGATATCTTTAGACCCATGTCCACTAAAGCTATTAGTGGTGTCAATTACTTCCTTACCTTCATTGATGACCACTCAAGGAAAGCTTGGATTTATTTTCTGAAAACCAAGGATGAGGTTTTATGTCGATTCAAAGAGTTCAAGGCTCTAGTGAAGAATCTGACTGGGAAGAAAATAAAAGTTTTGTGCTTAGATAATGGTGGAGATTATTTTGATAAGGAATTCATTGATTTTTGTGCTAAGGAGGGCATCATAAGAGAGTGGACAACTCTGTACAATCTGGAGTAGAATGGAGTAGCAGAAAGAAAGAACATGACTATTGTAGAAGCAACTAGGGCCATGATGTATGATCAGGATATGCCAAAATTCCTATGGGAAGAAGCATGCAGCACATCAATCTATGTTTAGAATAAAAATCATCATCGGGCATCGGGCAATATTACTCAAGAGAAAGTCTTCACAGGGAAGATGCTTGAAGTCAGTCATTTCAGGATATTTGGGAGCTTAGCATATTTCTGCATACCTGAGGAAAAGAGGAAGAAGCTGGATCAAATTGCAAAGAAAGGATATCTAGTGGGATATAGAAAGAATGCTAAGGCATACAGAATCTATCTTCTAGGGAGTAGAAAGGTAGTAGCTCGACGAGATGTGAAGTTCATGGAAGACAGGGCTTTCAGAAAATCTCGAGAAATGCCTTCCGAGGAGTAGTCAAAAGAGGAACCGTTGGTCAAACCTCTTCAACCAATGGAAGAAAAGAATTATTTCTCAGGTCAGGAAGAATCACAGGATGAGGAGGAACTAATAGAAGCACCTGTTTGCAGAGGAAGAATGAGCAGGGTACTTCGTCAAATTCTGTGAGATGTAGATGAGTTCATCAGTGCACCAAGGAACAATAAGAGGGAGCGAAAACAACTAGATAGATATCAGGCATTAGTAGCTCAGGATGGGGAGCCTTCCAGTTTTTAGGGGGCAACTCAACATCAGGTTTGGCTGGATGAGATGGCAGATGAGTACAACTCCATAATGTTGAACGATGTTTGGGAGGTAGTGCCAAGGCCTCAAGATAGATCAGTGGTAGGTTCGAGATGGATCTACAAGATCAAATATGCTACAGACGATAGTGTTGAGAAATACAAAGCAAGGTTTGTGGCTAAGGGGTATGCTCAGAGGGAAGGAATTGACTACAAAGGGACCTTCACCCCTATATCCAGCTATACATCTATTAGAACTGTGATATCTTTGTAGCACATATGGGGTGGTAGATTCATCAGATAGATGTCAAAATGGAATTTTTGAATGGTGTGATAGAAGAAGAGGTATACATTGAACAGACAGAGGGCTTTGAGACACATGAGAAGAAGTCTCATGTATGCAGATTGAAGAAATCCTTGTATGGACTAAAACAAGCACCTAGAGCATGGTATGGGCGAATCGATGGCTACTTTTAGGAAATGGGATTTGTCAAGAGTGATTGAGATCCAAATCTCTACTATCTGGTTTTAGAGAATGAGTCACTAATATTAGTATTATATGTGGATGATCTCTTCCTGACAGGATCATCCAGGCTCATAGGGAACTGCAAGAGGAATCTAGCAACGAGTTGGACATGAAGGATTTGGAACGAATGCATTATTTCATGAGGTTGGAAGATTGGTAGTAAAAGGGGGAGATCTTCCTTGTGAAAGGGAGGTATGCTATATAAATCCTGAAGAGATTCAGGATGGAGGAGTGTAGACCCATGACTACTCCAATGATAGCCAACTGGAAGAAGATTGATGTATTAGAAGACAAAGATGTTGATCCCACCTTATACAGGCAGCTCATAGGGTCCCTAATGTATCTAGTCAATACCAGGCTAGACATTTTCTACGCTATCAACACCCTCAGTCATTTCATGGTGGAGCTGAAGAGGGCGCACTAGGAAGTAGCCAAACATTTTCTTAGATATTTACAGGGAATAGTCGATTATGGACTCTTGTACATGAGGGGTAAGGATATCAGATTGAGTGGGTTTACTGATTCAGATTGGGTAGGAAGTTCAGTAAATCGAAAAAGTACCTTTGGGTAATGTTTCGACATTGGATCAGGAATGACCTCTTGGTGTAGTAGGAAATAGAAATTTGTGGCTCTGAGCTCAGTTGAGGTAGAATACATGGTCCCAAGCACAGCTTCGTGTGGGGCCATATGGCTTAGAAAACTACTTTTGAACCTATTCAGAAGAAATATGGAGGTGACCAAGATCATGTGTGATAATCAGAGTTGCATCAAGCTCTCTGAGAATCGAGCGTTTCACGATCAGTCAAAGCATATTGGTATCCGGTGTCACTTTGTCAAAGACTATGTCCAACAAGGAGCTGTACAATTGAGCTACTCTCCTACAGGAGAACAGGTGGTAGATATCCTTACCAAGGCCCTTGGAAAACCAAGTTTGACTATTTCAGGGAGAAGATGGGGATGATAAATAATCCATTTTAGTAGCAAAAATGGGTATGATGTTGCAGTGCAATAGCAGTAAGTAGTAGCATGATGCAACATGATGAGAAGGAGTTTGCAGTGCAGATGCATTGTTGGGAAGATGGACCCATAGTAGCACAGATGCAGAGGGAGCTGCATTATAGATGTAGCAGTGGTAGTGATAGAGCCATGAGTAGTAGTACATGATGCAGTAGTGCAGAGGATGTTGGGCAAGAATTCTTAGCATCAGCACAGGTACCGATGTCATATGATCAGAGTAATTCTTAGTGTGGAGTATCACTGGAGCACAGTCCTCGCTAAGAGGGAATGTTGATTTGGGGTAGCATCGGATGTGCTCTAGCCATGAAAATTGGTGGAGAGGCTAAAGAACATGAGATCTCCAAGACTCAGAAATGGTTTGGGCAGATTCTAATCAGTTTAGGAAATATTAAAATAATTAATATTTGTAATGGAGTTCCTCAGTCTAAACTTAGGAAAAACAAAATATTAATGGGTATTAATATAAAATTGGGTTAGAAGGTTCCAAAAGTCATGGATCAAGCCAATCTAATCTTAGCCATTGATTAGAGATTTAATCTTGGTCATTGGAGGACCAACAGGAAAAGTATATGAAGAGGTTTGAGGTTCATTTAGAGAATACATTGAGGGAGATCAATCAGTTCAATTTCTAGAGTAGGGTTAGCTGAGAAATTCGAACTAGGGGTCTGGAGAGTAGCAGGAGGCAAAAAGTATGGAACAGATAGTCGGGAAAAACACCAGGGGAACATCATAAAGGTTGGAGAGGTAGACACAGAGGCTGCAAACTGCAAAGTCACTGGAGGGCCTATGTGGGTGGTGTAGAGAGGCCCAGTGCTGTCGCAGAGAGGCAGGGGCTAACACAGAGGGTCTATGAGCTATGTAGAGGACATCCAGGCTGACGCTATGACTGGAGGAAGTGCTGAAGAATTTTCTCTCTGTTGGGTAAGACAGTTTGGCACCCAGTTGTACTGAAGAATTGTTGAATAATAAAATCCTCTCTTGCTGCACCAGTTTTCCCACATTGGGTTTTTCCGGGGATTGATTGTCCAAAATATTTGTGTCAATGTGTTAATTATTGTGCATGTGTTTTTTTCTATATTATGATGTGATATTTGCAACATAATTTATTTTAATGTTTACTGAATTATTTTCATAAATAACTTATCGAGAAATAAGTAGGTAAAATAAATTAGTTGTTGCAGTGATAGAATTTTCACAGATATGTCATTATGTTTATAGTTTGTGTTACAAGAGTTTGGCTAGATTTGGTTGATTGATATAGATGAGAAATGTTTTGAGTTATGACATGATGCTTGACAATAACTTAAAACTTGGACTTGACAATTAAGATATGTTTTGGACTAGAAATCTCTCTACGATAAAAAATTTGGTTTTGATTTGATGATTAATGATTTGATTTGAAGATTAACGATTCTCCTTGATGACAATGATACATGAGCATAAAGAATTCCTATGACTTATATGGGTATTCTAAAGTTTTATGGTATTAGCCTCCTTATTCCTTGCACAATTGATAGTTGTGATTCAGTATGAAGAAGGAACTTGCATATGCCTTTGTATCTAGTGATAGAAATGATTTGCATTATGGTTATAAAAATGACTTGATGAAACTTTTATTGGTATTGCATGATATATGAAAACTTATTGGCATGAAGTAAAAACTTGATATGAGCTCTACTTGTCACCTGGTTGAAAGAACTGATACTATGATATTGATGAATTTGATAATAGTTTTGACCTCACTTCTAAAATTTAATGAGTTGACATTGTTGATGTGTTGGTACAACATTGATTTACGTAAGGCTGATTATGTTGGCTTAGTAAGGAATTATGTTTGCAGAGAGAATTGCATGCAGTAAGCTCCTCAATCCTGATATGTCCATATTTGACAGTTATTTGATGAAGTCAAGATGATGAGTTCCAAGGTATGGCTTTGATTTTGATTATGGTTTTGGTTTTGGTATACTCTTGACAAGAGATGAACCCCTGATGATCTAAGTAAGAGGGAGATGGATTATGAAGCTAGAAATGATGTATCATGGAATGATGAATCAATTTATGGAATTTGGGAAAGAACTTATATATTGAAAAGCTATTGAAAAAGGTTTTTGAATAATGGAAATTCAAATCCTTGGATACGCTGATTAAAATTACAAGATATTGTGAAGAGATACTGTTAAACTTGACTTAGCAACCGACAGTTGATTCAATCATTGATCTTCCATTTTTGAACACACACACACACACACACACACACATATATATATATATATATATATATATATATATATGATGTGCATAGAACCTGAATAAATTCATGATTGAGCAACTTCATTCACATAGAGTTTCCACTAGATATCCTTTGAAATATCAACATGAGATGTTCTATTTTTTAGTCTGAGATATTTCTCCTATGATATGTGACTACATGGATGTATTGTTGTTGATAGAGATTATTGTTGATGAGAACATATGAGTGTTGCCTTAGTATGTTATCTTCCATGATATTATTGATTGAATGTCAATAGATTTACACTCGACCAAGATTGAATATGATATTGCTAGCATGGCTAGTTGCGAAGTAGGATGTAGAAGCTCCTTAGAGATATGTCTGATAAGGATTTGAATATGACATAGATACACTGCGACGACAAAAATTCCCGTATATATAGTTGGGACCGAGATACTTTCATATATTGAGATAGTACAGTTGTTCGAGACAATCTTTGGCTTGTGATTGACACCACATTGAGAGGGAGGATGATTATGGTATCCTTTTGTGATTTATAATGATTATATATGATCTAACATGATATTTGATTTGTTGTCATTTATGAACAAGAAACGAATACTATTGAGACAAGCAGATACTAGATTTGAGTATGATAAGAGTAGTGGTTATCGAGGACACTAAGCCAAATCTTCCTCCCCTTCTGAGCTCCCAGGGTGAGGAATTTAGATAGAGGGCTCCTAGAGTTGAGGAAACTCTAGAAAACAGGGTATGACCCTTATCTATTACCCATAGGGTTGGATATGTTGCTCCCCCATCTTCATAAGATCAGAGAATGTTGCTCCCCTGATAAGTCTTTGCAGAGTATACCCCAGTTGACATCTTACCCACAAGTAAAGCTTGTCAGGAGTACTGCTCCACATTTTTCCAATGAGTTAAGAGCTTACTTTGGTTTTACAAGCCAAATCAATTATGATGTAGGTGTTCTACCACATGACTATTCAGGATCATCGATGGGAAGATCAATAGGAAACAGGATGGGTTGAGATAACCCTATGTGGTTCCAGGTTGAGATTGAGCTCCCCGATGTGATCCAAGGGTCAAGACGTGCTACCCTATGTTTGGATATCCTATTGCACGACATGGGGTGAGAGTGTCCCATAGGACCTTCCCCACTACCATGGACATGAGGTAGGAGTGTCCATTAGGACCTTCCTTGTTGTCATTGGTTTGTAGGTGGAGATGTTATCCCTCATGATATGCTCTCCAATGATTGATGATGAGATTCTAGGTAGTATCCCACTGACAGAGATTCCAGACCATAGTCCAATGAAAAATTGTTCTTCTTTTAGATTTGAGAATGTTCAACATATGAGCAGGAACAATCAAGAGATAAGAAGGAATAAGAAAGGGATAGATCAAGATGTACATTGATGATTTTAGATACTTGATATGGTCATGGCATGTCTACTACATGAAAATGATTATCAGTGATGAAACTTGAATGACATATTAATCGATGAACAGATATCGGCAGGTGGAATTCTCCTTAGTAGAGAGGGAGCATTAAAATCATGCAATTGCGTCAAATTCAACTTTTGACATCTCATATGATGAATATAATAATTGAAATAGATTCCTCTTTTTGAGAGGACAAAAATCGACCTAAATATCACCTCATTTGGACAAGCAGAAGTTGGTTTTTGAATTTCTTTTATCCCCTCATGTATATTGGATGAGGTCAGCCTTATGCATGTGTACAATTAGACATGTCAGCCTCAGCATCAAGTGGACCCTCATGGAAGCCTATAAATAGAAGATACATCAATCTCATTTGGACACATTGATCAAGTCATCTTATCTTCTCTTCTATCATCTTGGTTCGCATAGGTCTGATGGAGGAAGTTCACACAAGGGTTCGAAACTAGAGGGTTGAATCTGACACCGATCTAGGGTTTTTGTTTCTTGGATGAACACACGTAACTAAGTATTTTCAACCTCAGATGCATGCACATATTGGTCAAGGGTGTGACTGGCAAGTCTTAGACGATCACACATAAGCCTGAAGGGAGTGTCTTGGGTTTCTGAAGCAGATTGGGTAGTTTGGTCCCCAAACGCATGCACAAAGTGGTTAAGGGTGTCTGGGCTACCTCAGACACTCGTGTAGAAACCTAAAGGGCGTGTCTATGGTTTTGGGGAATACCTGAGTGTATTTTTCCCCATACACATGCATATAGTTCACAAGGGAGCATCAAGGACTACCATAGTCGCTCGCACATGTCCTCCTCCATGCATCCAGGACTAATAGATGAAATTTCAATATTCTGAAGACTTCGCTTAGTGACAACAGTGTTCAATAGTTGAACACAGAAATTGATAATGTTATACTCCTATACCAATAGGTGTCATATTTCATGATTGACTTGTTGAGCTCTGTAATATGTTCATCCCTTTCCTTGTTGCAAAGGTTTCCATATTATCAAAAAATCAAAAAATCTAAAAAATATAGAGAGGGTATGCCCTAAAAGAAAAATCAAAGGGTAAAAGGAATAAAATGGTAAAAAAAGTGAAATAAATGAACCCCAAATAAAGAAAGACCAGGAAAGTGTGCAAGTCCAAAATGCCACTACTTTTTCATTTTCTGTAAATAAAGAATTGTGTGCAGCTAGTTAATTTATGCCACAATTGATGAATGGCCAAACAGCTTAATGTTGGCTAGTTCATGTTTGAATTTCATGTTTTAGAGATAGAGAATAAAAATTTGACCAAACTGTTTAATCTTGGCAGATAAGTAGATAGGTAGAGAAGCAAAGGAGCTCAACAGTTTAATCTGAGCCCTTGGAAGTAATAAGTGCAGACTTAGGTATGCTTACCATGCAAAGAAAAGAAAAGTTGATGAGGGTTTGCTAGTCTAAGTGCACCCAAAGAAAGAAGGAAAGAATGTTAGGCCAAAGTAGGCAGGGTAGGTAGATTGGTGTTGCGGAATGATACTTGTGATGGATTATGGTTCTAAGAATGTGTTAACTTTCACTTCTATCACAAGTGCAATGGCGGACATTATACCTGATGCAGCTCAAGCGAGGCAAGGTTACATAACTAACTCCCCTTCATATTTTTTCCCTAAGTCATTTACTAACTTCCCCCTCAAAATATTAAGAATCTGTTCTTAATATCCCTCATAAACCACTCATTCCATTCCATAAACATTGCCTGAGTAAAACCCTATTTTACTTAGGAGAATGGCTACATTTCTCATATAAACCCCTTTTTCTCCCTTTAGCCTAAGTTTTTTATGTAAAATTCCTAACATTATAACTTAGCGCTTTTATTTTTCAAATTCATATTCACCCTAACTTTTATTATATAACTCCCTTATAAACATCTTTTCCCAATCCCGTATTATGTAAATGTATGGAAAACCCCAAATGCTATGTATCCCCTCCCCGGTCGAAATACGACCATATCACTATTTAAAAGGGATTAACGAGTTTAATTGAAACTTGTTAATAACCTTCTCCCCACGCACATAAAGGGATTAATTAACCCTCGGTTAATTAATAACCAAACACCTCGCGAACCAATGAAAACCACCCCGATACATTTAAAACATGGTTTAATACATCGGGCCCACAGTGTTAACCTCTAGCCATCTCCATAGCATGTCCGCCGTCCGATCTACGCCTGATCATCCAATGTTCCGCATTCAATATCGTGCCACCCTTCATCGCCGTTGTTTAACTCGTGGGGACAGGGCAGTTTTGGCGCCCGTACTCTGCCATGCGTTGCGCTCTAGCTATGATCGCTTGCCCTCCGCCCGAAACCGCCCAGCCCCAAAAGCGGTGTGGGAAAAACTGCTTACCACCACCCTCCACTGACATCATCCACTGACGTCACCTATCCCTTGCTGACATCACCTGCCACATCATGTACCCGTACTCGTGCTGATGTCATCCGTACTGCTAATGTCATCTGTCCTTCAAATCAAAAAATCCCGCCAAAACTACATTTTGTCAAACAAAAAGTTTCTGACCAGAAAGGCTACATCAACGAGCTCACAGCCTCAACCAACTTGCCATTTTACAGCTTTTTCCTCTTTAAAAACGTAGTTTAAAACAAAACAGAGGGACTTCCGATCTCGCAGAAGAAAGACATGAAGATATACAGGGATACCTGCTACCCTAACAAGTGGACCTTCAGAGACATGAATTTCCAGAGGAAAGGTGGTGAGAAGACACGTTAGTAGTTTGGTTTTACCAGAACACGATGGACAGTGATGAGCAGGAGTCAAAACACAGTTAAAGAGTATCAGTCCAGCATTAAAGAGTATCAGATCAGCGATAAGGTGTCAGAGAAGAATTAAAGAGTGGCATATCAGAATTAAAGAGCACAGTTAAGACAGGCAGCCGGTGCAGAGGTACTATAGAAGACAACTGCTAGCCGAATTAAAGAGCCTGCTTCCAACACAACACCAATTTACCCTTTTCCTATCATAGAGACTAGCTGTTTCTATTTTTGAAAACTCTTATTAGTCAAAACCTAGATATTATCTCACAGTTGTTATGAGATATTTGTTGTACATATTTTGTTGTATAAATACCTCCTCCATTATAGTATTGAAGGTGGATTGTGGATTTCCTAGACTCTGTTGTAACATTGAAATTTTGGAAGAAAGAGCTGTTGGAAACAACTATTGTTTGGCCTAATGGATGAAGAATTGAAGCAGAGGACTTGTCATAGATTTCTTGAATCAACCACTGGATCAATAAGTCCTCTATATCTTGTGTTTTACAGTTTTCCTTAGTTTATTATATCATCTATGTTTCATAAATTTGAATGATAAAGAAAAGGTTAACTTCAGAATATGCTTGACTGCACTCTGTTTTCAGTCTTTATTGTTCTCTGTGTTTTTTTCAGAATTTGGATAAGCAGTGAACCCTTAATTGCTCCTGTTTCCGGATTCTTTCATGTTGATTAGTTGGTAAAGAATTCTTAACTGCTCCTTATCAGTAATCATCCATTTTCCCTCTTTCAATAGGTTGAAGGATTATTGACTGCCCTTCACCCATTTGAGCCCATTCCATCTGCTTCAAGTCTCCATTTGTCCCCTGTTTGACTACCTTGCTCTGTGAAGCCACCCTCTATTAAGAAACAAAATCCAGAAGGCCTTTTTCTTTGACTCCATCATGCCCAATGGACTGAACTATTCTGTCTTACCTCTCTATTCTATTGAATCTCACCACCCAATCTCAGACAAAACCCTTGAACTTCATAACTAGCCTAATACCTTTAAAAACAAAGCTAAATCATAAATAGAGAGCCCTCTCTGGATACAGATTGGCTAGATTCTGTATCTAAAAGATTGGTCTGTGGTTACCTCAGCATCCTTCCCTTTCTTACAACTTTGGGGAAAACCTGAGTGATTACATCATTGGTGACTCCACTAGGAACCTGAATAATTGTTTGTTACTATTGTTTACTTCATAAGCTACAGATGGAGCCTGAAGATAGCCAGGTAGCCTTTGAAATGCTCTTGCTTTGCAATTGCAGAAGTAAATGAATGCTACTTCAGTCTATCTATGGTCTAGTTTATGGACTGAATAGTTTCAAATACTTAATCAGTTCCTCTTTTCAAAAAAAATAAAATTCTTTAGGAAAGTTCAAAACTCCCACATCTAAAATCTCCTAGAAGAGATTGTTAAAGTTGTATTATCAAATCTATTTCAAGAAAAAACCAAAAACACACCTAGAAACTGGCTTCAAAAAATATTCATTACACCAGATCAAATCTTGATCCTAATCCCCCACCTTTGTTTGAAAATCCTAATCTGATTCCTATGATCCTTAGAAGACAAGGGATCCAAGAAAATTCTGCTAGTTCTCGGCCTCTATATAGATCAAAATCCTATCCCGTGAGGTGGATCTACCCTGAGGACGAACCTCCCGATAAGTATTTTGAAAAATATTTATTGAGACCTTTTCAGAATCTGGGTTAACCCACACAGTTCAAAATCCAATATTCATAGAAAATTTGCAGATTGAAGTTGTTACTTCACACCTTGATAGACATTTGCAGAACTCCATTCAATCTGAGCTTACCTTTGAAAGAACACCAAACCTTTCTGTGATTACTACAACTTTTCCAAGTTCACCATCAGCACCTCCAACTATCCTTTCCACTCCTCCATCTACAACACACATTCCCATTGCTATCCCTACTCCTCTAGTTGTCACATCTATTTCTGCAAACATGGGAAATTGATATACTCCCCTAAACTTACTTGCCAATCCAGGGGCTCTGCCCTAAGACTATCAAAGTAAAATCCCTTCTTTTGAAGGTACTGGCACTTACACAACTCAACAACATACCAATAAAATGACCGACTATTTTGAGAGATATGAAGTTGATGATGATGATGTTAGAATGAAAGTATTTGTTCAAAGTTTAACTGGAGATGTTAGAACCTGGTTTAGAGCCCTCCCTGCAAACAGTATCAATGACCCACAAGCTCTTTATCAGACCTTCTTGAACAGATGGGAAAAGAAGAAAGATCCTCTCCATATTTTATCAGAGTATGAAAACATAAGAAGAGGCACACAAGAAACTGTCCAAGATTACTGTACCAGATTCAATAATGTATACAATGCTATTCCTCAAAATCTTAGACCTCCTCCAAATTTGGCCTTGATCAAATTCCCTGATGCATTTGATTCTGATATGGCATACCAACTTAGGGAAATAACTCCCTGAAACTTAGAAGAGATGCAAAGTATAGCTGTCAGTGTTGAGGCCAACTTAATATCTAAACGATCTAGAGCCAAAGCTGAAAGGAGGACACATTTCAAAGAAGAACCTTCTGCATTTGAACAAAAATTAAATGCTATTATTAAAGGAATGGATAGACTTGAAGATAGAGTAGAAACAATTGAGAGAAAATCCTCTTGGGATGGTCAACCAAGCAATACTGGGAGAAATCCAAATTTCAGGAAGAACCAAAATCCTAACACTGGAAAGACAGGGCCTGACCAAAATATTAGGCCCCCATTTCAAGAAAATTATGTGGAAGCCTCAACTTTTGATGAACCAACAGAAGACACTCAAATTAATCTGATGGGACTCAACAATTAACAACAAGTTTTCTTGACCCAAAATGATCAAGAAGCTCACATTCTTAAACAATTCCAAACTCAGTCAGGTGAAACATTTGACTTTAGGGAGGGATATGATACAACCATTTATGAAGTCCACAAACAATACAATCTGAGGAGCAGAAGAATAGATGTCCCTGAAACTAGTAAACAGAAAGATACCAAGCAGCATAATAAAGGTAAGAGCAGTGCCCCCCTATACATATTCTTTCTAAAATAGATCCTAACCCTAATAACCCAATCGTTGAAGATATATCAGACAATCAACCACCTAACAGACAACCTTCCACTACTATTCCTTCTAAAGGAAACGGAGAAGAGCCTCTAGAACTTGATTTCGAAACAACTTCAGCCCATAATCCCACTCCTGAAGAGGAGTAAAACAAAGAAAATCCAGCTGTCCGAAATACAAGAACTCAGACCGAAAAACCTTTTAACCCTGAGACAGAAGTAGGCAAATTAAAGATAGCTAAACATGATGTCTACAGAAGTCAAATCAGCAGATCACTCAAAATTTCTGTGAACGAAGATTCAGTAAATGTTTTTGATGACCAGCTTGAATTGATATTTGGCCCTGGAGTAAATGGAAAAACAACAGAGGGAGAAGTTCCTCCCTTCTATGTAGGTTTAAACATACATAACAAAATACTTCATAATGCCATGTTTGATTCTGGTGCTTCTCATAACTTAAAGCCTAAATCTGTAATGGAGAGACTTGGCCTTGACATCACCAGGCCATATCAAGACCTTTTCTCTTTTGATTCAAGTCAGGTCAAATGTTTGGGTTTAATTAAAGACTTAGGTGTGTCACTAGTCCAATATCCTGCCAAAACCATCTTAATGGACATAGTAGTAGCTGATATTCCACCAAAGTATGGCATGTTATTTTGTAGATCTTGGGGTGCAAAGCTTCAAGGATCTTTACAATTAGACATGTCTTACGCTACTATTTCAGTGTTTGGTCAACGCAAGAGACTATACAGAGAAACCTTAATGAAGTATGTAGTAAGTAGTCAAGAGAAACATCAAAATTTCCCTATCTACTCAATACATTCAGATATGGATTATTTTATTCTTTACAATGCTAAAATTGATCCCCCACATGAAATAAAACTTCTAGCAGGTGAAACATAAAAGTTTGCAAATGAAAGGTCTAGTGTCTGAATCCAAGAAATTTCTGAAAATCATGAAACATTAGGTAAACCAGAAGAAACTGAAAAACCAGATATCCTTATTGAACATATCATAGAAACTCTAGATACTAATTATGAACATGAAATCCTTTCGTACTTAGAATTTGATGGTTTTGTGAACAAATTAGGAGCAGGAGTAGGAGTCTGGGTGCACAATCTTGAAAACAATCATGCTAAAGGCCATGCCTACAAGTTAAACTTTAGATGCATTAATAATATGGCTGAGTATGAAGCTCTATTGCTAGGTCTTAAATTGGTCAAAAAATGGGAGCAACTAGAGTGTTAATCATAGGAGATTCTGATTTAATCATTCAATAGATAAAAGGGAAGTTCTCAACAAATGATCCCAGATTGAGAGAGTACAGAGGAATAGCCATAAATATCCTCAATACTTTTCTAGAAACTCAGCTTGCCAAAATCCCGAGAAAACATAACTTGCAAGCTCATAGCCTAGCAATTTTTGCCAGCACCTGTAAATTACCATTTTAACCAAATCATCAATTCACAGCTGAAATTAGACACAAGCCAACCGTACCTGATAATGTGAAGAACTAGCAAGTGTTTGACAGTGATAATCAGATCAAAAAAAATTTAACCCTAGAAGAAGAATTTTCCAGCACTAACGTAGATGGAGATACGGTTAGTGAGTTTGATCCAACAAATCAGATAGAAACAGACATTTTAGCAGAAAATGCAACTCAAATGCTTCATCCAACAAAATTTACCAAAAAGGAAATACAGGATCTTAAATAAATAGATGTTGATGAAATTATTGAAGGAGAATCTGAAATTATCAATTTGAAAGACAATCATTTGCCCAAAGGATTAACTCCTTTGGAAGATCTCTTTGATTTCAACGATATTCCTAAGAAACCCCAGATGGAACCTCTAAAAGTAGACATTGAAGACTACAACATAGGAACTAAAGAGAATCCAAAAATGGTAAAATTGTCCAAATCTTTGCCATCGGATCAAAAACTTAAGTATGTAGAACTAACAAAGAATTCTAGGATGTTTTTGCCTAGAGCTATGAAGACCTGAAATCTTCTTACACCTCTGTAATTCAACATACAATACCCCTCAAGGAAAATAAAAAACCACTTAAACAAAAGCTCAAAAGAATCAACCCTGTACTGCTTCCTTTAATAGAAAAAGAAATCAAACGAATGCATGATGCAGGGGTAATTGCTCCAATCAGATTTTCAGAGTGGGTATCTAATTTAGTGCCTACCAGGAAGAAAACAGGAGAAATCAAATTATGTGTTGAGTTAAGAAATGTAAACAAGGTTTCTTTGAAGGACAATTACCCTTTACCTAAGATGGATCATATTTTACAAAGAGTAGTAGGTGCTTCTAGGATTTCACTTTTGGATGGGTTCTCAGGTTTTAATCAGATTCCAGTTCATCTTGATGACCAAGAAAAGACTGCATTTACAACACCATGGGGTACATTCAAATATGTTAAAATGCCATTCGAACTTAAGAACGCAGGGGAAAACTTTCAACAAGCAATGGACATAGCTTTTGCAAAAGAAATTCACAATTTTCTGGTTATATATCTAGATGACCTCACTGTGTTTTCTAGATCAGATCAGCAACATTTAGATCATTTGAGACAAGTGTTTTTAAAATGTAGAAAGTATGGTATTTCATTAAATCCTAAAAAGTCTTTGTTTGATCTAGAAGAAGGCAAACTGTTAGGCGATATCATCTCCAAAGATGGCATCAAAATTGATCCTGTTAGAATAGAAGCTATTATGCAAATACCCCACCCCAGAAATGTCAAAGAACTTCAAGCTTTCCTAGGGAAGATTAACTTTTTGAGAAGATTCATATCTAATTTGGTTGAATTAATTAGATTGCTGAATAAATATGTTAAAAAAGGATTCAAAGGTTAAATGGATAGTAGAAGCCAAATAAGCATTTGAAGAAATTAAAATGGCTTTGACTAGAACACCAGTCCTCACAAGTCCAAAGTTCAATAGAGACTTCATTATTTTCTCATTTGCATCAAAACACACTATAGCAGTTGTTTTATTGCAAAAAGATGACCAAGGATGTGAAAAACCCATAGCATTTTTCAGTAAAGCACTTAGAGATGCACCTCTAAATTACAAATCATGGAAAAACAGGCTTTTGCACTTGTGAAAGCTATTCAAGACTTCAGGGTCTATATATTGTACTCCCATATAGTTGCATATGTACCAAATGCTGTTGTCAAAGACATCCTGACTCAGGATGGAATTGAAGGCAAAAGAGGTAAATGGATAGCTAATATATTGGAATATGATATTGAGATAAAACCTACAAAGCTTATAAAATGATAGGGATTGGCTAAACTCATGACTGAAACAAACTTTAAAGCCCTGGATATTAATTAACTGGATAATGAACAGGATATGGCGACTCCACAAATTAGCTAGGCCTTCTTAGAATCACCTTGGTATGCTGATATAATTCATGTATTATTAAACTTGCAAGCTCCTCCAGGGTTATCCAGAACAAAGAAGAGGTTTTTAAAGATGAAAGGTTCAAAATTTTTTATTTTAGATAATACTCTTTTTTGGAAAAATCATGAAGGTATTCTATTGAATTTTTTAATAAAAGAAGAAGCTGACAAAGTTCTCAAAGAATTTCATGCAGGGGATTGCGGTGGACACCTTTACTGGAAATCAACTACAAACAAAATCCTAAGGGCTGGATTTTACCGGCCAACCTTGTTCACTAATGTAAAGAAGTTTGTCACTGCTTGCCACAAATGCGAAATTTTTGAAGGCAAAAGGAAATTGTTACCCTTACCCTTGAGACCAATTTCCACTAAAAAACCCTTTCAACAATGGGGTTTGGACTTCATTGGAGAAATCCATCCTCCCTCTTCTGGCCAACATAAACGGATTCTTACTACCATAGACTATTTCACCAAATGGATAGAAGCCATTCCTTCTAGACAAGCCAATGATGCAGTGATTATAGGATTCTTAGAAACCAACATCTTGTCTAGGTTTGGTTGTCCTTAAAATATCATAACCAATAATGTTGCCGCCTTCAAGTCCAAGAAAATGATAAATTTCTATAACAAATACCATATCACTTTAGGCCATTCCACAGCCTATTACCCTCAAGGTAATGGTCTAGCTGAATCTTACAATAAAATCCTGATTAATATTATTAAGAAATTGTTGGAAGAGAACAAGAAAAACTGGCACAAGAAACTTACAAATGCACTATGGGAAGACATACTTACTACAAAGAGATCTATTAGAACTAGCCCTTATGAGTTGGTTTATGGCATGGAGGTTGTGTTTCCTTCATCTTTAGGAGTTCCTGTAATGAAATTACTGTAAGAAGCTCAGGTGGAACCCAATGAAATTGAAATGAGAATAAATAAGACCATCCATTTGTAGCAGACCAGAGAAGAAGTGCACCAAAGATCCCAAGTGTTACAAGAAAAACTCAAGAAAATATTTGATAAAAAGACCAAAGCAGAAGACTTCTACATTGGAGACAAAGTTCTAAGGTGGGATTCCAGGAGAGAAGACAAAGGAAAACATGGGAAATTTGACTTCCTGTGGAAAGGTCCATTTATCATCCAGGCATTGCAAGGGAACAATACTTACTTTCTAAAGAGCCTGGATGGTATAGAAACAGAAGAAGGACCAGTGAATGGTCGAATGCTGAAACATTACTTTGATCCAGTTTTTTAATGTATTTTGACTCTAACATGTACATACTATATCCTTGATAATGTCACAATTTGGATTGGATAGTAACTTGCTGCAGTTGAAGCCCGAAGAGAAGGCCCTAAGCTTCACAAGTGTGCTGTCATGTATACAATAAAGCAACCAGCTGAAGAAGATTTCAGAGCACAGTAAAAGTTATTCAAAAGGCCATCTGACCTGCTATTCTTGACTTTCCACCAGGGAAAGCCATCCCCAAGTGGAGCCACTGTTATACTCCTATACCAATAGGTGTCATATTTCATGATTGACTTGTTGAGCTCTATAATATGTTCATCCCTTTCCTTGTTGCAAAGGTTTCCATATTATCAAAAAATCAAAAAATGTAAAAAATGTAAAGAGGGTATGCCCTAAAAGAAAAATCAAAGGGTAAAAATAATAAAATGGTCAAAAAAGTGAAAGAAATGAACCCCAAATAAAGAAAGACCAGGAAAGTGTGCAAGTCCAAAATTCCACTAATTTTTCATTTTTTGTAAATAAAGCATTGTGTGCAACTTGTTAATTTATTCCACAATTGATGAATGTCCAAACAACTTAATCTTCGCTAGTTCATGTTTGAATTTCATGTTTTAGAGATACAGAATAAAAGTCTGACCAAACTGTTTAATCTTGGCAGATAAGTAGATAGGTAGAGAAGCAAAGGAGTTCAACAGTTTAATCTGAGCCCTTGGAAGTAATAAGTGTAGACTTAGGTAGGCTTACCATGCAAAGAAAAGAAAAGTTGATGAGGGTTTGTTAGTCTAAGTGCACCCAAAGAAAGAAGGAAAGAATGCTAGGCCAAAGTAGGCAGGGTAGGTAGATTGGTGTTGTGGAATGATACTTGTGATGGATTATGTTTCTAAGAATGTGTTAACTTTCACTTCTATCACAAGTGCAATGGCAGACATTATACCTGATGCAGCTCAAGCGAGGCAAGGTTGACATAACTAACTCCCCTTCATATTTTTTCCCTAATTCATTTACTAATTTCCCCCTCAAAATATTAAGAATCTATTCTTAATATCCCTCATAAACCACTCATTCCATTCCATAAACATTTCCTGTGTAAAACCCTATTTTACTTAGGAGAATCGATACACTTCTCATATAAACCCCTTTTTTTCCCTTTAGCCTAAGTTTTTTATGTAAAATTCCTAACATTATAACTTAGCGCTTTTATTTTTCAAATTCATATTAACACTAACTTTTATTATATAACTCCCTTATAAACATTTTTTCCCAATCCCGTATTATGTAAATGTATTGAAAAAAACCAAATGCTATGTATCCCCTCCCCAGTCGAAATACGACCATATCACTGTTTAAAAGGGATTAACGAGTTTAAATGAAACTTGTTAATAACCTTCTCCCCACGCGCATAAAGGGATTAATTAACCCCCGGTTAATTAATAACCAAACACCCCGCGAACCAATGAAAACCACCCTAATACATTTAAAACATGGTTTAATACATCGAGCCCGCAGTCTTAACATCCAGCCATCTCCATAGCGCGTCCATTATCCGATCTACGCCTAATCATCCAATGATCCGCATTCAATATCGCGCCACCCTTCATCGTCGATGTTTAACTCGGAGGGACAGGGTGGTTTTGGCGCTCATACTCTACCACGCATCGCACTCTGGCTATGATCGCTTGCCCTCCGCCCGAAACCACCCAGCCCCAAAAGCGGTGCGGGAAAAACTGCTTACCACTGCCCTTCGCTGACATCATCCATTGACATCACCTGTCCCTTCCTGACATCACCCGACACATCATTTGCCCCGTACTCACACCGACGTCATCCGTATTGCTGACGTCATTTGTCCTTCAAATCAAAAAATCCCGCCAAAACTACATTTTGTCAAATAAAAAGTTTTTGACCAAAAAGGCTACATCAACGAGCTCGCAGCTTCAACCAACTTGCCATTTTATAGCTTTTTCCTCTTTAAAAATGCAACTTAAACCAAAACAGAGGGACTTCCGAGCTTATAGAAGAAAGACATGAAGATATACAGGGATACCTGCTACCCTAACCAGTGGACCTTCAGAGACATGAATTGCCAGAGGAAAGGTGGTGAGAAGACATGTTAGCAGTTTGGTTTTACCAAAACACGGTGGACAACGATGAACAGGAGTCAAAACACAATTAAAGAGTATCAGTCCAGCATTAAAGAGTATCAGATCAGCGATAAAGATGTCAGAGCAGAATTAAAGAGTGGTAGATCATAATTAAAGAGCACAATTAAGACAGGTACCCGGCGCAGAGGTAGTACAGAAGACAACTACTAGCTGAATTAAAGAGCCTGCTTCTAGCACAACACCAGTTTACCCTTTTCCTATCATAGAGACTAGCTGTTTCTATTTTTGAAAACTCTTATTAGTTAAACCTAGATATTATCTCACAGCTGTTATGAGATATTTGTTGTACATATTTTGTTGTATAAATACCCCCTCCATTAGAGTATTGAAGGTGGATTGTGGATTTCCTAGACTCTACTATAACATTGAAATTTTGGAAGAAAGAGCTGTTGGAATCAACTATTGTTTGGCCTACTAGATGAAGAATTGAAGCAAAGGACTTGTCACAGATTTCTTGAATCAACCACTGGATCAATAAGTCCTCTATATCTTGTGTTTTACAGTTTTCCTTAGTTTATTATATCATCTGTGTCTAATAAATATGAATGATAAAGAAAAGGTTAACTTCAAAATATTCTTGACTGCACTTTGTTTTCAGTATTTATTGTTCTCTGTGTTTTCTTCAGAATTTGGATAAGCAGTGAACCCTTAATTACTCCTGTTTCTTGATTCTTTCATGTTGATTATTTGGTAAAGAATTATTAACTGCTCCTTATCAGTAATCATCCATTTTCCCTCTTTCAGTAGGTTGAAGGATTCTTGACTGCCCTTCACCCATTTGAGCCCATTCCATCTGCTTCAAGTCTCCATTTGTCCCCTGTTTGACTACCTTTCTCTGTGAAGCCACCCTCTGTTAAGAAACCAAATCTAGAATGCCTTTTTCTTTGAATCCATCATGCCCAATGGACTGAACTATTCTGACTTACCTCTCTGTTCTATTGAATCTCACCACCCAAACTCAAACAAAACCCTTGAACTTCATAACTAGCCTAATACCTTTAAAAACAAAGCTAAATCATAAAGAGAGAGCCCTCTCTGGATATAGATTGTCTAGATTCTGTATCTAAAAGATTGGTCTGTGGTTACCTCGACATCCTTCCCTTTATTACAACTTTGGGGAAAACCTGAGTGATAATAGATAGTACATTAGAGTCCTCATAATCATGGTTTTGAGTATAAGCAGGATTAGGTTCATTTCATGGATGTCATAGTTGTTTTACTGGTTAGTTGCATAGAGGGAGTCATGGATCATTGTACTCTCTTTTGCTAAATCATTTGATGAATATCTAAGAAAAATAATAATTTTCAAGGGTTTTCCCCATAGTGGTTTTTTCCCTAGTCTCAGACCAATCCTGGTGTCTCTATGTGTGCATGTTTTTCTTCTGTTGTTCCTTTATGTTCCGCTGCATTGATGATAATGATGTTGTTATTTCTACATAGTTGCATATGCTGATGAATAATGATGTACATATGAATAATTTAATGATGATATGGGGTAAAGTTAACATGTTAATGAAGAAATGCAATTATCTGAGCAAAGAACAATATAGCCCTCAAAAAAATTAACACATCTACCTTTGAATTTCAACATAATATCATCCACGAGTGCATAATTCTTACTCAATGCTCCTTTTGGCTCCTTCTACAATAATTCCTTCACATGATGATAATGTTGATCCTAAAGTAATGCTTCCTTGATCCTTCATTTGATTTCGACTTCACATGTACTTATGGTTGTCATGTGAGCCATTTGCACCCTTCTGCTAAGTGGATATACTACCTTGCTTTCCTTGCCTTTGATATACTTTATTTCAAAATAAAATTAAATAATCAAGGTTAACCACATTTCCTATCTTGCATTCAACTTGGGATGGTCCAATAAATATCTCAATCCTCCATGATATGACAATAAAACAAACTTCCTTCCTAGAAAATATTTCTTCCAAAAGTTTAATGCGTGGACTATAGCTACATGCCCCATGTCATGAGTGACATAATTTCTCTCATGCTCATTCAACTTCCTTGATTCATAACAAATCATTTATCATCCATGCATTAGTATTCCACCAAGCCCTTCCTTAAAAGCATCAGTTTACACCACAAAATATTTTTCCGAATATGTTACTCTGAATATAGGGGCATGTGTGACCAAGTGCTTTAACTGTTCAAAATTGGATGTGCACTCTAGTGTCCAGCAGAATTTAACTCCCTTCCTCTACAAGGTTGTGATTGGATGCCTAATCCTTGAGAAATTACGAATGAACCTCTGATAATACCCAAACAATTCCATAAAGGAATTAACTTCTACCACATTCAGAGGAGTAGGCCAATCCGTGATGGCTTTGATCTTTTCTAGGTCTAATGCAACTCCTTTTGTTGCACCTCTATAGATAATTATAGGTTAGGAATTATGCGAGAGCATCTAAAATTTTTTGTTGGTTTTAAAGTTTTTTGGATGACCAAATCTCTAAACTGTTTGAATAGGTGCAATTTCTTAATTACTTGTGATTAAATAGAAGGGTTGATTCTTCACCTCTAAATAGTAATTTAGCTTTGATTTAGATGTGTAATGTTGAAACTTTAGAAACTATATGTTTTGTTAACATAAAATGGATTATCTACCATCATATACAGTGGATGCATGTATGTTATAGACATATTTGGGCACTGCAACCCCAAACTCATATGTCCATAAACCAAGGTCTCTTTAGTCCCTAAAAGTGATGTTTCATACCCTAAAGGATCATGGTCAACTGATTACATCATTTCCCAGAAGTTCCACCTGAAAAACCACTCAGAACTAGCCAAAACTAGACCATGCTGACTGCTCCATGGTCAAGGTGTGATGCATACTGGTTGCCACACTAGCCAGGTGCAATGCTTACTGAAATGGCCTTCTGTAGGATGCGATGAGCGAGAATAGACAAATGGCAGAGACAGTTTGCTAAGTGGAAGCTCATGGAATCTTCCAGAAACTTCTCCCAGGACACTTGCCTCTCTGACTTCACCCAGGGATGAGTAAGAGATCAGTGAAATCTCCAAGTGGAACCAAGAACTATCAGTGGAATGACACTAATCAAAAACCCAAAGCTGACTCACACCCTTGCAAGACATCTATAAATGGATCCCTCATCTGAGAGATCTGGAGGCTGGAATTTTGTAATTTGTAAGGAAGTGTTGTTGGTTTATCTGTGAGAAAAGACATTATATTTTTGGGTGATCTTGCTTTTCATGAGGTGAAGAGGGATTCTATGCTAGGAGGATGATACTGGATCAGATAACTGGGTTGTAATCCTCTCTTCTACCATTAATAAAGTTCTGAGTTTTCCTCCATATAATTGTGTATTTGTGAATCTTATTGTTTATGAATGCAATTGTATGGTCAATGTGTTTCTGATTCTGCATTGTTTATGATGTTTTAGATAGAGATGCTTTGATGGTTTTCTATTACTTTGACTCTACAGGTACTCTTTGAAGCGGGACAAGTAGGAGAGAAGTGGCAAATTATATCAAAGGAAAGAGAAATCAAGCAAGGATCCAAGCAGAAGATCCAGGTTGGTCCTCATTTCTTCCCTCTTATCTATTACACTTAAAGGAAATCTCAAATTGCTTTGATTGTTTGTTTCTAAGGTAGCTACCCATCTTAGTGGGACATGCAGTTCGAATCGACACTAGTTTTCCCTGAAAAAAATGGCGACTCTGCTAGGGAACGAATAGTTTGTTTTGGTTGTTTATTATTTGATTTATAAACTGCAGACGAAGCCTGAAGTTAGCCAGCTAGCCTTCGAATGCAATTGCGAAGTAGATGAATGCTGCCTCAGTCAATTTCTAGGTAGGTTTATGAACTGAACATCTAACTTACAAGCATTCTAAGTGCCCTTGTGGTAGCTCAATAACCTCATAAGATCATACCCCTATACTTTTTCTTTACTATCCATCATAACTCATCCTAAATCATTGAACTTAGCTGCAAATTTTGAGCAAAAACCAAACTTAGTTTCGCTCCCTTGTCCATCGCACTGTCTGTAACTGACAACCTATATGCATCACACCTCCTGTGTGTTGCAGGTGAGATGCATCCCTGTTTCCCTGTGTTGTAGGTGCGATGATTGAGTGATACTGTTTCTCTCTTTGAAATTTGGTTTTTTCTCCTTGTTTTCAATTCTATTCAGTAGTTTTGTTGTTCATGATCAGTATCTCATTGCTAAAGCCTCCTTCCTTTACATTATTTAGCCTCCATTGATTAGGATTTGTAATTTTTTTAATGTATTTGTCCATCATTTACTGTCCTCCTTTATCGAAAGTAGCTTAATCGAATTGTCATTTTTGATGCAAAAAGTGTTGTAACTGTCATTTTGAGTAAAAAAGAAGAGTGTCGTTAAGTCTTCGTACTCTAGATAGTCGATTGTACTTTTGTCATTGTATTTAATTTGAATTGTTAATATTTGAAGTGTCGAAAGCAGTTTTCCATTCGAAATTGAATGTGTCGTTTTAGTTTTCCTTTCGTTTTGAAAAGAAATTGTCAAAATGTCGCTCTGAAGAAAATAGTTTAGATCTGTACTTAGTTTTCCTTTTGAGAATTCTCACATTAAGGAAACAAAAAACAAATACATGCATTTGCATTTGCATTTAGACTGTGTGCGAAAGATGATTTAGGAAAAGTGCATTTAGTGTGTGCTCTTTGTTCTATGTTGAAATAATCGTACTCTTCTTTCCCTAGTAGCTAGGATTTTCATTGCTAAAACAAAATAAACGACTGTTTATCATTTTAGATTGCATATTTAGGAATTTTACATCTACATCATGCGGTGAACCTTGAAAGACAAACTTCTAAGAAATATCAACTCTAAAACAAATCTCAATGAACATAAAAACGCTTTGGAACCTAACGCAACACATCTAGAAGTCTAGGATAGAGACGTATTCCGATGTCATAAAACCTCGTAACTATCATTTTCATTGAAGGTTGGGTGATTCCTCTTTGATACGACAAGTGGCAGTACGAACTTGTGCTCCGCGTACCGTCGAGAATATATTTGGAGACCACAATAGGCTGATATCCTTTATCCTTAGGAAGTTGTGTCTACCACCCTATTGATCACAATGCATTGAACACAACATTCGGGAAGATTGACTATCGTACGTAAAATCCTTGGTAATTTCTCTTTAATTTACCACCAAGGTGTATATTGCAATTTTGAGATTGATTTGGTAATCCCTCTGTCTAGATTTCCAGAGTAGTCACTTTCGTTCCTTTTCAACTCCTTAAAAGAAAAGGTCAATCTGCGCACTTGTCACTTCAAGCTCATTAAAAATCGAAGGAGACTAGAGTCACCTTTAGCTTCTTCTCGACTCTTAAAAATTGAAAAAGCAAAGTTGCATAAAAATGTCTTAAAATTTATTTAAATTGGAATAACATCCCTGTTCCTTCATTGATCTTAGGTTGAGATAATGGAGTCTAATCAAGGAACCCCTCTTGGGGAGATATTGGTGCTCCATACATGGCTACATTGTCCCTTCGAGGAATCACAATCGGCCTGCCAGTATGGTTATTCTCGACCTCTGCCATTCAAAACACCGTAATTCCTCAACAATCAAATTAATAACCAGATGATACTGAAGTTATCCCTTCACCTTCTACTTCGCTTGTTTCTCCCTCCCCTTCTTCCTCTTCGCTTGGTGAAACTAGTGACACTAAAAACCAAGTAGCTGAGAAGAAGAAGAAGCTAGTTAAGCAAGGGGGCAACAATGAATCATCTGGTGAAAATCCGCACATTAAATCTCCTAGATATCCTTGTCTAATTTGCAAAGCAAACCATTTTCATTGAGATTATCCTTGCATTCCGCGGATCTTGAGAGAGTGGTCTCCCCATTTGCACCATCCGGTTTCATCAACCTCTGGCAATCAGATTGATAGCACACCGTCAACTAGTGAAAATGAATGTCCTAGACAAGAAAGAAAGGTCAAGAGAATCTTTCATAATCATCCTGCTTCACTGCAACAATTTCCACCTGGGTACAAGAAACTCTTACCGAATCCATTGGTAGTTGAAAACCCGACTAACATAACTCAGTTGTCGGTCGAAATTCCTATCATTGAAAGTGAACCTTCTGAGTCCATACAAGACCAAAGTCAACAGGTTGAGATGGCAGTTGACCCAGTCTTGCCTTCAGAAGGACCACCTTCGGATGATACAATTTCCAAAGAGAATGAGAACGACACTGTTCAAATTATTTTTGTCAATACAGAGTGTGGTGAACTTGGGGGCAATCTACCCATTCCTTTACAACAGGAGGAAAACCCCCCAGTTCACGAGCTTTATCTAGCCATTTATCCAGTACCTCCTCCAAGCAGTCTAGTTGTTTTCTTTGACTGGAATCAACTAGCAAGACCCTGCCTTCCATCTAGCGTACCATTCTGGATCATAGTACAAGTTTACAAAATGATCGTGTCTAGAACTATCATAGATGAAGGGGCTTCAGTGAGTATCCTTTCCTCAACTTCTTGGAAAGCGCTTGGTTCACCATCGCTTTTGCATAAAAAACAAAATTTGTTAGGCTTCAACAAAGGAACTAGTCGACCATTAGGGATCCTTCCAAACTTATCGATAACTTTGAGAAAGAAAACCATTCATTTGAACATGATCAAGGATAATTTTAGGGGCGAATGTTTGCCCTTTGGCGAAATTAAGGGGTTTTAAATTTTTAGTGGGCGAATATTTTGTATCATGGTACATTTTTACAAATCACCTCAAATAGCCCACCTTATTTTAAGTGAGAGGGTAAAAAAGGTAAATTTAGCCCTTGAAATTAGGACTTACAACCTTCCATTCGCCCATTTTCAAGAATAGGTTTTATTTAAGTGAATCCTATGGGCCAAATACCATATTTATAAAAGAGGTATGGTAAATTAATAAAAATATAAATAAATGAGAGGTATGGTAAATAAATAAAACATTTTTTATATTTACTCCATAAGTCACCTTATATACATGTAAGGGTGTAAACAAATAAAAATATAAGTAAAGTGGAGGTATGGTAAATAAATAAAACGTCTTTTTATACTTACTCAAAAGGTATGGTAAATAAATAAAAATATAAATAAACTAGACGTATCGTAAATAAATTGAACCTCTTTTTATATTTAGTCCATAACCCTCATTCTATTTATTAAGGCTCAAGAAAGAGGTTTTATTTAAGTGAATCCTATGGGCCAAATACCATATTTGTAAAAGAGGTATGGTAAATTAATAAAAATATAAATAAACGAGAGGTATGGTAAACAAATAAAACATTTTTTTTATATTTACTCCATAAGTCACCTTATATTTACGAACACTCAAAAAATTGGTTATATTTAGGTGAAACCTATGGCCAAAATACTATGGGACAAATACCATGGACTAGATTGTTATTAATACCATGCAAAAGACCATTATTAACCCTAATATTGGAATTAATAAAAATAAAAATGGCACATGGTATTGACCCATGGTATTCACCAAAATGGCACATGGTATTGACCCATGGTATTCACCTGGAATGTAGCCTATTTAAATGGGGGAATTAAACCAGCATGTAGCCTATGCTAAGATTCACTAGGACTTTACAAAGTTTTATTATTTAGTGAAAGACTCGCCAAGATCTTACAAGATTTTATAATTGAGTAAAATATTCTAATAAAAATAAAAATGGCACATGGTATTGACCCATGGTATTCACCAAAATGGCACATGGTATTGACCCATGGTATTTGCCTGGAATGTAGCCTATTTAAATGGGGGAATTAAACCAGCATGTAGCCTATGCTAAGATTCACTAGGACTTTACAAAGTTTTATTATTTAGTGAAAGACTCGCCAAGATCTTACAAGATTTTATAATTGAGTAAAATATTCGCCATGCCTGGTGAGAGACTCGCCAAAAAATTATATATACATATTATATTATTGATAAAATCGCCTTCCATTTTTCCTATATACCATGGAGATTCGCCCATTTATTATATTTATAAATTTAGGGGGGGTTCTTAAAATTTTCCCTGAACATGATGGTAGTTCAAGGGCCTTTAGATTACAATATACTCCTTGGACGTGACTATATATATAGCGTGGAAGCTATTGTTTCCACACTCTTTCGAGTGATGTGTTTTCCACATGAAGGCCAACTGGTGCAACTTGTCAACCAGCTTTCATTTCCTGGTTCAAACACAGCTATGAATCAACCATCATCCCTAAATGGTCTCTTCACGTCAACAATGTCTCTTCAACCTTCATTCTATCCACTTAATTACCGGAGTAGTTCGGTGAATGTAATGGAGTTTAGGGGGCATGTACCCTGGTCTGCTTCGGTAGGCGAACCCAGAGGAAAAGAGAGATTTTCTTGAAGGTCATATGATTGGACTAAAAAAACATTCCCTTGTAGGTTATGTGATTAGTCTGAAATAGATATTTCCTTAAAAGGTTATACGATTGGATTGAAAAATCATTTCCTTGTTGGATATGTGTCAATCTGAAATAGGGATTTCCTTGTATGTTATGTGATTGGAAGCTCACCATTCACCTTCATCTATTTTGATGGACAAATCCAAGGAAGAGTTTTTGTCTGCTGACAAAAACAATCCTGCCTAACCGCAGGAACTTCCATATGGTAACCTGGAAACTCTCCTTTTTTAAAAGACTTGGCGGCATGCAAACCTTTGTATGAAAGTGAAAAATAACCAATTTGTTTTTTTTAGCTTTTTAGCGTTCTCAACCCTTTAGCTTTTTAGCTTTTCTAGCTTTGTAGCTTGGTTGTTTCTAGCCTACATAAAAAGGCAATGAGAACATGTTATAATAGAGTTCAAGCTGATTAAAAAATAAACCTACCAACAAGAGACATCTTCAAATGACTGGTAAGAGCAATGTTCCTGCAAGGTTCAAGCTCATTAAAAAATAAACCTGCCAAAGAGCAATGTTTCCACAAGGCTCAAGCTCGTTAAAAAATAAACCTGCCAAAGAGCAATGTTCCTGCAAGGTTCAAGCTCGTTAAAAAATAAACCGGCCACTGAGCATAGTTTCTTCTGATTCAAGCTCATTAAAAAATGAATCCACCTTCGGTAAATAACCTTCGTGATTTCCCTACTATTAGCCTTTTCGAACCTTGGTTGTGTTCCTACCATCACCTCCATTCATTTTTCCGATCATATGCTTCCACTTGATTGTTTACTCTTTTGAGGAACAGCTGTGATGAGTGATTCAGATTGCCACCCTCTTCACACTGCCATGTTTTGAGAAGTTCCAAACTTGCCTAGAACCAGTTGCTACCTGAAAATACCACTCGTTCCTAAAAAACGAGTCGCTTTTAAAATCTCTTTAGACTCATTAAATATAAAAAGACTGTTAAGCCATTGGCCTTTCTAGCTCGTTAAAATAAAAGGAAACACCATCCCTCCTGTACATTTTAATCTTTTTGGACCTAAGGGATTATCAAACAAAAAGATCGAGCACTTGTCTCTTTCGGCTCATTAAAGCGATCGAAAATTCATCCCTCTCGTATTATTTTATACTTTTTCAGACTGAAGGGATCATGCTACAAAAAAGGACTGTTGGAGTTTCCTTTTCGTCCCTTTTCAAACTCTCTAAACAAGAAAAGGACTGAATTATCTTTGTCGTCAAACTTGTTAAAACAATAGAGAGAAACTTGTCCACCCAGACAAGAACGAGTCTCACTGAAACTAGGCTCGCTAAAAACATAGCGACAGGTTTCCCAAAGGGCAAATTATAGACCAAGAATATGTTATCCTCCTCAAGCTTGACAAAAATAAAGAGGTACTGGTCAGCAATGACTGGGGAAAAAGGGAAGAAAACTTGAAGAATTTTATTGGTAGCAGGTCGCTCCTGAACATGACACTTTCACTCCATCACCATGATTGAGTCGGGTTTGGTTATTCCGTTCATCATATTACCATTGGTCTTCCATACCATCCATGGGGTTAACACTACCAATCCATATCAGTGTCGCCGACATGTTCAATATAAGTCATTCAGAGAATTCACCATCCAGCAAACACCTCATCCACTGCAATACCTTCACCCTTCATTTTTCATGACCGCCATTCCTGAACCTTGTATCATCAGATCATTTTCACCTCCAAAAAATCATTTGCTCTGTTTCTTTTCGTAGATGTGAGATACATCAAGGCCCTCCTATGACGAGTCACTTCTTGTCGACATCAGCTCATTATCCAGGAAGTCAACTTAGAAACAACCCTTTCAGTACTTTGAAGCTTGCATGCCTCAATGGAAAGTTTCTCACTTCCGGTAACAGGTTTACATCAATGGCCTTCGATCGAAAGATTTTGCATGGTGTTCGACATTGGCTCATATATTCACACCACGTGATTTGTACTGTAGTACCTTGAGGGTCATTATCATTATCGGTGACTCCTCTCATGCCTATTAACAACTTACATTATTGGCTGGTAATCAGGCAATGTCTTTCCATGTTTGACTTCAGAGCATATTTTCACATGGATCAACTTGTACATCGGGCAAAGATTGAACGAGTTTGAAGACCCCCGATCTAGTTTCATCCATCTGGGCTGCGATATATTTAGGAATATAAAGACATCAAATGTGCATAGAATCTACACAAATAGTAATCTAAGCAAAAGAAGATGACTCTTCATATGAAGAATCACTTTGTCCTATGTAAACTAATCAAAAACCCAGAGCTGACTCACACCCATGCAAGACATCTATAAATGGATCCCTCATCTGAGAGATCTGGAGGATGGAATTTTGTAATTTGTAAGGAAGTGTTGTTGGTTTATCTGTGAGAAAAGACATTGTATTGTTGGGTGATCTTGCTTTTCATGAGGTGAAGAGGGCTTCTATGCTAGGAGGATGATGCTGGATCAGACAGCTGGGTTGTAATCCTCTCTTCTACTATTAATAAAGTTCTTTGAGTTTTCCTCCATATAATCGTGTATTTGTGAATCTTATTGTTTATGAATGCAATTGTATGGTCAATGTGTTTCTGATTCTGCATTGTTTATGATGTTTTAGATAGAGATGCTTTGATGGTTTTTTGTTACTTTGACTCTACAGGTACTCTTTGAAGCAGGACAAGTAGGAGAGAAGTGGCAAATTCTATCAAGGGAAAGAGAAATCAAGCAAGGATCCAAGTGGAAGATCCAGGTTGGTCCTCTTTTCTTCCCTCTTATCTATTACACTTAAAGGAAATCTCAAATTTCTTTGATTGTTTGTTTCTAAGGTAGCTACCCATCTTAGTGGGACTAGTAGTTCGAATCGACACTAGTTTTCCCTGAAACAGTGTAAAATACTTTTACAGCCAAACAATATGTGTTTAATAAAACTTAAGGAAAGATGACAATTTAATGATGTAGAGGAGTTAAATCAAACAAACAATTTAATCAACTAATCTCTGTAATAGATGTTGGATTAAGGGGGCCTGACCCAGGTTCAATGTTAATTAGCCAAACAAATCCCTAAACTACTGGCCCTTTCAAAATTAGCCCACAGAGTGCGGACTTAAGTCTCACCTGAAGCAATATGGGGGGATGTTGGAACTAAGCTTCCACACCCTAAGATGGTCATGATGTCGTTTAATTCCCTCTATCCCTACCTTCGCATAGGTGGCTTCGCTCTAGGGCTTGCAAGACAAACCCTGCATTCCATTCTTCAATACCTCCGCAAAAGGATACGATCGACCTTCGTGCAACCCTAACCTAGGGTTTAGGTACTTTCACGTTGTTATGGTAGTGTGTCGTGCATATTCCTCAATTACCCTAAGTGATTTTCTTATCTTGTTGAATACTTAAAGTTATCACCACGTAATCAGATATTCATAATTGTGTTTAATTATTCAATGTAACTATATTCATTCACGCATCATGGAAGCATCATAACGGGAATTCATACACAAAATATCCAAACCCATCAATAAAAAAAATACACAAAAATTGCAGAATAACTCGTTTTTTTAATATCTTCCAAGTGTTACAGACTCTGTTCACCCTGTGCACACAGCTGTAGGGGTCCGCGCACTCAACGACAGACTTCTACCCTAGGCCTCTGTGCACTTAGCTGCATAGCCTCTACCTACACTACAACCCAAGACTTAGACTTCTTTCTCTAAATCTATGACTCTCTTACATGTTTTCTCTCCAACTAGTTAGAGCTTAGCTCTTTTCATACAATCCCATGGTCCATAGAGGATGGGTAGATCTCTTACAGTCGACTTTACTTTACAAAACGAAGGGCGGACTACCCTTTATGACACATAACATCTTCGCACTCTACAACCACAAAATGTGCAATCTTTATAATAATATTACAAAAATTGACTTAAACATGGGCTTTTAGCCCCAAAACTTCCCTTGGGGGATCCCGCTCCCAACAGGCCCCCAACACAAACATCGTGACTCACCCTCAAGTCACTTGGTAGGCGCGGAGATCTTTGCGTGAAGCCTGTCCAGCTCAAACCTAATGACCGCAACTTAGGTTTTGCGTTGAGCTAGTGCCCTCTTCGCATCTTCAACTATCTTCTTGGTTACTGCCCCTTCGTTGTCAGCTTGAAGCTATTGTTGTGTCACTTACAAAGTCGTAATATTGCCTTCAATGTTTCCTATGACTGCATAAGCTTCCTCCAGCCAGGGATTTAGTCACGCCTTCAGCACTGCTTCCTTGTGCAGTGCTGCATCCACCTATTCCTTCAGCTGCTTGGCTTCCTGCAGCTTGACTAACCTCTGTGTCAGCATGATGGTTCGTGATGTGCCCTTAACTTCATTATAGTGCTATTGGAGTTTGCGCGCTTCTGTCTCTAGCCTCTGGATGTTTGGGTCCTCCTGCAAGCTGGTTAGGACCTCAAAGGATTGTTCGAACAACTGTGTGCAATCTGCTAATGCACTCTCCATTGTCGCAACTACTTCTTTGACAACAGTCACCCGCTGTTCCTTTACATCTAGTGGTGTTGAAGGCTGAGCCCACAATTGGAGCTCTGTAATTTGAGGTTTAGCTCCAACTAAACCCGTGCCATCTCTATCTGAGTGTCGTGCACCCCTGTGGCCAATTTACGGATACAGACCTTGACTGGCTCCTCCTCTAGAATGGCCAATTCCGAGACCATTATGCAGACCTCCTCCATGACCTGTATGATCTTCTTGCTCTGGCTAGTCACCTCGGCCTCGGCGGCGATGGCAGCATTCCTCTGTAAGGCCATCTGCTCATTTTTTATTTTTTATTCACTAATCACCTAGAGGGCGCGGTGCTCATGGTCCCTCATCTCTACAATGACTCCATCCTGCAAGAGCTGGAGTGCTTCACATGGGAGCACTGCCAGGTTCAATCCCACTCCCTTCAAGACACTGACAATGGGCCTATCAGCCTCATTTTCTGTTGTCAGTGCTCCATCTGGCAGCACTAGCACACTAGAAGCCTTCGTGCATAGCATATCGGTAGCCTCTGATGTGCCGATAGCCAAGCTGGTAGACACCGTACCAACTTGTGACGCGTGGGTCTACAACTCCTGCAGTCCTGTCTAGATGGCCCCTAAGATGATCTGTTGCTGCTTTTCAAATTGCTGCAGGGCCTCCGTAGTGACATCTCAGACTATGTCACTGATGTCATATAAGTCTCCTCCATTAGTATGATAGGGTCTGGCAAGGTCTTGGTTGCCTTGGATTTCTTTCTAGACCCTCCCTTCTCTAGCTCTCTCGAGCACTTAATGCGGCCAGACGTCTCTTGAGGGTCTGCGTCGTGTTGCTCTATGTACTCCTCTTTAGTTTCAGGTGAAGGCGACCGCGTACCTTTGTCAAAGCCCCGCTCTTTGCCACCTATCTATTTTCCTGCATGTTCCACCTAGTCCTTCTTAGCAGCCTCCTTTTTCCTCTTTTTGACCAGCTGTGCCATCTTCAGCTTGGCCTCTTCCTTCTTCTTTTGTGCGGTGGACTTGCTTCCACCCACTGCCAAGTCTGTCGAGGTGCACCACTCCGCCGGCCATTTATCCAACACTGCATCAATGGCATCATTTGTGGCTAGGTATGGAAAATCATACCACTTTTGCATAGGGTCCTTCCACGCCCTGATCGAAATCCAATGGAAATCAGCCTTAAACTCAGCATAGCTCTATAGGTTAGCATATACCATGGGTGACAATTGCGGCTTGCGATTGATAGCCATCCTTATATTCATTTCCATTAAGATCCAGAAGATCTTGTTGTCTCGAACGCGCTCCGCATGCTTGGTCACCCACAGCGAAGCGTACTTCACTGCTTCAGGAAGGTCTGACGCAACTGAGGGGAATTGGCTCTCCTCTGGTAGCTCCCACTCTACGAGCATAATCAACAGTAAGAGCCACACATAGTGGAACGTCTTGCTTTGCTCTTGCGCTTCGCGGTAGTTTTCCAGGAACTCTCCGCGAAGGCAGTGTAACTAGTTAAACTGAACTCCTTTGGTGCACTGCTATGGGAGTGTGACGACAAGCGCCAGTACCTCATCAGCGCAACACTTCCGCATCACCTTCACTGCAAGCATCTGTTTTTCCACCTTCACAACGGGGTCTCAGATGCTGGAGATAGCGTACCCGCATGACTTCTTCATTAGCATGAACTTTTCTTTCATTGATTCTACAAGATCCAACTCGCCACGCTTGCCGCCAAAGATCATAGCTGGATTTTTGCTTGTATACGGTAGGCACGTTATGTGGTGAATCAATATATCAGTGATGGGTATTAGATCCTGTCGGCCAGATAAGTCGTTCTTGCGGACAAGACTGACCTCCCTAGTATCTATGGATATCTAGCGACAAGCAAACCAAACAAATTCTATCTTTCTTTAAATATGCAATTTATAAATAAAGGCTAGTAAATGTTTTAGGCCTACCTCGGCTCCAGTGCTAGTTTGTGGAAGCCACACTCCGTTGATCCAAATGAGCTCCCTTCTAAAGAATCTGCAAAACACAAACAGGCACACATATCAAATAGCATCTGAAAAGCCAATATAATAAACCATATTTATCATGATGATCAAGGAATTCATAAAATAAATCATAGAAGACAATTTATTGAGAAAAATGAATCTGATTGTATTAACTTTAATCAAAGAAGAACTTTACAACCTTGGTGCCTTTATGCTGTACAAGCTCCTCCCATGGCCCAGCAAGAATCTCCTCTACTTTGACAAGTTTCACTCTCTTCCCAATGAAGCCAAAAGGTATGTAATCTCTCCTCTCAAGCTTAGCTAGGAAGTCTCAATTCCAACAGCATTTACCCTAAAAAATGTTCAGCTTTCAACCTCCCCAGCAACCAGCCTAATGCCTTAATTTATAGTGCAATGGAGGGAAGTTACTAGGTCCACCTTTAAAGGGATAAGCTCCTCTCATCAAGGGGTTAGCTCCTTTAGTTATGGGATGCATGAACCACCTAGGAGCGAACCAACCACGTCAAGATTCCTTCTAGAAACATCCAAAATTAACCCAAAGTGAGTTTTTAAGAATAAACTTGTGCCTTTTTTACTTTTACAGGGGTCCACACCCACTCCTCTAGAGACAGAGCGGGCAGGTCCGCAGGTAACATGACCAAGGGGTGCGGGACCACAGGTAATGGTAAGAGAAAGTGCAGAACCAAAGTTTTATTGATTTTCAAGGACTTTCTCTCATTTTTAAAGCTTGACATGAAGAGCTGAGGTTTGAGACTTGCAAAGGAGGACAATATGAGTGGTGATATACTCACACTGACTGCAGAAAGTCATAGTAATAATATTTTGTGTAATAGATTTCCCCCTAAAGTGAAAATTATGTAGTAGATGAAGATTTCATTTATCATCTAAAAAGAGTGAAGTACTTTATCATTTCGAGGATCATCTTGTGGAGAGCCTGGTTGGAACCTGTAAAAACATTCAATACAAAATATATATATATGAGATCATATCATCGTTGAGGTAGGCATTCCCATACTCAGATCAAAACTGACTAGAAAACTAACTAAACTGCTCTGATATAGGAATGATCTTGCAATACATCACAAGTATAGACACAGTATGGGCAGAACCATCTGTTTATGAATAGTCCACTGTATAATGAATACAAAATTCCTCGCAGCCTGGATGGTGGAAACTAGATCCAGGGTCTTGATTTCTACTTCCTGAAATAGTACGATTCTATCCATGTGAATGAATGTGTCGAAGTCGAACATGGTAGAAACCACTTGATTACCAGTCAATGATGTAAACAGTTAACAAGTGTGAGAGAAACCGCCAGTAATGTCAATGGCTCTCAAAATACTCAGTACAATCCATGAAATGTGAATAGATGTGTTGATGTCGAACATGTCACGGAATCCTTTGATCGAAGGTCAATGATGCAACCTATCGTCGAAGGCGAGAAGCCTACCATTGAGGCATGCAGATCCCAAGGTACTAACGATTTCTAGATCATCTTTCTAGATAATGAGCTAAAGTCGATAGAAAGCGATCTGTCATAGGCAAGCCCACAACACGAAATCATAGATCAAGTTTGAAGAAATATAGTTGCAAGGACTGACTCAGGGATGGTCAAGATGGATGATAGATATTTTGCAGATGAATGGTTTATTTGTACTAACCTCTTGAACACATAACGACACAGTAAATGGTTTGGTGACAATTGACCCAAAGCTAATACCTAGAAACCGGCTGAAGACTTTCAATATGGTTTGATTAACTGTTAGGCAAAGGATTTCCCAACCCAGGTGAACAAAAAGTGTCGTGTTCAAGAGTGGTTAAATGTTTTTATGAGACACAAATTATGACGAACAGGTTCATTTTTATCTCTTTTTCCCCCCATTTCTAGCAAGTACCTCTTTATTTTTGACAAGCTTGAGGAGGATAACATTTTCTTGATTATAAGTTCATCCTTCGGATGAGTCCAACTTAGTTTAAATTTGAACCCTAAGAAGGAGTGGTCTGTTCTTGTTTGTAATTGAACAGGTCCTTTACTGTTAAGTTTTAACGAGTCCAGTATAGGAGAAACTTGGCGTTTTTCAATTTTAGGGAGTCTGAAAAAACTTAAGAAAACTCCATGGTTGTCCTTTTTCGTAAATTTGTGTCTCCCAAGCCCGAAAAAGTATAAAATAATAGTTGAGAGAACTGCTTGATCATTACGACCAAGGAGTACTTTTCATAATTAGTGTCTTTGATCCAAAAAAGTAAAAAAGTGATCAATAACACGTCGTTTTATAACCAATATCGAATTTGAAACGACAAAAATCCGGCAATCTTTTCATGTTTTTATGGTCAGAAAAGGGCTGTAAGTGGACCATCTTTTTAATTCCGTTTTAACGATCTTAAAAATAAGAACTCGGCAATCTTTTCATATTTTAGGAGTCAGAAAAGAGCTTAAAGGTGACTCTATTTTTTTTTGTCAAAAATGACCAATTTTGCCTGAAAAATCCGTTATCCTGCACAAAAACTCAAACATTACTCATACCTATTTAAAATAAATAAAAATGCTTCAAAAGTTACCTCTTTAAACTGAAAAATAACCAAATAAAAATTCATTTATTCAAAAAATATTATAAAAAGGGCTTTTGTAAGTTTATTTTTACTGTTTGACTTTAGAGTGAGAAAAGAGAGCTTTTGGTAAGAAACTTCCCGTGAAGATTGCGGAAAATCCGTTCGTTGGAATCGAACACCGTCACCTCCAGGTAATCCACATCATCTTACTCTTGCATTTCATCTGTTTGAAATTTGTTTTTAGGCTTTTACTTTTATTTTTAGGAAATATTTATGTTAAAAACCCGTGCGCGGGGGTCTGCAGGCACAGTATAGGAAACCTGCGGACCCCGACTTTTTCGTAAAAGGAAAAAGTCAGGGGCCCGCACCTGCTGTTAAGGCAGAGTGCAGACCTACGCACTGTCTCTAACAGAGAGGGTGCGGTCCTCGCAGCATAGGTTTTCAAACTTAAATTTTTCAAATTCCACCCAAAAACTTTCATTTAAGATATTCTAATCTGCCTTTTTATTGAATGTAGGGTATACATCATGCTTGACTGGCGGGAACAGGAACATGAGGATGTGGACCTTGCCGCGATTAATCATAAACCTTCGATTGATGCATTGAAGGCATGCAGTTTATTCAAATTCTGGGCCATACCTGGCATGAGGGCCCAGGTGGACTTTTTGCAGTGGCTGGTAGACAGGTGGAATGTACAGGACCAGTGTTTCTTTATTGGTGGCCACCAGCTCGAAATGGAGCCGGAAGACATTTAATTTTTGATTGGTTTGCCTAAGAGAGGTGAAAATTTGACTCTATTTGGGGCTAGGCCAGGTGGCTAGTCTGTCGATAGCCTCCGGCTAGAGTTTTGTAACGACCAAACTAGAGACAAAGGGATTGATGTCAAAACCATCTCCTGCCCTAAACTCAAAGTAATTGCATTTACTGTCACCAGGCTCTGCAGAAGTGCAGCGCTACATGTGGACATTGGATCCCAAATGTGGATGGCAATAGACTGCTTTCGGGGCACCATCTTCAACTAGTGCGAAGCTGTCTTGGCTAATGTAAAAGGCCAATTGACTAGAGCAAAGAACGAACAACTAAAAAACTTTGGATATGGTTTCTTAGTTGTGAGCTTTCGTCTAGAGAGGGTCCCAATGTTGGTCCTACAGCATCTTTCCATTGGAGATGGACTTCCCCGAGAGCCCAAACTGATGCGTTGGGTTGCAGTTATGTCCCGTCATCCTGAGGAGGGTTCAGAAGTTGTTCGATTTCCTCCTGAGTATTTCCATTGGTTGGAGAACCAAGTTTTTGCTATTCAGGATTTTTCTTATGTTGGGATGGATTATCGTGGTGACCAGACATGGCTCTTCCACCAGGAGAGCAATGGGATGACTCAGGTAAAATCATTTTCAACGTTTTCTAATTTAATTTTTTTTTTGTTTTTAAATCGTCCCAAAATTGATAGTAAAAAGTTTCAAATGTAGATGTAGGTCCACGACGACCAGCCTCTCTCTGGCCCTATGAGAGGAAACACCCAGCTGCAGCAGCACCAGCCCCACGGGACGAATCTACAGAGACCCTGGACGAATTGGAAAACCATCTAGAGCATTTGACAGCAGACATTCCAGAGACCAGCATAGATGACATTCTTCTTAGGCTACAACGCTATGTGATTGGGGTCCCAAGATCTTTTAGGAGGTTCCTTTGTAGGGTGGCCCGTACAGTGGTTTCTTATCGTGATCATCACCAATGATAGGATGATCGCCTGTTGTAGACTCATATGACATTTTTGCTTTTTTGTACTATCATTTTTGCCGATCATAAGGTGTTTTTCAACCTATGATCGAAGACGATGTATATTTGACACACTTCTATGCTATGCTATATCGCTATTACTAGCTATCTTGTAAAACATGTTATGGAATGTTTTTAAATTTACTTGCTTGATTACTACAAATGTCTACTTAACATTCGAGAAGCAATTGCATCTGCTAATGTATTTAAATATCCTGGAATGTTCTGATATTCAATATAGTAAAATTCACGTTCCAAGAGATGAACTCTCAAAAATAATCTCAATAACACTGGATTTCTAATGGCATACACTCTATTAAGCTGCAATACAACGAGCTCAGAATGTAACCTCACAATCAAACTCCGAATCCAAAATGAGATGGATTCAGATAATAACTCAGTCACTGCACTATACTCTGCAATGTTGTACGTTGTTTGACCGAGGCTTACCCCATGCATAGATACCAACTCATCAGAGGGCGAATAGATAACCCAAGCGCGGAAAGAAATGTTCTGTGTATTACGACAAGCACCATCAACAAAACCAATGTATGTTTGGAGAGACGTCGACTTCTGCAATATCAAGAGTAAAATCAAGATAAGAAGGAATAATGACAAAAACACTCTCTAAACGAAGCACACTTTTTAATCTAAAACACACCAGCTAGAATGAAAACTAACCTAACTAAAAATCTCCACACCCAGATTTAAGCATAATATCTCTTCACATAAAGACCATTTCTGGGCTTACCTAAAGAGACCCCGTCAAAGTCTACCAATTCATAGGCCCCTTTTGCTAGATTTCACTTAACAACATAGGGACCATGCCACATGGGTACGAATTTTCCAGCTCCTAATTTATCATTTGCTTGATCGTACAGTAATACTAAGTCTCCTTTCGAAAAATTATGAGGTGTAACATTTCGATCATACTGAGCTTTAATACGTTTGGCATGAGCTTCGATTGCTAGTGCAGCATTACGTCGATTCTCATCTAGCTGAGCCAAGTATAATAAATTTTTTTCCTCTTTGGAAGTGGCTGGAAGTAATTCTATGGCCATTTGCAATGATGGGATTTCGCATTCAATGGGTAACACAGCTTCCAAACCGTAAACTAGCTGGAAAGGAGTGAAACCGGTTGATGTTTTTACTGAGGTTTGATATGCCCAAAGCGTTGAAAATAGCATGTTATGCCAATTTGACCTATGAATCCCAATGATTCGTCGGATCATGATGACTAGAACGTTTTTTATGGCTTCAACCAGACCATTAGCCTGTGGATAATATGGAGTTGAACTATCGTGACGCAGGCCAAGTTGGTCTGTTAGTTCAGTCATCATAATATTTCAAAAATGGCGCCCATGATCAGTAATAATCACTTGTGGAACACCAAACCTAGTAATTATATGATTGAAAATAAAAATCGCAGCATTTTTTCCATCTGCCTCAAATGTAGGCATCGCCTTGGCCCACTTGGTAAAATAATCTACCACAAGGATAATATACACATGCCCCCCGGCCGAGTGAGGGTTACATGTAATAAAATCAATACCCCATTTCGAAAAAGGACCGATGACAATTATAGGGTGGAGAGGAGCAGGTGGAGCGCGCATCTTTTGATAAAAAATTTGGCAGTTGTGGCATTTTCGGACCGCGTTAATACAGTCTTTAAACAAATACGGCCAGAAATAGCCAGCACGCAATATCTTTTGGGCTGTGGCAAACCCAGACATATGACCGCCACACACTCCAGAGTGACAGTCATTTAGAACCCTTTCAGCTTCCTCATGAATTAAAAAACGTCAGAAAATAGAGTCCGCCCCATGACGATAAAGTGTATTTCCAATAATTTTGAATTGTTGGGATTGGAATCGTATTTTTCGACGCTCTGATCTTGAAATTTCAGGCCGAAAGGATTGGGTTTGGAGATAAACTATGATATCTCCATACCATGGATCTAAAGTGCTGATTAGAAACAAGGATTCGTTTGCAATGGGCTCTTCTGCCACAGTTTCGGTATCAGCACGCGGGAAGTCACACATTAACTCCGCAAAATCTAAAGATTTCTTTGACTTAGATTTTTCAAACTCCAAGTCAAATTCTTGCAGGATAACAATCCATTTGGAATACTTTCCCCCTAGCAATTGTTTAGTCAAAATATAGATCATAGGGTTGCAATCGGAAATTACAGTAGTTTTGCGTAGTAAAATGTAATGACAAAAACGTTGGACAGCTTGAACAGCTGCCAGGGCCAATTTCTCCACATGTGAATATTTTAGCTCAGTTGGATTTAAGGTTCGACTAAGGTAATATATCACATGTTCACTACCGAATTCATCTTCCTGAACTAACACCATTCCGATGGTGGAATGTGAGGCAGCGAGATATAAGAAGTAGTCTTGGTTGTAGTTGGGAGGATGCAATAATGGTGCATGGGTCAACGCGTGTTTTAGTGCATCAAAAGATTTGTCATCTATCTCATCCCAAAAGAATGGAGTATTCTGTTTCAACAACTGGGTAAAACCCTTTGTGATCTCGGCGTAGTTAGGAATGAATCGACGTAAAAAGTTTTCTTTCCCTTGCAAACTTTGGAGTTGGCGAAGGCTCGAAGGAGGAGGAAATTTGACAATAGCTTCAACTTTCGAGGGATCGACGCGAATGCCGGCTTTCGAAACAACAAACCCAAGTAACTGACCCATTTCTATACAGAAAACACACTTGTGTGGAGTCAACCTAATTCGATAATGCCTACACCTCATAAAGATTGCTCGTAGATGGATGAGATGATCGGCTCGATGTAATGAATGAGGAGGTAAATCATCGAGATAGGGTTGCACAATGTGCTTGATGTCATGAAACGCGTAAGACATGGCCCTTTGAAAAGTTGCACCGACATTCTTGAGCCCAAAAGGTAATTTGCAATAAGAAAATGTCCCCCATGGACAAATGAAAGCTATTTTTGGTTGATCAGTAGGTAGAATATTTATTTGATTGTATCCGAAAAACCATCCGTGAAGGAGAATATTTCACTGTCAGCACAATCATCAATGATTTGATCGATATAGGGAGTTGGGTAATTGTCTTTTGGACATGCTCGATTAATATCCCTATAATCAATACATATTCTTATTGTTCCTTGCTTTTTGTTGACAGGAACAATATTCGATACCCAATCCGTTAACGGAATTGGAAAAATGAAACCTGCTTTAAGTAATTTTTCAACTTCTGCTTTAATTGCAGCAACTTTTCACAGGTGGATCTGATGCAAACGTTGCCGGACGGGTTTAGCATCTGGGTAACTTTTGATTTCATGAACAACAATTGCTGGGTCAATTCCTGGCATTTCCTCATATGACCAGGCAAACACGTCACATAATTCTTGAAATAGGGCCTTATATGTTTGAATTTCATCTTCCGTACAAGAGGCACCTATATGAATGTTTTCAACAAGTCCAGGCCTAACTGAAATGTCAATAGGAATAGTCGAGAAATATTTCCCAAATTTAATTCAGAATCAGGATTTTTCATTAGATTCTGAGGTTCCTTGACATAATAAGTCGTAAAAATAGATGAAAAATCATTTTCAAAGCGATCAATCTCAGGTAAAAACGAAGATCTATGATGAATATCTTCCCGTGGTAAATCATCAACACATAAGATTTCACGAATTTGCTCATCAGTGTGAACAAGTTCGGAAAAAGTTGTGGAATCTGAGTTTGATGTTGAAAGTGATTCTTCATGGACTACATTCATTAAGTCAATTTCGGTTGAAGAAGGGTCGCAAAACGACTGTACGACCTGATACACAATTTCATATGGACTCAAAGGCATAGCATCACCAAATGAATCTATCTCAGATTCGGAAGGTACGATCCAAGGATCATCATAAACAATGGTGTCTGATGAAATCATATGAATGGTTGTAGTAGAAGGCGATACGTTGGGAGGAGGAAAGGAAAAAGTTCCTAGTAAACCAGAATCTTTAACTAGTCCTACTCCAACATCCTTATAAGGGATAGTTGTTTTGCCGACATGTTGGATACTTTCAGAAGAGGCTGGGTCGAATGAAAATTAAGTTAGCTGGTCTATAGTTATGATCTTTCCATTATGAGGAAACTTTATAAGCCGAAAGACCGATGAAACAACAACAGTCATAGCATAAGACCAACTACGACCCAAGAGAAGGTTGTAATCTAGAGGGGCATCAACCACCTCCACATCTAGATTAACAGTTTTGCCTTCAACCCCTATAGGTAAATCTTGTAGAATGCCAAAAGGATGGAACCCACGGCCATCAAAAGCCTTTAGAATCATCAGGGATTGATTAAGTGTAGGAGAACCAAGCGATCTCCAACACTAGATCGACATAATACACGTTGAGGCTCCCTCATCAATCACAGTCCTATAGCAAGGTCTGTTTTTGACTAACACTGGGATCTGGAAAACCATTTGATGAGGTAAGCGAGGTGTACTATTTTCTAGATTGAAAATTATAAGGTTCGAGTCCTAAATATCAACAGCTCCTATAGCCGACAATAACAATTTACATTGTGTTGGACATGATTGCAGCACCTCCAAAGCCGACGTTGATAAAGGTGAAATAGCCAAATATTCAACAATGTTATAGTTCTGAGCAGCTCTCGCATGTGGATTGAAAGCTGACTTTCGAAGTATACCCTTGGCAGGTGGTTTGATTACTAAGTATGGGTTAGGTTTCTCGATCTGTAGCGGATCGAAACCAGGAATTGAAGTTGATGGGTTCGAATTAGAAGATTCTGCTTCCTTACCACCAACAAGACTTTTACTTCCATAATCTTGCGATCATGTCGCAATCCTAACATGGGACATCATCATTGTGGGTTCTTCTGAGGCATTTGAGGAAGAATCTATCATCTTACTGTCTTGACTAGGAAAAGGATCCTTCAAAACAGCAGGCGTTTGAGAACCTTTGATGATTTTCACAACCTCAGCATGATGAGGGCAGTCTCTTGTAAAATGATCTTCGTCACAAATGAGACAAGGATAACAAGGTTTGCGTTTCTCATCAGTAGATTCCGTTTTTTATGGTTTCTCTTTCGAATTTTTATCTGTTTTATTTTTCTTCTTCCCTTTCTTTTTACCGTCGGATTTTGATTTGGTCGTAGATGACTCTACAAAATGAATATCGGTAGAAATTTCCGTGGAAGAATCTCCTGTCGAGGAATCTGGTAAAGTTATGATAGGAGAAGAATCCTTGGAAGATTTCTTCTTACTTTTGGTATTAACTGTACCAATCATACCATCAACGACATGAGACCCTGAAGGAGCTGCAGTTATTTGATTTTGTTTAGGAAGGTCGGGGATTTTCTCATGTAACGTACCTGACTGCGTATAAACTAAGTCAAGGTACTGAGCTTGAGCAATTACTTGCTCTTCAGTAACAACTCCTGCCTTAGCTACATCCTCAGTGATTTTCGGTAATAAAGATTTGACAAACTATTCTGCTAAGATTTGATCCGGAATAAAAACCTTCACTAAACGCCGTCGACGTCTCCATTAATGAATGTGATCTGAAATATAAGTTGACGTTGACTGTTTTAATGAAGTTAATAATTCTATGCCATTGTCATATCTGACTGGAAACTGAAAATGTGTTAAGAACGAAGTGGCTAACTGACTAAAATTATAAAAAGTGGCTCGCAGTAACTCAATGTACCACTTGGCCGCAAGACCAATTAGAGTGCGTTGAAAAAGCCGTAAACGAATTGAATCATCTGAAATGGAGTTAGATGCACATCAAAGGTGATAAGTCATCACATGGTTTGACGGATACTCTCCTGATTTACCTTCAAACTTAGGAATATCACTAAGTAACTTATTCGGCATTTGCGGCCAAAATGGAAGATAATTTATCGGATCGTTCGTAAGGCGTGACAAATCAGACAAGTCCAAAGTTGCAATGAATGGTAATTGATGATTAGGGTCCCTGAAACCCTGGGTCATCAGACCAGCCCTAGGAGGAGGATATCCAGGATAAATAGGAATTGGAATTGCATTTGGGATATTATATCCTCCCGGAAAACCGGGATTAACTGGATCGTACTGGGGTTGTTAAGGTTGCTAATAAGTATATCCACGGTACGGTTGATACTAATAGACTGGGTTTTTCACAGCAAGACCAAATTGGTAATTTCCCTGGTATGGTTGATAAGTAAATTGAGGTTGACTTGTGACAACCGTACTTGGACCAGGTTGTCCTACAGGCATTTGAACCGAAGTTTGAATTGTGGGTCCAAACTGAGGTAAAGATGCTTGAGGAATTGATGCAGGAACAGTAGAAACCGGAGCCGTCAATACTCCAGAAGTAGGTGGGGTAGATTGAACAGATGTTGCAGCAGTTGTAGCAGTCGTTTGAGGCGGAGTTCGAGGCGAACTAGGCCTAGGCTGAGAAACTACAGAAGGTGTAGAAGTTTGAATAGTAGGCTGGACAGGTTGCTGGGTTGAACCAAAAACCAAGGGTTGTCCAGATTGAGATGACAACTGCATGTTCGGCTGCAAGATCTATTGGGATTGAGATGGATCCCACACTAAGTTCATTCCGGGGTACGGACCCATAGAAGATTGAGCATATTGAGGACCATAACCGGGTTGAGGGTAGGGTTGATAATTCAAAGGTACATTTCCAGTTCCTTGGACAAATGATTGACCGGAAGGTGGTTGGAAACCTTGGGTTGGGTACTGACCTTGAGGTTGATAACCTTGAGGCACGTACTGATACTGGGGTTGACCTTGAGGTACATATTGATACTGGGGTTGACCTTGAGGTACATACTAAGTCTGGGGTTGACCTTGAGGAATGTATTGTCCCGTAGGTATGTACTGTCCTTGAGGTTGCCCCCCAGGCGGTAATTGGGTACCTTGAGGTTGCCCCCCAGGCGATAATTGAGGACCTTGAGGCTGCCCCCCAGGCGGTAATTGGCCACCTTGAGGTTGTGGATTTGGAATGGTACCTGACATCATAAGAATATCTTCTACACTCAATGGCTTAGTTCCGTTATTACCAGTTAATAACCCTTGTTCAATAGGTTGAGGAGATGCTCCCGAAAAAGTACCAGTAAGTGACTGATACCCAGAGGGAACAGAAGGACTGCCATATAAAAAGGTTTCTGGAGATTGAGAAAACATGGACTACTGCCTTGACATATTCAAAGGAGGATAATAACCCCTAGGTGTTGGATGAAAAGGAATACGAGGTGGTGAAAAACTTAGTCCTGGGTTTTCCAAAAAATTGGTCAATGAAAGATACCAAGCGTCCCTCCTAGGTGGACTGTAAAAGATCGATTCACACTCCCTAAGTTCTATAGCTGGTTGATTTTTAGGGATAGGTATACCTTCTTCCGGAGTAACAAGTTCTTCAATAGCAATAAGTCCAGAAGGAAGATTTTGGGTAATGACTCTTTCTACCCTGGGTGAACCAGGACCACTGGAAGTTGGAGAGGCAAATCCTGATGTTGGAGTAGCAGCAGGTTCAGTTTCAGGTTCAGATATTTCAGGTTCCTCGGCTAATTCACTAGTAGAAGAAAAACTACCAGTAACTTCGGAAAAAGAAACAGGTTCTAAAATATACTCTGGTGCTTGCACTTGATAATCAGGATGTACAACTAAAGAAGACTCTCCTTCTTCAGGTGACCCAACTCTACTATCACTAGGAGTTACAAGGGCTTGTAGCCCTTCAAGCTGGCTTGGTGAAAACTCAGGAGGTTGGCCCCAAAGTCTACAGGACTTCCTCGGTAATTCAGCCACGATTAAATATTTTAACTACTTCACACGCAAACAAAGAAAAATCTCAATGAAAACCACCTAAAGTCTCTAAAGAACCAAACAATTTTGAATCACACGCCTAAAGAATCTAGGAGGTCAAACCAAACACAAAAAGTAACTTTCTGTACCGAAAACACTAGTTGGTGATGAAATCCAACGTCACAGAATTCAATACAGAAATGGAGGTTGGAACAGTTACCCCGGAAACCTGCTTATTGAATAGACTGGCACAAGTTTCTCCACTAAACTGTGTCGAGTGAAGAGAACCCCCCAGAAAATCCAAGTGAGTCTAGCCGACGTCTGCTCCAGGTACAGTGGGATCTTCCCTCCACCGTCACCTTAGGAAAGAATCCTATAGAATATGGTCACTATGGTTACCAATGGAAACAAATATACCTGGGGGAACAGTGTGTGATCCGATACACACGCAAGGGCAGAGTAGCAAGCTCAATCCCCTTGAAGGTTCCTTGACATAATCCAAGATTTACCAACAAGTGACCCCAGGCTCCTTGACAATGGTTAATCCAAGGTTTACCGTTTTTAATACGTGTATATCTTGTATCGTTCCCAATGAGGAAGGATTGATTACCCCACTGGTTCGGACACGATCTCGTGCTTGACTCCTATAAGAGGAGCTTCCCAAAGCATAGATGTAACAATTGGAATTTATCTCCTACCGCAAGATACAGCTACTTGTTTGTTTTACTATCTTGGAGAGTTAATTACTCCCTAATCCAAGATACTAGCCTAAGCTATGTTGGTGATAAAGAGCCCTAGAAATAAAAAGATTACTAGATAGATTTTACTTTAAGCGTTATTTTTATTGTTTTTTTCGTAAGTCAAAAGGTGTGGAGATGAAACTTTATGGTGTGAAGACTCGACTCCAAATCACTAAAAATGCACTTAAGATGAAAAACAATCCTTTTTCTTCAATGAATTTCTAGCTAAAGAAAGAGTTGAGAATGCAAATGCTTGAAAAAACAAATCTTTCCTTAACAATCAAATCAAAAGAAGAACTTTTTGTCTTTTCCAATACACTCAAAAACGAGACAACTAGTTATGCTCACGAAAATTTCCCTTTCTTTTCAAACACTCAAATACTACAAAAACAAACTTTTTCAAAAGAGATTTTTTTTTTTTAAATTTTTATAAAACACTCAAAACTATTGAAAAATCTAATCTTGAGATCTATAAATTCTAAAAAGCTAATTGAAGTAAAATCTTACAAGATTTCTTTTCAAGGATGTTTTACTTAGTTATGAGAAAACTAAGGACTAATTTGTCCAGAATCACAAATTAATCAAAAAACAACTAGCTTTGTTTTCTTTTTTTAAAAATGAAATCCAAAACTTTCAACACAAGTTCTTTTGAAGCTTCGCAAAGAGAAAAACAAGATGGATTCCTCAACAAAGGAAGATTTTACAAATCAGTCAGACTCATAAGAAGACCAGTAAAAACCAGGTTGATCTGAGGTTTCTAAGGCTTCTAAGCTCTTAGTTACTACAAAGACCAAACGAAAATCAAGCCAGGCACACAAAGCTTCTAGAAATTCACCTAAAACCTAAATGCCAATGGAATTAACCTACGAAAAGTTTCTGACAAGACACGTGCAGATCTAGGCAGAGGCTAAAAACACATAAACAAATCCTAAGCTGACTGAATGAGAAAATTTTAAGTTTTTCAGAATTTTGACACGGTCTGCAGGCTCCTAGTATACCCAGGTGCGGTACCGCTCTGTATGTAAAGCAAAAGTGCAGGGATGTCTGCACTATGTTACAAACAGAGGGTGCGGTCCTCTTCCAAAAGCACGAAAAATAAAAAATAATTCAAGATCTACAGAACCTACCCAATCCCACACAGTAAGAAAAAACCAGAAACAGAGAAACAGTTTCTCAAGTCAAAGTAAAAGCAAAGGCAAAAACCAAAAATTCAAGTCCCCAATGGAGTCGCCATTTTTTCGGCTGAATAAGTCGTCCTTGCAGACAAGACCGACCTCCCTAGTATCTATGGATATCTAGTGACAAGCAAACCAAACAAATTCTATCTTTCTCTAAATATGCAATTTATAAATAAAGGCTAGTAGATGTTTTAGGCCTACCTCGGGTCCAGTGCTAGTTTGTGGAAGCCACGCTCCGTTGATCCAAATGAGCTCCCTTCTAAAGAATCTGCAAACACAAATAGGCACACATATCAAATAGCATCTGAAAATCCAATATAGTAAACCATATTTATCATGATGATCAAGGAATTCATGAAATAAATCATAGAAGACAATTTATTGAGAAAAATGAATCTGATTGTATTAACTTTAATCAAAGAAGAACTTTACAACCTTGGTGCCTTGATGCTATACAAGCTCCTCCCAGGGTCCAACAAGAATCTCCTCTACTTTGACAAGTTTCACTCTCTTCACAATGAAGCCAAAAGGTATGTCATCCCTCCTCTCAAGCTTAACTAGGAAGTCTCAATTCCAACAACATCTACCCTAAAAAATGTTCAGCTTTCAACCTCCCCAGCAGCCAGCCCAATGCCTTAATTTATAGTGAAATGGAGGGAAGTTACTAGGTCCACCTTCAAAGGGATAAAGCCCTCCTTCAAAGGGATAAGCTCCTCTCATCAAGGGGTTAGCTCCTTTAGTTATGGGATGCATGAACCACCTAGGAGTGAACCAGCCACGTCAAGGTTCCTTCTAGAAACGTCCAAAATTAATCCAAAGTGAGTTTTTAAGAATAAACTTGCGCCTTTTTGACTTTTATAGGGGTCCACACCCACTCCTTTAAAGACAAAGTAGGCAGGTCCGCAAGTAACATGACCAAGGGGTGCGGGACCACAGGTAATGGTAAGAGAAAGTGTGGAACCAGAGTTTTATTGATTTTCAAGGACTTTCTCTCATTTTTAAAGCTTGAAATGAAGAGTTGAGGTTTGAGACTTGCAAAGGAGGACAATATGAGTGGTGATAGACTGACACTGACTGCAGAAAGTCATAGTGACAATATTTTGTGTAACAGATCCTCCAGCCACAAACACCCATCATGCACCAAGAAAAATAGCTGCTTGATGACTAAAATTGTCACGGGGGTTCAGTTATAGTGCGACACTCAGAGCAAGTTGAGTAATCCTGCCTTCTCTACTCCTCCGAGCCACTTCCGCAGCTCCAGTACAGTCATCCCCATATTTGTGTCTATGATGTAGCACATCAACTATTCGGTTGCCAGGTATGGGAACTTCTCATGGTCCACCAAGTCCTAGTCTTCGAGCTTCAAAATCGGCACGCATGCCAAACACGAACCATCACAAGTGATTTCATCTGGTAGAAAAGGGGTTTGGGACTTTGGACTTAGGCTTGCATAGAGGGACATACTCTAGCAACCATGTAATAGGGTCCACACCTTGTGCTTCAACCTCCTCTATTTCCACTCCCACATCCTCATCGTCCATGGGGATGTCTTTAATATCATCCTCCTCTGCTTCTAGATTTATGGCCTTGCCTTTCTCCTGGGTAGTGGGCTTTGGTGGGTTTCGTCTTGGCGACGCACACACTGGTATGGCAAGCTGCTTGCCCTTCTTGTCTTTCATGGTCTCCTTAGTCGGGGTTGGCTTCAGTCTCGGCGTTCTCGGGGATTTAGGGACCTCCGCCAATACATCGGCTACTTCGACCTCTCTCTCCATTCCCTATGTTGGCTCCTCTACTACTTGTTGTGTATTGATAACTTCTAGGGGTGTGGATATGATCTTCCACAAGAATTCATGTGTGTCCGCCAACAAAATTGCAAATACCCCAGAAAATATCAGAAGCTTGTGTTTCTCATGATTCATAAGCACTTGAGAGCTCAACCGCTGAATACTCAAAATGCCAAGTGTTTTTTGCTAGGTAGTCACTAGTAATTTATAGGGAAATTTGAATTCAAATCCGAATGTTCCCCCCAAAATCAGTTCATTAATATCGGAAAGGCAGTAGATTTTCAAGGATCTAAGTCATAAATTTTGTCTTAAATGTTATACGCCCAGTCCATTTTGCCTCACTTCTGTCATCTTTTCATGAACAATGACTTTAACGGTCACTTTCCAACCAACCTGTGTGATTTCTCCCTGGGTAGCGCAGCTCCCTCCACGCTGTCGTGGACCCAATGACTCTGCACCATCTTCCAATCTCGTAGCTCTCCAACCCGGGCAATGTAGTTTATAGTATCGCACCTCCTTTTAGCTGCATGGAGTGCTAAGACTATGCTTCTTTCATTTAGTCATATGGCTATACCACTGGTGTATGGCTTCAAGAGACTGCCATTCACCTTTCCTGGAAAGGGTTCTCCATTTAACTTGACCAGCTGTACTGCTCCTCCGTCAGTAATCTCCTTAATAACATAAGGCCCTAACCAGTGCATCCTGAATTTCCCTGGAAATTTATCAAACTTACTATCGTATAACAAAACTAGGTCATTTACCTTAAATGTGCGCAGCTTGATGTGTCGATCATGCCATGCCTTTTTGCGCTACTTTTGGACCTGCTGGTGAAATCCAGCCAAAAATATTTCTTCTTCGAGCTCATCCAGCTGCGCGAGCCTCTCCTGCAGGGCTCTGTGATCCGTCATACCTGTGAGTGCTGTTATGTGTAGACTAGGCATGATGTATTCAATAGGCATTATGGCTTCCACACCATAGAAAAGCCTAAAAGGGGTTTGTCCCATCAATTTCTTGCATGTTGTTCGATAAGCCCACAATATTGTAGGTATGTGTAGGTCCCAATCACTTTGCTGAGCATTGCAAACGTTGGTTAGCATGTTTTCAAGCACTTTGTTGAATGCCTCCACTATCCCATTAGCCTATGGGTGATAAGGTGTGCTCTTCTTGTGATATACCTAAAATTCCTCTGTTAGTGTGTTGATCATCTCATTCAGGAAGTGCGTACCATGATCACTCATCAAGATTCTTGGACATCCAAATTGCATCAATACATGCTCAAATAGGAACTTTGCAGCCATCACGCCTATGCAATCCTTCACCGGTTGCACTTCTACCCAACGAGTCAAATACTTTGTTGCAGTGATAATGTACCTTGCTCCAGTCTTCCCTTATGGTTGAATGGGTCCTACAAAATCTATCGCCCACTTCTTGAAGGGTTGCAACATCATTTGTGGATTCAAAGGCATTTCATCCCTCCGCGGTGGCCTACCTATTCTTTGACATACATCACATGCCTTGCAATATGCTTTTGAATCTTGATGAAGCGTTGGCCACCAAAACCCTATGCGTAGAATCTTCTGCGCGGCTACTCTCCCTACATAATGTCCTCCCGCGGCACCCCTATGAGTGTCTGTGAGGATGCTGCTTCTATTGAACTCAGGTACATATCGTGGCAATATCTCATCAGTACCCATTTTGTACAGATGCCCAGCAATGACAGAAAAAACTGTCACACACACCACTAATTCCTTCTTTTGCTGGATGAAGTGTCCTTCTGATGCATTTTCTATTGTTAGGAAGTGTATTATATCCTCAAAATGACCATCCACAACATGTACTACAAATAGTTGCACGTCAGACAATTCTTCTTCCAAGTTAGTAGGTTCCTCCCCTGTTTTGATGCGCGACATATGATCGGGTCCCGCATTCAATCATCCAAGCTTCACGACAACTTCAAAATCGTACTCCTAGAACAATAAGATCCATCTACATATTCTCCCCCCCAACACAGGCTTATTTACCAGGTACTTCAGCACAGAGTGATCTGTATAAATCTTAAAATGGCCTCCTAGCAAGTAGTGTCGATACTTCTAGAGCACATACACCATAGCTAGCCCCTCACGCTCAGTGGTAGAATAGTTCTTCTCTGCTTTGGATAATCTGTGGCTTGCGAATGTGATAGGATGGTCGAAGCCCTATCCACCAGCTTGTGTTAGTACTGCCCCCAATGCTATACATGACACGTCTACATGTACATGAAACTCTTTCTTCCAGTCTGGGAAGACTAGAATCGGTGCGGTAACCATCTTTTCTTTCAATATATCCAAGCTCTTCTTACAGTCATTGTTCCAACAAAATGTGACATCCTTCTTTAACAAGTTTTCCATAGGCATGGTGATCTGGGCATAGCTTTTGATAAACTTTCTGTAATATCTCGTATGTCCCAGAGTAGCACACAACTATTTCACACTACTCGGGACTTCCAAGTTCAGTATCACCACGATCTTCATGGGGTCTTCCATCAGTCCTTGTCTGCAAACCAAATGTCCTAATAGGTTCCCAAAAGGAACACAAAATAAACACTTCTTGAGATTAAGCGTAATCTAGTCTCTTCAACAGGTATCTAGCATCAGGCGCAAGCTTGCTACATGGTGCTTAACCAGCCCAAATATAGTCCAGTCATAAAAATATACTTGGAGGAACTTATCAATAAATTCCTTGAATGTTGCAACCACCATGCACGAAAAGATTGCAGGCGCATTCTTCAATCCAAACAACATTATAGTGTATTGAAAACAACCCCACTCAGTCGCAAAGGTGGTCTTGCTCCTATCCTCCGGTGTGATTTTGATTTGGTGGTACCTAGAGAACCCATCAGTGAAGGAATATGCTTCCTAGCTGCCTACATTGTCCAACACTTCATTAGTGAATGGAGTCGGGAAAGGATCATGCACACAAGCATCATTCAGTTTTCTGAGATCCACGCATATCCTTATCTCATCCTTTTGCTTCTTCTCTTGCACCACCATTGGGCTTACCCAATCAGATTCTTCCATAGGCTTAATGATGCCTACTATGAGCATCTTGTCTAGCTCTAAGTGGACCTTCTCCTTATATTTTGGATTGAGACGGTAAGGCCTTTGCTTAACTGGCTTCGCGTCGGGCTTTAACATGATCTTCATCATTCCTAGGTCCCCGATTATTCCTTTTAGATCCGTAAACTTGCTATGGAATAAGCCCTGGTATTTGTGGAGCAATTCAGTGACCTTATCCACTGTCGCGTCATCCCAGTAGTCTCCAATCTTCATGAATTTGGGTTTTGCCTCCGTACCAATGTTCACTTGTTTCATTCTCAATGGCGCAGTTATATCAGGGTTCTCAATCTGTGTTCCTTGAACCTCACGGTGGCCTTTTGTTTCTGGAATGTTAATATTCCACAGATTCTCGTCCTCTTCTTCAGCAGTTACATTATAACATTCGAGCATGCGACTCAACTGAGTAGCCCATTTAGGCTGAATCAGGTCTAAAGGATCCTGCGGCATTTTAAAGATAACTGCTTTCACCTCTTGTAATGCTTCATCAATACTGTCAAACCTGTTCTCAAAACTAAATGTCATGATGAATCCTTCGCGTAGGATATCCCATTCACCTCTCCCATGGTGGAGCTCTATTTCTATATACCAATTCATTGGGATAACATCTAGGGTATGACAGAACAAGTGCACCCACTTAGGTTGGGGCTTTTCTCCATAAGCCTATGTCCATTTGACCAGATGTGTGCTCAGATCATTTTTCTCATCATACTTCTCCGTTAGTCACATCTTAGGCTTCCCAAATCATGTTTTCATCATCCTCCTACATTGTCACCAATCATCAAATCTTCCCTTCTACATACCCCACCATCTTACGGGCGTAGAGCGTAGTGCCCAGTCCAAGGCCTGGAAGCACTGCTTTTCTGGTACCTCCCTTTGAAATGCATCCAAAAATATATCCACCTCATTCAGACCATCATAAATAGGAAAATTTCTTACCTCTGATGACACACAACACAGCGACCGGGTCATCATGTTGCAATTCAACATAGTTACTTCATGTAATCGATTATGCCAGCCTTCTACTTCTTTGTCGGAGTTCAAAGTGTAGGAACTCTCGCGATCCCATGTAATCCATCCATCCATGGTGGGATTCACCCAATCTTGGTCTCGCACTATTATCTTATAGATACAGTTCATTTCATCATCACTCTCATAATCGCGGATAGGTTTAGTGTAGTGTGATCCTTTAGAAAGATCGAGGGGTACTATTACGCGCAACGATTTCTTCTCAAAGATCATCTTTCGCTTATTCAGATTGATTACCCCATTCATATCAGTAGCCCAGTCAATTCCCAGTAGTGCAAGATAGGGATTGTTGTCATCTACTATCTCTATTACTTCAAAGTCAGCCAGTGCACTCGCTCCCTCAATATCCACGGTCACCCCTGGGGCCGCCCCATGGGAATGATCTTCTATTGATTCTCCATCCTTAGTTGAATCGGAGACCATTGCAGTGGAGGTCTCCCCATCTGTTCCCAAGTCTGTTCTGGTAGGACATTCACATCTGACCCGAGGTCCAAAATGACATGATCCATTTCATACTCCCCTATCTGTGTGGTCAGTCTCATCTTGTTATGAAACCAACTCAGAAAAAGATAGAAAAGATAGATGAACGCCTTAGAAATAAGCCTCTTCGAGGGGGCAACCTTCTTTACATTACACAAATGAAAAATTCTTTGATGATTCAAATGAAAAAACCTCCTTTCTATATATAGGGGTCTATGGGGTCACAATATAACCAAGTCGACCTAACAATAATAATATAAAGGCACAAAAATAACAATAGAGGGATTCTATGGGGCATAATAATAACAATATGGGGACGACAGGGGCACAATAATAACAATAAGGGATACAATGACAATAGTAATGGGGGGATCACTAATATTATAGGGCGATAACATGCCCCTCTCCTTCAAAAAAGTGTTGTCCTCAACGCTTGAGTAGTTTTGGATGCTTCTATATAAAATTCTCATCCTCCCATGTGGAATCTTCAATGGGTAAGTTCTTCCACTTGATGAGATAGTTTGAAATTGATCTATTTCGTAGCTATCGAGTTCTTGTTTCTTTGATTGCTTCAGGTTCCAATATGATTTTTCCTTCCTCATCAAGTTCTGGCAATATTGTCTGAATTGGAAGCTTGTCACCTATAACCTTCTTTAAGCATGAAACATGGAAAACTGGGTACACTCAAGAAGCTGCAGGAATCTCCAATTTGTATGCCATAGTACCTATCTTTTGTAACACCTTTTACGGACCATAATACTTTGGTGATAATTCATTATCCTTCTTAGCTTGCTTGAGGGACATTTGTTTATATGGCTGTAGTCATTGGAATACCCAATCACCTACATCAAAACTTTTTTCATTGCGATGTCAATCTACCTGTTGTTTCATTTTATTTTGTGCCAAAGTGAGGTTATCCTTTAAGAGTTGGAGAACTTGTTGCTAATGCTCGATGTGATCTTCCACTGCTTGAACCTTAGAATTTTCTCTTAAATATGATGTGATGGATGGTGGATGATATCCATGAAGTGCCATAAATGCGGTCATTTTTGTTGCAGTATGGAAGGAAGTGTTATACCACCATTCAGCAAGAGGCAACCATTTGAACCATTGTGTCTGTTTATCAGATACAAAGCAATGAAGATATCCTTCCAAGCATTTGTTTACTATCTCAGTTTGCCCATCAGATTGAGGATGATAAGATGAGCTATGAGCTAACTGAGTACCAAGACAAGAAAATAATTTTGTCCAAAAATTTCCGGTGAAAATGGGATCTTTGTTACTTACAATAATCTTTGGGTTTCCATGTGTTACAGGGAAAAGTGTCTATATAGAACTACTCTATCCCACTAAGGTGTGACAGCTGCCTTAGAAACAAACAGAGAAAAGATACTTTCGTTTTTCCTTTATGAATTATAGATAGAGAGGAACAGAAAGACCAACCTCTGTCTTGCGCTAATCTCCTGATTTGATCCCTCTCTTCTTTGATAGTCTTCAGCTACCTGCTCCCTTGCACGCCCAGCTTCACAAAGTACCTGTAAGATCACAGAAGCATAGCACTATACAAAGACATGGATCTATAATCATAAACAATCTAGGATCAGATGTAAATTGACCATACAAATGTAGCAAGCATCAATGACACAAAAGCATGGAGGAAAACTTGAATAGCTTTTATTGATAAACAAGAAAAGAGCCAAGAGGAGTTACAACCAGTTGTTCTGACCCAGCATCAACCTCCCAGTAAAGAAGCCCCTCTTCACCTCAAAAAAAGCTTAGATCACCCAACAATCTGATGTTTGTCTCAAGAAACCAACAACAATTCCTTACAATATGCAAAATTCCAGCCTTTGGATCTCTGGGATGAGGGATCCATATATAGATGTTTGTAATGGAGATGAGTCAGCTCATGATTTGATTAGTGTCTTCCCTCTAATAGTTCTTTCTTCCACTTGGAGATTGATGGTCTCTTACTCATCCTTGGTCGAATTCAGTGAGGCAAGTGTCACAGGAGAAGATTCTGTAAGCTTCCATTGCCTCTCCACCTCGCGGAATGACACTGCCATTTGTCATTTCTCGCCCATCGCACCCCACAGAAGGGATTTTTGAAATGCAACGCAACCACACAATGTATTTAGGTGAGATGCAATGCACTTAGCTAGTGGAGCAGCTGAAATGATCCTGTTTTGACCAATTCTGAGCAGTTTTTCATGGAGAACTTCTGGGAGAAGCTGTAATCTGTTGACCTTGTTCCTTTAGGGGTTAGAAAAACACTTTTAGGGACTTAGGAGCCCTTGGTTTATGGACATTTCATGCTTGGGGTTGTAGGGCCCAAAAATGTCTATAACAGTTGCCCCCTAAAGCATGAGGTCGTTAATCTTTTGATGTCGGGTGAAATGCTTTATTATGAGGATCCGAAGTTCTTTCAATGCTGGGAGGAGACCTGTAATAAGATACAATACAATACATTATCTTCATAAAATTTTCATGATCTAGCTGAGGCGGGCATTCCCATGCTCAACTTTATAAATTCATTTTCATGTACATAGGACAGACAATCGTCTGAGTGTAGACTGATGATTCTGATAGAGCCATCATCCTTTTGATTGGATGATTATCTGTGAAGCAATGATGTACATTTGATGTCTTTATTTCTCTGAATATATATCGCAGCCCGGATGGATGAAACTAGATCTGGGGTCTTCAATCTCGTTCGATCTTCACTCGAAGTACAAGTCGATCCATGTGAGAAATGTTCTGAAGTCGAACATGGAAAGACATCGCTTGATTACCAGCCAATGATGTAAACTGTTAACAAGCGTGAGAGGAATCACCGATAATGATGATGACCCTCAAGGTACTGCAGTACAATTCACGTGGTGTGAATAAAGGACTTGGCGTTGAACACCACGCAAAATATTTCGGTCGAAGGCCATTGATGTAAACCTGTTTCCGGAAGTGAGAAACTTGCCATTGAGGCATGCAAGCTTCAAAGTACTGAATGGGGTGTTCCTAGATCAACTTCTTGGATAATGAGCTGATGTCGACAAGAAGTGATCCGTCACAGGAGGGCCTTAATGAATCCCACCAATGACACGGAACGGAGCAAATGATTTTAATGGAGGTGAAAACGATCTGATGATATCAGGTCCAGGGTGGCGGTCATGAAAGAATGGAGTATAATGTATGGTAGTGGGTGAGACACAGGTGAATTCTCTGAATGACTTCTCTTGAACATATCGACGACACTGATGTGATGGATTGGTAGCACTAACCCCAAATGTGGATGGTATAATGGGCCATGGTGATGTGACCGGTGAATGAAACAACCCAACCCGACTCGGACACGGAGTGGAAGTGTCATGTTCAAGAGTGACTTGCTACCAACAAAGTTTCTTCAAGTTTTCTTCCCAATTTTCCCCACTCATTGCTGACCAATACCTCTTTATTTTTGTCAAGCTTGAGGAGGATAACATATGCTTTTTCTATAATTTTCCCTTCCGGAAAACCCATCACTATGTTTTAACGAGCCTAGCGAAAGTGAAACTCGTTCTCGTCTATAAACAAGTTTGTCGCTATTATACTTTTAACGAGTTTAACGACAAAGATAAGTCGGTCCTTTTCAATTTTAGAGAGTCTGAAAAGGAACGTAAAGGTAACTCCAAAATTCCTTTTTCGTCATCTAATCCCTTAAATTCGAAAAAGTATAAAACAATACAGAAGGGATGATTTTTTGATACTTTTAATGAGCCGAACAAAACAAGCGCTCGATATTTTTGTGTAATAATCCCTCAGGTCCAAAAAGATTAAAATCTAGAGGAGGGATAACACTTCCTATCCCTTTAACGAGCTGGAAAGGCCAATGGCTCGGCAATCTTTTCATATTTTACGAGTCAGTTGAAAAGAGCTTAAAGGAGACTCATCTTTTGAGGAACGAGTGATAAAATGGGTAGCAGCTGATTCCAGGTAAGGGTTGGAATTTTCTAATCACGGCAGTGTTACAAGGATGGCTAGTGAGATCACTCTTCACAGCTGTTCCTCAAAAGGGGTAAACAATCAAATGGAGGTGAATGATCGGCCAATACAGAGTGGAGGTGATGGTGAGAACACGACCAAGGCTTTTAAAGGCTGAAGTACTACATTCACGATGATGATTTACCGGGAAATAGTTCATTTTTTAATGAGCTTAAACGCGGGGGGAAACATTTGCTCATGGCTTATGTTTATTTTTTAATGAGCTTGAACTATGCGCTAAAACTGCTTGATGCGGGTTTATTTTTTAACGAGTTTGAACCCTGCAGTAACACTGCTCGTGATAAGTTTGCATGCCTCCAGCATAATAACGCAAATCAAGGTGCATGCCCCCCAAGCTTCATTGCATTCAACTCGGTGGTTGGAATGAAGGTTTACCTTTGAGATTTGGAAAGGTGATTTGTTTCATTTTTTAATGAGGTTGACACAGTAAAAGAACTATCCTCATGACTCCTTGTTTCATTTTTTAACGAGGTCGACACAAGATAGGAACCATCCTCAAAATCCACCGTATTTACAACATTTTATAGAAAATCAAAAACTGATGGATGATTAAGGTTGCTGGAATAATCTTCATGGTAATCCGGAAGATGGGAGCGATGGTGGTAATCTTCCCATGGTGCCTCTCCTATCATCATTGATTGAATGATTCCTTCGTCTGTAGAATGTACATGCGACCAAGGATCTGAAGAGGTACCATATTCCTTAGACCTATCTATCTAAACACTCGATGAGCGTTGATTTGGGTTTGCCCCCCAAGCCAAGAAATTTGATTCCTACAATATTTCTAAAATGGCGATGATCCATGCTGACAAAATGTTTAGGAATCTTCCGAATCCATTAGATATAGAAGATTTCATATTGCAGGTTTCCACTATGGCCACCTCCGCCAAATTGCTCGGAGGCGGTAGGGCAAAAGTACCCATTAAGGCAGGGTCTTTTAGGAGGCCTACTCCAATATTTTGAAGCAAATGATTGCTTCCATGGATCATTGGAATGCTTCCCATAACTTGTGAACTGTTGGGGAGAAATTTTTGTTGGTCGACGATTGTAATTCTTCCTTGAAAGGGAAATGCAATCTTCCTGAAGTAGGTCGACACAACTGCGGCCATGGCATATATCCAGGGCCTTCCCAGTAGGATGTTGTAATCGAGGTTTTCATGGATAACCTCAACATCGATTTCTACTGTTTTGCCCCCCAGTTCAACTTGCAAGTTACTTAAAATCCCGTATGGAGTGTATGATCGTCCATCAAATTCTTTAACGTCGTTGACAATCTCGACAAGGGTGGTGAGCCTAAATTTTTCCAGCAACTCATCGACATAATACATGTAGATGCCCCCTCATCAATAATTGTTTGATGAACAGTTTTGTTGAGGGCTTTCACTTGAATAAGGAAAGCTAGTTGAGCCGGTAATTGAGGGTCATATGCCTTATGATCAAAGGCCACAAGATTGGAATCCATTGGGTCAATCCCACCTATTGCTGATAATAAAGCTTGCTTTTGGGAGGGGCAATTTTGCGGTACCTCAAGTGTCGACATAGCGGACGGCGATTGGGCCAGGTCCTCTACTATATTATAATTCTGTGCTACTTTTGCACGAGGATTAAATGTCGATTTGTGTACTACTCCCTTTGGCGACTTTATCATTGGTTCAGGAATGATGGGTGGCACAACTTTGGTCAAAGTTGTTGTCGAACTACTAGGTTGTTCATTAGCCTTGTTCTTCGATAGCTGTGGATTCCTGTAATCTTTATTCCTTGTCAAAGCATCATTTTTCGGTTCTGAGATAGACAACATAAGCACTTGGGATCAGGAAGCATTTTGATTAGCAACCAGTTTGGTTCCCGGGTTTGGAAACGGATCAGTCAATACTGCTGAGGTTTTTGAACTCTTAAAGAGTTTCTTAACTTCAACTTTATGTGGACAATCTCTCGTCTAATGATCCTCATCGCATATATGACACCCCGCAGGGGGTTTCCTTTGCCCAGAAGGGTTGGTAGAAGGTTTTTCAGGAGATGACTCATCCTGCTTCTTTTTCCTCCCTTTCTTTTTCTTCTTACCCCCTGGTTGCTTCAGTTGTTTGCCTTTGTCGGTCGATATGGCATTTACTTCCGAGGCAAGAATTTCCTCATTTGCATTTTGACTGGAAATCTTACGGGCCTTTTTAGATGTAGCCTTTGTCGATTTCGTGTCTGTTGCGCCAATCACGCCCTCGCCGGCATGAGAGTCATTGTTTGATTTAGGAGGAGGAGGAACGGAAAATTCGGTCTAGGAGCATCAGGTATTTTATCGTAGAGCGTGCCAGACTGAGTATAGATCAAGTCTAGATAGTATGCACGAGCAATAACTTGCTCTTCAGTGACGACTCCTCCCTTTGCCACATCTTCTGTAATGGAAGGTAATAATGACTTAATAAACCATTCAGCTAAAAGCTAATCAGGAACATACGTTTTTACCATTCTACGACGACGTCGCCACTCATGAATATGATCGGATATGTGAGTGGCTGTTGTTTGCTTGAAATTGGTAAGAAGTTCTGTTCCTATTTCGTACCTTATCGGTAACTGAAAATGGGTTAAAAAGGTTGTGGCTAGGGTACTGAAGTTGTCAAACGAAGCTCTGGGTAACTCGATATACCATTTTGCTGCTGGACCAGTTAACGTCCTCTGGAAAAGGCGAAGCCTAATCGAATCATCGTTTAGGGTGTTTGATGAACACCACAGATGAAATGTCATCACATGATTCAACGGGTCTTCACCTGGATTTCCATTAAATTTAGGAAGATCTGACGGAAGTTTATGCGGAATCGCCGGCCACCAAGGGGCATAAGCAATTGGATCATTCGTCAGCCGGTTTAGATCTGGTAATTCTAGAGTTGCTACAAATGGCAACTGTTGATTCAGGTTAGGCGAAGCATACCCAGGATAAGATGGAATCGCCTGAGCAGTGGGTCTTTGCATACCAGCATAATGTATTTGATGCTGGAAACTTTGACAAGGTTGATGGGCATAACCATTATAATATGGTTGTTGATAACCGCTTTGGAAATGCAGTTGCCCATTACTCACAAAGACTTGTTGCTCAGGTCCCTGATATGATTGTTGGAATGGCGGTTGTTGAGAATGAATCAGCCATGGTTGTTGGACCATTTGCTGTTGCCCAATACTGGATGATTGACCAAGATGAGGAGTCATAGTACTTGCTTGAGCCTGAGTCGCTCCAGATAAGGAGGCACTAACCTGAGGTTGTGATTGAGTTTTCGAGACAAGAGGCTGTTGTATTGCAACCTGAGAAACTTGGGGTTGACATACAACAGGTAGCGCTTGTACTTGCGATGCAGTCACCACAGCAGGTATAGTGGGAATATTCGACACAGGGTGGACTGGTTGCATTGAATATACAACCCTTGGCTGAGGCAGTATTGGTACCCAACTGCTGGATGTAATTCCAGTTTGACCTGAACTTTGTTGTAAACTCCCATATGGTTGTTCTCCAGGAGGGAACAATGAAAAGGCATACTACCCTCCATATGGTGGCAATCCAGTACTTAAAGGGTAAATTAGCCTTTGAAGACACATTGGATCAATTTGTTGAGTTTCAACATAAGAAATACCAAATGATAATCCGGATGAAGAAATAGGAATAGACCATGTCGTCGAAACAATCCCTGATTGGACTCCGGCTTGTTGTTGATAACTTGCCGGGACAGATGGTATACCGGCGAACATTGTTGGAGTAGCAGCAGGAGGTTCTGTTGCTGCTGTGTCGGATGACACAATCCTAGATGTCGACGGTTGTTCAGACATATCTAGTTTATCCAAAAGATTTCCTAGCGATTCTACAAGAACTTGCGATGAAGGGAGACTAATTTCGAAGACCAACGAGGGAAAGGTGATGATTATTCCGTTTAAAATAAATTTTAGACGCTTTGACACAACTTGTTTTTTCAATTTTAAAGAGTCGAGAAAAAACAAAAGATGACTCTAGTCGCCTTCGATTTTTAATGAGCCTGAAGTAACAAGTGCTCAGATGGACCTTTTTGTTAAAGAGTCTGAAAAGGAATGAAAGGGACTGCTCTGGAAATCTAGGTAGAGGGATTACCAAACCAATCGCAAAACTACAGAATACTTTTTACGGTGTGGCAGTCAATCTTCCCGAATGCTGTGTTCAGTGCATTGCGATCGATAGGGTGGCAGACAAGGCTTCCTATGGATAACGGATTAAGCCTATTGTGGTCTCCCAAAATATACTCGATGGTACGTGGGAGCACAAGTCCGTACTGGCACTTATTGTCTCAAAGTGGAGGAATCACCCAACCATCAGTGAGAACAACAGTTACCAGGCTTTACGACGCCGGAATACGTCTCTAGCCTAGACTTCTAAATGTTGTGCGTTAAGTTCCAAAATGTTGTTAGATTCATTGAATTTATTTTATATTTGATCTTGTTTATGAATTTTCCTTTCAGGTTCACCGCGAGATGTAGATGTAATTCCTAAAATGCAATCTAAGATGATAAACAAACTTTTATCTTCTTTGTGCAATGAAAATCCTAGCTACTAGGGAAAAGAAAGACAGAATCTTTTCACAAAGAGCAAAGAGCACACTCTAAATGCACTTTCCTAAATCAAGCCAATCAGACTGTCTATATGCAAATGCACATGCATGTATTTGTTTTTCGACTTTCTTAGTTTATGAATGCTAAAAAGAAAGTTGATGCACAAATCTGAATTTCTTTTCAAGCGACAAATATCAACAAGTTTCTTTTCGAAATCAAAAATGGAGACGAACACAACACCTTACGATTTTGAAATGAATACTTGTTCTCGACACTAGAAAATTACAAATTCAGACCAAAAGCAATAGTAACAGGATAATCGACCATCAACAATAATCAAACTCTTTCCTATGATTGAAATCGACACTTGCGACAGTTTCAAATCAAAGGACGACAGTACGATTATGCTACTTTTGCAAAGGAGAAATGAAAATGACTCAACAAACACACAAAAACATCTACAGTTATTTTGTACAAAGGAGGCAGAATAACAGCAAGGAAAAGGGGTTTCAAACAGACATATACTGATCACAGGCAGCAAAATTCAGGAATAGAACTAGAAAGAATGAATCACAAAGCCAAAACTGCACAGAGCTAGTCTGATCAGCGCACCTGTAACACAGAGAATTTGAAATGCAGCGCAGCTTGTCCACTTAGGAAGTGCGTTGAAATTCATATTCTTTGAACAGTACCTACGTTGGGCTAGAAAGGAGACTCTGTTCGAGTTCCGGGTCACAGTTTGCAGTTCAGCTCTTAGGTTTTGGCCGAGTAAAAAGCAATCAGTAATGCAACAATCAGGGGTAGATCTAAGGAGGATCTAAGAGCTATCACAAGGGCAATCAGATAGTTTGTGAATCAGTTGTTTAAATCATAAATAGATCCAGTAGATGGATTGAAGTAGCAGTTATCTACTTTGCATTTGCTATGGCAAATGTAGTTCGAATGCTACCTGTAAGTTTATGAAATAGACAACAAAGAATGATAAACAAACCAACTAATTATCTCCCCAGCGGAGTCGCCATTTTGTTACAGGGAAAAGTGTCTATATAGAACTGCTCTATCCCACTAAGGTGTGACAGTTGCCTTAGAAACAAACAAGAAAAGCTACTTTCGTTTTTCCTTTATGAATTATAGATAGAGAGGAACAGAAAGACCAACCTCTGTCTTGTGCTAATCTCCTGATTTGATCCCTCTCTTCTTTGATAGTCTTCAGCTACCTGCTCCCTTCCACGCCCAGCTTCAAAAAGTACCTGTAAGATCACAGAAGCATAGCACTATACAAAGACATGGATCTATAATCATAAACAATCTAGTATCAGATGTAAATTGACCATACAAATGTAGCAAGCATCAATGACACAAAAGCATGGAGGAAAAATTGAATAGCTTTTATTGATAAACAAGAAAAGAGCCAAGAGGAGTTACAACCAGTTGTTCTGACCCAGCATCAACCTCCCAGAAAAGAAGCCCCTCTTCACCTCAAACAAAGCTTAGATCACCCAACAATCTGATGTTTGTCTCAAGAAACCAACAACAATTCCTTACAATATGCAAAATTCCAGCCTCTGGATCTCTGGGATGAGGGATCCATATATAGATGTTTGTAATGGAGATGAGTCAGCTCATGATTTGATTAGTGTCTTCCCTCTGATAGTTCTTGCTTCCACTTGGAGATTGATGGTCTCTTACTCATCCTTGGTCGAATTCAGTGAGGCAAGTGTCGTAGGAGAAGATTCTGGAAGCTTCCATTGCCTCTCCACCTCGCGGAATGACACTGCCATTTTTCATTTCTCACCCATCGCACCCCACAGAAGGGATTTTTGAAATGAAACGCACACACACAGTGTATTTAGGTGAGATGCAACGCACTTAGCCAGTGGAGCAGCTGAAATGATCCTGTTTTGACCAATTCTGAGCAGTTTTTCATGGAGAACTTCTGGGAGAAGTTGTAATTTGTTGACCTTGTTCCTTTAGGGGTTAGAAAAACACTTTTAGGGACTTAGGAGCCCTTGGTTTATGGACATTTCATGCTTGGGGTTGTAGGGCCCAAAAATGTCTATAACACCATGTAGCTTTTGAATTGTTTCCATAAATGTAGTAGAAACTGTACTCGCTTTAAATGGATGAGATAATGCACAAAAGCGTGCATACTTGGTAAGTCTTCCCACTACCACCATGATAACACTCTTTCCTTCAGACTTGGGTAAACCTGTGATAAAATCCATTGAAACCTCCTCCCAACGTTAGCTTGGAATGGATAAAGGTTGTAATAGTCCTGGAGTCTTAATTGTTTCAACTTTATTTTGTTGGCAAACAAAACATTCAGCCACAAACTTTTGAATAACGATTTAAGGCCATCCCAAAAAAAGTCCTTCTTAACCCTATGGTAGGTTTTTAGAAATCCTGAGTGCCCTCCTAAGGGAGAGGTGTGAAATTCCCTAAGAATATTTTGGTTGAGTTGGGAATTCTTACATAGGCATAACCAATCCTTGTACCATAACAAATCATTTTTCTAGATAAATGTATCAGATGTACTGGGATCTTGTTGTATCTTTTGAATGAGTGCCCACACTTCCTCGTCATTCTTCCATTCATCCCTTGCTTTGTTTATCCAATCTGGTTGGATAATAGAAATAGCGCAAAGAAATGCTTCCACATCCTCATTCTTTCTTGAGAGTGCATCTACCACAACATTTTCTTCCCTTTTTTGTAGATGATTTCAAAGTCATAACCCAACATCTTTGTGACCCATTTTTGCTACTCTTCTGAAGATGATCTTTTTTCTAAAAAGTATTTAAGACTATCATGATATGTTTTTACCTTGAAGTTTCTTCTCATTAGGTAAGGTTTCCATTTCTTAAGTGCATGTAGTATTTCCAACATTTCCTTCTCATAAATATCTTTGTGTAAATACTTTCCTTTGATTGGACAACTTTCAAAAGAAATGGGTATTTCTTCTTGCATTAAAATAGCATCGATTCCATTTCTTGAGGCATCACATTCCACAATAAAGGTTTTTGTGAAGTCCGATGTAGCTAAGACTGGTTCTTGGCACATTGCCTCTTTAAGATGTTCAAAGGCCTTCGTTGCTTCTGGAGTCCATGAAAATGCATCTTTCTTCAATAATGTTGTTAGAGGTGCTGCTATTCTCCTATAATAATTGACAAATTTGCAATAATACCCTGTCAACCCGAGAAATCCTCATAGATGCTTTATGGATGTGGGGATTTTCCATTCCTTAATGGTTTTAATTTTTCTAGGGTCTACCTTAACACCTTCATGAGATACAATATGACCCAGATATTCCACCTCTTATACTCCAAAGAAACATTTGGATATTTTTGCATATAATTGTTTCTCCTCCAATAGTTTGAGCACCATGTCAACATGTTGGACATGATCCTTCCAAGACTTGTTGTAGATTAGTATATCATCAAAAAATACTAACACAAATTTTCTAAGGAAGGGTTTGAAAATTGAATTCATCAAACCTTGAAATGTAGAAGGTGCATTAGTAAGGCCAAAAGGCATGACCAAAAATTCATAATGACCCTCATGAGTTCTAAATGTTGTTTTTGGAATGTCTTCAGTCTTCATTCTGATTTGATGATATCCTGAACGAAGATCCAACTTGGTGAAGTAAATTGATCCATGCAATTCATCCAATAATTCATCAATGATAGGAATGGGAAATTTATCTTTAATAGTGAGCTTGTTGAGCTCCCTATAATCTAGACACATGTGCCATGATCCATCCTTCTTGTGAACTAATACTACTAGAGCAGAGAAAGAACTTTGACTAGGTTTAATTATACCAGCCTCTAGCATTTATGCAACCATACATTCAATTTCACTCTTTTGGGCATAGGGATATCTGTACAGCCTAATGTTTGGAGGAACACTTCTTGGAATCAAATGAATAGCATGATCATGATCACGAATAGGTGGGAGACCTTTGGGAGTCTCAAATACCTTGGAATGATTGTCCAAGACTTTTTGGAGATCTGGAGAAATAGATGATTTCGATGTGGGAACCTCTAGCGATCATAATTGTGCAAATACACCTCGTTGTTCCTTCTTTACAAGCTTTGTCATACCGTTAGAGCTGATTATCTTTCCCGGTTTCCTTGCAATACCCCTTAATTCAACTTCCTTTCCTTCCGCAAAAAATTTCATGAAAAGTTCTTGAAAATTAAAAGCTATTGTACCCAAGGATTGTAGCCATTAGACTCCTAGTACAACATCAGCACCACCCATTGGAATGGAAAGCATTGGGCTATTCAATACATATTCTCCCATGGATAACTTGATATTATGGCACTTTCCAGAGAAATTTATGGTTCCTCCACTTGCAACCATCACTTGACACTCTGGTGCTGGATATAGGAAGTAATTCAATTCCTTTGCTATCTTACAATGAATAAAATTATGGGTACTTCCCGAAATCAACACTATTACCTTTTTCTTCTTGATATGTCCTTCTATCTTGATAGTTTGAGGAGTGGTAATTCCAACCAATGCATTACAAGATATGGTCGGATTCATTTATTCTTTATCTAGGGTTTGTTCTTGGCATCTATCCTCTTCTTTTGACATTTCTTGTTCCTCTTCTTCCTCCTCTTCACAATCTATGTAGAATAATTTCTTCTCAGCACACTTATGACCTTCAAGTATTTACTATCACAACTGTAACAAAGCCCTTTTGCTCTTTTTTCTTTCAATTGTTGTGGTGTCAACCTTGTAGGTTGTGGAAGGCTAGGGGCAGAAACAATTCCATCTTTATAGTTGTGAGTGGTAGGCTTCCTGGTTGCCATAATTTGGCTTTCGATTTTTCTTGCTAACCTGAATGTCTGCTCCAATGAGTCAGGTTCCCAAAGGCAAACCTCATGTTGGATATTATCCTTTAAAGTCCCTGTGAACACATCAATCCTATGCTCCTCTGGAATATCTTTTACCCTTATGTTCAATTTTTGGAAGTCCTCAATGTGCTCCATCATTGAACCCTTTTGTTTGAGATTTATCAATTGGCTAAAAAAGGTGTTTCTTTTTGTAGCACATAATGTGCTATCATTTCTTCCGTAAAAATTGCCCAAGTGAAAATTTGTTTATGAGAGAAAAGCCATTGATACCATACAAAATAATTTGGTTCTAAATATAAAGTTGCAATACGTACCTTTTGTGTTTTTTGCACATTATGGAGATCGAAAAATTGCTCCATCTGTAGTATCCATGTTTCGGGATCCTTGCCATCAAACTCTCTCATATCGATTTTTGGAACATGGTGGGTCTTCAATCCAACATTAGAGTCTATGAAATCATGATTAACATTTATTTTGTTCTCATCATGAGTTTCCTTTACTACCCTTTCACCATTAGTGACCATTTCTTGTAGCAACTTATTCAAATTTATCTTCAATTATTCCATCTTATCATCCATGCCATTCATCTTAGCGTCCATCTTAGCATCCATGCCATCCATCTTAGCTTCAACATTGTCCATCTTAGCTTCCAAGTCTTTCATCTTAGCTTCTACTTCTATGTCTTTCTTTAAACCATCCATCTTATTTTCTATTACCTTTTGTGTGAGTGAAATTTTTTCACTTGGTTTCGTAATATTGATATATTATGTTGCATTTCTTCCTCTTCTTCATGAGTCATGCTAGAGATTTCAGGTTTCTTACTACGTGTTTCCATTTTCTTTCTTTGGAGCATCAATTACCAATAATAATTCTTCATTATGCCCTTTGAATTCCTTCAAACTAATTTTTCAAACCAAGCTTATGCAAAACTTTAAAAAATACACACATTTTTTCACTTGTAGGAGCTCGATATTGAATATGATGCCTCTGTAATTTTGGATCTCCCAGTTCTGAAATTGTGACCTGCAGTAGCCCTTTGCATCCTCTTTCCAATGGCACCAATCTGATCAAAATTGGATTCTCCAAGGAAGAGTTATGCCAAATCTCTCATGGTGACCTGATTATAGACTAGTTCAGTAGAGCAAAATTGTACGATGTGCCACGTCTCACTGTTTTGACCTTAGTACCTAAACATAATACACAAAAAACTAGAGGCCATCCTCTTTCTAAAACTTCTGATGATATTTCAATTGGATGCTTAAAACAAATGTTATGACAATTTTCCCCAGGTCACCTGTTTGGAATGTAATTCGGGAGTCTGCAAAAATGCCAACTTCCTCAGATCATATCCCCGCAAATATAGCGTGAAAAGCTCTGAAATTTGGACCCAATGTTCAGAACTATTTTAGCCCAAATGGGTTTTTTTTTAGCTTCTAACATGTCGTAGAAAAAACGTTATAGTGAAAATGGCATGATGACCTGTTTGGAGCAGCAAAACCCTACTAGAATCCAAAGCTCTGATACCAAATGTTATGAAACCAACTCACAAAAAGATAGAAAAGATAGATGAACACCTTAGAAATAAGCCTCTTTTAGGGGACAACCTCATTTACATTACACAAATGAACAATTATTCGATGATTCAAATGACAAAACCTCCTTTCTATATATAGGAGTCTACGGGGTCACAATATAACCAAGCCAACCTAAAAATAATAATATAAAGGTGCAAAAATAACAATATAGGGATTCTATGGGGCACAATAACAAAAATAAGGGATAAAATGACAATAGTAATGGGGGGATCACTAATATTATAGGGACCTAACACATCTCCCGTCCTGTCCTTGTTTTATGCTTGCTAATCTTTCATACTACACGCAGCTCACCTGGTGCGGTTCCAACACATCTATTGATGAGTTCTTATAACCCTTTCATAGCCTTACTGTCAGGTAGTAACTTCATACAAGTTTCCAGGAAAGTTGTGAGCATAAAGGGGTCCATCTCCGGCTCAGGCTTATCCTTGCTTCCTGAGGTGGAGGCCTCAGCAAAGCTCTTCTTAGCTTCCATGAAGGCTTCACGAGCATGCTCCAAATCAAACTCAGCCTCTTTTGCCAGGGCTTTACGAACCCATGTACTGTCTTCTGGTTGTTTCCCCTTGTCATCTCCTATCGTGATTCAACTTCTAAGCATTATATTTACTTTTGGATCTTCCTCGCGAGGCTCAGACCTCATCATCTACAGTGTCTGTGTCGGCGGAGGTGGTAGCAACCCTTTGTCACATATCCTAGCTATCAGCATAGGACAGTCTTCTATTTCATGATCAAACAGCGTGCAATACTTGCATGATAGACGCATTGCATTAGTGAAATCACGAGCATAGTTTTTTGGTCCTCCGCAATTGTAGCAAATAAACTATCCTTGACCTCTGCGAGGTCCTCCTCCACCTCGGCCTCGTCCGCGCCCCTGAAATCTATCCATGCCATCCCTACATTCTGGTCAAGGGGATGCGTTTCAGCCTGAACCCTATAGGCGGGAGTTCTATCCATCATCAATTCATAGCTCTTGAAAGTACGCTCATCATGTCCTACCGACCTACAAAAGTTGCAAAACAGTTGTTGCGGTGCTTGTACATAATTTTGTAGCAAGTGGTAGTTATCCATGGCATGTTCTCCTGCTACCTGACAGATAGCACACCATAATGAAGGCCCCACACTAGGTCCTGCTTGAGGTTCTGGCCTTAAAGGCATCGATCCTCCTCTTGCAATGTAGTTTGCAAATACCAGGCAATGCTCTTTGTCATGACCCTGACTCTTGCATTTCAAGCACCATACCTCCTCGCGTACCTCTAGTCAGACCGTCCTATTATGCTTCAGACTTTCCATCTCAAGGCATAGATTCTTTAGTTGCACATGGACCTATTGAACTCCTAGATTAGGATCTTGCATCAGAGTCTCATGTAGTCTCATGGCAATCTCCAAGGCCTCTGCTTGAGCTGTTATCTTCTGCTGCGACAACACACTCCTTAAGTGTGGTAGTAGTGAAGCCACAAACCACTCGCGATGCTATCCATCAATCAAATTCATGTTGGCTTCATGGATTATGCATTTCAGCCTCTGATCTAGTTCCCAAGGTGTCTCACCTAGTTGCATCACGATCTCTTTGAATCCCACAATCGACTGCGCCTTAGATTTAGGCCTACTAAATTCCCTATTTAGTGTTGCCTGGATGTCTGCTACTCCAGCATTCAAGTTATCATTAGAGTACTTAATATACCAGGTTAGCACGCGATCTTGCAGAGCAATGACCAGTGTCACCTTATTTATATTACCATATGTAACACCTTGAGCTTCCCATACAGCCCTCACAACGAACTAGAATTGGTCCGGGTCCTCATTCCCCAAGCCTTTGAACAAAGGAAACTTCACTGTATTTGCCATACTAAACTGCGGTGGAGGTGGAGGTGGTACAGGCAAAGTTGGAGGTAAGGGTAGTGAAGTTGGAGGTGGTGTGGGTGGAGGTAGTATTCACAAGAATCCTTGTCTTATTAACTGAATAGCAATTCATGGAGAAACCTTCGTTATTCCTTCTTTGTCACTTAACAGAGGTGAAATCAAAGGGCTATACTCTGGACCGTTTTCCCCTTCCTTCTTGTAATTTTTTCCGCTTTGCGTAGTTCCGAACATCAAGGTAGCTACATAACCCATTTTTCGCAAAAAACATTTTAATCCAAGTATTCAAATATTTTATTTACTTACCTCAAAGTCCTTTGAAAAAGTGTCGCTCTGCCTCGCTATAGCTGGCTGAGGTGTCGACTGCGAATTCAGTCACAAATTCTCCTATGACATGATTGAACCAATGATCAACAGTGTGGGCGATCTTATCCTCCGATGCTTGCAACCTTTGCACTAGCTCCGGGGTACACACAATAAGACCGTCAAGTTTCCACCTTCCTTGGCTATCTGCTAGCTTCGCGATCCACTTGTATAGCTCAATAGAGAAGGATCAAAAAAAGATCTCATGGATCTCTGTATACAGGTATCTGTCCAACCACTATTCCTTTGTCAATCACAGATTTCTGTTCTCTTGTGCCGCAAATTCGTGGATCTTTCTATCCAACCAGTCTCCAATCTCCTTCTTAGTTGGATTCCAATGATACGACTTCACACATATCTTATGCAGATTCTAGTCCCGACAACGAAACCATTTGTTGGCTTGAGGGGGCCTGACCCAGGTTCAATGTTAATTAGTCAAAAAAATCCCTACACTACTAGCCCTTTCGGCATCAGCCCATAGAGCGTAGACTGAAGTCTCACCTGAAGCAGTATGGGGGTATGCTGGAACCAAGTTTCCACACCCTGAGATGGTCATGATGTTGTTTAATTCCCTCTATCCCGGCCTTCGTGCAGGTGGCTTCGCTCTAGGGTTTGCAATACAAAACCTGCGTTCCATTCTTTAATACCTCCGCAAAAGGATACGATCGACCTTTGCACAACCCTAACCTGGGGTTCAAGTACTTTCGTGTTGTTATGGCAGCACGCCGTGCAAATTCCTCAATTACCCTAAGTGATTTTCTTATCTTGTTGAATACTTAAAGTTATCACCACGTAATCAAATATTCGTAATTGTGTTTAATTATTCAATGTAACGGTATTCATTCACGCATCATGGAAGCATCATAAAGGAAGCTCATACACAAAATATCCAAACCCATCAACAAAACAAATACACAGAAATTGCAGAATAACTCCTTTTATTAATATCTTCCAAGTGTTACAGACTCTGTTCACCCTGCACACATAGCTGTAAGGGTGCACGCACTCAGCTGCGAACTTCTACCCTAGGCCTCTGCACACTCAGCTATAGAGCCTCTACCTACACTACAACCGAAGACTTAGACTTCTTGCTTTAAAGCTATGACTCTCTTACATGTTGTCTCTCCAACTACTTAGAGCTTAGCTCTTTTTATACAATCCCATGGTCTGCAGACAATGGGAATATCTCTTACAGCTGACTTTACTTTATAAAACTAAGGGCGGACTACCCTTTATGACACATAACACCTTCACACTCCGCGACCACAAAATGCGGAGTCTTTACAATAATATTACAAAAATTGACTTAAACATGGGATTTTAGCCCCAAAACTGCCCTTGGTGGATACTGCTCCCAACAATAGATTATAACCTCATGGGGTATTTTAGGCAAATTGAAACTCAATATTACCTTACCTAGAACTGCCATAAACTTCAAAACATATGCAGATAAAATAGAGTGAAAATAATAACAAAGAAAGACTTACAGGAAACACAATCTGTTTTGAAATGAATCCAGAATCCTTTTATTATTTCATAAATAAATTTGAAGGATACACGTCTGCTCAAAAGTCTATCACAATGGTTCAACCCATCATACTTCAGTCTACAAAGTATTTATACAATTTTCTCTAAAATATCTTGATTAAATATCAAGATATATTTACAATGATATTCCAAAACAAAAAATAGATCTAAAATATAGGAAAATAAATTTAAAACTGTTTAAGTTGTCTGGCACTGAATTCAAGGCTACTGCTAATTGAGCCTAAAAAGATGTTTTTTTCCTTTTTTTGATTATCTATCCACTTCTTCCTCTACACCGGCCTGTTGTCGTTGAAAGCTTCAAAATTACTATTGTAAAACCTATTTTCTAATTCAATCAATGAGTAAACATATTTTCTCCCATCTTTCCTCATCTGGAATGGTGGCTTTGATTAACTTTCTGTAAGTCTCATCGACTTCAGTGTACTTCTAAAAAGTGGGTTTGACTACAAACAAATGTTTGATTTCATGTTGAATCAACAAGTCAAAAGTCAAACCCTCAATGAAAGCCTTCCCTGTAATAGTCCCTCTGATCTTGGAAAAATTTGCTTTGTCTGTGGCTATTGAATACAACCTTCGCTGGTATTCTTCAAGAGTAATCAGCTTATCTCCAATTCCCCTTAAACATAGTAGTCCCTTTTGATTCAGCACATAAACTTTCTATGAAACTTTTGTAGTTTGGCTTCTAAGTTGTGACATTTGTTTTCAAGTTGCATCATTAAATTCATTTTGATGTGAATATTTCTAATCTATAGAATTGTTTTAGTTCAATCACCTATGTCATATTCTTCGAGCTCTTTTTTTTTTTTGAATTCAAAATCCTGACTAATGATATTGCATCTCCTGGTTTGTTACCCAATTCTTTCTTAACTTCTACTATTAATTCCTTTGATTTTTCTAGTAATGTTTCCTGTTCAAACAAAATTTCAATTGATGGCCACAAATCTATCATGGATTCATTTATGTCTTTCCATATGTTTTCTTTGGCCTGTGCAAGTGTTTGAGAAATTGTTGATTCATTTTCCAAAGTGTCTATTCTTTGAGTCAACCTGTGACTCTTTTGGATTTCTGCCACATATGCATTGTCAATCTTAATTTTCTATTCTTGGAGGTTATGAAGTTGTGATTTCAATTTCTCAATTTCCTGTCCCCTCACTGATAGATCTCCCATGGCCTTGGCTAAATCAGTTGCTAGATCAGTGGACTATATCTCTACTGCTGAAGTGGAAGTCCCTACTGTTGAAATACCTGTAATTGGAATTACGGCTAAAGGACAAATTGTTGTTTGAGTTACTTGTTGTTCTTTCTCCTTTAACAAAGTTTCTAATTTTGTCTCCATCTTTTGTATATGTGTATTATGTTCAATTATAATTTTCAACATGTTCTCTTTTTCCTTCTCTAGTTCACCAATCTCTATTGTCTGAGGATATTTAGTAGTGGCAAGTTTTAATTGTTTCCTCAATGCCTGAATGTCAACATTTTTCCTCTTAATCATTTCCTTGGAAACTTTAACATTGTTGGGAGCATATCCAAATTAATAATTACTAGATCCTCCAAATATTTTATCTTAGTATCCTTTGCTAGAGAAGAAACTTTTTCCATCTTTAGCTAGGACTAAATATTACTCAATGAAACCTACAACTTAGATTTTTCCATGGTTGAAGTGGTTAAATTTGAATAGATAATTTCCCCAGCTTGTTTATGTAAATCAATCTGGTCAATAAGATGCATCTCCTTTGAGTCAAAGGAAAAGCTTGATTTCTTATAACCTTCAACAGTCTTGGGAAATGGGATTTTAGGTTCAAGGAATGTCATTTGTATCATCCCTTTTTCAGTGTCAAAGGAAGAAAGTAATCGGTGTTGAGAAGTTGAAATTTGTTTCTAGAATTTTGTATAAGTGGTAGCCTTCAATGCTTCATTTTTCCTTTTGATTTCCTCGTACCTAGCAAAAAATCTTGGTTCGGTTTGACCATGGGCTAATTCTCATGTTTGGGATGTTTCCAATGGTTCTTGAGAAGCTAAAGATGTTGGTGACCCTGTAGAAATTTCTTCAATTCGAGGAAAGGTAGTAACATGAGGGCCTGTCAAGACTAGTGTAGTCTGTGTGCTTTCTTCTGGAAAGGAATCCTCAAGAGGATTATTTTTCTTCTTCTTATACATCAAAAAATTTGTTTGTTGGATTTCTATAACTGAAGGGGAAATAGTTTCCCTTACTCTCTTTGCATGTTTTTCTTGGGGAACTAGAGTTTGAGATGTTGTAGGAGTAAAAATATTCTCTTCTGCTTCCTACAATGTGTTCTCTTGCCACTCCTCCTGATTCATATACTGCTCAATATCTAGTCTAGGAGTATGAGCATAAGGAGTAGTTTTATGTTCTACCCTTAGCTTGGAAATGATCCCCAAGGGATCATAAGACCAAGAAAAACTCAATTTAAATTTCATTTCCTTTAAGAGAAGATCTGCCTCCTTTGTTGTTGTTCTGGCATTACAGATGAAAGGTCCAACTTGAGTTTTGATTTTAAATTGGGACTTTTTCTTAGCTGACACAAAGTGCAGCTCATCCATATTTATCATCTGCCTGATGTATTCCAGTGCAAAAATTCTGATAGGTACAAACTTTGGCAACCTGTATGGAGGAAGCTCACAACCATACACTCTAATCTCTATATAGTTTTGGTATAGATACCAATATCCTGTTTTTGTTTATTCACTAAGATGAAGAATCCTTTTAATTTCAGGAGAAATTCTAGGGATTAGATCACTATTAAGTAAACAGGAAACTGTGTATAAAAACTTATATGTGTAGTCAATGAAAGAGAATTCATTTGTATTTTTCCTAACCAATGAGGTCCAATGAATCACAGATTGTGGGTTTCCCTATTCATCTAAATTTTGCAGTGGAATTGAAAACCTGTCTGACTGATAGAACAAAAATAAATATACCAGGATTAATGCATGTTTGAAGGCCCCTCTGTAGAAAACTTCATGAACTGATCATGGATAGTCTGTGCTAAGAACTCACTATAATTGAAGATAATAAAAGGTGTCATCACCAAAAAATGATCACTTAGCCATTTGTAACTAGGTGGATTGAAATACACCATGTAGATTTAATTTTACCATAGTAAAATCACTTTCACTATGGAAAATAATTTAGTAAACCACTTTTATTAAATTATTTTCTGATTTAAATTTAAAAAATCCCATGAGAATAATTAAATAAATCATTATTTATTTAATTTTCTTTAGGAATTATTATTAAATCATTATTTAATAATTATTCCTTGTCACATTTGACTAAATCCCTTAGTAATATTTAAATAAATCATTATTTATTTAATTTTCCTTATTTCTGCTGTTAGAATAATTATTAAATCACTAGTTAATAGTTATTTTGATTTCACACCTTTCTTGTTTCTCGTGAAATAGTGAATAAAGCATTTTATTTGTTAATTATTTCTAAATAAAGGAATTTAACCATTTTAAATTCCTTTTCTCTCTCCAATAAATATAATAAAGTATTCCAAGTAGTTAGATCTAAATTTGGTCAATAATATTTTATTATTCTCCATTTTCGAGATTAACTCCATACTTTGCTATATAAAGGAGGGGTTTTCATCCATTCTTCACCATGATCATTATCATCGTGAACACTATTGTTGTTTTCCTGAGCTCCCATTTGAGTTATCCACTTTGTTTGGGTTTTTCACACTATTGAGAGAGGGAATTCAATTTCTAAAGTATCAAGGATATTAAAGGACCTGTCCCACGGAGGGGGATTTACAGACCAATTTGAAGATCTCCTCCACCAGGTGTTATCAATAAAGATCTATTTGTTTGAAATATAATTCCACTAGGTTATTATTCTGGATATATCATTTTGTTCCTATTTGTTTTGGATCTGGTTTTCTTTTACTGTAGCTTTTCCATTTGTGTTGCAGGTCTAGAACGACAACAGTCATTAACTTGTTGTTAGGGTCACTTGTCACCTATTGACTTAGGTGAGCATTTTTGGTACATCTTCTAGGAATTTTCACACTAACGGAAGATTTCTCATCTTTAGAAAACACTGAAAAAAAAAAAAAAAAAAAAAAAAAAAAAAAAAAAAAACCTAGGATGATGTCATCAACCCATTGGTCATATTGATAACCTACCAAATAGGAAATTATTGAAATTATTTGTTTGGTCATCTCTAGAAACATTGAAGCTAGGTAAGGTGGATTAGTTCTAGGCAATTCAACATTTTTAAGTAGAAAAATTTGAAAAATCTTAGCTTGTTGAGGGAAGGTAAGATTTTTGTAGAGATCCATGAGGGATTCTATAGAAAAAGGATGTGGTGGAGTTGAGGATTCAATATGTAACATTTGAAAAATGGATTGGGCTATAATTGTAAACATAATGTCATTATTTTGTGCAAAAATAACCCTTTGGCTGGGAATATACCTAAAATGACACCATGACACAAATTCGGGGAAGGGGTGAGTCTGTGGGAATATGAATTGAGGTAGGAAAGAATCCCACAGGCTCAATTCATCACTGAGGTCAACGAATTTATGTTTCATCTAGTTATGTAACTCATACAAATCAAATTCACATTGTGTCTCTGAAATCTTGTACTCTTGGTCCACTAATGGAAAATGGTCCAGGTCTATCACAGGCGGGAGCATGGGGTTTTCCTCAGTCATTCTAGATTTTCCCTTCGAAGAAGACATTGGAAAGAATACAAGGACATGAAATGATGGTTACCAGGTAATTGGTCAACTTGCAGGTGTTGTATGCTAGGTCATTATGTTGAGGTTGTACTAGATCTTGGTACATAACTTTCCTTAATGGAATGTGTAAAGGGATAATAGGAAAATTGTGGGTTTATTATACGAAGAGGGGAATTAATCGTTTATGATATTTGATATGGGCACAGGGTATTTATGGTAGCAACAACTACGATTGGGTAATTGTTTTAATTATGTAACGGGAAACATATAGGTGGCAGTAGTGAAGTGGATATGGTGGCAACAGAAACGGTCAAAATAGGCGTGGGTGGTTTCGACAACAGTCGCTGGCAGATTTCGGAGGGGGGGGGTCCGAACTGCCTTTCCACTTGACATGTTGCAATAATGATTTGACTTAAAACTTCTTTTCATACCCCCCCCCCCCAGTTAAAGGTAGGAGAGGCTGGGGTGGGGGGGGGGGTAAGTTGTTTTCAAGGGGTGGGTCTAAACTGCCTTCACGCTTGACACGTCGCATTAATGATTTGACTTAAAACTACTTTTCAGCCCCCCCCCCCAGTTAAATGTCGAAGAGATAGGGAGGTGGGGGGTGGGAGGGACTACCTTTTCCACCGTTGATGAGGTAGAGAAGATCGTGGCGGTCAGTTATTGCGCCTGCGATATGGAAACATGAAAAAGATGTCATTTCAATTTAAAACTTTATTACAACTTGTTAACCATGGTCTAATTGTGATTAAACTAATTAAAAACCATTAATTAACTACCTAATGTGGCATTTATCATGGCACGCATATTTTGATTTTTCTTAGGGATTTATTTTTTTATCAATATTTTTCATTTTTTTGATTTATAAATGTAAAAATGTAGAATAATGTTACAACATTAGCTCCATCTGGGGACTTTGTTTCCCTATGAGATGCAGAGAAAATGCAGATACATGTGCCTTTTCCTTGGGCTATGGAGTCTTTTATGTGAAAATAGCACTTGCCATGAAAATGTAAATCAAACTAGAAATGTACAATGAATTAGGGTTGTAATATTTTTCAGACTTGAATATAGTGCTTGAGATACTGTCCATTGATAGGCAATAAAGAATACCTCCCTTCCATGTTTTGCAGAATGAAAGTATTGTTTCCTTTAACCTCTGCAATGTTGAATGGCGCTAGCCAAAGATTATCAAACTTTCCATGTTTCCCTTTTTCTTATCTTCGGGCATCCCATTTCAAAACTAGATCTCCTTCCCTAAAATATCTTTCTCTAGCTTTCCTATCAAACAAAATTTTCATCTTGTTTTGATATTGACGAAGTTTGTACTGAACTTCATCTCTATCTTCATTTAATTCTATAATATGATTGATTCTTATACAAAAATCATCAGGTTCTTCATTTGACTCTTGTAAAAACTTCATGACAGGGAAAGTTAACTGTGTAGGAAGAATAGCCTCAGTGTGATAGACAAGTTGAAAAGGGGATTTACCTACTTCTCTTTTGGGTGAAATTCTGTTGGCCCAAACTGCATACTTGAGATGACTATCCCAGTTTCTCTTATGATCTGCAAGTACCTTTTTGATGACTTTGCCAATCTATTCCCTTGAGGATAGTATGGAGTCGAATGATGCAATAAAATCATAAATTTCTAGCAAAATTCTATCATTTTAACACTACTAAATGCTTGTGCATTATCTGTGACTATCTGTTGAGGACAACCAAATCTAGATAATATATTTTCCTCAATAAATTTAATGACAACAATATCTGTAGCATTTTTTACTGGGATAGCTTCTACCCATTTTGTAAAATAATTTGTGGCAGTTAAGATCCATCTATGTTGATTGTTGGATGTTGGATGTATCTCTCCAATGAAATCTAGTCCCCATTGTAAGAAGGGTGCCTGAATAAAAAATGGAACAAGGGGGAGTGCTGCTAATATTTGTTTACCAGCAAAAATCTGACATGGAATGTAGCTTCTGACCTTTGCTCCAACCTGTGAAAACAACTTTGGCCAATAGAAACCTACTCTCAAAATCTTGTGTGTTGTTGCTCTCCAAGCATAATGACCCCCACATATTCCTTCATGAAACTGATCAATAACACCTTCTGTTTCACTCTCAGTCAGGCATAGAAGTAAGATATTTAAAGGATCTTTCCAATACAAGTTAGCATTGATAATACAATACTTCATAGCCTTTAATCTAAGAGTTATGCATTGTTTTTTTGTGAAATCAAGAGGACACTCAAAATCGAAAAGAAAGTGTACAATATCATCATACCATTCAGATAACATAATTTTTTCCTCAATATGGATTGGAAAAAGAGCTGAGTTTGTGGAAGAAGAAGGTTCTTGTGGATTCTTTCTCTTGATACGTGCATGATGGTGCTTATTCCCATAACTTTACAATTAGGTTCATCCAATAACTTGCCTAAACCCTATCCTTTAACCAGCTTAGTGGATTTGATGTCTAGATCAAATTCAAGAATTTTAGCTATCCATCTCCCTCTCCTACCATATGTATCAAGTTGGATCAAAACAATTTTGACAACATTGTTTGGGACATAGGCAGTAATAGGGGAATGAAGGACATAAGTTCTGAAAGATTTTAGAGTTTGTACAAGGGCATAGGCTTGTTTTTCAATGATGTCATATTTTAGCTCTGCATATTTCATAACTTTACTAAAGAAGGAAATTGACTAGTCATCTTGGTTATCATTCTTTTGCAGTAAAACAACAACTAAAGTGGTGTCAGAGGCAAAAGAGAAAACATTGAAGGGTTTTGTATAATCAAGGTTGGCTAGTACTGGGGCTTCATAAATGACCTTTTTGATTTGTGTAAATGCATATCTAGCTTGCACTATCCATTTAATCTCATGATCTTTCTTCAACATATCAATAATATCTTTAATAATCTCAGCATAATTTGGTATAAATCTCCTTAAAAATTTACTTTTTCCTAAAAACGCTTGACTTTCTCTCTTATTTCTGGGTAGTCTAGTTACCTCAATGGTTGAGACTCATTTTGGATCAATTACGACTCCTTTCGAGATTATGTGGCCTAGTAACTTTCCTTCATTGAAAACAAAGATTTCTTTGGGTTGAGTGAGATTTTGAATTTTTTACACTTGTCAAAAACCTTTTTGAGTTGCTTTAAGTGCTTTTCATTGGAGTTTGAAAACATAGTTAGATCATCCAAATAAATAACAATAAACTTATTAATTTTTCCAATAAAATCTAAGTTGTGAATGTTGTTTTCTTTATGTCTTCTGGACTTACCAAAATTTGGTTGTATCTAGAGAAACCATCTAGCATGGAAATTCTATTATAACCTGAAACTCTTTGCAGTAATTGATCCATTTTAGGCAATGGATAATTGTCTTTTAAGGATGATTTGTTCAGATTCCTAAAATCCACACACAGTCTAATTTCACCATTATTTTTTCTTAGAGGAACTAAATTTGCAATCCATTCATAAAATCTAAGAGGAACAATAATCATAGCATGCGACAATTTCTTTAGTTCTTTCTCTATGGTCGGAAGCAAAATTGGATTAATTCTTCTTAATTTCTGTTGGAATGGTTTGGCTTCTGGTTTTAAAGGGATCTTATGCTCAATAAGATTTGTATCATAAGTTTTGAGCTCATCATAGGACCAAGAAAATACATCTTTATAATGCTTTAAGAGATTGATATACTTGTCTTTTATATCCTTGGGTAAGGATGCTGAAATTTTCACATTCTTAATTTCTTCATCAGTTCCAATGTTACAGTCTTCTACATCCTCTTGTGGTGTGTTTAATAATGAAGTTTTTAAAACATCATTATGATCAAAAAGCCTTTCAAGAGGGATTAGACCCTTGGGAATGTAATTGTTTGGCAATTGGAGGATATTATGATCAACTATATTGTTATTCAATTGTGAGGATTCATTTTCATGAGTTGATTTATGATCAATAATTTGTTCTTCCTCAATTTGCAAAGCTGAAAAATCATCAATTGACTGTAGGAAAATCTTCAATTGTTCAGCATCTTCAAACACGTTCTAGTGTTTAAGATTGTTAGGGATTGAAGGCCTATATTTTACCTAAATTTGATATTGGAGTTGCATTGGATCAAGAGTTTTAAAGGAGCTTGCAGAAACTGCTAAAGAGTCTACATAAATGTTCTCATCTCTTGGGATTGCTGTGATGTTAAAAGCTTGGAAATAGTTTTCTATAGAATCCCATACCTAATTTCGGTAAAATCTAAGCCTAGGATGTTTTTCTTGACATAGATTTATTACTTGTTTGACAATTAATTTTGAGTCACTGAAAACACTTAAATTTTGAACTTTCAGATTTTTAGCTAACTCGAGACCTAGAAGTAGGCTTCATATTCTGCTACAATATTTGTAACATGAAAGTATAACTTAAAGGATTGGGTTATGTTTTCTCTATATGGAGAGATTAATACAATTCCTGATCCAGCCCCATCTTTAGAAAAAAATCCCATCAAAGTATAACTTCCACACATCAATTTTTATATATTTAGGCTTGTTCACAATTTATTCAATGCTAAGCCAGGAATTTTGGAGATCATTAGATGACAATGTGAAGCATCCAAAATATTGATCAATAACATAAATCAAATGATTTATTTCTTGATCTGCCCTATAAATGTTGTTAATGAATCTTACCTCTTTGTATAACCTAATATGTTCACCCCCATATACAGGGATAGTAGCATAAGACATGTCCATCTGCAGATTTCCCCCTAATTTGGCACAACATGATCTTGATAACAACATTCCAAATTTGGGAGGGATATCTGTGACTACAATGTCTAGTACTACACTTTTTATAGGGATTTGTGCTAAAGTTACAACTAGGTCTTTTATCAGTCTGAGACAAGGAACTTTCTTGGAGTCAAAGGTGTACAAATCATGGTAAGGTCTGGTAATTTGTAATTGCAATTGATCCATGATTACTTTGGGCATCAAATTATGAGAGGCCCCAGAGTCTAACATATAGTTGTATAGAAGAAAATCATGAACTTTGAGAGTGACATAAAAGGGAGGAACATTCTCATCAATCATGTCAGAACTAGGACCAAAAACCACTAATGGTTTTTCATCTTGTAAACTGATCACGTCCCCCTCAGCATCTATACTTGAGGATTGGATCCACTTTGATACTTGGTTTTTGTATCTTGGGTTTTTGGAGAGTTCAGACAGTGGAACGTGGGTTTTGAATCTCTCTAACTCTTTTTATACATTGAAAACTACTGGAACAATTTTTTTTTAAAGTATTTTGTTCATTGTGTTCAGTTAATGGTTGAATTACATTTGTTTGGATTTCAATAGTTTTTACTGGAGGCTCATTGATTGTAACATTCTTGGGTGGCCTACTAGGGCCTGGTCTAGGCCTCATCATACCTTTTGTTTAATTCAGCTATTAGAAACTCTGAGAAGGCTTGATATTTAGAAACCTATGAAGTTTCTTGATTTTGAATTAAAGCGTGATCATTGGAAACTGGAATTATATCATTCTACTGTGATTGATCATTGAAATAATGTATTGAATTTGTTGATCAGGGTTGGGTCTTTGTAAGATCTAGGGTTGGAAAGGTATTTTGTACTAAGCCTGAGGTCTATTTGCTGCTTGTTGAACAATTCTAGGTTGTGCTTCTATATTTGAAATCCTATTTGAAATATTTCTAAGTAAGGAAGTGATTTCATCAATTTTGTGATCCTCAGTTTTTCTTTTAGAAGAAGAACCTCCTTCTTCCCTAGCTTTCATTTTCCTTTCATCTTTTTCATCCTTTGCTTTGAGTTTGGATGAGGTTGATCTATTTGCATCAACCTCAATAGCATTAGTCTGCATGTCTTCTGGGGTTACATAAATTCTTTCTCTCAACATAACTGCAAAGTCATCATCAAATCCTTTAGAGAACCTGACTTTGGAAGCAGCTACTAGTGGCTTACAATTAGGTGGCATTTTATTGTAAACTTTGTTAAATCATTTTATAAAATCAGCCACAGGTTCACCAAGGTTTCTTTTTAGGTCATCAAATTTAGTCAGATGTGAAATTGGATCCTTTTTATCATCCCATTGGTGTTTAAAAATAGTAACTAATTCATTCCAAGAAGGGATTGAATTAGCTCGTAATTGTCCAAACCAAATCCTAACATTTCCTTCAAGAGATTGAACAAACAATCTAATGTACACATCTTCATGCTCTATATTCATATTATCAGCAAAGTCTAAGAAATCTGCCAGATGATATTCAGCAGACAAACCAGTTTCATGATTGAATCTAGGTAAGTGCTTCAGATATCCATCTAGGAAATTATTTAGCTTATTGGGAAGAACTAAGGCTGCATAACGATCTTACATGATGGGTCAAATAACAACTACTTTATTATATGAATATGACGAAGATGAGGATGATATTTGAGAAGATGAAGATGATGAAGGGGATGAGGATGAGCTTTTGGGAGTTGTAGGGGGTGAAGATAAGTTGGAAGAATTTATGGAAGTTTTTATTTTTATTGGTGTTTGTATTATTAATTTATGTTCTTCGGGACCAAAATTTCCTTCACTTGCAAAAAAAGGATTTTCCTAAATAAAAAAGTTGTCCTCAAAGCTAATAGAAGTATATGGGTAAGAGTAAATTACTAAAGAAATAAAATCACTAGGTTTTAATTATGGTAATTCTAGACCTAATTCTTTTTCTAATCTAGGAGATTTTGAAAGAGGTTAAGGGATCTGATAATATTTTAACTGATAAACAAGGATAGTTGACTGCAAATCAACTCCTTTAGATAGCATTTCTAACACTTTTGGTGGTAGATTTGATAATTCAGGAGGAATTGGAATAGGTCTAAAAGGATCAGTGGTAGAAACAATATCAGATGGATGTATTACAGAAGTAGAAGTAGAGGCTTCTAGTCTTTATCTTGTGGACGCAATTCTTACCAGTCTCTACGGATCTGATAGTGGAGAATAAAGTTGTGGATCCGAGAGAGACCTAGTGTGTCTACGTGAAGCTAGTTTATTTGTTTGGAATCGCCAGGTGAACGGTTTTAACCTACTAACTTTTTATTCACCTTTAAAAGGTAATATTTAATCGTTGTCCCAGGGAAAATAATTCAAGAATTTCATTCCTCGGCAATGATGCTAGTCTAATGTTCTACCTCTGTAGATAATTCTAGGTTAGGAATTATGCCAGAGCATCTAAAATGTTTTGTTGGTTTTAAAAGTTTTTTGGATGACCAAATCTCTAAATTGTTTTAATAGGTGCAATTTCTTAATTACTTCTGATTAAATAGAAGGGTTGATTATTAATCTCTAAACAATAATTTAGCTTTGATTTAGATGTGTAAGGTTGAAACTTTAGAAACTATATGATTTTTTAAACATCAAATAGATTATCTAACCATCATATATAGTGGATACATGTAAAATACTTTTACAACCAAACAACATATGTTTAAGAAAACTTAAGGGAAGATGACAATTTATTGATGTAGAGGAGTTAAATCAAACAAACAGTTTAATCAGCTAATATCTGTAATAGATTATAACATTACGGGGGATTTCATACAAATTGAAAATCAATATTATATTACCCAGAACTCCAATAAACTTCAAAACATATGCAGATAAAACATAGTCAAAATAATAACAAAGAAATACTTACAGGAAACACAATCTATTTTGAAATGAATCCATAATCCTTTTATTATTTCAGAAATAACTTCGAAGGATACAAGTCTGCTCAAAATTCTATCACAATGGTTCAACACATCATAATTCAGTCTACAAAGTATTTATACAATTTTCTCTAAAATACCTTGATTAAATATCAAGATATATTACAATGATATTTCAAAATTGCTCATAAAAATAGATCTAAAATATAGGAAAATAAAATTTCTTAAGTTGTATGGCACTAAATTTGAGGCTGCTGCTAATTAGGCCTAAAACGTTGTTGTTTTCTTTTTCTTTTTCTAATTGTCTCTCCACTTCTTCCTCTAAGCCTGCATGTTGTTGCTGAAAGCTTCAAAATTATTGTTGTAAAACCTGTTTGCTAATACAATCAATGAGTAAACATATTTTCTCCTATCTTTCCTCATCTGTAATGGTAGCTTTGATTAAATTTCTGTAAGTGTCATCGACTTCAATGTACTTCTGAAAAGTGGGTTTAAATAAAAACAAATGTTTGATTTCATGTTGAATCAACGAGTCAAAAATCAAACCCTCAGCCTTCACTGTAATAATCCCTCTAATCTTCGCAATTTTTTTTTTTGTGTGTGGCTATTTAATACAACCTTCATTGGTAGTGTTCAAGAGTAATCAACTTATCTCCAGTTCCCCTTAAACCTAGTAGTCCCTTTTGATGCAGCACATTAAACTTTTTGTGAAACATTTTGAGGCCGGCTTCTAAATTATGACATTTGTTTTCAAGTTGCAACATTAAATTCTTTTTGATGTGAATCTTTCTAACCTCCAGAATTGTTTCAGTTATTTCATCTATGTCATATTCTTCGAGCTCTTCTTTTGTTTTTGAATTCAAAATATTGACTAATGTTGTTGCATCTCCTAGTTTGTTACCAAATTCTTTCTTAACTTATGTTATTAATTCCTTTAGCTTTTCTAGTAATGTTTCCTGTTCAAACATAATTTCAATTGATGGTGACAAATATTTCATGGATTCATTTATGTCTTGCCATATGTTTTCTTTGGTATTTGCAAGTGTTTAAGCAATTGTTGATTCATTTTCCAAAGTGTCTATTTTTTGAGTCAACCTGTGATTCTTTGGGATTTCTGCCACATATGCATTGTCAATATTAATTTTCTATTCTTTCAGGTTGTGAAGTTGTGCTTTCAATTTCTCGATTTCCTGTCTCCTCAATGATAGATCTCCCATGGCCTTGGCTAGATCAGCTTGTTGGATCAGTGGATTGTATCTCTTCTGTTGTAGTAACTTGTTGAAGTGGAAGCCCCTGCTACTGAAATACATGTTATTGGAATTTATGCTAAAGGAATAATTGATGCTTGAGTTTCTTGTTGTTCTTTCCCCTTTAACAAATTTCTAATTCTATCTCCATCTTTTGCATAATCTGTGTATTTTGTTCAATTATAATTTTCAACATGTTCTCTTTTTCATTCTCTAGTTAACCAATCTCTTTAGTCTGAGTATCTTTAGTAGTAGGAAGTTTTAATTATTTTCTCAATGCCTGAATGTCAGCATTTTTCCTCTTAATCATTTCCTCGGAAACTTTAACATTATTGGGAGCATATCCCAATTTAATTACTAGATCCTCCAAATATTTTATCTTAGTATCCTTTGCTAGAGAAGAAATTTTTTCCATCTTTAGCTAGGATTAATTATTACTCAATGAAACCTACAACTTAAATTTTTCCATGGTTGAAGTGGTTAAAGTTGAATAGATAATTTCCCCAGCTTGTTTATGTAAATCAATGTGGTCAATAGGATGAATCTCCTTTGAGTCAAAGGAAAAGATTGATTTCTTATAGTCTTCAATAGTCTTGGGAAATGGGATTTTAGGTTCAAGGAATGCCATTTGCATCATCCCTTTTTCAATGTCAAAGGAAGAAAGTAATCTGTGCTAAGAAGTTGAAGTTTGTTTCCAGAATTTTGTATAAGTGGTAGCCTTCAATGCTTCATTTTTCCTTTTGATTTCCTCGTACCTAGCAAAAATTCTTGGTTCAATCTAACCATGGGCTAATTCTCCTGTTTGGGATGTTTCCAATGGCTCTTGAGAAGCTGAAGATGCTGGTGACCCTGTAAAAATTTCTTCAATTCGAGGAAAGGTAATAACATGAGGGCTTGTCAAGAATAGTGTAGTCTATGTGGTTTCTTCTGGAAAGGATTCGTCAAGAGGATTATTTTTCTTTTTCTTGTACATCACAAACTCTGTTTGTCGGATTTCTATAAATGAAGTGGAAATAGTTTCCCTTACTCTCTTTGCATGTTTTTCTTGGGGAACTAGAGTCTAAGATGTTGTAGTAATAAAACTCTGCTCTTGCTTCCTACAGTGTGTTCTCTTGCCACTCCTCAACAACTTTAACATTGTTGGGATCATATCCCAATTTAATTACTAGATCCTCCAAAGATTTTATCTTAGTATCCTTTGTTAGAGAAGAATTTTTTTCCATCTTTAGTTGGGACTGAATATTACTCAATGAAAACTACAACTTAGATTTTTCCATGGCTGAACTGGCTAAAGTTGAATAGATCATTTCCCCAACTTGTTTATATAAATCAATCTAGTCAATAGGATCAATCTCCTTTGAGTCAAAGGAAAATATTTATTTCTTATAGTCTTCAACAATCTTGGGAAATGGGATTTTAGTTTCAAGGAATGCCATTTGCATCTACCCCTTTTCAATATCAAAGGAAGAAAGTAATCTATGTTAAGTAGATAAAGTTTTGTCCATAATTTTGTATAAGTGGTAGCCTTCAATGCTTCACTTTTCCTTTTGATTTCCTCATACCTAGAAAAAATGCTTGGTCTAGTATGACCATAATTCCCCTATTTGGGATGTTTCCAATGGCTCTTGAGAAGCTAAATATGTTGGTGACCCTCTAAAAAGTTCTTCAATTCGAGGAAAGGTAGTAGCATGGAGGCCTGTCAAGACTAGTGTAGTCTATGTGGTTTCTTCTGGAAAGGATTCCTCAAGAGGATTATTTTTCCTTTTCTTGTACATCACAAACTTTGTTTGCTGGATTTCTGTAAATGAAGCGGAAATAGTTTCTCTTACTCTCTTTGCATGTTTTTCTTAGGGAACTAGAGTCTAAGATGTTGTGGTAATAAAACTCTACTCTTCTGCTTCCTGCAATGCATTCTCTTGCCACTCCTCCTTATTCATATATTGCTCAATCTTTGGTCTACGAGTATGAGCATACATAGTACTTTTTTGTTCTACCCTTAGCTTGGAAATGATCCCCAAGTGATCATAAGACTAGGAAAAAAACAGTTTAAATCTCATTTCATTTAAGAGAAGATTTGCCTCCTTTGTTCTTGTTCTGGCATTACAGATGAAAGTTCCAACTTGAGTTTTGATTTTAAATTGAGACTTTCTCTTAACTAACACAAAGTGCAACGCATCCATATTTATCATCTGCCTGATGTATTCCAGTGCAAAAATTCCAATAGGTACAAACTTTGGCAACTTTTATGGAGGAAGCTCACAACTATACACTCTAATCTATGTATAGTTTTGGTACCAATCTATGTATAGTTTTGATACAAATCTCATGTCTCTGTTTGTTCACTAAGATGAAGAATCCTTTTAATTCTAGGAGAAATTATAGGGATTAGATCACTATTAAGTAAACATGAAACTGTGTATAAAAACCGATCCGTGTAGTCATTGAGAGAGAATTCATTTGTATTTTTCCTAACCAGTGAGGTCCAGTGAATCACAGATTGTGGGTTTCCATTTTCATCTAAGTTTGCAGTGGAATTGAAAACTTGTCTAACTAGTAGAACAAAAACAACTATACAAGGATTGATGCATGTTTGAAGGTCCCTTCTGTAGAAAAATTCATGAACTGATCATGGATAGTTTGTGATAAGAACTCACTGTAATTGAAGATAATAGAAGGTTTCTCATCTTTAGAAAATACTGACAAAAACCCTAGGATAATGTCATCAACCCATTGGTCAGATTGATAACCTAGCAAACAGGAAATTATTGAAATGATTTGTTTGGTCATCTCTGGAAACATTGAAGTTGGGTAAGGTGGATTAGTTCTAGGCAATTTAGCATTTTCAGGTAGAAAAATCTCAAAAATCTTAGCTCATTGAGGGAAGGTAAGATTTTTGTAGAGATCCATGAGGGATTCTACAGAAAAAGGATGTGGTGGAGTTGAGGATTCAATCTGTAACATTTGACAAATGGATTGGGCTCTAACTGTAAACATAATGTCGTTACTTTGTGTAGCAACGACCCTTTGGCAAGGAATATACCTAAAATGACACCATGACACAAATTCGAGGAAGGGGTGAGTCTGTGGGAATATGAATTGAGGTAGGAAAGAATCCCACATGCTCAATTCATCACTAAGGTCAACAAATTTATGTTTCATCTAGTTATGTAACTAATACAAATAAAATTCACACTGTCTTTGAAATCTTGTACTCTTAGTCCACTAATGGCAAATGGTTCAGGTCTATCACAGATAGGAGCATGGGGTTTTCCTTAGTCATTCTGGATTTCCCCTTGGAAGAAGACATTGGAAAGAATACAAGGATAGGAAATGATGGTTACCATGTAACTGGTTGGCTTGCAAGTGTTGTATGCTAAGTCATTCTGCTGAGGTTGTACTAGAGCTTGGTACACAACTTTCCTTAATAGAATGCATAAAGGGATAATAGGAAAACTGTGGGTTTATTATATAAAGAGGGGAATGAACCATTTATGATATTTGATATGGACATGAGGTATTTATGGTGGCAACAACTATGATTGGGTAACAAGTGTAATATTATGTAACGTGTAGCGGACAGGTGGTAGCAGCGGAGTGGATATGGCGGGAGCAAAAACGATCAAAATAGGCATGGGTGGTTTCGGCAACGATCGCCGGTAGATTTCGGGGGGTCCAAACTACCTCTGCGATTGACACGTTGTAATAATTATTTGACTTAAAACTACTTTTCAGATCCCCCCCCCCCCCAGTTAAATGTCAGAGAGACAAGGGGACAAAAACTTCCTTCTCCACCATTGATCAGGTGGAGAAGATCATGGTGGTCAGTTGTTGCGCCTGTGATATCACAACACAACAAAGATGTCATTTCAATTGAAAACTTTATTACAACTTGCTAACCATGGTCTAATTACAATTAAACTAATTAAAATCCATTAATTAACTACCTAATGCCACATTTAGCCTAACTCACATATTTTATTTTTTCTTAGGGATTTCATATTTTTTTATCAATATTTTTCATTTTTTTCAATTTCATTTTTTATCCCTTTTCATTTTTCTTTCTTTATATATATATATATATATATATATATATATATATATATATATATATATATATATATATATATATATATATATATATATATATATATATATATATATATATATATATATATATATATATATAGATATATATATTCTTTTCTTTTTCTTTCTTTTTCATTTTTTTGACATATAAATGTAAAAATGTAGAATAATCTTACAAAACCTTCCTTGGAAATTATATGTTTCAAGTGTTGAAATTTTAATTGGAAGAAAACAAATTTGTTGATATTAGCATAGAGCTTGTGCTCTCTCAATAATTGCAATACTACCACCAAATGTTTTTTATTCCCTTCCTCTACAAAGACCAACACAAACTTGTCCAAATATGGGCTTAGAACTGTGTTCATCAAACACATAAATGTTGTTGGAGCATTGGTGAGTCCAAATGGCACCACCACAAAATTACAATTCCCATGCCTAGTTATGAAAGATATCTTGTGGATACCTTCATATTTAATCCATACATGAAGGTACCCAGACCTCAAGTCTATCTTTGAAAATACTGCAACTCCTCTTAGCTAATCAAACAAGTCATCAATCATAGGCAAAGGATGCTTGTTCTTAATTTTCAAGGAGAAAGATTTGTAAGCTCACTAATGATGGTATGACGTTGTTCAAAGATAGAAAACATGTACCTTGTTTAGATGACTTAAGGAAGCTCATCACAGATGAGTTTCATAAGAGACCTTACTCAAGTAATCTTGGTTATCAGAAAATGATAACAACAATAAAGAAAATGTATTATTGGCCAAGATTGAAGAAGGAAGTTGTTGAATACATTAGTAAGTGCCTAAAGTTCCAACAAGTCAAATTAGAATGTAGGCACCTAGCTAGATTGCTACAACCAATCTAATTATTGAGTGGAAGTGGGAAGTCATATCTATAGACTTCATTACAAGACTACCAAAAACAAACAAACAACATGGTGCCATTATGGTGGTAGTGAACAAGTTGAGTAAGCCAACTCACTTCATAGTTTTCGAGTCCAACCACAACGCCACTGACATAGCTTAGATATTCATGAAGAAAATATTCATACTACATAGTGTAACTAAGAAAATCACCTAAGATTGGGATCCCAAGCTCACTTCAAATTTTTAGAAGGCATCGTTTGTTGGTTTTGGAACCCAACTAACATTTAGTACTACATATCATCCTCATAAAAATGTCTAAATGAAAAGAGTGAATAGAATTCTATAGGATATGTTGATAATTTACGCCATGCATCAACTGAAGAAGCAGAAAGATTTTGTATAATTAGTGGAGTTTGCATACAATAATGGGTATCAGAAGTCACTGAATATCCCTAAAGGGAGGGATACATATAATTCCTTGAATTTCCTTGTAGGTTTTGATATAAATCCATACCTCATCCAACAACATATGGTCTTTTGGTGGAATTTGTATATGCTTGGATGCATTTCTCCTCTTCCAATAGTCAATTGTGTATGGAGTTGTGAACATAAGAGAAGTCACAGATAGGGATCGGACTCGATTGTCATAAAACATGCACATGATTTAGGAATCTAGGATACTAAGGCATATTAACAATGGATAATAGCTTGCACCGAGATTTCCTTTGGAACTAGATATAACACGCTTTTATTTCATGATGCCAAAGGGAAGGATGTAGTGTTGGGTATAGAGCCTAATTATCTTCTTTATTCAGCGTCTTTATTTTAGCTAGATGTACACCCTAGGAATATTGTACACCCCTCCAAATGGGGAGTGTGAAGGCCAGCGAGCCCCTGACAGGGATTCATTGGCAGCGCCCTCGAAGCTAAAAAAATAGATGTAAATTTTCCTTGTAAAATGTTGTATTTTTGTAGTCAATCTAAGTTTTTCATTAGGAAGATTATCTTATGGTATAAGTTATGTTTAATTTACGGTTTTTTTCCTATACAGAAACCCCTCAATATATATGATGGAATTGTATTGCGGCTGTGTATATGTGTATTCTAAGCGAGAAAGAGAGAGGATATTGTGTGAGAACGAAGAGGAAATTACAACGAATTTTATGTAGGTTTTATCTCTTCATTTTAGTAGTCATGTGGATCCCTAACACTGCACATTGCCTCTTTAAATTTGTCTAATATTAATCATCGTGACAATGATAAACCCAGGTGATATGGCCTAGATGTGGAGGTGTGCCCCTTCTTAATGACTTGAAAGGTGACATGGAGACCAAGTGCATGAAATATGACCTTACCACTACCCATCGTTCATCGTTGGAGGTTTATGTGTGTAGTATAGGTGTGTTGGTGAAGAGGCAACCAATGTAACCATAGTTCCAGTGTGGAACCTTACTACTACACATCGCTCGCCATTCTAACCTATGTGAATTATAATATGGAATGGGAAGTGGGGTGGGATGGAAATGGAAAATATCATGAACTTTCCCATTGTTGGTACCATTAACTAATGTGATCTTCCCCACTCGTCAGATCTCCCTCAAATTGAATCCTAGCTAGATAAATGACCCTTACACATTTTGGGCACCCCCTTGTTCATTGTGAGTGAATAGGAGGGGGGGGTTTCGACCTGGGTATTCTTGTCGAGGGTACAACATTTAAAAAGGATGGAACCTCATGGTGGAACAATCATGGAAGGATTCAATCAATGGCCTACATTCACCCTAAGGCCACCCCTTGTCCACTGTGAGTTAACAAGGGGGGTTTAAAACTAGAAACCATTGGTGTAAACCTACTTTGATATTCGAGAACATGGAAATGAACATAATGGGTAAAAGTCAAAAAATATGATGGGGAAGGGCCAAGTGGGGCCCGCATTTTAGCTAACATGGAAATTCCATGTAATACCCCACCTATGTTGACGATGTAAATATTTGTATTTTTTATATTAGGTTGTTGATCCAGATACACATGACTCTTAGGCTAACGAGCCAAATGTTTTATTATGTGTCATGTGTGCCCATGTAGTTATTTTTAGTCATGTTTTTGGTGCCATCATGCTCAATATTGTAAATTTGTACATTTTATGGTATTAATAAAATAAGCTTGGTTGTGGAACCCACTCTATGGAAAGAGTATGGCGGATGCAACTCTTGGGACAAGGCAATAGTCAGGTATTTTGGGTGAAAAGTTCACCCGGGATCCACATGGGTTATAGAGGTGCCACATGGCATTATAGGGCCATGCATACATAAAGAAGTGTAGTTGCTATTGAGAAAGGGAATTTTATTAGTTAATCATTCAGTTGGTTATTGATTAATTAGTGAGTCCTGGTGTGGACTCTAAAACATGTTAGGTGCGGTCATTTATTTAACCATACCACCAAGATGCTTCATGATTATGATGTGAGCCCCTACATTAGATCCAATAGCTTGGTGGCTCCAAGGGTTTGTTTACCCTCTTTATGGCTTTGTGGCCATGGAGTTCTGGTTGGGAAATTCAGTTCAAAGATAGTTGGTTAGTATTGGTGTGTCTCTAGCACCATACGTGGGGATAATTCGGTTTGGATGTTGGTACTTAAACACCTAGACAATAGCATAGCTCTTGGAGATGCAGACTAAGATTGTCCTAGATGACTGTAAGTCACCCTGGAAGGTGGGCACTTCCGAGGGAGTCTGACTGGTATTATCGTAGAAAATGGTTCCATTTTCTCTAACCTCCTTATGATTGTAACACACCCTTTCTTCTCAAAATGCATTATAGAATAGGTTTCACACATCACCTCTAATAATATAAGTAATAAAAAGGTTGTAAACATTTCTTCATATGAACTAATAAAAGAGGAAGTGAAGGTCTTAAAGAAAGGAATAAATTTTCCATAGACCCCAACCATATTCCAACAATGGAAATTATCTGCAACAATGAAGATGGGATACTAAAATATTAGGGAATAGGATAAAGATAAAATCAGGTAAGATTGTGCAATCATCTTACGAAAAGAAAAACCTCTAAACAAAGTTATGGATGAAATGAGAACTATTACCTCAAAACGAGAACTGTATCCCAAAAATGCCAAAAAAACATGAAACAATAACCCAAAAGCAAAAAATGTGTATTCCATAACGATGTTTTCTTTTTTAAAGGTAAATTTTCAACACTTTATTAAAAACCTTTATTTTGCAAAAAGAATTGGAAAAACACCCTCGAAACAAAATTTTTTGATGTTCAAATATCAAAAAACAAATCAAGTACTTTCTAGCAATATAATTAAAGATAAAATATTAGGACTTTGAAAAAATGTAAAATTCCAACAATTTTCAGACACGATGTTAAAGATAAAATATCATGTCTCAAAGGCTTATAATTCCAAAAAATTTCATCCATCTTGTTAAAGATAAAACATCTTGACTCTAAAAAACCCTACAATTATAATTGTTTTCAACCATAGCATTCAATATTAAATATCATAACTTAGAAAAGCCTTAATATTTTGACAAGTTTTCAACCATGGAATTGAAAACCTTAAATTTTTAACATATTTGAACCATAAAATGATTGACAAAGTATTTGACTAAAACAATTTTTAAAAATGAACATGTAAATGAAAGATTCATTATTCCAAGAGTAATTTTTATTTTAAAGGCTAAAAGTATAGCTCTTTTGAAATATTAGCCTAGGACAACTTATGTTATTTCAACAAAAACCCAAAAACCAACCATCAAAATGAAGTGCCCCCTTTCAATGACGCATTAAATTCTCAACATTTTTAAAAGTATCTTATACCAAATGATAACAATAAATAATATGATGGCAATATCATTGTATAATTTAAAAACTGAACATTAATTTCTAATAATTTTTTCCTTTTAATAAAAAACAAATGATAACAATAAATAATATGATGGCAATATCACTATATAATTTAAAAATTGAACATAAATTTCTAACATTTTTTTACTTTTAATCAAAATATGAACAAATGGTAACAATGAATAATATCATGAAAATATCATTGTATAATTTAAAATTTGAACATTAATTTCTTATATTTTTTACTTTTATCAAAATATGAACAAATGATAATAATAAATAATAACATGGGAATATCACTGCATAACATAAATTATTTTTGTAATTCATTGTTGCATTCTAGATATGATAAAGAAAAAACAAACAAAAAAGTTTGAAAAAAGGAAAATATTAAAAAAATAATAATTTAAGAAAAGAATTTAAAATTTTGAAAAATAAATTAATAATATTGATGAGACAAATTAAAAGAAAAAAACAAACAAACAAACAAAAACAATAAAATAAAATTAAACAAAATATTAAAAACACACAATAAAAACCATTAAAAAATAAATACATATGAAAAGACATTTAAAAAATTAAAATTATAAAAAAAATTAAAAAATTAAATGAAAATTTAAAAAAAAAAAAAGACACAAAATAAATCAAATATTAAAAAAAAATTAGCCATAAAAATTGTTTAAAAAAACATTAAATTTAAATGTAAAAATAAAAAATTTAAACAAACAAAAAAGGGAAAAATAAATAATAATAAAAAAATACATAATTTAAGGAAAAGAAAACATCAAAAACAATTTAAAAAAAAATTACATAAATAAAAAAAAATAATAAAATTAAATAATTAAAATTAAAAAAAAAATTGAAAAATTAAAAATTAAAACTAAAATAATCGAAATAAAATTTTTAATATATATATATATATATATAATTAACTTCTTGTGGGGGCTCAGCCCTGGGTGGGTGAGTAGATGCACTCGCTCAGGGTCGAGCCTCTACAGCCACCTGGGCAGGGGAGGCCTGATTCCACCAGCTGCTTGCCCACACAAGGCCAGTCGATTTTTAATTATATCTATATATATATATATATATATATATATAATAGTTATTTTAAAATTTTCATTTCAATTCTTTCAATCCTTTCAATTATTTCAATTTATGTTTATAATTTTAATTATTTTTTTAATTGTAATTATTTCCAAAAAAAAATTGTTTTTGATGTTTTTTTTGTTATTATTCTTTTTTCCTTTAAATTATGTGTTTTTTTTTTTTTTTTTTCCATTTTTCATTTTTTTTCCATTTTTTTATTTTTATTTTTTTGTTTAAATTTTTATTTGTACGAAGTAAATTTTTCTTTTTTTTACAGTTTTATGTTTTCTTTCTTATTTTTTATATATATATTTTATCTTTTAGTTTATTTTATTTTTTTCATGTTTTTTTTAATGTTTTACTACCAACATTTAAAAAAAATATCCACGCTTAATATGTTAGAAAATTTAAAGTGTAAAAAAGCATGAAAATCACTAACATTTTAAAACAAATGTTCATACTTGACACATAAAAAAAATTAAAGTGTCAAAAATAAGCACTCTAAAAAAATGGGTTGATGTTGTATCAACACTTTTCAAAATTAGCATGAAAATCAATAATATTTAAAAAAAAATATTACATAAGAAAATTTAAAGTGCCAAAAATATGCTAAAAATAAATAATGGTTATTGTGAATAACCACTTTTGAAAATCAAGTTTTTTTTTTGCTACCTGTAATTTTCTCATTTGATAGGTAACTAGGAACAATGATAACATTGTCATATTAAAAGAATAGAAAGAAGGGGCAATGATAGTTATGGATAAAGAAGAATATATCACCAAAATGAGAGACCATGTGTGTAATAGTGACAACTATAATAAGCTCAAAGAAAACCCTATTTCCAAGATTACTAAGGTGGTTAGAAATGCCATCAAGGATTCTAACCTAGATGAAAGAATGAAGATACACATTTCTCTAGACAGTGAAATTACCCTGTGAATTTACGGAGCCCCAAAAATTCATAAAGTAGGTGCCCCCCTTAGACCTATTGTCAACACTATTGGGGCACCCACATATGAATTAGAAAAATATGTTGCTAGCACCTTAACCCCTCTCGTTGATAAGACCAATTCGTACATTAAAGACTCCAACCGTTATGTAGAACTTATAAAGAAAGAAACGATGGATCTTGGGGACAAGATTATAAGTTTCAGTGTTGTCCAACTCTTCATAAAGATCCCTTTGGATGAAATTGTCCAAGTGGTAAAAGAGGTCACAAACCCTAAACTGTGAAACTTGCAGAAATATGTCTACATTCTACTTTCTTCACGTTCCAAGGTGAATTATTTGAGCATACATCTAGAGTAGCTATGTGTTATGGGAATATGTACCCTAGGGCTTTGGGTTGGAACCCCAACAGAGCAAGAGCAAACTATAGTAAGAAACACTCATAAAACTCAGGCAACATGCTTATATAAACAAACTATGCGATAGCGACCATATCCGGATGTCCTTCGTTTGGGTAGTTCCAGCAGGGTTTAGACCCTCTACAACTCCTAATGATCTTCAAATCTGTAAATCAACCAATTGGAACATACATAGCAGCATATAGATAAAGCATTTTAATGAAACTAACTTTATATCATATAAGAAAATAATTAGTTATACATCAAAATAACATTCATACTTGAATTACGACAGTATCTAATGCATAAAAAAAGTTAATCTTAGGAACAAGACAACGCTTCTTTTTATTGTATAAATCTATAACTAACATGGAGAGAATTCACCTAAGTCTTCTTCTTCCAGCTCCAAGCGGAACCATCCTCCAGATTCGTCCAGTCCCAGTCTTCAACAGCCTCCTTCCATAACCAATACCATGATATCTCAAACAAGTGAGAGAATATCAACAATCAAGGAAACAAGGGTTTCCTGAAACTTGGGGAAGTGCTTGAAGCATAGGGATACTTTAGACTTAGTCAGGGATAATCTCAGTATAATAATTCTATCTCTTCTCCTCCTTAAGGCCTTCCCATAGAAGTCTATTTATACTTCTCCAAATTAGTTTTTTAGTTGGGAAACAGTTGGATCATGGGCACTAGGAGGTAATCAACAGGTAAAACCCGTGAACTCTGCCCACAATTAAGGAAATTTAATTTTTTAAGTGTTTTAACACATATACATGAGTTGGGTATTGACTAACTTGCGTGTACACGCTTTTATCTCAAGGCAAAGTAGCGTACAGGGAATAAAACATTGTTTTCAAAATATTTGGACCAAGTCTGGAAGGAGGGGTTTCCCTAGGCCATAAACCAAGCATCACAAATACCAAGGGTGGTAAATGGTGCTATAACAGATGCCCCCTAATATATGAGGTCAGAAGAGGTACATGATGGCTGAAATGTATTAAGTATATGGAAAGAATCCTGTCGAGACTGAGAAGGACTTCACTAGAATTCAACCTACCAAGCCATCAAAAAGAGATCAGAAAGAAATTGTTGTCTGAGGTAGGCATACCCATGCTCAGAGAAAGTAAAGCATGTCCGCATATCAAGTACAAGCAGATCCACTATGTATACAAGTATAAAGAACTGAAAGTACATAATGGATCATTTGATCGTGATAAAAAAAGTACATGTCTGAATATCACATATAAGAAGATGATCAATGAAGCTGAAAGATGAAGCTGATCACTGATGTCAAAAACTAATCCCAATAGTACCAAATGAACATGATGGAATAAAATGATACTACATCACAACTCGGATGCTAGCATATAAGATGTCGTTGTGAAGGATTGCAACATATAAGGTGGATGGTGTCGACTAGCAGTAACAGGAGCAACTGACAAGTGAACCAAAACATGCTGATGCAACCCGAGGTCTTCACCGACCACTGTGGTACATTTTTACATAATGGGAATAAATGATCTAAGGTCGACCACGTGAGAAATCATTTGATTACCGGTCATTGATGTATACCATTAACAAACGCGAGACTACTCACCGATAATGATAATGAGAGTCAAGGTACCCAATACAATCCAGCAAGTGCGAATGAATGAGCTGAAATCAAACACCTTGAAGAATCTATCAGTCAGGGGATAATGATGGTTTCCCACTGTCAATGGTGAAGGAATCTACCACTGATGATTGCAAACCCCAAGGTACTTCCAAATGGACTCTAGAGCAATGAGCCTTAGTCAATAAGAAAATATCCGCTAGAAGGAAGGATTTAAGGCATCCTTCATCAATCTAGAGCGAGTGTAACCCGTAGGCCAATAATGTGGAAGGAATCGGATGAAAAAGATGTAGTAACCCAACCGAAGCATGTTTCCGATGTACACAAGATGTAGCTAGCGCACGATAAAAACCCTTTGAACCAACCAATAATGAAAGCTGACACAGAGGCGAGGAATCCACCAATAGGGTCAAATGGAAACCAAGGCACTGCACGAATCCCAATGTGTGATAATGAAAGCTGATGTCAAACACAAGGGAAACCACTCAGTCAAAGACCCATGATACTGATCGATGCTGAGCACAAGGTGACCTATCAATAATGAAAATAGGGCTAGGGTGCGGATCTAGGTCTGCCCTCAGAGCAATATGTCGTCGTCGATAAGGACAACACCCACCAGCAAGATGTCAATGGAGACCTCCTCAAACTAGCACAAGCAAACATGACACTGACAGCCAGGGATGACCGACTAGAAAATAGGTCAAGGGACACCGCAGAGGGGCCGACTCAGGCTTACTTCCCTTGAACAAAAGCACGACTCAATGATGACTATATGGTAGCATATGATAAGTATAATTTCATCATGCAGGAGGCACGAGCGAACTCTCCATATGATTGGAAGAGGTAACTAGTCAGAGGAGAACTGACTCAATAACAAGTTAAGGCGTACCTAAGTCAAACTAAATCCTGCCCAAAATGGAGGAGAGACTTTCTTTTGAGTGCTTTGTTCAAGGGCGACACGACTGACTCTAGCTGCCAACAATATATGGAAATGTTGTCCCATTCCCGCTCTTTTTTGAAATATATAATTTTTTTTGTCTTTTTCTTTAAGCTAGAAAAAGAATAAAAAAATGCTATAGTATAGTGGAAATAACGTGTCAAAGAAACAGATGATCTAGTTTCTGGGATAGGAACAATCCTATGCTCAATGCAAGGAGGCGAAAATAGTCAAGGACACTCAAAGGGATGTTCCTTCCACGAGTCAAAGGATGTGTCAAGTTGTAGAAGCTAAGTGATTGCATGGTTGATTTTGCAGAAGACATGGTCAAATAAGTGGCTTAAACACAAGTCCAAGTGAAGCTGACTCAAGGCCAAAAGGTGCAAATAGTCAAAATGCAATGCAGTAGTACAACTCAACACAAAGGAGCCTCTGGGGTATAAGGCCATAAATAAGTGTAAAAGCAAGGAGAATGAGTCTTCAACGCATAAGCCATGGTCAGAATAAAGAGGACTCCCGAGCCTACTCAATATAACAACATGGGAAATCAATGTCAGTGAGGTTCTAACTAAGATGCCCATGTAAAGGATGGCTCTACCATCGCATCATGATTTAAGAATTGGTGAGTGAACATGGTTTGCTAACCAAGACACGATGGGGTCGACCTTATGGCTAAGGTATTGCTAAACGGAGGCTAGTATGCAAGATGCAATAGAAAAAATGGTTTTCCCTAACCTATATGTCAATGAGTGAACAATACCTGCCATGACGGGTCAACGGTCATGGGACCGAAATAACATCTCAAAGAAGTCTCCAAAATATCTTGAAACAACAACCCATTCTTGACAATCCAAGCCCAAAAGTCAAAAAATTCATGAGACGAAAAATCAAGTTTTGAGAAAAAAATTCACAATTTTAAAGCTATATAATGACTTATAGACTCACAAATTTTTTATTTCTGTTTGGAAAAGCGTTGTGGATCAAAAAAGGAGAAAACTTGCCTCTGAAGAATTGGACCATTCAAATCGCATCAAAGTTATCAGGTAACCCTCAAATCATACTTGTAATGTTTTGTGATAGTTTTTAGAAGTTTTCATTAAGATTTGACTGTGGGAATTCATGCCAAAAAATCCATCTCTGCATACATGCATGTTGGTTGTGTTCAACCCACGTATATGACGGCCCTACACGCGACTGTGTGTAAAGGGAACCTGCGTGTATGTGAGTTGAAGTTCAAACACAAAATCTAACGGTTGAAACTCATTCTTTTTAGGATGACCATCACATGGAGAGAGAGAGCATACCACAATTGACAATGAGGTAATGAACAACCAAAATGCACTAGATGCATTGAGAGGGTGCGGCTTATTGAAATTCTTCAAAATGCCGAACATGAAAGCCAACACACACCTGCTCGAATTATTGATCCACTACTAGAGTGTAGAGGATGATGCCTTCATGATAGATCAAATGCCTCTACGAATTGAGGTGGAAGACATCTACTTTATTACAGGTCTCTCCCGAAGAGGGGAGGTTGTGCATTCGACCAGTAGGACAAGGAGTAGTCTTTCAGTAGAAGACTATGTACATATATACTGTCCTGGGCACTCGAAAAAGATTGGAACTCAGGTTCCAATCAAACATGTGGATAGTTTATCTCTGAGGATTCTGTTGTTTACCATTGCAAGGGTAAATGGATTAGCTTCACTGCATCAGGCTTCACGAGTGTCCATGAGCCTGGCAGTGGAATGCCTAACCACGGTTTTCGACTGGTGCACACCTCTTCTAACCAACATGAAGAGCCAGCTGACCTCCATTCAGAAGGGTCAGACAAAGAACTTTGGATATGGGACTATCTTATGCTCCTTCTTCTTCGAGAAGGTACGTGGGCTACATCCCAAGGTATCTATCTCCATTAGCAGCCTGCGAGATCCTCAGATGGGTAGATGGGCTGACTTGATGAAATGCCTTGGAGGTGGGGATGTGCTTAGGATGGCTTTCAATGATGATTTTTTCACCTGGTGGGACCAATAGATCATCACAGTCGACGACTACATGTATGCTGGTATGGATTTCCGAGGAGATCCAAACTTAGTGCTACCACCAAACGCAGCATGGGGAGACATAGGTAACGATTTTTTAAGTTTTTGTAAATTTTTAAGATTTTTTTCTCTTTTAAATATGAAATGAACATAGAAATATCTTTGATGGGACAAAATATTGACAAAATGACCATGTTCCAAATGTGGGTCCAGAGAGACTAGATGGATTTCCAAGGCATAGGCGTCGCGGAAGAGGTGCCGAAGAGGCAGAAGCTGAAACAGAGAGAGTCCTATATGTAGTTCAAAGAAACTTGGTGAGATTGACTCACCAGGTACCGATGATAGCCATAGAGGATCTACCTGAGGATATGCAGTGCTGCGTGGTAGGATTACTACGAAACTGGGTCCGCATACTTCGGCGTGTAGCCAATGCAGTAGTTAACTTTTTAGCTGCTCATCTTGAGCTGGGCCAATAGATAAACTGGACATGATTATGGGCATTTCGTCCCAATTTTGTATATATTTTTTTGAACACTTTATCTATACACAGGTAGTTTTATGATATATATACAGATCCAAATTTTTGATGTTTGTTTAATTTCATGAATGATTGATATGGCAATCTAATGCTTGATTAGCGATAGAGTCTGCTAATTAATTCTCAGATCGTGGAATGTGCACATATGTAATATAAACAAATGATCGTTGCAACACTCTCACTCTAAAAAATTGACGATATAAATAAGGATCACAAACCCGATAAGTGTTATTTAATTGTGACACTACTAGTTGTGAGTCAATATAAACTACTAATGAATCAATTCCATAAGAAATTGCTTCGGATAGTAAATTAATAACGGTAGTATATTCGGCAATGTTATTTGAAGTAGGACCAATACATACTCCCCTCAACACCATCAACTGGCCAGATGGATAATAAATCACCCAAGTTGCGGAAGCAAGATTTCGAGTGTGCCAACTAGCACCATTGGTGAATCTGAAATATATCAAATCACCATCAACACCTGCCAAAGAAGATCAAAAAATGTCGATATCACAAAATGCTCGACAAATATGTACAAAAAATACAATATATACAAACAAGCAATTGCTCGGTCGGAACCTAAGAAAAATACTTCTTAAGGTAAAGCCCATCTGGGGGCTCCGCTAGCTTGTTCCTAGAGATGTTTATAGGTACATTTCTTGAGATAACCGACATATCACCTTTGGTAGATAATTGTGCTGGAGCCAAAGGTTTAGAAACTGTACAAACATCGCTAGTAAGCAGATTGGAGAACCTAGATTTGACTAAATGGAAAGGAGGAAAAAAATATGAACGATGATGTAAACCTTCCCTTGGTCAATCTACAGCTGTCATTTCTTCAAAAATTGCTTCGTCAAATGGTAAAACTGTATCTAAGCATTCCAAAGAAGAAGTGGAGTCAAGGGTCCAAGCTGGAGTCAATATAAACTACCAACAAATCAATTCCATAAGAAATTGCTTCAGATAGTAAATTAATAGCAACAACATATTCGGAAATGTTATTTGAAGCAGGACCAATACATACTCTCCTCGACACCATCAACTGGCCAGATGGATAATAAATCACCCAAGCTACAAAAGAAAGATTTTGAGTGTGCTGACTAGCACCATCAGCGAATTCAAAATATATCAAGTCATCCATCAACACTTGCCAAAGCAGATCAAAAAATGTCGATATCACAAAATGCCCGACAAATATGTACAAAAAATACAATATATGCAAACAAGCAATTGCTCGACCGAAACCTAAGAAAAATACTTCTTAAGGTAGAGCCCATCTAGGGGCTCCGTCAACTTGTTCCTAGAGATGTTTATAGCTACATTTCTTGAGATAATCGACATATCACCTTCAATAGATAATTGTGCTGGAGCCAAAGGGTTAGAAACTGTACAAACATCACTAGTAAGCAGATTGGAGAACGTATATTTGACTTCATGCAAAGGAGGACAAAAATATGAATGATTATGTAAACCTTCCCTTGGTCGATCTACAGCCGACATTGCTTCGAAAATTGCTTCGTCAGATGGTAAAACTATATCTAAGCATTCCAGAGCAGAAGTAGAGTCAAGGGTCCAAGCTAGAGCCACATCACCATCTAACTCCTCCTCTGAAAAAGGAGTGGGATGGTTGTCTGTAGAGTTAATGATAGATTGATAGCTAAGTTCTTCTGCAAACATGGGAAATTCCATTCCACCAAACTTCCCTCCATATAATGTGGTCATAGATGAAGGTAAGGTCCAAGGGTCTGAAAAATAATGAGTTTGAAAGAACTCTTTCCGTAAAGGCCCCTTGGAGGATGAAATTGCATCGATTCTAGCTGTAGGAGGGGGAAGATCAAATACACCCATCAAGGAAGAGTACATCCCAACTCCTAAATTCTCTATAGGTTGACGGGGATTATCCACCAATGGAATGGTAGAATCCAAAGTTGCACGAGAGTCACTCGGAGAATAATATAACTGATCAATTTTAACAATTCTCCCCTCATGAGGAAAACAGAGGATGTGGAATAGAGATGAAACTATGGCATCCATCTCATAAATCCAATTCCTTCCTAAGAGGAGGTTGTAATCCAGGTTGGCATCAATGATTTCTACCTCAATATTAACGACCTTTCCTCCAACACATATAGGAAAGGCCGGGATAATTCTGTGTGGCCTATGAGAATTTCCATCAAATGCTGTTAAGAGAGCTGGTGAAGGAACAACTGAATGTGATCCAATGGCCTTCCAACATGACATAGACATTACGCATGTGGAAGCTCCCTCATCTATAATTGTCGGAAAAATATTGGTTTTTCGGTAAGTGGACTTTATCTAGAAAGGCATATGGTGAGGAAGTCTCTTTTTGACATTCAACATATCAAAAGTGAGCACTAAACAATTCTTTGTATCCACTGCCCCGACCATCAAAAGAAACACACTTCTTTGAGCAGGACACGACTGGAGTACCTCCAATGCAGACATAGCACAAGTAACTTGAGCCAGATCTTCTACAATCAAGTAGTTCTGGGCTGCCCTAGCATTAGGGTTAATAGTCGAGCACTTTACAGAACCTTTCGGTATCCGAGGTATAGACTCAACAAAGGGTCGCTCAATATGAAGTGGGTTTGTAGTTTCGGGAACAATTTTACCCTTAGATGTTTCCATTTCACCATAATCATGTGCTTGTGTGGCTACGTCGACATGAGAGTTCATCATATAAACATTTGAGGAATTTTCCCCTTCCTGGTTGCCCCGTGTGGAGGTACCAGCATTCAAGTTCACGCCAGTAAGTAATTGCTGCCCTTGCCGAAAAGGGTTAGTCAGGACAACTTGGGAGCTAGAGGACCCTTGGTGCACTAACAAGTATTGGGCATCTTGAATCTTGGGGTAGAGGTGATTTAAATGATATCCATTACACAACTTGCATGGAAATTTAACCTTCTTTTTGGAAACTTTTCTACCCTCACCAGCACCGTTGTCAGGCTTGTTTGCATTACCCTTCCCTTCCTGGTTCTCCTTCTTACCTCGTCTCTTCTTCTTCCCATTGGATTGTTTATTTCCTTTGGGCTTAGAAATCTGGACGGTGTTTATGGAGGTAGGTTGGGAAGACGAAGGTGTAGATGGTGCTGCCTGGTTGGAAGAAGCAGTTTGTAGAGACAACTGCTGCAATTGGTTCAAAAGGTTCACTGTATTTTCATCAATTGATCCAACTATACCATCGGTGTGAGGGCTTGGCTTCAGTTTGGCTAAATCAAACTTGGATCTAGGAGCATCAGGTAGGATTTTATGAAGAGTTTGAGACTGAGAATATATCAGTTCTAATTGCTAGGCTCGAAAAATAGCCTACTCTTCCAAATAAACACCAAAAAGAGAAACATCCTTTGAGATCTCGGGTTGTAATGACTTGAGAAACAATTCGAGACAAAATTCTGGTGGAATTTCAGCTTTAATAAGCCTCTTTCTCAGTCTCCATTCCTGGATATGATTCAAAATGTGAGTTGTTGTGTCTTAATGAAAATTGGCCAGAAGCCTGGTTCCAGCTTCATAGCAGATAGGCAACTAAAAATGGTTCAATAAAATATTAGCCAAATCAGCAAAAGAAGTAAGGGTGTCCCCTAGCAACTCTATATAACATTTGGCCACATTCCTGGTTAGGGTGTGCTGAGATAACCTCAACCTTATCAAATTATCTATCAGGGAGTTGGATGAGCACCATAAGTGGAATGTGGTCACATGGTCTCTCGGGTCTTCACCATTCTTCCCTTCGAATTTTGGAATATCTGATGGAAGTTTAGCTGGGACCAAAAGCCAAGCCAGATTGTACCTAATTCGATCATTCGTTAATTTAGTCAAGTATGGCAAATTAAGCGTGGCCAGAAAAGGAAGTCGTGGAGGACCTTGGGAATTCCATCCGAAATGGGCAGGGTTCCTGTAGGTCTTAAAAGAATGACCTGGATTTTGAAAGGCACCAAGTTTCCCGAAGTAACTCGTAGAGCCTACTGAACCAAAGGGTGATCCTTGTGGTATAGCAAAATTTGGAGTTTGACCAACTCTTGTCGAAAATCCTTTGTAACCGATGACGTTACCCCCTAACGAAGTATTGAAAGGAGCTAATAGCCCCTAATAATGGTTCCAAGCATTAGAAAAGGGTGAAAACCTTTGAAATGAATTAACCTAAGAATATGAAACATTCCCATGTTGGCCGAAAAATTGATTCCCAGCTCCTATCCCACTAACCGTAGGGTTTTTCCAACTCTGAAAGGGGTTACTACCTTGACTTGTAAAAGGAAAAGGAGTTGAACCTACTATCGAATTGGAATGTGGTATATGACCACTTCCAAATTGGAAACCCTGAAAAGAAGCCGATCCACTCATCATGGATGTAGAGGCGGTTGATGGTATATTTAAAGGAACTAAAGGAATACCTTGAGAGGGCATTCCAAAAGGGAAAAATCCAAAACTGGATGCATTAGCTTGAGAACTTCCACTCGTCGACTGAATGGGAGTAGACCCAAATATAGATGTGTTGGGAGTGTTAGAAGGGATGGAATATTTCCTCCCCCTTGCACAGATATGGGAGTCTGCATGCTCGCAACACTCATCATGGACTCCATGCTTCCAGTAGTGGTCATCGAAGGGATAGATGTATGTGGACCTAGGCTCGAAGGCTTGTGAGTTGGAGTTCCAACGTATAACAAAATGTCTAGATGATCAGGAGGGAGAGGAGAATTCGGAGCTGCAACTGACTCTGAAAGCTCTTCTACTGCAATACTATCTTCTGACTAGAAGAGTACTCGAGAAAGAACTATTGTGTTCCTCTCTAACTCTATGCTAAGACCAGGTCTATCTTGTGAACTAATGCCCCCAAGTAGAGGATCAATCTCTGATGCACCTGCTTCCACTAGTTGGAAACCACTGGCAAAATCACTCCTACACCTTCTAGGAGAAGGCTCTGGACTCGTAGGAGAAAGCCCACAAAGTCTCTGAGACCATTGAGATGGTCAGTTAGCCACTTTGAATTATTTTACAAAATCTACTTAAAGAATCAAGAAAATTAAAAAGCCAGGCCAACTAGGAGCACAAAACACTCACTAAAATGTCCCTAAAGATATCAGCAATCAAACAACTTCCAAGTATTTCCGCTCTGGGTGATTAGGACTGGATACCAAAATAAAAGAAATTTAATAATAAGGGTCTTGCGAAGCTATCAGAGGTAGTTACACTGGCCTCCCAACAACAGCCTTTGCCGGTGCAAGCCCCCAAGCTTCGCAAGGGTGCCCTCTAGAAGTACTGCTGAACATGATACAACGTCAACCTCAGGTGCCACAGGATTTCCCTTCGCAACCACCTGTGTGGATCCCTAGGATAGGAAACTATGGTCACCAACTCGTATCAGAAGTTGGGCGAACAGTTGTGAGGTAGGATCCGATAATTAAGAGAGGGGGTATCTCTTATCCTTATCTTCATGAACCCTCTTTCTTTACTCCCAGTCATGGAGCTTTCCCGGTCTCCCTAACGCTATTGGATTTCGCTCTTTAATCAAACTTCTATGTTTTACAATTTAGAGTGGCCTTGGAGAGTTAACTCTCCTCTCGCCTAATCCAAGGCCCTAATAAACCTAAACTTGTTGGTGTATTCTGATGACAATACAAAAGTTCTAGTTTATTTTATTAAGCACTTGATTTTTAATGGCTATTCTTTTAAGTCAAAGGGATAAATGGAAATGAAACCAATGGTGTTTGTATGACGCAAAAGAAATCAATGAAAAACTAACTTATATGAATGAAATCATTTGTTCTTCGATGAAAAGAGATCTCTACGTGGGTTCTACGAAACTTCTATAAAGAAAAAACTTTTTCTTTTCTTTTCTTAAAACACACTTCACACACACAAAAACTAAAAAGACTATTGATGCTTTAATAATGCAAAACTACCCTAATGCAAGGTGTAAATGAAGATGCAAGATCCTAAATTACTCTAAAAAAGAACGAAAGCAATTGTTTATAACTATTAATAAGCCAACTTAAGTGTTTGAAAATAATACAAATTTTGAATACAAAATCCTCCCAAACAAGAAGGACAAATCCCAAAAAGATCACAATTCACTTTCAAAAAATCAAAAGAAACCAAAATCAAACTTGGCAAAAGAAGACAAAAACAATGTTTTTTAAGATCTTTTCTTTTTCAAGAAACAACGAAAACAACCTTTTGAAAGCACTCTAAATGCCACTTTGACTCAAATACTGAAAGCAGAGCACAAAGAATCCTTGCAAGTTACAAATTTGACAAAGAATGAAAACTTGAAGAAAAAGGCTTCAACTTGTACTAAACGACCCAAACAACAGCAAAGAGTTTGACAAACTAACCAAGAGGTTAGGAAAGAAACACTTTCAAGTTCATCAACAAGAAACTTTCAAAAAGCAAGAAAAGGTATAAGGCCACAAAATGATGGAAAGCAAAGCAAGTATACCAATAACCGAGATTGACACTAAGATTGAAAACAATCTATTGTTCTAGAGGACCAAAACAATCAAGAACCTCTATAAGAAGTCTTGTGTGCCAAAACACAAATCATAAAACTCACTCAAAAGCAAACCTAGACCAAATATTTTCAAAGCGGAAGAGATTTTAAAATAGTAATCTCGCAGAATAACAAAATTCTAAAGACAAAAATTGACCACTCGGAGACTAAACAAACCAAGAAACAAATCTTTCTCGGCAGAGAGATTTGAAAAAAGCATGAAAAAAATGGTATGCGTGACTGTGTTCAAGCACAGGGGCATGTACATGCACTTCTAATAAAGGAAACTCGCATATATGCGGGTTCACTTCACAGAAACAAGCGTGTGTACGCTACTGTAAACAGACTAAAGTGCATATACAAAGCTTTGCAAGAAAAATAAAAAACAAATCCAGATAAAAAAGATCAAACTTAAGGTCTGAGATTCTACTGGACCAAATAATACTATCACAACAAGCAAACCAAGAACTGAGCCCTGATTGACACTAAATAACCCAAACTAGGAATAACAAGATTGTTATCCCCGATGGAGTTGCCAATTCTGTTACAGGAATAAGTACCCTAGGGCTTTGGGTTAGAACCCCAATAGAGCAAGAGCAAACTACAGTAAGAAACACTCATATAACTCAGGCAACATGCTTATATAAAAAAACTATGCGATAACGACCATACCTGGATGTCCTTTGTTTGGGTAGTTCCAGAAGGGTTCAGACCCTCTGCAACTCCTGATGATCTTTGAATCAACAAATCAACCAATTCGAACATACATAGAAGCATATAGATAAAACATTTTAATGAAACTAACTTTATATCATATAAGTAAATGATTAATTATACATCAAAATAACATTCATACATGAATTACAATAGCATCTGATGCATAAAAAAAGTTAATCTCTGGAACAAGACAACGCTTCTTTTTATTGTAGAAAGTTATAACTAACACGAAGAGAATTCACCTGAGTCTTCTTCTTTCAGCTCCAAGCAGAACCATCCTCTGAATCCGTCCAGTCCCAGTCTTCAACAGCCTCCTTCCATAACCAATACCATGATATCTCAAACAAGTGGGAGAATATCAACAATCAAGGAAACAAGGGTTTCCTGCAACTTGGGGAAGTGCTTGAAGCACAAGGATACTTCAGACTCAGTCAGGGATAATCTCAGTATAATAATTCTATCACTTCTCCTCCTTAAGGCCTTCCCATAGAAGTCTATTTATACTTCTCCCAATTAGTTTTTTAGTTGGGAAATAGTTGGGCCATGGGCACTAGGAGGTAATCAACAGGTAAAACCCGTGAACTCCACCCAAAATTAAGGAAATTTAATTTTTTTAAGTTTTTTAACACATATACGCAAGTTGGGTATTGACTAACCCACATGTACACACTTTTATCTCAGGGCAAAGTAGCGTACAAGGAATAAAACTTTGTTTTTAAAATATTTGGACCAAGTCTAGAAGGAGGGGCTGCCATAGGCCATAAACCAAGCATCACAAATACCAAGGGTGGTAAATGGTGCTATAACACTATGAGGTCCTTGCTATCCCCTATAGTAGCCAACCTCTTTATGGATAAATTTGAAAATAAATATCTTGATACCTTCCCTCTAAAACCTAAATATTGGATTAGGTTAGTTGATGATAGTAGTGTTAATTGGCCACATGGGGACAAGGAGTTAAGTAACTTTCTAGACCACCTTAACAATATATCTAAAGACATCAAGTTCACAATGGAGGTAGAAGAAAACAATAACATCTCGTTCTTAGAAATTCTCCTCCTTAGGAATGAAGATGGATCTCTTAGACACAAGGTTTTTAGAAAGAAAGCACACACTGATAACTACCTTCATGCAGAATCACACCATCATCCGACACAAAGATGGGGGTGCTCAAAACCATCTTCAAAAGAGTTTTAATAATACCAAACACTAATCATGTTGAAGAATAAATTGAGTATTTAATAAAGGTATTTGAAAACATTGCGTATAAAAATAAGGACATCATCAAGACCATAAGAAGAGCTAGATCTAGAAATGAAGTTAAACCCCCTGCAACAAGCTCCCAAACTACTAGCTAGAAGGCTTACCTACCATACATTCAAGGGATCACATATAAGCTAGCTAAGATTCCCAGAAAAAAATATATTGAAACCTCTTTCAAGCCCTTGTCAACTATAAGACAGAAGATGAGATCAGTTAAAGACAGTCCATATCACCTCTAACAAAAGGGTGTTTATAAAGTCATGTGCTCATGTGGGGAATGTTATATTGGAGAGACAGGAAGATCCTCTAGAACAAGCCTCAAAGAACATGGCAGCAACATCAAAAATGGTAGAAATTGGTCTTCAACACTTGAAGAGAACTCAGAAAAGACATGTCACCATGTTTTCATTAGGGACACTAAGATAATCGCTAAAGAGAATCATTTGTATAAACAGAAGATTCATGAAACCCTTGAAAGCACTTCTATTTTAATCATTAATAAAATACAATTATAATAATCAACCCTAACTATAACATTTATATTCCCTAATAATTAAAAATGTATTATCTATATTATTAAGCAATTCTAATATCAATAATTATTATTATTAACTTTATTAATTATAACTATTATTAATCTATAAAGTTAATAATGAAATTATTAGCTTTATTATTATTATTAATTAACTTTATTATTAGTAATAAATAATAAATATTGCTAGTAATAATAATAATTAATACTTATAATAATAAAAGATTAGTAACTTTATGAGAAATGACAATTATTCTTACGAAAAAACTATAATAATAATAATTATTATTATTATTATTAACAATAATTTCATTTACTAATATATTCCCCATAATAATTTAGTGATTTTTCTCTTCTTAGTCTCTTCCTGATATTAATTTTAGGGTTAGTTGTTCAGTGCTTTCTTTGTTGTAATCCCTCCATTCCGTATTTATTACCCTTCATCCTTGCTCTTCTCTATGGATTTGTCCTGATGATGAGTCTTGTTATAGACTTGAAACATCAACACAAAAATGGTTACTATGGATCATATTATGAATTCTCAAAGAATTATTATGTTATCAAGATCATTATAGATATACATAGACACAATGATCTCCTCTAAGTCAATAAGGAGGTATTTTTAATGATAATAGCTACGACATTTGGGTGTTGGTTAAGGGGGCGTGAGACTGGCTAGAGACTGAGGTTGTTGGGATTGTAGCCTTGGCCAAAGTTTCCTTTCGATGTGGTTATTGTTGCCTATGGAGTTGATATCCTAGCTTAGGGGTGACCAATAGGTTACCTTATGAACCACCAGATCTATAGTTGGGAGGAATGTGGAGAGTTCACAACTAGCAGGATTTTCATTACTAGATAAGTTCCTAAATTCTTACATCGGCTGTATATTTAGGTTTCATGATTAATTATTGTTTTTCTTATGTTAAAACTTTAGTTTTCTAGGTTCAATATTATTATTGTAATGTACATTTATTTCCACTACATTATTTATAATTTGAATGTGAAAAATAATGCATTCATGGCATGTAATTTTGCATTCATATGAATTATATCAGCGAGGAATAGGATAAGAATTATGAATGAATCATGTACACTTCAACATTTAATTTAAATAATTATGGAGTTTTGGATGAGTGGTGTTACCTGGTAGGGGTTGGGGACACTATAGATTGATATCAGAGCCTAGTTTCAACACTGGGTTTGAATTAGCCCGTCGGATTTGGAACAGATTAGGTAAAAATTTTGCAAGTTACAAATTTTCCATCATTTGTTTTTGATGAAAATCGTAATGGTGGGAACAATATAAATCTTTCTAAATTTGAAATTCGATACCACAAATGGGTATCTGGCAAGTTTACAAGGAAAGATAACTAAGATATTTGATGGTTTTGGGCTTGATTGAGGCAAAGATGGGATAGAATTAAAGAATCAAAAGTTCCACGTCAAGTATTTAACGAATGTTCTGATGATCAGAATTGGGAAAATTCACCTAAGGAACATGGTATAGGTGTGAAGAAAGGCCATAGATGATTAATCTGGTTTATCTATAGGATAAAATTGGAAGAATGTGATTAATTTTGGTCTTAGAGGGCCAAAATTCATGTGCAAAGCATCAATGCCATTAAAAGAGGGTTTAAAATTTTGTTTGAAATGTTAATTTTTAATAAATAAATATCATGTATATATAAAAAAACCCTTTATATATAATAAAAAAAAAATGGTGGACAAACCAAATTCATGATGTGATCCCTTGTGTAAACGAACTTAATTCAGTTGTTTCATGAATATATATATATATATATATATATATATATATATATATATATATATATATATATATATATATATATATATATAAATGAATTGTATTTTGGGCCGAAAATTCCAAGCTCGAAAGGTTGAAGGCGGGTTGAAAATTATATGCATTGATGTGATTAAAAATACTATCGTGATAATTTATCCATTGTAAAGTATATCCATTAAAATACCTTTTATATATATAATGAGACACGGGAGCCAACCTTGAATATATATAATGATTTGATCCCTGGCATATGTATTTATGTCAAATAATATCTGGAAGCATGCAAATTGTTACATGCATGATATATACATTTATAATGCACATGAATAAAACTTGGGGTAAGGTTCTAGAGTGGAACCCTTTCCATCCATGCTGGATGTAATATATGAGCAGCCTCCAATATTGTTACAAGGTTGAATTTGAGTAGTCATTGACATTATGTTGCATCATATGTATACAATATGAATGTCTTATATTGATTCAGATCTTTTAACTTCAAGGATTCATACAAAATTGCATATAAAAGAGCATTTTTACCAAGTAACTTAACACATGAAAAAGAAGTGGAAATAATAAAGCAACCATGAGATTAAAGGCACACAAATGATTTAATTATGGAGTTCGCCAAATGTGGGCTACGTCTCCGGGCTCTGCTCAAATTGGGGAGGCCTTATTTCATTAAGTGGCAGCAAATAAATGAATTACAATCAATTTTACATAAATGACCCTTATACCTCCAATCTCTGTCATGGCTGAAACATGCAGAGCTCAAATGCAAAAATAGACATCATTGGATTCATGGCATGAAATCATATAAAAATGACTATAAATTTGTCAAATTTTGAGCAAGTGACCTTTGGAGCTCCAAGGATTCTTTATATTGCCTACAAGAATATTCTCCCAAGATTCCTCCAGAATATTTCTCGACTTCCATGCCTGCCTAGGCATAGTTCTAGCCTAGGCACTCCTAGTTCCACATGCACAATGATCCACTTTGTCCCGCTTCCACCACCGCTCCTCCCTTTGTCAAATGTTAAGGTGTGATTTATATAAACAATGACGCAGAGCCCCCAATGTGGAGTCATTGGCCCGTTAGTGGAAGTGGTAAATGGTATGGGGGCAGATCGGGTTCAAATTATACCCACCCCAAATATAGCGTGTTTCATTTTGTGTAATGGCATGGGTGGGCATACGTTGTAACGATGTTTTTGTTTGGTAGCAGTGTTTAGTATGAGACCGCCCGTTTGGCAGGTTAGCCCTATCGGACTGGGAAGGTTCGAATCCCTTCGGTGTCACCTGATATGGTACCGTCATTCCAATGACTTATATGTATATACATAATGTGACTTGGTTGGGCCCAATTGGCTAGGTTTGACCGTCAGCCAACCGGCCTTTGATTTATTTATTTTTGTAAATTATATATATATATATATATATATATATATATATATATATATATATATATAGATATATATATATATCCCAACTGTTCAAAAAAATTTCAGTGGTTTTTAAGGGTGACTAGGAAAATTAAAGAGGTGAAAAATTCACCTTTCCAACCATCGTTTTTTGTGCACCATCCCTTCTCCAAATTATTGTTTCGTTAGTGACTGCCACTTGACCTAGCTTGACCAGAATTTTGAACAGCTATATCTTTATCATACGAACTTGGATTTGAGTGTCCTTCACACCATTAGAATCAATGCGATGAGCACTATGATCTCATCCTAGTTTAACTTCCATATGATGATTTTTATTTTTGAGCTATTTTCAAGGCCACTTATATTTTTGGAGCCACCTGGATCATTCCTCCACACTAATGAGCTTTTGGACCAGCAAAACCTTTATCAGTCAATTGGAAGGTGAGGGAATTTCTCCCTCACTTTCTCATTTTCCATCCATCGAGCCTTATTTGGATGCACTCCTTTGAAACGAATACGAAGGTACTCCATGTCTCCCCATCGTGAAGTCATGGTATTTTGTCAAGAATGATGTCCTCTGATAGTCTATCTAAGTATTAAGGTGCAAATTCATCCATTGTAGGAACCTGTCCAACCTCTTCAGTGTCCATGATCAAAGGAGGCTCATAAAGCTTCAAGTTTTCAACATTCACCACTGAGTACATCTCCATGTATGTTGAAAAATTGAGATGAAATTCATTGTCTCGAATCTTCTCTAATATGATGAATGGGCCATATCGGATTGGTCTCAACTTCTTTCCCTCCTTTTCATCATGTCTTAGCTGATGTGGAGCCACATTTTTTCCCCAACCTAGAATTGGTGATCAAATTGATGTTTGTCATATTGGGCTTTGTATTGAGCTTGACGTTTCTCCAACTACTCCTGAACTCCCTAGTGAATCATATGAATTTGCTTAATGAAATTCCATGCTTTATACCTGTCATCTTGCCCATTAGAATATCCATTTCTCCCAAATACCATGTCTAAGGGATCCTTTGGAAAATAGCCAAATCAGGTCTTGAATGGTGAGCTATGAGTGGATGAATGCACTTCCCGATTGTATGCATGATGTACATAAGGAAGTTGCTCATCCCACAACTTGGGATGTTTGCCACAATAGCCTCAGAGTAAGTGTATCACTGTGTGGTTGAAAACCTCTATCTTTTTGTCGGACTGTGGAAGAAATGTTGTGCTCCTCTTCAACTTGGTGTCCATCATTCTCCACAAACTTGTCCAAAACTCTTCAAGAAAGTGAGAGTCTCAATCAAACACATTGGATTTTGGCAATCCAAAGTGCTCAACAGTGACCTGTGTTTTACAAGGCATTAGTACACACATTTTTCTAAATTGATCCACAATGACATACAAATAGTCATGACCTCTCCTAGACAAAGGCAACCCACCTACAAAATCCATTGACACACTTTCCCATGGACGACTCAGAACAAGGAATGGTGTGTAGAGCCCCAATTTTCTATTAGTGAGCTTGCTAACTAAACACAACACACATCCCTTTACATATCGAGTCACAACATTTTTCACGTGAGGCCAATAACAAAACCTTTGCAAATGACACAAATTTTTCCCTACACCAAAATGACCTGATAGAAGAGAGGTATGTTCCTGTTTGATTACATGTATTCTTTCATTGGTGGAGATACAAAGTTTTCCAAGGTGGCACAACAAATTTCCCTCAAACGGTAATTTTCCATCTGTGATCCATGATTCATCTTTGCATAAATATCAAAATTTGAGTAAACCATGACAATGAACCGCACTTCTTGGTTCGAAATGCGTCGACAAATGAATTTTGATGTGATTATCGCCGAAACCCTATCTCAAAAATTAGATATGGATCACAGAAGCCTCAATTCATAATTAATTCTTTTGATCTCACAACCATGAGAATGCACCCTTTGCTGGAATTGATCAATCTCTTCATCTAACTTGCACTTACAATACTGGCGCTGATTTTGGCATGATGAGCTCTAACAATGTATTCCACCTCATCTTTCATAAGATGATACTTGTTTTCATGGTGAAAGAATATTGATTTCATGTCATAAAAATATGGAATCCCCAATACAATACCACAGATATCCAAGGGTACAACAAAAATATTAACCTCATCTACTAGTTTGGATGCAATCACAAATCTGGCTCTACACTGCTTGGTTACATGTAATTTTTCTTTATCACACACCTAACCAAGAGGGTAAGGTTTCGGATGAGGCTTGGTCTCTAATCCTAACATTTTAACTAAGGATTCTAAAATCAAATTTGCTTGTGATCCCAGATCAAACAAGGTTTCCACTTTAATATGTTTCATTATGACTCTAATGTGGAACAATTCAATTCTCTTCTATTCATTAACAAGAGGCTCATTTGAAGAAATTGTACTTGCATGCAATTCAAAATTTTCATTAGCATGAAGAGAAAGAGTACCTTGTGTTCCCACTGTTGTGATAGTGTCTCATCACCGGAATCGGATCCAAGGTCCTGTTGCATAGTTGCATTAGGGGAGTTTTGAGGTCTAAAATGGGCCTCCTATGGAAATTATAAAATAATAGTGGAAATAATAATACAATATTAGATTAAATCATCAAATTTTAGAGGGGAAAAAGAAAAAAGAAAAAAAAATCAACTCATATTTTCAAATTATCTCCATATGGGTTTGCTCAAATTTTGAGCGGAAACACTCATTGGATGAAAAATTTGATTCCTCATCCAAGGAGTACCCATGTTGCATACTTTTGATTGACCTTTCTACACAAAAAATGAGAAATACATGAAAAACATGATTGCAATCATGTTTTTTCATGTATTTGTCATTTTTCGTGTAGCGGGGTTCATGGAAAGTATGCAACATGGGTACTCCTTGGATGAAGAATTAAATTTTCCATCCAATGAGTACTCTCGCTCGAAATTTGAGTAAAACGTTAAGGATATAAGTTGAAAATACGAGTTGAAAAAATACTTTTATTATTTTATTATTTTTTAATCTTTTTACTTTTTTACTCCAAAAATGGTGAACCATCCCCCATGGTTGACATCATCATCTTGAATCCTATTAGTTCTTATAAAGTTTATTTGGTTGTACATTTTTCTTAGGAGGCCCATTTTACACCTCAAAATCCCCCCAATGCCATTGTCTTTTGCTTGTTCCTCCCACCATATATCTTTGGCTTCAACTCCAAATGTAAATTCCAACAATTTTCATCATCATGGCCTTCCTTCTTGCAATGTGTGAAAGATGGCTTTTCTCCTTCCTCATTCTTGGTTGTAGTTGCCTTCTTGTCCTTTACCTTGCCTTTTCCTTTTAACTTTCCATTATGAGGTTTGAAAGATGATTTCTTTGGTTTCTCTTCTTTATCATTATTTCCCCTGCTTTCAAGGTGAATGGCCTTCACACTGGCTGCATCATAGTAGTAGGCTCAATAATAACAAAGAATGTCTGATCTAACTATGTAAAGCACCAATATACTTTGTTATAGTTTCAGATGAATCAAGTGAAATTCCCAAATTCAATGCTTCTTTTCTAAACTCTTCTGTGAAGATTTGTATATTTTGACCCCTTCCTTGCCTTAAATATTTCCATTCCATTAAAGCCTTTTGTCAATAACCCAAAGGAAAAAACTGATATTTTAATGCAGAAACAAAATTGGACAAAGAAGAAAGGAGATTACCCAAGTTTTTGTTGCCTTTCTGGAACTTGCTCTCCCACCAAACAAAAGTAGTGCCACTCAACCAAAGATATGTTAATTGGATCTTTGCCTCATCTTCCTCGATCTGGTGAACCCGATAATAAAACTTGATCTATCTAATCTAATTTTTTAGTTTCTGTGCATTACATTCTCCATTATATGTGGGAAAATCTAACTTTACATCTAGCTTAAAAAATGGCTTCTTAGATGTATTCCTATGATGCATGTTAGAGTGATGAGAAGAATAAGAAGAAGAATTGTCACTAGAGGATGGAAAGGGGGGTTCGTGAGGCTCTCCTCTTCCACCTTCATGATTTACCAATGCATGGTCATCTGGATCTTTCTTCTTAGGCTTGAGTGTCTTCTCATACTCTACAAATAACTTGTCAACTTTCTTTGCCATGGTGAAGAAGATCTTGTGATAACTTCGCTCTTCCTCCATTCGAGCTTTCTCATCTGCCATGTTTCATCTTCGCAGTGGATGCGCCATTTCGGAATCAAAGTATTTAAGTTTTCCTTCACCTCTTTGTAGTTGTTCCTCGTTAGAATTCACTCATGCAACTCACATCAAGAAGAACTACTTTGATACCAAGCTTGATCTAGATATTTTAACTTCAAGGATGCATATAGAGTTGCATATAAAAGAGCATGTTTACCAAGTAACTTAACACATGAAAAAGAAGTGGAAATCAGAAAGCAACCATGATATCAAAGGGACAAAAACAATTTGATTACAGAGTTCACCCAATGTGTGCTACATCTCTAGGCCTTGCTCAAAGTGTGGAGGCCTTCTTTCATTAAGTGGCAACAAAGAAATGAATTAAAATAAATTTTACATAAATGACCCTTATACCTCCAATCTTTATCATGGATGAAAAATGCAGAGCTTAGATGCAGAAATGAACATCACCATTGGATTCGTGGCACAAAATCTTATAAAAATGACTATTAATTGGTCAAATTCTGGAAAAGTGACCTCTGGAGCTCTAAGGAATCTTTAGATTCCCTCAAGATTCCTTGCAATAATATTCTCCCAAGATTCCTCCAAAATCTTTCTAGGCTTCAGTACCCTCTTGGGCACAGTTCTGGCTTGGGTGCTCCTAGTTCTACCTGCACAATGATCTGCTCTGTCCCGGTTCCATCACTGCTCATCCCTTTTTCGAATGTCAAGATGTGATGTATATAAACAATGAGGCGAAGCCACCAATGTGGGGTTGTTGGCCCGTTGGTGATGGTGGCAGATGGTATGGGGGTGAATCGGGTTAAAATCTTGCTCTCCCCAAATATAATGTGTTTCATTTTGTGTAATGGCATGGGTCGTCATATGTTGTAACGATGTTTTTGTTTGGTAGCAATGTTAAACATGAGACCGCTAGTTTGGTGAGTCGACCCATCGGGTCGAGTGGGTTTGAATCTTGTTAGTCTTACCTATATGGTACCATTGTTCCAAAGTATTATATATATACATAGTGTGACTCGGCTGGGGCCCAGTTGACCAAGTTTGACCGTCAGCCAATCGACCTTTTTTCAGGGTCACTGGGCAAATTAAAGAGGCGATAAATTCACCTTTCTTGACTGCCATTTTTTGTGTGCCATCCCTTTGATAAATTGTTGCCTCGTTACTAACTCCGAGTTTCCCTAGTTTGACCAAAACTTTGACCAGCTATATCTTGAGCATACAAACTCGGATTTGAGTGTCATTCACACCATTGGAATCAGGGCAATGAACACTATGATTTGGTCCTAGTTTCTCTTCGATCTGATGACTTTGATTTTTGAGCTATTTTCAAGGCCACTTCTATTTTTGGAGCCACCAAGATCATATATGCATTGGCATGAGCATGAACCTCATTGAGTGTGATCGTAACCTCCCCTCACAAATTTGTGATCGACAATTGTTGAAGGGCTACATGTAGAGCTCAGTGTGATTGCATTGTTGTTGATATTGTCACTAGTATGGTCACGTTATGGATGAAGTTATTGGCAAAGAGTAAGCCATAATGCCATGAGTGAGGTCGTGGTGGTGCTTTAGAGGCTGGTCATGAGCCCATGTGTTAATGTGGAGGTGACTATAGTCCTTGGAGTAATTACATGAGCGTCGAGGTTGGAATATTATGAGCTGGAAGGTGGAACCAAGGTCGAGTTATGAGGAGCTCATTAATGCACCAACATGTTGAGACCCAAAGATGACCACAACCATTGGATGGATGTGTTATCAACCGCCATTTATTTCAGGCAGAAATTTCATGTTGTTTGTGTAATTCCTAGACTCGAAAACATCTTTGTCATCTAAATCAATATCCAACCATTGATTGATTGCATATTTGGTCGTGGGGTCAGGTTATAAGGGGCCTATGTATTATTACATTGTAACATAAATATATATATATATATATATATATATATATAACTTGTCAATTGATTATGTGCTTGGTAGGTGGGGTTAGGCTTAATAAAAGCTAATTAAATTCCATCATTGTAATGTGTGAAGATGACCACAACCATTGGATGGATGTGTTCTCAATCTCCATTTATTTCGGGCAAAAACTTCACGTTGTCTGTGCAAGTCTTAGACTCGAAAACATCTTCGTCGTCTGAATCAATACCTTCCAACCATTGATTGATCACATATTTGGTCGTGGGGTCAGGTTATAAGGGGACTATGTATTATTATATTGTAAAATAAATAAATATATATATATATATATATAGATATATATATATATATATATATATATATATATATATATATAACTTGACGATTGATTATGTACTTGGTAGGTGGGGTTAGGTTGAATAAAAGTTAATTAAATTTAATCGTTGTAATGTGTGTCGCATTGCAATGTTGGACACTATAGGGTTGTATGACCTGGAGAACATGTGGAGGGGTCATGAGAGGACCCATGTTATATATATATATATATATATATATATATATATATATATATATATATAGTAACCTTATATGAAAGTTGAGAAGTAGGGTTATGCTCTGTGTAAATATGAATTAAATTCTATTTTATTTACATTGTTGTAATATATTGTTGTAGCGGTTACAACCACCCTCAAAACTTTTCCTATGCTTCGATTTTGGAGCCTTCCTTCTTAACCATATCATCTCATCTTGCATTGATCTAGGTATTCATGATTCGACTGAGACTTCTCTTTTCAGCTTGGATTTTGTTTCTTTTCTTAGTTGATTTTCCAACTCACAAGCTGATCTCTTGACCTGGTCCCACAGTAGTTTTGGGCTTTCCCCAGAAACTGCCTAACTCTTGAAGGGAACTAGCCTTGTTGTTGGAAATTTTGTAGTCCTAACTGCCAGTGAAACTTGAGGTCATAAAATGCACAGTCAAGAGGGGTCAGCCCAACATAGAGCCCAGAAATTGTGCAACCATCACTGAGCTCAGAAACTACGCAGTGCATTGAGCCGAAAAGTACCTAGTTCCCGAAACTACAATGTCTTTCCCAATAGTGTGCATGGAAATTTTCCCTGGAAAAAGAAAAAAGAAAAAAAGAAAAAAGTATCCCTAAAAAATAGGGATCTATTTTAGCATCTTGGAGGAGGAACTTGGCCTATTTTTAGACACTTCTGGCAAGTGTCACTTTTTCCTTGATTTTAGGCATGTGCATCATAAGCCCTAATTTGTCCAAATCTATTTAATCAACACTGCTAGAGCTCATTTTCACACTCGATATTGGATCTATAACATTCTCGAGGAGATCAAGGAACCTTCGGTGCAATTGTCATTGCTTTTCCAGGTGAGTTTTTCTTTTGTCATCTTTTGCCACTTTTTCTAGCGATTTTTGTTGTTTGGCTTGTGTAAGTGTTGTATCACTTGTTTCTTTGCATGGCTACTAGATTTTTAACTTGCATTAACTTGTAGAAGTTTCGTTTCAATTTATATATTGCCTTTCCCAAGTGTCGCATGATTTTTCTTGTTTTTACATGAATGGTCGTCATTGAGGTGACTCTCTTCACATTCTTAGTTTTCCTTTTGTTTAATCAATTGTTGTACTTGATTTACATGCATCCATATACACTTAGTCAAATATGCACTCAACTTCGAACTATCTTTTAGATCTACTTATTTTTCACACTCCCTTGGGCAAATCTGGGTTCCCTTGTCCGAATCTCACTATGCACAACTTGCAATACGCAATCTAGAGACTCAAGCCTCTGGCTTGGTCTCTGGAATTGCACAAAGTAAGACCTAGGGGATCCAACTACGCATTGCATAGTTCCAGGAGCCACTCTCCCAACTTGGCCACTGATACTATGAAATTCATAGTCTCTCCTAGGCCTTAGCCTAGGCTTACTGTGCATTGCACAGTTCGAGTCATCAGGCTTCTCCCTTGACTCCTAGGACTGTGCAATGCACACTTCCAAAAGGCAGTCAATCACCCATGTTAGTCAAAACTACATAATCCTTCCCATGAAGAGCCCGACTCACTGCTTGAACTTGTCTTGAAGTTGTTTCGCTTTTGAACTGACATTTTCTTTCCATGAGTGTCCTCTTTGTCCCACAGGTACGATAGTTGTTGAGCATATCTCTTGCAATCATAGTTGATATGGCATATAAGAGAGCTGCATCAGAGGAAACCATCAAGAGTAGTATTACGTAAGTAGTTGAGCAGATATCAGTTGATTTACCAGTGTATGTAGATACTGAGCTGTTTATTGAGAAGGGAACAACACTAACATGGAAATAGATGAAAGACACTTTTGCAAAAGATTTTGAGGTATATTTGGAGGATCGATAGGTTTATTTTAGTATCCAACAGTCAAGGTTATACAAGGTTTCATGTAGGCACCCTGCATTCCCATGTGCGGACATCATCAGCTGGATTGTGATCTCACATACATATGACTAGACTATGATATTGAGGAATGTCAATGAGAAGATGCTTGCCACCTTTAGGGAAGAAGACTTTCAATAGATGAATCAATTGCCCAAGCTAGTGAAGTGCATGGACTCACTCTTTTATGCCACCCATAGCTATGTGAACAAAAGAGACATTTTCAAGTGCTAGGTGAAAGAACCATCGAAGTTTAGATAGACACCCACACATGTTTACAAGACAAAGTCCCTCAAGAAGGCTTACCAATTCTTGATCATCTTTGTTTGCAAAATATATGGTCAAGAGAGCACAAAAACCTTCCCTGAAGAGTGGGCAGTCTTACTGGACAAGTTGGTGAATGACGGGAGGCCATTCAACTGGTCAGATTTGTTGGCTCAACAGTTAAAGAAACATGTAGCTAAGGCTAAAAATACGCCCAAGAATGAGCAAGAAAGGTTTTATATGTCTACATACTTACTGGATGCGATCTATGCACAACACTTGTTTCCTAGCATGCACTGGACATGGAAACTACAAGAGACTACCGTGAACATCTATTGCAAGTTTCTTTCTGACTGTAGTTATTGAGGAGTGATGGAAAGGATAATTTCCCTCTTTATTGTCCCATTATACAAGCTTATATTAGAGCAAGATCCACCTTGGATGTCCCGAGAAGCAATGGAGGTGATAGTAGACATTGTAGATTGGTATGCCTCACCAGGTGGCACCTTCATCAGAGTGTTTGGTGGAGATAAACCTCTGCATGTGTTACCAAGGTATGCCACTGACAAACTGATCATGCAAGAAGTATCATACCACCTCGCTTGATCTAGGTGGATCTCTAAAAAGTACTAGTGGCATGGTAAGAAGGCTCAAAACTCAAAGTGGTAGAAACTTTATAATTTTAGCATCGGATCGAAGTGCTCATCATCTTGATTCCAACGATGTAAACGAAACTCAAATCTGAGTTCATATGAAGAAGTTATAGCAAGTCAAAGTTCAAGTTTGACTTGGAGATGTAGCAGAAGGAAGTGACATGGAAAAACTCTCAGCGAATGGGGAAGCATACAGTAGCAGGCCACCATTGGTCTCGCATATTGCAGAGAGCAGAAGGAAGAGGTCATAGTTTAAGAAAATAGGCTGCATCACTACCGAGTTGCGATTTGTGATATTGTAATCGCAGATCAAAGGCAGTCAGAGTTAAAGAGTTGACCCCAATCAAGTCAGGGTTGCGATTTGTGATATCACAATCGCAGTTTGCAAAGGGGAAGCAGTCGCATATTGTACCAAAATTTGTTCCCATTGATTATGATTTGCAATGTGAGCTTCTAGAAGAGGAATAGAATTTCTGCAAGGTATTCTACAATATGGCAGAGAAAGTGGACAAGTTGTTTTCAGAGTATGAGAAGGCACTTGGGCATGAGAAGCAAGATGTCGATGAAAATAGATCATAAAATCATGAAGGTGATGGAGAAGAGCCTCCTCCCTCTCCTTCTTCAAGTGATATTTCTCATCACTCTAATCGCGATTCCAAACATACATCTAAGAAACCATTCTTCAGGCTAGATGTAAAGTTTGACCTGCCCATGTACAATGGAGAGCATAGTGTAGAAAAAATTAATAATTGGATAAGACAGATAGAGGTATACTATTGGATTTAATAGATCAAATAATATGAGGCAAAGGTCTAGTTAGAATCTCTTCAGTTGAGTGGAACTGCTCTCGTTTTGTGTGAGAGCAAGTTGCAGAAGGGAAACAACAAGTCAGGTAACCTTCTTTCCTCTTGGTTTAGTTTTATTTCTGCATTGAGAGACCAATTGTACCCTTTGGGTTATAAACAAAAGGCACTAATGGAATGGAAATATCTAAGGCAGGGTAAAGGCCAAAATGTGAAAAGCTTCACTGAATAATTTTGGAAACAAGCATTGAATTTGGGCATCTCATTAGATTCGCTCGAGACTGTAACTAAGTATGGTGGTGCGCTACATAGTTACATAAGACACTCACTGTATTTTTTGATCCTACTACGATTGATGTGGCCAGCGTAAAGGCCATTCATCTTGAAATTCGTGGCAAGAATGATAGAGATGATCAAACCAAGAAAACATCGTTCAAACCTTAGCATGGAAAATTCCAAAAGAAAGTCAAGGGGAAGGATAAGAAGACTGTCGCAACCAAGAAAGGGGATAGAGCAACACCATCTTGCATGCATTGTAAGAGAGAAGGTCATGACGAGGACCATTGTTGGAAGCTTCATCTGGAGCTGAGACCAAAGAGAATCAACAGAAAGGGGAAGTAGAAGACATTGGAAATAGCACTGCAAGACCGTGGATCAGATTATGACGATTAAACATTGATCATAGTCATGGGTGCAAAAGGTACTCCTTTTGTTAGTACTAATTCTAACTCAATTGCAAGTACTAGCTATTTGAATAAGCTTCGAAGTAATGAGTGGAAGAGAATTGAACTATTCCACATCAGGGTTATTATAAAACACACAAAGGTGGAAACTTTGTTCAATTTAGGTTCCCAAGAAAATTTAATCTCATAGTCATTAGTGAAAAAGTTAGGCCTCGAAACTAAGCCTCATCCGAGTCCACACCCACTTGGTTGGATAAGGGATAAAGAAAATTTACAAGTAACCAAGTAGTGTAGGGCCAGGTTTGTTATTGCTTCCAAATTAGTTGATGAGGTAGAGTTAGATGTTGTGCCTTTGGATATCTGTGGAATTATCTTGCAAAGTTTGTATCTATATGATAGAAAGGAAGTTTTCTTTCGGCATGAAAATAAATACCACCTCATGAAGGAATGGGGTGGAATATATAGTCAGAGCTCATCATACAAAAGTTAGTGCTAGTGTTGTAAGTGCGGGATAGATTAAACAACTAGTTAATTCTAGTAAAGGGTGCCTTCTCATGGTGGTGAGAGCAAAAGAGGCCGAGACAGCTAACACTTTCAAAAGTTGTGTCCCTGATCATAAGAAAGAATTGTTTGAAATTATTTCTAACTATGATGGATTGTTTCAGGAACCGAGAGGATTTCCCCCAAAACGGGAAATGCAACATGAGATCCATTTACAATAGGATGCTCCTTTACCAAATATTGGCATGTAAAGGATGACTTCTATCGAGATGGAGGAGATCAAGAAATAGGTGCAAGAGTTGCTAAATCAATGGGTCATCAGATCGAGTTCTTCTCCGTGCAGCTCACCATTGTGTTTGTGCCAAATAAAGATGTGACATGGAGAATGTGTATAGACTACAGGGTGCTAAATAAAATTATGGTGAAGAATTGATACCCTCTCCCTCGCATTGATGAATTATTAGATCAGTTGAAAAATGTTGTCTATTTTACAAAACCGGATTTATGTAGTGGATATCACCAGGTTAGAGTGGCAGAAAATTCAAAACCAAACAAGGGTTGTTTGAATGGATGGTGATGCCATTCGAACTGTGCAATGCTCTGACCACGTTTATGAGGGTAATAAATGATCTATTTAGGCATTTTCTTGATAATTTTGTGCTTATATATCTAGATGATATTCTTGTTTATAGTAGGACATGGGATGAACATGTATCTCATGTGAAGAAAGTTCTTGATGTTCTCAAAAATGACAAACTGTATGTAAAAGTGTCAAAGTGTGAGTTTGGGAAGACCTATCTAGTTTTTCTAGGTCACATAGTCGGTAATGGGAAACTGAAAATAGATCCATATAAAGTAGATGTGATTATGAAGTGGCCTGAGCCCACAAATGTTACAGAGGTCATAAGCTTTTTGGGTGTGGTACAGTATTGGAGAAGGTTCATTGTGAATTTCTCTGTTATCGTAGCCTCATTACATGCATTGACAAGCGTGAGGTAGGCCCTTCAATGGGGAAGAAAGCAACAGAAATCCTTCAACATGCTGAAAGAGAAGATCAGCACAGGACCAGTGCTATCCTTACTAGACCTTTAGTTGCCTTTTGAGATTGAAACAGAAGTTGACGGATATGCAATGGGCACTATATTGATGCAACAAAGGAAGCCCGTATGTTACCATTCAGAGACTTTCTCCTAGGCTGTTTTGAATTATCCCATGTATGACAGGGAGTTGAACACCTTGGTTCAGAGTGTAAAGAAGTGGAAACACTACATGATTGGCAAGGAGACCATCATTCATATGGATCATTAGCCCTTGCAGTACCTTCAGTCATAGACCAAGCTTCAACAAGACCATCATTTCAGATGGATGGGATTCCTCCAGCAGTTTCATATGGTAATAAAATAAAAGAAGGGTGCCAGTAACAAAGTAGCAGATATGCTTTCTCTCCCTCCTATTTCTGCATCTATAGTTTTTCAAAATACTTCTTTATCATTAGAAAGTTATGTTGAACAATATGCTAATGATGATGATTTTAAAGAGATTTATGCAAAACTGACTCATGGATCACAGGTGGACAATTATTATTTGCAGGGAAAACTATTGTATCACCTAGGAAAATTGTGTATACCCATTGATGAAAGGGTACATGTAATCTGAGTGTCTCATACCTCTCTTGTGTCTGGTCATTTTGGGATTGAAAAAAATTTATGTCATTTAGAGAGGTTTTGTTTTTGGCCTCATATGAAAAACATCGTGACTCGTTTTGTAAAGGGTTGTGTGTTGTGTTCTATTTCAAATCCCTCTAATAGAAAACTGGGGATATACACACCACTCCCTATTCTGAGTCGACCATGGGAAAGTGTCTCCATGGATTTTGTAGGTGGTTTACCTATGTCTAGGAAAGCTCACAACTATTTCTATGTCGTCGTGGATCATTTTAGTAAAATGTGTATTTTAATGCCTTGTAAAAGAAGGTTACTATTGAGCAGACTGCTTATCTTTTCTTTCAGCAGGTTTCGGTCCATTTTGGGTTTCCCACATCTATTGTGTCAGATCGAGACTCTCGCTTTCTTGGAGATTTTTGGACCAACTTGTGGAGAATGATGGACACTAAGATGAAAAGAAGTATGGAATTTCATCCATAGACCGATGGGAAAAAAAAGGTCATCAAATACATCGTGGTACACTTGTTACGAGGTTATTGTGGAAAACATCCCAAGTTGTGGGATGAACAGATTCCTTATGTGTAGCATGCATATAATTGAGCAACACATTCATCCACACAGAGCTCACTGTTCGAGAAATTTTTTGGCTATCTACCAATGGATCCCTTAGACATGGTCTTTGGGACATATGTGGATGGCAATGGATGATATGATAGGGACAAATCAAGGAAGTTTATGCAGTGGTTATACGTGATTCATTAGGCAATACAGGAGCAGTTGGAGAAGAGTCAGGCTCAATATAAAGCTCAACATGATAAGCACCGATTTGACCATCAGGTTCAAGTTGGGGACAAGGTATGGCTCCACATCAGCAAGGATAGAATGAAGGGAGAAGGGAAGAAGTTGAGACCCATTCAATATGGTCCCTTCACCATATTAGAAAAGATTGGAGATAATGCTTTTCGTCTTGACTTGCCCGCTTATATGCAAATGTACTTAGTAGTAAATGTTGAAAACCTGAAGCTTTATGAATCTCCGTTGATTATGGATACTGAAGAGGTTGCATAGATTCCTACAGTGGATGATTTTGCACTAGAGTTGTCGGGCGGATGAATCGTTCTTGCGGACAGGACCGATCTCCCTAGTATCTAATGATATCTAGCGACAAGCAAACCAAACAAATTCTATCTTTCTCTAAATATGCAATTTATAAATAAAGGCTAATAGATGTTTTAGGCCTACCTTGGGTCCAGTGCTAGTTTGTGGAAGCCACGCTCCGTTGATCCAAATGAGCTCCCTTTTAAAGAATCTGAAAACACAAACAAGCACACATATTAAATAGCACCAACATAGCCAATATAATAAAGCATATTTATCATGATGATCAAGGAATTCATGAAATAAATCATAGAAGACAATTTATTGAGAAAAATGAATCTGATTGTATTAACTTTAATCAAAGAAGAACTTTACAACCTTGGTGCCTTGATGTTGTACAAGCTCCTCCCAGGGTCCAACAAGAATCTCCTCTACTTTGACAAGTTTCACTCTCTTCCCAAAGAAGCCAAAAGGTATGTAATCTCTCCTCTCAAGCTTAACTAGGAAGTCTCAATTCCAACAGCATTTACCCTCAAAAATGTTCATCTTTCAACCTCCCTAGCAACCAGCCCAATGCCTCAATTTATAGTGCAGAGGGGTGATGTTACTAGGTCCACCTTCAAAGGGATAGAGCCCTCCTTCAAAGGGATAAGCTCTTCTCATCAATGGGTTAGCTCCTTTAGTTATGGGATGCATGAACCACCTAGGAGCGAACCATCCACGTCAAGATTCCTTCTAGAAGCATTCAGAATTAACCCAAAGTGAGTTTTTAAGAATAAACTTGCACCTTTTTGACTTTCACAGTGGTCCGCACCCACTCCTTTAGAGACAGAGCGGGCAGGTCCGTAGGTAACATGACCAAGGGGTGCGGGACCGTAGGTAATGGTAAGAGAAAGTGCAGAACTAGAGTTTTATAGATTTTCAAAAACTTTCTCTCATTTTTAAAGCTTGACATGAAGAGCTGAGGTTTGAGACTTGCAAAGGAGGACAGTATGAGTGGTGATAGACTCACACTGACTGCAAAAAAGTCAAGGTGACAATATTTTGTGTAACAGATTGCTCCCTAAAGTGCGAAGTCTGTAGTAGATGAGGATTTCATTTATCATCTAAGAAGATTAAAGTACTTTATCATTTTGAGGATCATATTGTGGAGAGCCTGGCTGGAACCTGTAAAAACATTCAATACAAATATATATATGAGATCGTATCATCGTTGAGGTAGGCATTCCCATACTCAGATCAAAACTGACTAGAAAACTAACTAAACTACTCTGATATAGGAATGATCTTGCAATACATCACAAGTATAGACACATGTAGACACAGTATGGACGCAGCCATCTGTTTATGAATAGTCCACTGTATAATGAATACAAAATTCCTCGCAGCCTAGATGGTGGAAACTAGATCTAGGGTCTTGATTTCTACTTCCCGAAATAGTACGATTCTATCCATGTGAATGAATGTGTCGAAGTTGAACATGGTAGAAACCACTTGATTACCAGTCAATGATGTAAACTGTTAACAAGTGTGAGAGAAACCACCAGTAATGTCAATGGCTCTCAAAGTACTCAGTACAATCCATGAAATGCGAATAGATGTGTTGATGTCGAACATGTCATGGAATCCTTTGATTGAAGGTCAATGATGCAACCTATCGTCGAAGGTGAGAAACCTTCCATTGAGGCATGCAGATCCCAAGGTACTGACGATTTCTAGATCATCTTTCTAGATAATGAGCTGAAGTCGATAGAAAGCGATCCGTCGTAGGCAAGCCCACAACACGAAATCATAGATCAAGTTTGAAGAAATATAGTTGCAAGGACTGACTCAGGGATGGTCAAGATGGATGACAGATATTTTGCAGATGAATGGTTTATTTGCACTGACCTCTTGAACACATAACAACACTGCAGATGGTTTGGTGACAATTGACCTAAAGCTAATATCTAGAAACCGGCTGAAAACTTTCAATATGGTTTGATTAACTGTTAGGCAAAGGATTTCGTAACCCAGGTGAACAGAAAGTGTTATGTTCAAGAGTGGTTAAATGTTTTTCTGAGACACAAAGTATGACAAACAGGTTCATTTTTCTCTCTTTTCCCCCACCATTTCTGGCAAGTACCTCTTTATTTTTGACAAGCTTGAGAAGGATAACATTTGCTTGATTATAAGCTCATTCTTCGGATGAGTCCAACTTAGTTTAAATTCAAACCCTAAGAAGCAGTGGTTTGTTCCTGTTTGTAATTGAACAGGTCCTTTACTGTTAAATTTTAACGAGTCCAGTATAGGAGAAACTCAGCGTTTTTCAATTTTAGGGAGTCTGAAATAACTTAAGAAAACTCCATGGTTGTCCTTTTTGGTAAATTTGTGTCTCCCAAGCCAGAAAAAGTATAAAATAATACTTGAGAGAACCGCTTGACCATTACAATCAAGGAGTACTTTTCATAATTAGTGTCTCTGATCCGAAAAAGTAAAAAAGCGATCAATGACACATCGTTTTATAACCAATATCGAATTTGAAACGACAAAAATCCGGCAATCGTTTCTTGTTTTTACAGTCAGAAAAGAGCTATAAGTAGACCATCTTTTTAATTCCGTTTTAACGAGCTTAAAAAGAAAAACCCGGCAAACTTTTCATATTTTAGGAGTTAGAAAAGAGCTTAAAGGTGACTCTGATGTTTTTTGTCAAAAATGATCAATTTTGCCTAAAAATCCGTTATCCTGCACAAAAACTCAAACATTACTCATTCCTGTTTAAAATAAATAAAAATGCTTCAAATTTTACCTCTTTAAAGTGAAAAATAAACAAATTAAAAATTCATTTATTAAAAAAAGCTTATAAAAAGGGCTTTTGTAAATTCATTTTTGCCATTTGACTTCAGAGTGAGAAAAGAGAGCTTTTGGTAAGAAACTTCCCGTGAAGATTGCGGAAAATCCGTCCGTTGGAATCGAACACTGTCACCTATAGGTAATCCACATCATCTTACTCTTGCATTTCAACCATTTGAAATTTTTTTTTAGGGTTTTATTTTCATTTTTAGAAAATATTTAGGTTAAAAGACCATGCGCGGGGGTCTGCAGGCAATATAGGAAACCTGCGGACCCCGACTTTTCCGTAGAAGGAAAAAAGTCAGGGGCCTGCACCTTCTGTTAAGATAGAGTGCGGACCTATGCATTGTCTCTAACCTAGAGAGTGCAGTCCCCGCGGCATAGGTTTTCAAACATAAATTTTTCAAATTCCGCCCAAAAACTTTGGTTTAAAATATTTTAATCCACCTTTTCTTTGAATGTAGGGTATACACCATGCTTGACTGGTGGGAACGGGATCACGAGGATGTGGACCTCGCTGCGATTAATCATCAACCTTCGATTGATGCATTGAAGGTGTTAGTGTCAGTCTTTCCAGCCTTCCTCCAGTGATCAAATATGCTCTTACAAAGTGGTCTCAAAGTGTCAAGGTCAAATTTTGTCATTTCAGTGAGTCTTCAAGCAAAATTTGGTCACTAGGCATTAGGTCTAGGGTTTGCTTTCACTCCTTCTAAAGTTGTCCAAATGTTGGTCCATGTCATCATTCAACTGAGTCTATCATCATTCATGTCAGGTTCCGTTGGGTCATTTTACACCTTGTTCATGCTTCAGTTGCGCCTAGGCAAGGTTCATTTCCCTCTCCTAGGGTTTTGGAGGTAGATTCTCTTGGAGGGTCAAATCATCGGAAAAATTTGTATCGTGATGTTCATACACCTTCCCCTATCATTAATGTACCTTATTAAACACTTCCCATCACCGAGATCCCCCAAATTCCTCATTTTTGCACAAACCCTAGTTTCTTGCCACAACTTGGCAATTTTCTAGGCTAGGCCTGTGTTTTGCCCTTTTGGACCCCTTCCCCTCGCTCGATCTCTAATATTCCACTTTCCCCTACTTCCTAACATACCTCCCTACTTCCAAAAATTTCCCCAAGAATTTAGAAACCTCTTATCCCCTTCATTTCGCTTCATTTCGACAAAATCCCTTGTTTCACACATCGGGATAGGTTTTACTTACATGATGCTTCTGAGCAATAAAAAATGAATTTGGGAAAACTGAGAGAGGTTTTTGTCCAAAACATGCCAAGGAAGAAAAACCTCCTTCACTTTTTACACAGGTGTCATGGTTTTAGAGAAATGTCAAAAATACCGTTGCCTTAGGAGAATCGAATGCACCTCTGAAGTGACCTTGGGAAAATCAAGTTTTCGTCTAGCTTGGTTGGAAAAATGATTTTTTTGATGATTCAAATGATAACTAGACACAAAGATATTTCCAATGAGCTATCATGAACTCAATTTGGAGTTGAGTAAGGCATTCAAAAGTTGACTGCAACAGCACTCTGCCTTGAGGCAGCCTCATTTGGCACATTTCGACCAATCTTGGGAGATTTGATTTTTGACAAGGCAAATGAACTCCAAATTGAAAAATTCCAGCTGTGTTGGAAAGTAGACTCAAAGACCTTTTCAAGGAGCTATCCTGCGCCCGATTTTGACACTGGGACGGCCTCCAAACGCCTCCTGCAAAATGAACTATGTAGCTGGGTGCGTGCTACGCATCAGGGTGGGCGCGCTACGCACCAGGGGCGCGCTACGCATCAGCACACTTTTCTCAGTGTAAATTTACTCGTGCGCTACACACCAGGGGCGTGATACGCGTTGGGTGAGGCGCGCTACCCGTTGGGAATTCTGCCCAGAAATTCGCCAACAAGTATTCAACTCCTCTCCTAACTCAAGCAAACCACAGGTAGGCTTCATTTCCATGGCTGGTTCTTGGTTGCAAGATTAATGAGAAAAAATTATGATAGATGTGCCATGAAAATTAAATGTAAAAACCCTAAAGTTGTTGTGTGGATTCAAAGGCCTAGTTTGCTAGGGTTTCAAAATTACATGCTGCCAAGGTTTTCCCACTTTTGTGTTTCCTACCCCTCCCATATTCACCAACATTTTCCCCAATAATTCCTCCTAAAACCCTATATTATTCTCCCTCCAATCCTAAACCCCTCCCTTCTACTACAAACATATTTTTCCTACCCTACCTCATCCTAAACCCTAAAATTTCAAAATCTTCATGCCCCTTCCCTTCCCTAAATTCCTTGTTTTATTTCCATTGTCCCCATTTCCCTAATGTTTCCCCTTTCCTAACAGTTCCCTTGTATATTTGTGTCCCCTTGGTCACAGCATTTTGAGAAAAAGAAAAAGCCTACAGTCAATTTTGCACACAGTTGTATATCAACATATATATATTCGAGCCACCTTGTTTTTAAAGAACATGTCAGAGACCGAAAGTGATTCTCCCTTGAGAGAACAGGAATCCCGGAGGCCTCAGAAAAGTGGCAAACATGTCAGGGAAGAACCAATCAACCTTAGAGAATTGCATGCTTGTCCTCTTGCTATGCAGTGCTTTGAGCATCATGAGTCCAGGCCTATTTTCATTACATATCAGAGAGGCCACAGGGCCTTATTTGCATCTGCACGGTGAGTATTATCTCCACACCAGGTGGAAGGGGTCTCGCCTTCTTCATCAGCACAGCGAGTGTTATCTCCACATCAGGTGGAAGGGGCCTCGCTTTCGACAACAGCACAGGTACAGAAGAGAGGCAAGCAGCCCATGATTGATGAGGGACCATCAGGTGATCCGGACATAGACATCATTGACCTTGACATCTGTTCTCCTAGCTCGGAGCTAAAGGAGATCATTCAACAACAAAAGTCTGAAAATCACTTGTTGCAGCAGAAGTTGGAAATGGCAAATTGGACAATCAAATACTTAGAGCAGCGCAACAAACAGTTAGAGGATGAACACACTCTTGATGAGTTGCGGAGGATCCGAGAAGACCGGAACTTGGCTTGCAAGAGACCCGGTGATTTGACACCTATTGAGCAAGTGTCTATGCTCATTCAGGTGAACACTCATTTAGATAAGTTGCTAGCCAAGGCAAACAGGGACAAAGATATGCTTCGCCACATGAAGAATCATTATTGGGCCTGCATGCATGTGTGTAAAGCGAAAATGAAGGTACTTAAAGGACGATTAGCCAAGGCACTAAAACGGAGGAAAATGCCCGATCCACTTTAGATTTTGGCTGAAGCCTCCTTGAAGGAGCATGGCGCTCAATGATACATCCCCAGCTCAAAATTCAGAAAATTTGGAGCAATTTTGGTCAATTTTGAATTTTTTTATTTTTTTTTTTGCTAAAAATAGGTTTTTGCTCTCAACGCGTAGCGCGCCGCGCGCTACCCTGAAGATGGGGAGGTCCATTTCACAAAAACTCTGCATTTTTGGATTTTTCATGACAAATTACACTTGCTCAGCCACTGCCAAGACATTTCATTGAGGTTTGGGCCCCCAAAAGGTCAAAAAACAAGCAAAAAATGACCTTCTGCCACTTTTTGGACACACAGGAAGCAGTCTTGGGAGATTGCATTTTTGGAGGGGCAAATGGGCACCAAATTGAGAAATTCCACTTGGGCTGGAGATTAGACATCTAGACCTTTCCAACAAGCCCACTTGAGCCTCATTTGGATGTCGGGAAGTGCCCCAAAAGTGGGCTGAAAGGCGCTCTACGCGTAGAGATTTGGCGCGCTATGCATCAGGGAAATTTTCCAGTTTTTCATCTACAGTACAGGACAACGCAGCTATTTGACCAGTTTTTACTTTTCATGGGATTTTTCACCCTCTTTGATGTAATTAATGTATTTTCATGTTGACATGACACTTTTTTACCTATTCTAGAAGATTCATTCATAAAATGGCAAAAAATTAATGAATGAATTGGTTTCCTAGCTTATAGAGGCAAGTTGTTTTGATTGCCTAGATTGTAGTGCTCAGTTTAGAATTGGTTGAAACAGCTCCTAGGATGATGAGCTCGACCCCTAGGGGCAAGGAAATGTGTTATCTTGCCTATATTATGTATCTTCTTACTCATTTTCATGGTTGGACTCTTGAGGGATAAACTTAGACTATATTGTTGGCATTATGGTTCTGGTATGGCTATATGTTACAGACGCTGTACTTGATGGCAACTCCCGTGGCAAGGCTCTCAATTTGTTGAAAATTAAGAAGGACGCAGGAAAGCAGTTCAGAAGGTGCGTACCCGCAGGTACACCATGCAGGGACTGCGTCCAGATACGCAGGGCAGCCGTTCAGGAGGTGCGTCCCCCCAGTGCACACATTTCAAGGCAGAGAAAAGCACACATGGGGTTTCTTATGTTTTACTCTTGGTATTTAGCCGACGGTATTGGGGTATTATGGTGTCGGCTTGTGGTATTGATCCATGTTTTAAGGAAGAGCTTTCCTATATAAAGCAAAGGAGATCATTTGGCTTGTGTATGTTTTTGGTTGAATATCTTATATGGGCTAGATCTGGTCTAGATCTAAACAAGGTGAATCTACTGATGGACCAAGATCTCTTCGGCGCATGTTCAGATCTGTAGAGCTGACTGTCTGGGTTACTTCTGAAGTCTTGAAATCATCTATGCCCGGAGGTACGCAGGTGCAGTAAGGGTTCAGGTGCGTCGGGACGCAGGCGCAGAAGGGTTCAGGTGCGTCCGAGACGCAGTACAGTAACAGGAGATCTGCGTAGGGACGCAGAGCGACTACGGTTCAGGTGCATCCCTGGAGCAAAATAACGCGGCGCGATAGCATTTCTGGGTGCGTCCCTGCAGCAAAGTACGCGGTGCGATAGTGTTTCTAGGTGCGTCCCTGCAGCAACAGGACGCAGTGCAGTTCAAGGAACAGTGCGTGGGAACGCAGTGCAGCAGAAGGATACCTGCGGGTGTACGCAGGAAAGCAGAAGGTGAATTGCGTCGCGACACAGGCCACAGAAGGGAAAACTGCGTCTCTGTTTTAAGATGATCTGTTAATTGAATTTCTCTGTTGATAAGGTGTTCTGGGTTAGTTCTGTTATTGCTGATCTGATAACTGTAGTGGACTGTAACTGTTATATTCTTGATGATCATTTGATGCTTTATGAAAAGAAGTAGGGGGTTGTAGCTCCCTTCCAGGAGAGACTGGAAAACGAGAGAGAGTTGTAGCTCTCTGCAGGTTGCAGCCTGCGTACTGGTAAAGGACTGCACCAGTACAAAACCATTGTAAAAGGAGTTTCTAATTTGAAAGAAGATAGAGACATATTGCAGCAGGTGGTTTTCACCCACATTGGGTTTCCACCTTACATCTTGTGTTCTTTGGTGTGACTATCTATTTTCTTTTGTTCATGCTCATTATTTTATGGTACTGACATGCAAAATAATTCAAAGAACAAATAAAGAAGATTTATTAAAAGAATTATATAATACTGATTCACCCCCCCTCTCAGTATTATTTCCAACAATTGGTATCAGAGCAGGTCCTTCAGAGAAGCTTGATCGCTTGAAGGTAGATCGTTCATCATGAGCAACTACGAGAGAGAAGCATCAATCAGGCCACCGGTTTTTGATGGGACAAACTTCAATTATTGGAAGGTAAGAGTTACTGCCTATCTTCAATCTCTTGGTACAGAAGTTTGGGACATCGTAGAGACAGGCTACGCTTTTCCTTCAGCTACTCCTACAGATGCAGCCGAGAAAAAGAAGTATGAAACAAATGCGAAAGCAGTCAGTACTCTATTAGGATGTATATCTCAATCAGAATTCATGAACGTAATGCACTATAAATCCGCAAAAGAGATATGGGACAAAATTGTCACAAGCTATGAAGGAGATGAACAGGTAAAGCGTGCTAAACTTCATACTCTCAGAATTCAGTATGAGACTCTCAAAATGTATAATGATGAAAGTGTGGCTAACTATTTTCTTCGGGTAGATGAGGTTGTTAATTGTATGAAAAATTTGGGTGAAGAAATAAAAGAGGCTATTGTGGTTGAAAAGGTTCTAAGATCCTTGTCCCCCAAGTTTGAATCTAAAGTATCTGCAATAGAAGAAAAGGAAAATCTACGAATTCTTACTATGTCTCAGCTACATGGAATTCTAACTGCTTATGAAATGAGAAAGGGAGGTCCATCAGACAGAAGAGAAGCTGCTTTCAAGGCATCAGGCAAAGGAGATTATTATGAAGCAAGCCACGTCCCAGAAGAAGAGGAAGAAGAATCAAATTTTGTCAGAAATCTTCAAAGGGGTTCTGGAAGGTTCAGAGGTAAGTTACCTTTTAAATGCTTTGCTTGTGGAAGAGTAGGTCATTATGCTGCAAAATTTCCTTATAAGGATAAAGGAAAGGAACCTGCTAGATGGAACAAGAAACAGAACACAAATAAGAAAAGCTACTACACTCATGAAGATAGTGATGGTCTATCAAATAGTGATGAAGATGAACAAGGTAATGAATATAGGTTGTTAATGGCATTTGAAGATGATGATTATATGGATGCTATAGATGTGGACAACCCTTATGATGAAATTACTAGACTCAAGAGATGTATAGAAGAAAAGAATATGATCATTGATACTCTACAATTTCAAATTGATGAAAAGGAAAAACATCTTGAAAAATTAGAAGGTGAAATTGTTGGTCTTAGAAAAGAGATTGAGAAAACAAAAGCTATTAATCTCAAGTTTGTCAAAGGATCTGAAACTTTGGATGAGATTATCAATGTGCAGCGGTCTCCTCTAAACAAGACAGGTCTGGGCTATAATGGAGAAACTTATCAAGGGCAATCCATTTTAAGGGTGAACAAAAGCAACCAGCCACAGGTAAAATCTTCTCAATTTGGTTCAAGAATAGATGAAAATAGAAACTACAATCAGTTGGCTGGTAGATTCAATAACCGCAGAAGTTTCTTCAATGGACAATGTTTTTCTTGCCATAACTTTGGTCACAAAGCAACTCAATGTGTTGCATATAAAACGATCATGACTAGAGAAGCTCAAAAGCAAAGAAGTATGACAGGGATTACAAAGAGGACCTATAACAACTTTTCAGTTCTTGAAAATGAAGTTGAATGTTCTATTTGCAATAACTTTGGTCATGAAGACTCTGAATGCAGGAGCAGGTTTCAGCAAAAAAAGGAACAAGCCTCAAGCACCAAAACATGGAGAATAAAGGAACCTCAAACAGAAAGATGTGGGATAGCATTTTATGCAGAGGGACAGGAAAATCTATGGTACATTGACAGTGGATGTTCGAAGCACATGACAGGTGATAAAGAAAAACTCGAGTCTTATTCTGCTCTAGAAAAGGGAAAGAAAGTCTCTTTTGGAAATGATACTCCTGCAACTATAAAAGGAAAGGGCATTGCTCAGTTAAAAGAAAAGGTCAAGGCTGGAAATGTTTTGTATGTTGATGGATTGAAGCATAATCTTTTAAGTGTCAGCCAGATGTGTGATCAAAGAACCGAGGTTATATTCAGATCAAATGGATGTCTTGTTCGTGATCTTGATACAGGTAAAACAGTGATCAAAGGCAAAAGAACTCCAAATAATCTGTACATATTTGAAGAAGGACAACAACAATGCTATCTGAGCAAGGATGATGAGCACTAGTTATGGCATCGGAGGTTGGGGCATCTAAGCTTTTCACAAATAAGGAAAGCATGCAAATATCAGGCAGTTCGTGATCTTCCAGATATCAAAATTCCTGACAACACCATATGCAAATCATGTCAGATTGGAAAACAAACCAGAACTAACTTTCCAGAGAAGGAAGGATCAGCTAGCATGCCTCTTGAGCTAGTTCATACAGATACATGCGGTCCATTCAGGAAAAGAACACCTAGAGGAGAAGAATACTTGATATTATTCATTGACGATTTCTCCAGGTTTGTCTGGCTAGGACTTATGAAGCACAAAGATGAAGCATTCGAAAAATTCAAATCCTTCAAAGCCTTGGTTGAAAATGAATCAGGTCACAAAATTAAGTGCCTCAGATCCGACAGAGGTGGGGAGTTTACCTCAAATGAATTTTTCGATTTCTGTGAAGAACATGGGATAAGAAGAGAATTCTCTACAGCTAGAACTCCTCAGCAAAATGGAGTTGTGGAAAGAATGAACAGAACAGTCCAACAAATGGCTCGTGCTATGCTTGATGAATCAGGAACTCCCGCAACTTTCTGGGGTGAAGCTGCACATGCTGCGGTTGTTATTCTCAACAAAACAAATGTCCGGGTGAACAGCACTCAAACTCCTCATGAGCTCTGGAGTGGTAAGACTCCTTCGGTAAAGCACTTCAAAATCTTTGGGAGAAAATGCTATATCAAGAATACTGATGAGCAGCTTGGCAAACTTGAACCTAGAGCAGATGAAGGCATTCTTCTTGGTTACTCTCCACATAGCAAAGCATACAAATGCTACAATAAAAGACTTGGAAGAATTGTTGACATCATTGATGTAGTGGTTGATGAGAAGGGATACATTCCTAGGCAAGTACATCATGAAGAAGATGAAGGCTACCCTCAAAGACAGAATGATTAAGAAGAAGAATCTCAAGAAGAACCTCAAGAAGAACCAGAGGAGCAGACAAGAATAGAAGAAAAGACTCCTTCCAGATATGTTCAGAAGAATCATCCAGAATCTCAGATTATGGGGTAGAAAGAAGCAGGTGTACAAACAAGAAGAACAGTTGCAGAAGCTTCAAGCTATTTGGTGTTACTCTCCTCTACTGAACCACAAAGTGTGAAAGAGGCATGCAAAGATGAATGTTGGGTGAAAGCAATGGATGAAGAACTTGAGCAAATCGAAAAGAACAACACTTGGGAGCTGGTTCCTAGACCAAAGGATAAGAATGTTATCGGAACAAAATGGGTCTTCAAAAACAAATTGAATGAAAATGGAGAAGTAATTAGAAACAAGGCTAGACTTGTTTGTAAAGGGTATGCGCAGCAAGAAGGAATAGACTTTGAAGAAACCTTTGCTCCTGTTGCAAGACTTGAGGCCATCCGAATGTTCCTTGCTCTCTCAAGTTTTCAAAACTTCAAAGTATTTCAAATGGACGTGAAATCAGCCTTTCTGAATGGAGAATTGGAAGAAGAAGTGTACATTGAACAGCCAGATGGGTTCATTCTTGGAAATGATCCAAATCTTGTATGCAGATTGAAAAAGGCTCTCTATGGTCTCAAACAAGCTCCAAGGGCTTGGTACTACCGTTTGGACAAATATCTTCATCAACAAGGTTTTTCAAAAGGATCAGCATATAGCAATCTTTATATAAAAGTTGAAAATGACAAATTGATAATACTTGTTGTGTATGTAGATGACATTATTTTTGGGAGCAATGAAGAAGCGATGAGTCAAAGCTTTGCCTCGGTCATGCAGAAAGAATTTGAAATGTCTTTGCTAGGAGAACTGACATATTTCCTTGGTTTGCAAATCCAACAAAAAGAAGGAGGAATCTTTTTATCTCAAACCAAGTATCTCAAACAGATTTTGAAGAAATATGGTATGGAAGATGCAAAACCAGTATGTACACCCATGGTCACAGGATGTAGCCTCAGTGCAAATGATGAATCTGCAGCAGTACATCAACCAACCTACAGATCTATGATTGGAAGTTTACTTTATTTGACAGGTACCCGCCCAGACATCATGCATGCAGTTGGAATAGTTGGAAGATTTCAGGCAAATCCGAAGGAGACTCATCTTCAGGCAGTGAAGAGAATTTTCAAATATCTTCAAGGGACTCAAAATTATGGCTTATGGTATCCTAGAGATACAGATCTTACACTTCATGCTTATACAGATGCAGATTGGGCCGGAAGCGTGGATGACAGGAAAAGCACAAGTGGTGGTGCGTTCTTTATGGGTTCCAGACTGGTATCTTGGTTCAGCAAGAAACAGAGTTCGATTGCCTTGTCTACAGCTGAAGCGGAATATGTTGCTGCTGCATCTTGTTGCACTCAACTCCTTTGGATGATGCAGACTTTGCAGGATTTTCAAATCACTTGTACACCACCAATCCCCATCTTATGTGATAACACAAGTGCAATCAGCATCTCAAAGAATCCTGTTATGCATTCAAAAACCAAGCACATACCAATCAAGTATCATTTTCTCCGGGAACAAGTGCTTGAACAGAAGGTCAAGTTGGAGTATGTTCCTTCTAAGGAACAAGTTGCTGATATTCTCACCAAACCATTGCCCAGGGACACTTTTGAATACCTCAGGCAAAAGCTGGGGGTTGTTGATGCATCATCTTATTCTTGAACCTTTCTGATTGATGGTACAGGTTCAGGGGGAGCATATAATGCATTGTTGGCATTATGGAGGATGGTCAGAAGGAGATCTTGGAAATAGCTGCAATATGTCTCTATCTCTTTCATGGTGGATTATGGTTCTTTGCTGCAGATCTGGTTCATTTTCAGGGGGAGCATGATCGTAGGGGGAGCATACCCCTTTGCCCTTGATGTCAAAGGGGGAGAATGAAGCTGAGGTTTGTGAGGTTGCCATCAAGTCCAAAGGGGGAGATTGTTGGCATTATGGTTCTGGTATGGCTATATGTTACAGATGTTGTACTTGATGGCAACTCCCGTGGCAAGGCTCTCAATTTGTTGAAAATTAAGAAGGACGCAGGAAAGCAGTTCAGAAGGTGCGTACCCGCAGGTACACCATGCAGGGACTGCGTCCAGATACGCAGGGCAGCCGTTCAGGAGGTGCGTCCCCCCAGTGCACACATTTCAAGGCAGAGAAAAGCACACATGGGGTTTCTTATGTTTTACTCTTGGTATTTAGCCGACGGTATTGGGGTATTATGGTGTCGGCTCGTGGTATTGATCCATGTTTTAAGGAAGAGCTTTCCTATATAAAGAACAGGAGATCATTTGGCTTGTGTATGTTTTTGGTTGAATATCTTATATGGGCTAGATCTGGTCTAGATCTAAACAAGGCGAATCTACTGATGGACCAAGATCTCTTCGGCGCATGTTCAGATCTGTAGAGCTGACTGTCTGGGTTACTTCTGAAGTCTTGAAATCATCTATGCCCAGAGGTACGCAGGTGCAGTAAGGGTTCAGGTGCGTCGGGACGCAGGTGCAGAAGGGTTCAGGTGCGTCTGGGACACAGTACAGTAACAGGAGATCTGCGTAGGGACACAGAGCGACTACGGTTCAGGTGCGTCCCTGGAGCAAAAGAACGCGGCGCGATAGCATTTCTAGGTGCGTCCCTGCAGCAAAGTACGCGGTGCGATAGTGTTTCTGGGTGCGTCCCTGTAGCAACAGGACGCAGTGCAGTTCAAGGAACAGTGCGTGGGAACGCAGTGCAGCAGAAGGATACCTGCGGGTGTACGCAGGAAAGCAGAAGGTGAATTGCGTCGCGACGCAGGCCACAGAAGGGAAAACTGCGTCTCTATCTTAAGATGATCTGTTAATTGAATTTCTCTGTTGATAAGGTGTTCTGGGTTAGTTCTGTTATTGCTGATCTGATAACTGTAGTGGACTGTAACTGTTATATTCTTGATGATCATTTGATGCTTTATGAAAAGAAGTAGGGGGTTGTAGCTCCCTTCCAGGAGAGACTGGAAAACGAGAGAGAGTTGTAGCTCTCTGCAGGTTGCAGCCTGCGTACTGGTAAAGGACTGCACCAGTACAAAACCATTGTAAAAGGAGTTTCTAATTTGAAAGAAGATAGAGACATATTGCAGCAGGTGGTTTTCACCCACATTGGGTTTCCACCTTGCATCTTGTGTTCTTTGGTGTGACTATCTATTTTCTTTTGTTCATGCTCATTATTTTATGGTACTGACATGCAAAATAATTCAAAGAACAAATAAAGAAGATTTATTAAAAGAATTATATAATACTGATTCACCCCCCCCTCTCAGTATTATTTCCAACATATATTACACATTGTATCTCTGCAATTTTGGCAAAGGAAAGACCAGGGTTTTGCAGCACTATTTGGGATTCCTGTGGTTATTTGTGTTGATGGTGTGTTTCTCTCATGTACTTGTAAGTTTGTTATGTGTATCATTTTCCTACTATTCTCTTCTGCAAATTAAACAAATGAAGTGTTGAGGTAGAATTCATAATCTTGTATGCTCTGCCTTTAAGTTTGTTTAATATCTATGTTTTCATCTGTTTAAGGAGAACTCCTGAAAGTTTCTCGCTCTCCTTAGCTCCTCACCAGTCATATGTATCCATTCAATTCCTTTAAAGACATCAGGATGATTTCCTACCTGCCCCAAAAAGACCTCTGCAAAAACTGTGTCACATCCCCGCACCCAAAATTGCCTTTCCCTGTTTTCCAACAAAACCCTAAAAATCTTAAATCAAACTATCTTTATCAATTTACTAGCCTAAAATCAGTATTCATATCGGTCATCTCAGCCCCTTTGAAGACCTTTTGCCGAGATAGACCCGGAGAGAGCCCTCTGCTGTCCTCGTAGGGCTAGCTACGGGGCTAAGCTTGGTTTGATGTTGCCTTGAGTTTCGCCTTCCTCAGCCTGAGGCAAATTCGAGCGCTAACATATTGGCGACCATACTGGGGAAGAACAAATGGTTTACTTGTTGATGTCATTTGTTTTATAAGCTATAGACGGAGCCTGAAGTTATGCCAGGTAGCCTTCGAAATGCTTTTGCTTTGCATTAGCGAAAGTAGATAAACGCTGCTTCAGTCAATCTCCGGTCTAGCTTGTAAATGTGACATCTAACTTGTTAATTGCCCCAGTACATGTATCAAGTTCAGATCTGATTGTTGATGGTGGAAAACGATCAGACACTGGCAAGGCTGAAATCATTCACCTGGCGATTCTAAATCAGTTTCGAGATCAGATCCAAAGACTCCACTGGGGGATGATCCCGACCAGCAGAAACATGAAGGGACAATATGGACAGATCAGGTATTCAAGTTGGAATTTCATCCAAGACATTTTGTTCTTTGTCATAAATTATTTCTTCTCTTTTCCCAAGAATGTCAAGAAGGTTTTACAAAGTATACTGTATTTTAGAAGAGATCCTCAGCCTGCAGTTGATCCCTTCCCTTTGAAGATTGTGAATACCAAAGATTTGCATGCCTTTGAGCTTGATCAAGATCCTTTTTCCGAATTTTGTGATGACTATCTTCAAATTGATGAGCCCCAAGCAACCAAGACTGATTCTATACCTGCTGTACATATCCCTACACCTTGTAAAATTCCAGATCGGTATAAACCTCTTGTTTTACCTTCTGTTATTCATGCTTTCCCCAAAAATTATGATTTATACTTGTCGAGGTTTGATGGTGAAAGTAAGAATGTCAACGCTGAGCAACATGTGCAGAATTTTGAGTCTTTTCTAGACCTTTTTGAAGTGGATAGCGAAGATGTTAGTATAAGGCTTTTTGCTCTTTCTTTGCAAGCCAAAGTGAAGAGTTGGTTCAAAGCCCTGCCTGATGCAAGCATCTCAGATTTCCGGCAGTTCGTCAAAGTTTTTCTCGACAGGTGGATGATCGGGCAGAACCTTTTCTTGATTATAGAAGAGTATAACCAGCTGAAAAGATTGCCAGGGGAGACAGTACAACAGTTTTCAGCCAGATTTAACCAAGTTTATTATTCAATGCCAGTTGAGATAAGGCCTACTCCTAGATCTGCTCTCTTGCACTGTCCGGGTGCCTTTAATCCCGAGATGGAGTTTCAGCTGAGAGAAAGGGATATTGCAATGCTTCATGAGATGCAAAACAGTGCAGTAAATGTAGAGGCTCATCTGCTGATCCGAAGGGCAAGGTTGAAGGAAGAAGAAATGAAAAACATAGATCCGGCCGAATCAACATCTCTAGAGGTGAAGCTTGACATTTTGGTAAGTGCAGTGGAAAAGATGATGGAGAAGGTCACCGCAAGAAATGCTTATGATGTTCAAGCTCATGGCTCGCTGATTGAAGAAGAACAAGTTGCTGATCCAAAACATTTTGTTTCTTATCCTAGTTGTCATAGATCTGATAATGATTGTTTTGTAGATCACCTTGGCGAAGAAAGAACTATTGATATGACCTGCATGCTTGATGATATGTTTTATACCGATGATTTGCCTCAGTTTGATTAGTATGATGACGATTATGTTCTCCAAACAGAAGCTAATTTTGTCGACAAATCAGCAGCTAGATTGTGGGAGGAGGAAGTTCACTTACAGCAGCTTGAATACAGTGATCAAGCGATGCATATCAGCTATGATATTGACGAGGAAAGTGCAGAAAAGTTTGAAGTAAGTGAAGGATCTTTGCCTTTTTGTTTTGATTCGTTTCAGTTCATCAGATATAACTACCATGCAATTAGAAATCAAATGTCAACAAGTCTTGATTTGAATCATCTTGAGAGCAATGAAAAGTTTGTTCAAGACTTCTCATATTCAGATATCCAGCCCCCAAAAGCCATTGATTGTCAAGTTGCAGATGAAGACTTGGAAGTGCACACACATGATTTAATGATTCAAGGTGACTATGTACCATTCTGTTTTGAATCATTTCAGTTTTTGAAGGGTAGATTGCATAGTAAATCTTCAAATGAACAACCTATAACAAATCAGCAATCTCTCAGTGTTAATGTTGAGGATGAGACAGATAACAAAATTCTTGAGCAGCCTGTAGCATCAGATTTGCAGCCACCAAATGAAATTGAAGGGCAGATTACAGATGAAGCTGTGGAAGATGAAATACATGATTTGATGATGCAGGAAGATTCTATACCCTTTTGTTTCGAAGCATTTCAATTTATAAGGCAGAATCTTCGTAAAATCTCTCAAGAAAAAGATGAACAGCGAGAAGGATGTCATACATTTTCAATGGATACATTGCAGCAGTATTTTCAAGTTTTTCATGATCCAATAGCTGATGTTTTGGATGAGGTTTGCAGTCAAAGTCTTTCTCCATTGACTACATGTGAGCTTGAAACATGTGCTGATATGAATTTGATCCGGCAGCCAGTTTCTTTGTCATTTTCAGCAGAGGTCTTGTCACAAGGCTCAGATCAAAATTTTCATTCATGGTATGAGGAAATGAGAAGTAATCCATTGGATGAGCGAAGTTCCAGTGTGCTTGAATTTCAAGATCCTTATGCAGTGTTTTTGGAGGCGGATGGAGCATTCATATCATTCAACGAATCTGTTTCCAAGTTGTCATGGGAGTTGCCTTTTAGTAGTTCTCTCTTGTTGTTCATAAGTGAGCACTTGTGGAAAATTCAAACAGCAGATGGAATACTTACTTGGTTGCACTGGTTGTTTCATTTCACTTGATTAGGTGATGAATGAAACTGTTAGAGTAGGTTTTGATGAATAAGCTCCCCTTTGAGCATCATTTTCAGTTGGTCGATTGTGTTTAAGTATCGAGTCAGTTTTTAGTTGAGTCATGAGTCCTTTGTGAGTCAATTTTCAGTCTTGTTGTTAAGTTAGTTAGTGTCGGTTTTCAGTCATGCATTTTAGTTTGAGTTTTTGACTCCATTACCCAATGGATAAGGTGCTAGTCTGCTCTCCCAAAGATCTGCCGTTCTTGGCACCTCCAAGGAGCTACCATCCCCATTGGAGCCAATGTTAGTTTCAGTCTTTCCAGCCTTCCTCCAGTGATCAAATATGCTCTTACAAAGTGGTCTCAGAGTGTCAAGGTCAAATTTTGTCATTTCAGTGAGTCTTCAAGCAAAATTTGGTCACTAGGCATCAGGTCTAGGGTTTGCTTTCACTCCTTCTAAAGTTGTCCAAATGTTGGTCCATGTCATCATTCAGATGAGTCTATCATCATTCATAGGGTTGTTCTCATCATGTCAGGTTCCATCGGGTCATTTTACACCTTGTTCATGCTTCAGTTGCGCCTAGGCAAGGTTCATTTCCCTCTCCTAGGGTTTTGGAGGTAGATTCTCTTGGAGGATCAAATCATCAGAAAAATTTGTATCTTGATGTCCATACACCTTCCCCTATCATTAATGTACCTTATTAAACACTTCCCATCACTGAGATCCCCCAAATTCCTCATTTTTGCACAAACCCTAGTTTCTTGCCACAACTTGGCAATTTTCTAGGCTAGGCCTGTGTTTTGCCCTTTTGGACCCCTTCCCCTCGCTCGATCTCTGAAATTCCACTTTCCCCTGCTTCCTAACATCCCTCCCTACTTCCAAAAATTTCCCCAAGAATTTAGAAACCTCTTATCCCCTTCATTTCGCTTCATTTCGACAAAATCCCTTGTTTCACACATCGGGATAGGTTTTACTCACATGATGTTTCTGAGAAATAAAAAATGAATTTGGGAAAACTGAGAGAGGTTTTTGTCCACCACATGCCAAGGAAGAAAAACCTCCTTCACTTTTTACTCAGGTGTCATGGTTTTAGAGAAATGTCAAAAATACCATTGCCTCCGGAGAATCGAATGCACCTCTGAAGTGACCTTGGGAAAATCAAGTTTTCTCCTAGCTTGGTTGGCCAAATGATTTTCTTGATGAGTCAAATGATAACTAGACACAAAGATATTGCCAATGAGCTATCATGAGATCAATTTGTAGATGAGAAAGGCATTCAAAAGTTGACTGCAACAGCACTCTGCCTTGAGGCAGCCTCATTTGGCACATTTTGACCAGTCTTGGGATATTTGATTTTTGACAAGGAAAATGAACTCCAAACTGAAAAATTCTAGTTGTGTTGGAAAGTAGACTCAAAGACCTTTCCAACGAGCTATCTTGAACCCGATTTTGACACCGGGAAGATCTCCAAAAGCCTCCTGTAAAATGCACTATGTAGCTGGGTGCGCGCTACGCATCAGGGTGGGCGCGCTACGCACCAGGGGCGCGCTACGCATCAGCACACTTTTCTTAGTGTAAATTTACTCGTGCGCTACGCACCAGGGGCATGCTATGCATTGGGTGAGGTGCGCTACCCGTTGGGAATTCTGCCCAGAAATTCGCCAGCAAGTATTCAACTCCTCTCCTAACTCAAGCAAACCATAGGTAGGCTTCATTTCCATGGCTGGTTCTTGGTTTTGCAAGATTAATGAGAAAAAATTATGATAGATGTGCCATGAAAATTAAATGTAAAAACCCTAAAGTTGTTGTGTGGATTCAAAGGCCTAGTTTGCTAGGGTTTCAAAATTACATGCTGCCAAGGTTTTCCCACTTTTGTGTTTCCTACCCCTCCCATATTCACCAACATTTTCCCCAATAATTCCTCCTAAAACCCTATATTATTCTCCCTCCAATCCTAAACCCCTCCCTTCTACTACAAACATATTTTTCCTACCCTACCTCATCCTAAACCCTAAAATTTCAAAATCTTCATGCCCCTTCCCTTCCCTAAATTCCTTGTTTTATTTCCATTGTCCCCATTTCCCTAATGTTTCCCCTTTCCTAACAGTTCCCTTGTATATTTGTGTCCCCTTGGTCACAGCATTTTGAGAAAAAGAAAAAGCCTACAGTCAATTTTGCACACAGTTGTATATCAGCATATATATATTCGAGCCACCTTGTTTTTAAAGAACATGTCAGAGACCAAAAGTGATTCTCCCTTGAGAGAACAGGAATCCCGGAGGCCTCAGAAAAGTGGCAAACATGTTAGGGAAGAACCAATCAACCTTAGAGAATTGCATGCTTTTCCTCTTGCTATGCAGTGCTTTGAGCATCATGAGACCAGGCCTATTTTCATTACATATCAGAGAGGCCATAGGGCCTTATTTGCATCTGCACGGTGAGTATTATCTCCACACCAGGTGGAAGGGGTCTCGCCTTCTTCATCAGCACAGCGAGTGTTATCCCCACATCAGGTGGAAGGGGCCTCGCTTTCGACAGCAGCACAGGTACAAAAGAGAGGCAAGCAGCCCATGATTGATGAGGGACCATCAGGTGATCCGGACATAGACATCATTGACCTTGACATCAGTTCTCCTAGCTCGGAGCTAAAGGAGATCATTCAGCAACAAAAGGCTGAAAATCACTTGTTGCAGCAGAAGTTGGAAATGGAAAATTGGACAATCAAATACTTAGAGCAGCGCAACAAACAGTTAGAGGATGAACACACTCTTGATGAGTTGCGGAGGATCCGAGAAGACCGGAACTTGGCTCGCAAGAGACCCGGTGATTTGACACCTATTGAGCAAGGGTCTATGCTCATTCAGGTGAACACTCATTTAGAGAAGTTGCTAGCCAAGGCAAACAGGGACAAAGATATGCTCCGCCACATGAAGAATCATTATTGGGCCCGCATGCATGTGTGCAAAGCGAAAATGAAGGTACTCAAAGGACGTTTGGCCAAGGCACTAAAACGGAGGAAAAGGCCCGATCCACTTCAGATTTTGGCTGAAGCCTCCTTGAAGGAGCATGGTGCTCAATGATTCACCCCCAGCTCAAAATTCAGAAAATTTTGAGCAATTTTGGTCAATTTTGAATTTATTTATTTTTTTTTGCTAAAAACAGGTTTTTGCTCTCAACGCGTAGCGCGCCGCGTGCTACCCTGAAGATGGGGAGGTCCATTTCACTAAAACTCTACATTTTTGGATTTTTCATGACAAATTACACTTGCTCAGCCACTGCCAAGACATTTCATTGAGGTTTGGGCCCCCAAAAGGTCAAAACAAAAGCAAAAAATGACCTTCTGCCACTTTTTGGACTCACAGGAAGCAGTCTTGGGAGATTGCATTTTTGGAGGGGAAAATTGGCACCAAATTTAGAAATTCTACTTGGGCTGGAGATTAGACATCCAGACCTTTCCAACAAGCCCACTTGAGCCTCATTTGGATGCCGGGAAGTGCCCCAAAAGTGGGCTGAAAGGCGCGCTACGCGTAGAGATTTGGCGCGCTATGCATCAGGGAAATTTTCCAGTTTTTCATCTACAGTACAGGACAACGCAGCTATTTGACCAGTTTTGACTTTTCATGGGATTTTTCACCCTCTTTGATGTAATTAATGTATTTTCATGTTGACATGACACTTTTTTACCTATTCTAGAAGATTCATTCATAAAATGGCAAAAAATTAATGAATGAATTGGTTTCCTAGCTTATAGAGGCAAGTTGTTTTGATTGCCTAGATTGTAGTGCTCAGTTTAGAATTGGTTGAAACAGCTCCTAGGATGATGAGCTCAACCCCTAGGGGCAAGGAAATGTGTTATCTTGCCTATATTATGTATCTTCTTAGTCATTTTCATGGTTGGACTCTTGAGGGATAAGCTTAGACTATATTACACATTGTATCTCTGCAATTTTGGCAAAGGAAAGACTTGGGTTTTGCAGCACTATTTGGGATTCCTGTGGTTATTTGTATTGATGGTGTGTTTCTCTCATGTACTTGTAAGTTTTTTATGTGTATCATTTTCCTACTATTCTCTTCTGCAAATTAAACAAATGAAGTGTTGAGGTAGAATTCATAATCTTGTATGCTCTGCCTTTAAGTTTGTTTAATATCTATGTTTTCATCTGTTTAAGGAGAACTCCTGAAAGTTTCTTGCTCTCCTTAGCTCCTCACCAGTCATATCTATCCATTCAATTCCTTTAAAGACATCAGGACGATTGCCTACCTTGCCCCAAAAAGACCTCTGCAAAAACTGTGTCACATCTCCGCACCCAAAATTGTCTTTCCTTGTTTTCCAACAAAACCCTAAAAATCTTAAATCAAACTATCTTTATCAATTTACTAGCCTAAAATCAGTATTCATATCGGTCATCTCAGCCCCTTTGAAGACCTTTTGCTGAGATAGACCCGGAGAGAGCCCTCTCCTGTCCTCGTAGGGCTAGCTACGAGGCTGAGCTTGGTTTGATGTTGCCTTGAGTTTTGCCTTCCTCAGCCTGAGGCAAATTCGAGCGCTAACAGAAGGCATGCAGTTTATTCAAATTCTGGGCCATACCTTGCATGAGGGCCCAGGTGGAATTTTTGCAGTGGCTGGTAGACAGGTGGAACGTATAGGACCAGTGTTTCTTTATTGGTGGCCACCAGCTCGAAATGGAGCTGAAAGACATTTACTTTTTGACTGGTTTGCTAAGAGAGGTGAACAATTGACTCTATTCGGGGCTAGGCCAAGTGGCCAGTCTGTCGATAGCCTCTGGCTAGAGTTTTGTAATGACCAAACCAAGGACAAAGGGATTGATATCAAAACCATCTCCCGTCCTGAACTCAAAGTGATTACATCTACTGTCACTAGGCTTTGCGGAAGCGCAGTACTACATATGGCCACTAGATCCCAAATTCGGATGGAAGTAGACTGCTTTCGGGCCACCATCTTCAACTGGTGTGAAGCTGTGTTGGCTAATGTAAAAGGCCAACTGACTAGAGCAAAGAACGGACAACTGAAAAACTTTGGATATGGTTTCTTAGTTGTGAGCTTTGGTCTAGAGAGGGTCCCAATGTTGGTCCCACAACATCTTTCCATTGGAGTTGGACTTCCCTGAGAGCCCAAACTGATGCGTTGGGTTGCAGTTATGGCCCGTCATCCTGAGGAGGGTTTAGAAGTTGTTAGATTTCCTCCTGAGTATTTCATTGGTTGGAGAACCAAGTTTTTTCTATTCAGGATTTTCCTTATGCTGAGATGGATTATCTTGGTGACCCAGACATGGCTCTTCCACCAGGAGAGCAATGGGATGACTAAGGTAAAATCATTTTCAACATTTTCTAATTTAATTTTTTTTTTTTTAAATCATCCCAAAATTGATAGTAAAAAGTTTCAAATGCAGATGTAGGTCAACGGTGACCAGCCACTCTCCGGCCCTATGAGAGGAAACAACCAGCTGTAGCAACATCAGCCCCACGGGATGAATCTACAGAGGCCTTGGCCGAATTGGAAAACCATCTAGAGCATTTGACAGTAGACATTCCAGAGACTAGCATAGATGACATTCCTCTTAGGCTACAGTGCTATGTGATTTGGGTCCCAGGACCTTTCAGGAGGTTCCTTTGTAGGGTGGCCCGTATAGTGGTTTCTTGTCGTGATCATCACCAGTGATAGGATGATCACCTGTTGTAGACTCATATGGCATTTTTGCTTTTTGTACTATCATTTTTGCTGATCATAAGGTGTTTTTCAACCTATGATCGAAGACAATGTATATTTGACACACTTCTATGCTATGCTATATCACTATTACCGGTTATATCTTGTAAAACATGTTACGGAATGTTTTTAAATTCAATTGTTTGATTACTGCAAATGTCTACTTAACATTCGACAAGCAATTGCATTTGCTAATATATTTAAATATCTTGGAATATGCTGATATTCAATACAGTCAAATTCACGTTCCAAGAGACGAACTCTCAAAAATAATCTCAATAACACTGGATTTCTAATGGCATAAACTCTATTAAGCTGCAATACAACGAGTTCAGAATCTAACCTCACAATCAAACTCCGAATCCCAAATGAGATGGATTCATATAATAACTCAATCACTGCACTATACTCTGCAATGTTGTTCGTTGTTTGACCGAGGCTTACCCCATGCATAGATACCAACTCATCAGAGGGCGAATAGATAACCCAAGCTGCGGAAGAAATGTTCCATGTATTACGACAAGCACCATCAGCAAAACCAATGTATGTTTGGAGAGACGTCGACATCTACAATATCAAGAGTAAAATCAAGATAAGCAAGAATAATGACAAAAACACTCTCTAAACTAAGCACACTTTTCTAAAACACACCAGCAAGAAAGAAAACTAACCTAACTAAAAATCTCCACACCCAGATTTAAGCATAATATCTCTTCAGATAAAGACCATTTCTGGGTTTACCTAAAGAGACTCCGTCAAAGTCTACCAATTCATAGGCCCCTTTTGCCAGCTTTCGCTTGACAACATAAGGACCATGCCACATGGGTACGAATTTTCCAGCGCCCAACTTATCATTTGCTTGATCGTACAGTAAGACTAGGTCTCCTTCCGAAAAATTACGAGGTGTAACGTTTCGATCATACTGAGCTTTAATACGTTTGGCATGAGTTTCGATTGCTAGTTCAGAATCACGTCGATTCTCATCTAGCTGAGCCAAGTACAACAAATGTTTCTCCTCTTCGGAAGTGGCTGGAAGTAATTCTATGGCCATTTGTAATGACGGGATTTCGCATTCAATGGGTAACACAACTTCCAAACCGTAAACTAGTTGGAAAGGAGTGAAACCGGTTGATGTTTTTACTGAGGTTCGATACGCCCAAAGCGCTGAAAATAACATGTTATGCCAATTCAACCTATGAATCCCAATGATTCGTCAGATCATAATGACTAGAACTTTTTTGATGGCTTCAACCAGGCCATTAGCCTGTGGATAATATGGAGTTGAACTATCGTGACGTAGGCCAAGTTGGTATGTTAGTTCAGTCATCATAATATTTCAAAAATGACACCCATGATCAGTGATAATCACTTGTGGAACACTGAACCTAGCAATTATATGATTGAAAATGAAAATCGCAGCAGTTTTGTCGTCTGCCGAAAATGTAGGCATCGCCTTGGCCCACTTGGTAAAATAATTTACCGCAAGGATGATATACGCATGTCCCCCAGCCGAGTGAGGGAACCATGTAATAAAATAGATACCCCATTTCGCAAAAGGACCGATGGAAATTATAGGGTGGAGAGGAGCAGGTGGAGCGCGCATCTTTTGATAAAAAATTTGGCAGTTGTGGCATTTTCGGTCCACGTTAATACAATCTTTAAACAAAGATGGCCAGAAATAGACAGCGCGCAATATCTTTTGGGTTGTGGCAAACTCAGACATATGACCACCACACGATCTAGAGTGACAGTCATTTAGAACCCTTTCAGCTTCCTCATGAGTTAAACAACATCGGAAAACAGAGTCTACCCCATGACGATAAAGTGTATCTCCAATAATTTTGAATTGTTGGGACTGGAATCGTATTTTCCGATGCTGAGATCTGTAAATTTCAGGCCGAAAGGATTGGGTTTGGAGATAAACTATGATATCTCCATACCAGGGATTTAAAGTGCTGATTAGAAACAAGGATTCGTCCACAATGGGCTCTTCCACCACAGTTTCAGTATCAGCACGCGGGAAGTCACACATTAACTCCACAAAAACTAAAGATTCTTTGACTTAGATTTTTCAAATTCCAAGTCAAATTCCTGCAGGATCACAATCCATTCGGAATACTTGCCCCCCTAGCAATTGTTTGGTCAAAATATAGATCATAGGGTTTCAATCGAAAATTACAGTAGTTTTGCGTAGTAAAATGTAATGACGAAATCGTTGGACAGCTTGAACAGCTGCCAAGGCCAATTTCTCCACATGTGAATATCTTAGCTCAGTTGGATTCAAAGTGTGACTAAGGTAATAAATCACATTTTCACTACCGAATTCATCTTCCTGAACTAACACCATTCTGATGGTGGAATGAGAGGCGGTGAGATATAAGAAGTAGTCCTGGTTGTAGTTGGGAGGATGCAATAACGGTGCATGGGTCAACGCGTGTTTTAGTGCATCAAAAGATTTGTCAGCTATCTCATCCCAAAAGAATGCAGTATTCTGTTGCAACAACCTGGTAAAACCCTTTGTTATCTCGGCGTAGTTATGAATGAATCAGCGTAAAAAGTTTGCTTTCCCTTGCAAACTTTGGAGTTGGCGAAGTGTCGAAGGAGGAGGCAATTTGACAATAGCTTCAACCTGCGAGGGATCGACACGAATGCCGGCTTTCGAAACAACAAATCCCAGTAACCGACCCGTTTCTATACAGAAAAAACACTTATGTGGATTCAACCTAATTCGATAATGCCTACACCTCATAAAGATTGCTCATAAATGAATGAGATGATCGGCTCGATGTAATGAATGAGCAGGTAAATCATCGAGATAGGGTTGCACAATGTGCTTGATGTCATGAAACGTGTAAGACATGGCTATTTGAAAAGTTGCACCAGCGTTCTTAAGCCCAAAATGTAATTTGCAATAAGCAAATGTCCCCCATGGACAAATGAAAGTCGTTTTTGGTTGATCAGCAAGTAGAATATTTATTTGATTATAACCGAAAAAACTCCATAAAGGAGAATATTTCACTGCCGGCACAATCATCAATGATTTGAACGATATAGGGAGTTGGGTAATTTTCTTTTGCACAGGCTCGATTTATATCCCTATAATCGATACATATTCTTATTGTTCCTTGTTTTTTATTAACAGGAAAAATATTCGATACCCAATATGTTAAGGGAATTGGATAAATGAAACCTGCTTTAAGTAATTTCTCAACTTCTACTTTAATAGCAGTAGCTTTTCGCGGGTGGATCTGACGCAAACATTGCCGGACAGGTTTAGCATCCGGGTAAGTTTTGATTTCATGAACAAAAATTTGTGGGTCAATTCCTGGCATTTCCTCATATGACCAGGCAAACACATCACAGAATTCTTGAAATAGGGCCTTATATGTTTGAATTTCATCTTCCGTACAAGAGGCACCTATATGAATGTTTTCAACAATTCCAGGCTCAACCGAAATGTCAATAGGAATAGTTTGAGAAATATTTCCCAAATTTAACTTAGAATCAGGATTTTTCAATGGATTCTGAGGTTCCTTGACATAATCAGTTGAAAAAATAGATGAAAAATCATTTTCAAAGTGATCAATCTCAGGTAAAAACGAAGATCTATGATGAAGATCTTCCCATGGTAAATCATCAACAGACAAGATTTCACGAATTTGCTCATCTGTATGAACAAGTTTAGAAAATTTTGTTGAATCTGAGTTTGATGTTAAAAGTGATTCTTCATGGACCACATTCATTAAGTCAATTTTAGTTGAAGAAGGGTCGGAAAACAACTGTACGGCCTGATACGCAATTTCATATGGACTCAAAGACATAGCATCACCAAATGAATCTATCTCAGATTCGGAAGGTACAATCCAAGGATCATCATAAACAATAGTGTCTGATGAAATCATATGAATGGTCGTAGTAGAAGGCGATACGCTAGGAGGAGGAAAGGAAAAAGTTCCTAGTAAACCAGAATCTTTAACTAGTCCTACTCCAACATCCTTATAAGGGATAGTTGTTTTGCCGACATGCTGGATACTTTCAGAAGAGGTTGGGTCAGATGAAAAGTAAGTTAGCTGGTCTATAGTTACGATCTTTCCATTATGAGGAAACTTTATAAGCCGAAATACTGATGAAACAACAACAGTCATAGTGTAAGACCAACTACGACCCAAGAGAAGGTTGTAATCTAGAGGGGCATCAACCACTTCCACATCTAGATTAACAGTTTTGCCTTCAAACCCTATAGGTAAATCCTGTATAATGCCAAAAGGATGGAACCCATGGCCATCAAAAGCCTTTAGAATCATCGGGGATTGATTGAGTGTAGGAGAACCAAGCGATCACCAACACTGGATCGACATAATACACGTTGAAGCTCCCTCATCAATCACAGTCCTATAGCAAGGTCTGTTTTTGACTAACACTGGAATCTGGAAAGCCATTTGATGAGGTAAGCAAGGTGTACTATTTTCTAGATCGAAAATTATAAGGTTCGAGTCCTGAATATCAACAGCTCCTATAGCCAAATAATAGCAATTTATGTTGTTCTGGACATGATTGCAGCACCTCCAAAGCCGACATTGCTAAAGGTGAAATGGCCAAATCTTCAACAATGTTATAGTTCTGAGCAGCTCTCGCATGTGGATTGAAAGCTGACTTTCGAAGTATAGCCTTGGAGGGCGGTTTGATTACTAAGTCTGGGTTAGGTTTCTCGATCTGTAGTGGATCGGAACTGGGAGTTGAAGTTGATGGGTTCAAATTAGAAGATTCTGCTTCCTTACCACCAACAGGACTTTTACTTCCATAATCTTGTGATCGTGTCGCAATCCTAACATGGGACATCATCATTATGGGTTCTTCTAAGGCATTTGAGGAAGAACCTGTCATCTTACTGTCTTGACTAGGAAAAGGATCCTTCAAAACAGCAGGCGTTTGAGAACCTTTGACGATTTTCGCAACCTCAGCGCGATGAGGGCAGTCTCTTGTAAAATGCTCTTCTTCATAAATGAGACAAGGATAACAAGGTTTACGTTTATCATCAGTAGATTCCATTTTTTCTGGTTTCTCTTTCGAATTTTTATCTGATTTATTTTTCTTCTTCCCTTTCTTTTTACTCCCGGATTTTGATTTGGTCGTAGATGACTCTACAACATGAATATCGACAGAAATTTCCATGGAAGAGTCTCCTGTTGGGGAATCTGGTAAAGTTATGATAGGAGAAGAATTCTTGGAAGATTTCTTCTTACTTTTGGTATTAACTGTACCAATCATACCATCAGCGGCATGAGACCCTGAAGGAGCTGCAGTTATTTGATTTTGTTTAGGAAGATCGGGGATTTTCTCGTGTAACGTACCCGACTGCGTATAAACGAGGTCGAGGTACTGAGCTTGAGCAATTACTTGCTCTTCAGTAATGACTCCTGCCTTAGCTACATCCTCAGTGATTTTCGGTAATAATGATTTAACAAACCATTCTGCTAAGATTTGATCCGAAATAAAAACTTTCACTAAACGTCGTCGATGTCTCCATTCATGAATGTGATCTGAAATGTAAGTGGACGTTGACTGTTTTAATGAAGTTAATAATTCCATGCCATTGTCATATCTGATAGGCAACTGAAAATGAGTTAAAAACGAAGTAGCTAACTAACTAAAGTTATAAAAAGTGGCTCGCGGTAACTCAATGTACCACTTGGCCGCAAGACCAATTAGAGTGCGTTGAAAAAGCCGTAAATGAATTGAATCATCTGAAATGGAGTTAGATGCAAACCAAAGGTGATAAGTCATCACATGGTTCGACAGATCCTCTCCTGATTTACCTTCAAACTTAGGAATATCACTAGGCAACTTATTCGGCATTGGCAGCCAAAACGGAAGATAATTAATCGGATCATTCGTAAGGCGCGACAAATCAGGGAATTCCAAAGTTGCAATGAACGGTAACTGACGATTAGGGTCTCTGAAACCATGGGTCATGAGACCAGCCCCAGGAGGAGGATATCCATGGTAACTAGGAATTGGAATTGCATTTGGGATATTATATCCTCCCAAAAAACTAGGATTAACTAGACAGTACTGGGGTTGTTGAGGTTACTGATAAGTATATCCAGGGTACGGTTGATACTGATAGACTAGGTTCTGCACAGTAGGACCGAATTGGTACTGTCCCTGGTACGGTTGGTAAGTAAATTGAGGTTTCCTTGTGACAACCGTACTTGGACCAGGTTGTCCTATAGGCATTTGAACCAAAGTCTGAATTGTGGGTACATACTGAGGTAAAGATGCTTGAGGAATTGATGTAGGAATAGTAGAAACTGGAGTTGTTGATACTCCAGAGATTCTGGGTTCGATCCTTAGTGGAGTCCCCATTTTGTCGAGCGAATGAATCGTTCTTGCGGACAAGACTGATATCCCTAGTATCTAATGATATCTAGTGACAAGCAAACCAAACAAATTCTATCTTTCTCTAAATATGAAATTTATAAATAAAGGCTAATAGATGTTTTAGGCCTACCTCGGGTCCAGTGCTAGTTTGTGGAAGCCACGCTCCGTTGATCCAAATGAGCTCCCTTCTAAAGAATATGCAAACACAAACAAGCACACATATTAAATAGCACCTGCATAGCCAATATAATAAAGCATGTTTATCATGATGATCAAGGAATTCATGAAATAAATCATAGAAGACAATTTATTGAGAAAAATGAATCTGATTGTATTAAATTTAATCAAAGAAGAACTTTACAACCTTGGTGCCTTGGTGTTGTACAAGCTCCTCCCAGGGTCCAACAAGAATCTCCTCTACTTTGACAAGTTTCACACTCTTTCCAAAGAAGCCAAAAGGTATGTAATCTCTCCTCTCAAGCTTAACTAGGAAGTCTCAATTCCAACAACATTTACGCTCAAAAATGTTCAACTTTCAACCTCCCTAGCAACCAGCCCAATGCCTCAATTTATAGTGCAAAGGAGGGAAGTTACTAGGTCCACCTTCAAAGGGATAGAGCCCTCCTTTAAAGGGATAAGCTCCTCTCATCAAGGGGTTAGCTCCTTTATTTATGGGATGCATGAACCACCTAGGAGCGGACCATCCACGTCAAGATTCCTTCTAGAAGCGTCCAGAATTAACCCAAAGTGAGTTTTTAAGAATAAACTTGTGCCCTTTTGACTTTCACAAGGGTCCGCACCCACTCCTTTAGAGACAGAGCGGGCAGGTCCGCAGGTAACATGACCAAGGGGTGCGGGACCACAGGTAATGGTAAGAGAAAGTGCGGAACCAAAGTTTTATAGATTTTCAAAAACTTTCTCTCATTTTTAAAGCTTGACATGAAGAGATGAGGTTTTAGACTTACAAAGGAGGACAGTATGAGTGGTGATAGACTCACACTGACTGCAGAAAGTCATGGTGACAATATTTTGTGACAAGAGTATCTAGAAAAATTGCCTGAAGATATCATACTCGACAGGAAAACTATAACTTCACGATGGGGAGATGTGGAGTACTTTCGTGTTGGCTTCAAAGGAATGCATCTGAGTAAGACTCGATGGATGGAGAAAGAAAAAGTGAGGGAGCAGTTTCCTCACTTGCCAATTGACTGATAAGGCTTTTGGTGGTCCAAAATATCTTAGCGGGGAGGATTGATCTAGGTGGATCTCTAAAAAGTACCAGTGGCATGGTAAGAAGGCTCAAAATTAAAAGTGTCAGAAACTATATAAAATTAGCATTAGATCGAAGTGCTCGTCATCTTGATTCCAACAATATGAATGACACTCAAATCTGATTTCATATGAAGAAGTTAGAGCAAGTGAAAGATCAAGTTTGACTTGGACAGGTGGCAGGAGGAAGTGACGTGGCAAAAATCGCAGCAAATGGGGAAGCACCAAGTGGCAGGCTGCCATTGTTCCCCCATATCATAGAGAGAAGAAGGAAGAGGTCGCAGTTTAAGAAAATCAGCCCTAGCACTACCGAGTTGCAATTTGTGATATCATAATCATAGATCAGAGGCGGTCAAAGTTAAAGAATTAAACCCAAGAAAGTCATGGTTGCAATGCGATACATCACAATTGCAGAGTCCGGTTGTGATTTGTGATATCGCAATCGCAGTTTGCAAAGGGGAAGTAGTCACATATTGTACCAACCTTGGTTCCCACTGATTACGATTTTTGATGTGAGCTTTTGGACCTGATATATTATATATTGCATTTTAATGGCCCGTCGAGTCCGTATTTATCATAAGGTGCTTATTGTAAGGGCTTGGGTCTATTCGCCGATTTGAAACATAGATGGGAAACGCCGATAGTAAAAGTCATCAGGTTTAAATGTGCGGTTAAGGAAGTTTTTCCATGTTTGAAAGGTTTGTTGCCACATACTATATGGGACCCAAGAATCTTTGTCTTAAAACAAACCGCCTACTAAACTTTGTCGTTTGTTTAGAACTGCCTAGGAATTGAGGAGATTAGCCACCAACTTATATAAAGGACTATCCACATCTGAAAAAGGGAGAGACCAGCATAGTAACTCAGAAGATCGGTGCATACAATAGTAACCTGACCTGGAAGCAGGTTGGGACCTCTCCTTGAACAACAGGGAGGTTTTGAGAAGGTGCAGAAAGCCCTATTATCCGAATTGGGTGTTCGTATAAGCATTTTTGCACGATTTCGGTGGTACTGTCTATTTATGAAGCTAGGCTCTCCGTTCTTTGCCCATCTTCCAGCTTGGAGGTATAAGGATTTCAATTGAATGTTTCATGTACTTTTATCTCTTTTCATGCCACTTAATGGAAGAAGGCCTCCCCACTATTAAGCAGGGCCCAAAGACGTAGTCAAAATTGGACGAACTCCATAATCAAATATTTGTGTCATGGTTTTCTTGCTTATCATGTTATTTTCATATTGTTTTATGTGTTTTTAAGTTCCATGGCTAATAAGATTTGTTTCATGTAATTCTGATGCATCTATAAGTAAAAGATCATGGATCATCACTATAGGGTTCTCAGCCGGACTGCATAGGAAGAATAAAGAGACATGGCCTGCTCTTCCTTTGTCGATTAGATTATATGAGATTAAGAGCTTGCAAGATGTAGATGTCGAGGCTAGGGACATAGTGAAATTCAAGTTCGGAACCAAGTACTTTAATCTGTATGATCCCCACAATATTTGCAAGGACCATTGTACGGGAGTTTACTTTTTGGGGATCAACAACACATTTCATTAGACAAAGGAGGAACCTTGGAGGTACTACTACAATACCTCCAAACTCAATGAGTCAGTGAATATATCAAGAACTTGGAAGGTTTCTCTAAATATAGCAGAAACTCTAGAAGCAACAACAACAACAACAATAGAAGGCATAAATCTAGTATACGACAAGGGAAAGAGGAAGATTGCTAACAATTAAGAGGGACAGAAAAGATGCAAGATGAAGGCAGATCCTATCATCATGAAGGAATATTTGGCAGTGGAAGCAAAGAGGGAGTAGCGGATCAGGAGATAAGAGTAGAGGAAGAGTGAAAAACAGAGGTTGCAAGAAGCAGAACTGAAGTTGCAGCAGACGAAGAAGAAGTTGAAGGAAGAACAAGAGTTGAGGAGGAGAGAACGAGAAGAGAAGAAGAAGAAGGAAGAAGAACAAAGGAAAGGTGTGATGACAGAAGAAACAATGCCCATACAGGTTGAAGAGTTGGAATAGCCAGCAGTAGAGGGGGAATGTGAGTAGATGTAGGATCAGGAGATTTCTTAGTAGATTGAGCAATTAATCGAAGTGACAAACATGGATTTGGAATAGGAGCCACAAAATGAAGATGTCGACCTAATGCCGAGAGCACCATAGGTCATCCTTTAGTCTCTACCACCTCCAGAAGCAGAGCCAACCCCAAGCAAGTGAGGATATGTTCTTCTTGAGGATGATCCAATCATGGATGTGTACAATCTGTCATTCAATGAGTTCTAAAGTAGGATCGTACAAATGTGGAGGAATAAATTTCTAGATGATCATGCATCAACGAAAGGGTGATAGTGTTGAACACTAGGAAGCATCCAACTACCACTGCCAAATCCAACTTGACCTTGGTCGTAGCAACAAGATCACATGTTAAGGATCTGATGGCCGAGAATGAACAACTGGTAAAGAATTTGCAGGCTACTAGGCAAGAGGTAGGACAACTCTGAGCAACAATGCAAAATGTAGTTTTCCCATTGGGGGAGATGAAGACAATGATTCTTGCTAAAGTATCATCACTTGAATAAACCATGCAGAAGCTCTATGACAGATTTTTCACCGTGCATAAGGTAGTTGTTTATTTGAATGGCCTACAACAACAAAGCAAATACTTTGTTAAAACTCTCAAAAACATACATGCTTCCATCACCCAGGTACAAGGGTGGACAATGCAGTACAAAGGGGCCCTACTTGACTTAGTGAAGAAGATGAAGCCACAGCTAGAGTTGGAGAAAGAAAAGGTCTGACTGTTCATTCATAACAATGAGTAGCTCGCCTCATTCATCGGTAGCACACATGCCTCGTATGTGTGGTTGTATAGTAGTTTGGATGTCTTGGTAAGAAAACACCAAATCCCATCAATTGGTTCCCTCATCGACGCTAAACCTAAGAACCCGTTCCAGCTAGAAATCGATGAGTACTTGGCACAACTGAGACAAGAAGCCACCAAGGAAAACTTAGATCTCAACGCACACAACATGCAGAAGTTCATTGGTGGCCCTGTCAAGGTAAAGAAAATGCTTCTCATGCTTCAAAACGAGTTGGACACGGGTTCCAAGATAGTGTACCCAGATACCATGGAGGCTAGTGTCTACTTCCAGGAAGACATCGTTAATTAGTTTGGGGATACCATCAAATAGTACAAAGCTTCGCACCAATATGTGACTGAGAAACACCAAGTGGAGTTGTCGAGCTGGACTTTTCCAAAACTTTGGAATCATAGTGTTTTGTCTTATTAGGCCATCTCTACCCTATTTTGTCTTATATGGGTACATGTGGCAAATGTAATATTATTTGTAATTATATTGTAAGTGAAATTACAAGTGTCAATATTGGAATATGAAAAGTCACCATGTAATGTAATTTGTCATCTAGTGAAGAAGTTGAAGATTCTTGAGGGTAGTCCAAAGGTCACAAAGGGGAGTTTAAGAGTCACCGCCCTCTTATTATAAATAGAAACTCATAACTCATGTAATGGTATTTTTGGAGCCAATATTTTGGCTAGGCTTAGGCTTAGAAAAGGCTTGAGAGTATTATGAAGAGCCTTGACCTCTTCATAGCATAGAGCAAGTATACTTCTTTGGAGGAGTAGGTTTTCTTGAATGTAATGTTCCACTATTGGGGCTAGTGGTCATCAATGGTGTATCTATGGATGGAACTTTCACTTATAATAATAAAATCAGAGCTGCCACACTTTCATGCATATGTTGTTAATATAGTAGGACTATTCTTTTTGTATTGGAAATGTATGTTATTTTATTTACGCATATGATTATGAACTACTTTGTATGCATTTGTATGAATCTTGTTGAATGCATGTTGTTGGATTAACTGGTCACTTTAACTTGTGGACTATTCCGCCTTAGCTTGTGATGTCATTTCACTCGTGTGCTTCTTTCAAGTTGCATACTATTACAAGCTTCCAAGGGGCGCACTTCCTCTTCCCTTAGTGTGTTGGAACCATCGTGAATCGCACTTGACTCTCCATAGGGTTACACACATGCTCTCACCCAAAGTTATCATACTTATCTCTGCGCGTTATCACGGTCAAGGTATTAAACTATCACCCACTGTTGGGACTCCTACTCTAAACAGTTTGAGGTCTATTTGGGACTTCATATCAGGGAGATCCCTTGAATGTTTACAGGTCTAGCACCGTCAAAATTTATGGCACTAGAAGGAGGGCCATATGACAAGTTGAGCCCTTGAAGTCTGTTTTTAATTTCTACACATATTTCATGACTTCTTCCCAAACCATAACCCCAAAATTGTTTTCTAACTCTGCACATTTTGAAGTTTCGATGAGCATTTTAAATGACTTGCCCAAAATTAAGTTCAATGGTGAGGGTAGAATAACCTTGCTCAAGCATGTAGTTGCTTTTCTTAGTTTATGTGACAGACATGACATCCAACCTAAGGATGTTTCCTGTGGATTTTTTTATCTCACGTTCGAAGGGTGCAAAAAGAAATGGTGTCACACATTTCCCACAGTCTCTATACACTCTTTCAAGTAGTTTTTTGGTGAATCATGTGGTGCTTTCATTCCATATGGTCATATAGCCCTTAATAGAAAAATTTTAAAATTGTGAAAATCATCTAATGAATCTCTTCAAGATTTTCATGATAATTTTGTTCATTACTGTTTTGAATTTCCTGAAGATGAAGTTGACTGGGAATTCTCGGATGAAATATTTCAATATCTTGTTCACGTTTCTGAAAATCCACATGAGTTAGAATCTTCCGAACCTCTCCTAACAAACCTCAGTGTTAGATCTTCTCAATCTAAGATGGACAAGGTTGTTGTCCCAAGTGACCCTTCATCCCCTTCTCATCAAATAGCTCTAGCTCCACAGGTCAAGGTGGGAGAAGTTGGGAGTCCACCTATTGATTTACCACCATCTCCTCCTACCCCACATGCTCTGAATTTTTGCGCAAATTTGCATTGTAACCCCAATGATTGTGTTGAACTGTTATCTCCTCATCCTTCATCCTTTGGTCCCTGTGATCCTCTAGATTTTGGTGTGTTGTGTTCATCCATCTCGGTTCTCTCCTGTGACATTCATGAGGATTAAGCTTTGGATGGAGTTGGTGTTGAACAGCGAACCTGCAATATCATTTCTTATGAGTATGTGTGGGAGTTTGAACAAGAAATCATGGTAAAGGATGATATCCTTCTATCTACACCTCATCTTATTTATCTACACCTCATCTTATTTATCCTGACATCTTCCACATTTCAGTCATTTCTGTTCCATCTTGTCAAAATTCATTTTCAGATGTTTCTATTTCCGATCATTCAAAGAACATGTGGAATTCCAGTTTTTCATTTGAACATAGAGAGGACAAATCTATCTTCTTGGATCCTCCCAATCTCTCATCTTACCTTTTCGGAAATAGAGAGTGTGAAATTTCTCATTTTTCATCATCCCCTCTTTACGTTTTGTCAGATCATGAGGATGCCTTTATTCATGATCTTGAACTTTCTTATCGTGGTTGTCATGATATTTTCATTTATTAATTTGATCATGATTTTTATTTGTCTGTTGTTGATCTTTCTAAACCACTAGCCTTTGATGATCCACCTTCTTATGAACTGGAACCTCCCTGAGCCGTCGAGGCACTTCAACCCGAGCTAATGGTTATGTCAGGTTCTCTTATCCTTGAGGTCAGTTCCACTTCAAATAAGAAATGTGTTGAATCTCTCCAGGCTCCTCATCACTCCGCTGACCACATTGAAAATCAATCTATCTTAGAAGTATCGAATCCTCCATATATATCACACGATCCTATCACTCAATCATTAGAGGAGTCGTACGTAGCAAGCATTTTTGTAAAATGGATTTTTTCTTCTTTCTTCATTTTTTTTCATTTTTCAAGTTCAAAAGTGTGTACATGCTTGTCCTCCAATCCCAATGTGTTACGACCCCATGGTACATCTACAGAGTGCCTTTCATGTGCCTTTCATTGTTGCTTTTCTGCGGGTACATTCAAGCTTCGAACATTCTAGTTTGCATTGTTTCATATTTCTTGTTTGTTGGTTTTATTGTATATCTTTGTGGACATACTTGCTCTCACCTACATGGGCCAACCAATGCGTCGATGGCTGCATTGGAAGTATCAATTTACATGAGTTATTTCATGTCTTGCTTAGGTTAGGAGTAGGATTAGTTTTTATTTTCTTGTTTGTTTTCTGATTTGCTTTACTTTTCTTTTCCTGCTACTTTCCTTTGTTTGCTTTCTTCTGCACCTGTAGGTTAGTCTTCACATGAAACCATGTTTATCTTCTTCGACGAGAAGGGTGAAGTCCAAGAGGAACTTTTACTGCTATCAACATTTGGTTATCTTCCTATTCCCTCTCTTTATATGAATCTTGCATTTCTTCTAGTCGATGACACCCTGATGGAAAATACATTCCTTTCAGAGAGAGTCATGGTCAAATCACAATGTTTTCACTCTTAACTAGTACTGACTACTCTATTCGGTTTTATATTATCGGTTAACCCTTTTTAACTTTGTCAAGTAGAGTAAGGAGAGGGGGGAAACTTTAACAACTATGTCAGAGGTATATATCATTATCCTTCATTGAAGAGAAAACCTATTCTTCTCTCAATAAGTCGAGATACCTCTTTTTCACATGAAATAAATAAGTGCCTACACACAGTTCTTTGAACAAATAATAAATGAAAAGAAAATGAAATAAAGGGTGAAAGAAGAGAAGGGATTCTTGCATAAAGAGGTGAAACAACTAAGTATGTCAGGGTATTGTCTAGGCTCACTGGCAGCGGGGCAATTCTTCTATTCCTAAAGTGACTTTTTCAGGGTACTGTCGAGGCCTGTTGGAAGCAGAGCAACACCAAAGATGAAACTAAAACTCTCACAGTCTATTTTACTTGCGCATATATATACCCCTTATCCCCAATTGAAACAACTCAATTAACTTAGCTTGGTAGGTGTGCTGCCGATAAGGACAATGGTAGGGACTACATCTTTACATCAAGCTAAGTGAAGAATCTATGATAACGTTGACGGTGTTGGACCCACTAACATGTCAAGGGATCTCCCCGATAAGAAGTCCCAACTAGACCTCAGGCTGTTTTGTGTAGGAGTCCCGGTAGTGGGTCGTATGGTATCGCCTTAACCGCAGTTGCGTGCAGAGTAAAGTAAGATGTCCCTGTTGGTATCAAGGTTGTGACATATGCAGAAAGTCAAGGAATGTGCATGAATAGTTCCAATGCATAGAGGGTCACGTGAGTGCACCCCTTGGAAACCTGTGAAAGCACAGAGTTAAGAAGGGAACATACGAGAAAAGGTGCATCACAAAATGGAAGGCAGGTAAGCTGAAAATCCAAAGTGATGGGTAAACCAACAACACATTTCAGTAAGATTCATACATACATATATAGAAAGAGTCTATACACAAATGCTGAAATACAATAAAACATATGCATGAAACATGTTGGCTCTATTATATTAAGAAGTGAAAGTTCCAATCATATAGTACAACCATGACCGACAACTAGTCCCGACAGTGGAACGTTACAGTCACTGCCACCTACTCCTCCAAAGAGATGTACTAGCTCTACACAGTTGAGAAGCCAAGGCTCGATACAATACTCTCCAAGCTTTCTCTAAGATACTCCTATCGAAAGCTTGGCTGACCAAAAGCCTATACAATGAGTTATTAGGGACTATATATAGAAAAGGGTGGGGTCACCCTTGACATCCTCTTTATGATTGTTCATATATTCTCATGACTCTTCAACTACTCTATGACTGTTACATCCAACTATCGACACTTGAACTTCCACTTGACAAGACGTTACATACAATCTGTACATGCACCCATGTGAGACAAAATAGGCTTGAGCAATCCATGCAAGACATCACTATGATTTGGACAACTGTGGGAAGACCAGCTCTTCGACATCCTCACGATGGTCGATGGTGGAAAACTGATGCCAAGTGTAGTAGTCCACGATGGTGTGTATGTACTCTGTGGTGACATCTTTCTAGAAACAAACTCTTGCCTCCGTTGCATCTGGGTACACTACTCTAGCTCCTCTATCCAACTCATCTAATAACATGTGCATTATTGTCTTGAGTGTGGCCAGACCAGCGACATATTGATGCATGATGTCTACCTGATCACCAATTCTACGCTGGTGGCTATGTGCATCAACTCATCAAAGTACGAGTCAAGCTCTTATCGGATTTATGCCTTTGTCTTTGCCTTGGTGAGTGTCCCAATAGACGGGATCACATGTACGCACACAAAAACATCCATACTCTTGAATACCCATAAATGGGAAGCCTATAAAATGGTGATGAGCTGCGGGAGGTATTCATAGTTTCAGATCTGACTTTGGATGTGTGCCTTCAGCTCAACTGCTCTGGGCTTCATCATCTTGGGAAAGTGTAATGGGGCTCCCTTGTATCTCATTGTCCATGTTTCCATGTAATCAACAACAGTATGCATGTTTGACAAGATATGTGTTCTCCTAGCACATCACTGCTACCAATCGTTGAGATGGACAACTACCTTATGTATGGTACCAAACTTGGAATACAATGCCCAAATGATTGTCTCAAGGGACAATACTTCATCTAGTATTTGCTTCTTCAACTCTGCTTAGGCAGATGCTGTAACCAGTTCTCCTCCTTGCTTCGTCATCTGTAACTCCTTATCCATTGCTCATTCTTAGCTATCAAGAAGCAAAGACTTGAGCTAGTGGCTTCAGCATATGCTCTGGTAGTATCAAACAATGTTGTTGGATGCTTGCGCATGTTAGACACGATCACTCATTCTTCAAACTGCACAGGAGATGTGTTGTCATATGTAGTAGACACTCTGCATGATTGCGCAAATCTATGTTGCGACCTATCGAATGATATGTTGTGCATTTCTCCTTTCGGATTGTATCCAAGAATCTAAGTATCTCCTTTGTTGCTTGGGACTTTCTCTAAATTTGGATCCAGTGAAGCCGATGGGTCGACCTTTTGGTGGTAAGGCATCAGGTCGACGTCTTGCTCTAACTCTTGCTACTCCATACCCGTATGCATATGCTCAAGTGCTTGTTCAATCTCTTGAGCGAAGTCCTGCTCCTACAACTGCTCACCCTGTCTACTTGGTGCCATTTGTTCGGATGAGTCTACTACCTGTACAGGTGTAGTTTCATTTGTCTATACATGTTGTGTCCCCTACTGTACCTATTCTTCTTGTGCTTCCTTCTCCTGTCTGTGCAGCTCCTGTTCCTTCCAGAGTTGCTCCTTCAACTCATGCAACTCCTTCACCATTTCCTCCATCCTCTAGTATTCTCTTTGCCTTTTCACAGTCCTCCTTTCGCGTTGTTGCCTCTTTGCCTCTATTGCCAAAGCTACTTTCTGCACAAGTCGGTCTGCTCTGAACTTGAAGCTTTGTTCCGTCTATGCGTTGACGACAATATTTCTCTTGCCTTTGTCACGTGCTAGTATGTTTACCTCTGCTGCTATTGTTGGTGGTTCTCTCTTGGATGCTGCTTCACTAACCATTCCACAATGATGCCGACTGCTTCATTGGGCCTGGAGAAGTTGTAACAATATCTCCATGGGTCTTACTCCACCCAATGAAGTGCCTCGTAGATCCACTAAAATTGTACTCTCGCGCAGTGGATTTTCACAATACAATGCGGGTCATACAAATTGAAGCTTCGAACGTCGAAAGGATATTTCTTGATCTCCTCTGTTTTTACATCTACATGCTTTAGGTTCCATATCTCGTACAACCCAATCCGCAATGGAAGAGTCGGCCAAGATGCCTTCTTCTTCCGGTGTAGCCTAGCTAACAATCCTACCGAGATGTGGTATGATACTTCTTGCATGACGAGCTTGTCCATGGCAAACTTCGGAAAAACATGCGAAGGCTTCTCCACACTGTACATCTGTATGAAGGTGTCAGATGGTGAGGCATATCAATCTGTTATGTCTATTAGTGCCTCCATTACTGCCTTCGGCATGCAAGGTGGATCCTACTCAAATATCATCTTGTACATTAGGGTGAAAAAATGATCTGATAACTGTGTGATAACTCCTCTGAAGATGCATTTGGAAAAAAGTTTACAATAAGTATTCCCAGAGGTTTCTGATGATGTTCATGCCCACTTCATGCCCAGGAACTATTGATGGGCACAGATTGCATCCAAGATGTAAGTGGACATGTGGATTTTTTCTTGCTGACCTTTGGGCGACTATTGAGCTCATGTGACCTGTTCCTTCAGTCTTTGAGACAACATGTCGAACCAGTTGCATGCTTTACCTTCACTGGCGAGTTGGGCCAATGCAATCACCAAACTCTGCAGGAAGGTCTTCGTGCTCTCTTGGCTATACAAGTGGCATGAAAATATGACCAAGTATTGATACGCCTTCCGCAATATCTTCATCATGTAAATATGGTTGGGTGTCATCCTAAATTTGGCTGGCTCCTTTACCGAGTCTTCAAGATATCACTAGAGTTGGCATTACTGCTGGGTAGGCTGAAGGTGTCTCCATGGTGATCACTGGCTTCGACAATGGGTACATCTGCTGATAGTCCTGTGCCCTAAAGGCAGCAATTTCCATCCCACTAACACTGCTCAATGTCATTGTCCCAGGATCATTGTGCAAGACTTGGCGTTCTTCGAGATATTCCCCAAATGTGCCTGAGAATGCATCATTGACCTCTTTCCATTTCATCTTGATGTCTTTGTCTACGATCAGCTTGGTGTCTTCATAGATCGGAAAACTCGTAGACACTCGCTCAACTACTACTCCAGTTGCGCTTCCATTGGTGTCCTTTGACCCTGCTCTCTTGGAGGCCATTGATCCTGAACTACTAAGAGATGGACAAACACCTGCTGTAGCAAAAAATAGCTGAGCTGGATGTGTCAATGACTCCTAGATGTGTTGTGGGATGTCAGAGCTCCAAGATCGATGTGAAGAATGAACTCTGAAGCGTCAAATAAATAAGTTTGATGCTAATGATGCACATGCCACAAATTTAGGAAAAAGCAAAACTTGGAGGAACGTTTCTAAAATTATCTTTCCATGTAACCTCCAACTGCTAAAAATAGCTCCTTAAAATATAGGGATGCTTTTTGCATGTTGATTTTTTCTATTTTTGGAAAAATCATCCCATGCATGTAATTCAAGTTTTCTCGGTCCCGGGTGGAATCAGTAAACCTGAGGGCACATGCAACAACTTGCTTGCCTGAGGAGAATTTTTTGAGAAATTTTAGGGATGAAGTTGGGCTAGCTGTCAAGAGGTATTGCACAATTTCTAGGAGGAGCAGCTGACTGCTGCACAAAATTGTGCAATTTTTGGGCTAAGCAGCACTGCTGGGCCAGATTATGCAATTTTCACTAGGAAGGTTGTCTAACAGGATTGTGTATTTTCTGAGCCTAGTAGGCTACTAGTTAGATTTGCATAGTTTTTGGAGGGAAGGTTGGTTCCCCTCTAGAATTGTGAAATATCTTTAGGGAGATGCTCATCCAGCAGCTAGACCAAGTCTGGAGTGGTAGCCTATGAGGGGAGTGAAGCAAGCTATTATGCACAAGCTAGAAAGCAGCTAGAAAACCATTGAAGCTCATGTACTTGACAATGCAAGACATGCTGCTGAGGATGGTTCATAGGGAGGATCCAAAATGAAGCTAAGGTAAAATTTTGGAGGGTGGTTGTAGCCACTACAACACTTGGTGACACACTGGTAGAACTCTAGCTCTCTTAATGGACCTTGTTCGTGAAAAGAAAGTCTAACACCTCTGGAAGAATTGTTTAGCTCTCTATTCGTATTGGTTTCCACACTTGCTTGATTGTAAGATATAGCATCTACCAAGCCCTTGTTCGATTGACACACATTCCAAGCCAAGTCAACATAGTTTTTTCGAATGGGGTGAGGGGTATATTGGTGCACAAGCAGTATGGTCATCAGAGTTTTAGTTTCATCTCTGGTGTTGCTCTGCTTCCAGCAGACCTAGATAGTACCCCGATAGAGTCACGCAGGAACACAAGCATCACTACACTGCCAATGAGCTAGTCAGTACCCAGACATAGCTACTTACATCACCTCTCTATGCAGGGAGCCTTTCTCTTCTTTCACCTTATTCATTTTTCATTTTTTTCGAAAATTTTCACCTCTTCATTTTTTTCATTTTTCATTTTCATAACTGTGCATAACGCTTATTCATTTTAGAAGTAGAAGAGGGATCTTAACTTATTGAGAGCAGAAGAGGTTGTTCCTTCAGAGAATTAGTTTATATATACCTCTGACGTGCTTGTTAAGGTTTTCCACCTCACCTTACTCTACTTGACAGAGCTGACAAGGATTAACCCAAAAACAACCGACTAGAGTATGTGACACTAGTTAGTGCCAAGTGTTGTGTTTTCACCAAGGTTCACTTCGAACGGTACATATTTTCCCTCGACGTATCATTGATTGAAGATAACAAGTTCTTCATATAGAGGTAGGATGACAAATAACCAAGTATTGATAACTGAACAAGCCATCTTATACTTTACCCAGCTTTTTTCAAGAGTTGCACATGGTTTCATGTGAAACTAACCTATGGACGGAAAATAAGAAAACAAACACAAAACAAAGTGAAAGCAGAAGTAAACGTGGAAGCAAAGCAAGTAAGAAAACAACATACAAGAAAATAAACATGCAAGGTAAGAAGCAAACATACAGGTAAGAAGCAAACATACATGTAAGAAAACAAGACAAAAGAAAACACTACTCCTACTCCTAACCTACGGTGCATGGGCCTGATCACATGAAGTGATACCTCCAATGCAGCCACCGATGCATTGGTCAACCCATGTTGGTGAAGGCATGGTTCGCGGACAACACAGAGATGTGAACCCACAAACATGAAAGATATAACAATGAAGACAAGCACACTCCAAGTTTAAATGTGTCCACAAAACATAAGTGAGTGCAAGTGCATGAAATGTAGTCGTGGAATTATCATCATGTTGTGCAACACTACATGCAGTTGTTAAGCATATGCATACTCTTGACTATGACATGAAAGCAAATGAAAGAAACAAAGAAAACTTGCATCATGCACGCTTTCTTTCTATGTAAGATTCCTCCAATGCATGAGAAATGGGATCGTGTAGTTCAAGTGGAGGAAGCATAATCTGTGTGTAATATTGATCTTCAATGCATACAGATGAATGATCAGAAACCTCAAGTGTTTCAACAATTTCTTGATCAAAAGTGAAACCAACCACAAGATAGCGAGGGCCTGACATAACCATCAACTCAGGCTGAAGTGCCTCGACAGTCTGTGGTGTTTTGGCTTTGTCAACAGATAGATCATCATAAATAGGTGGCTTGGAAAAATCAACTGCGATGGAATCATCATAAAGATCAAATACAAGAGTAAATAGATCATGACAACTATGATCAGTAAAATCAATGATTTCATTGGCATCCTCATGATCTGACGAATCAAACTGAGGGGTAGATGAGAAGTGGAAAAATCCACCCTCTCTATTTCCAGAAAAGGTAGACAAAAAATCAAGTGGATTTTCAGTAAATAATTTCTCCTCTCTATTGTCAGATGATGGACTGACATTCGATGTGTTCTGCGAATGATCAACAATGGGTGCATCCATAGACAGAGATACACATGCGAAATTAGGGATGGCAGAATCACCATAGATGTTAGGAAATAATGGAGGAGGCTCAGATAGAAGGGATTCATCCTTCATCAAGGATTGATGCTCAAGCTCCTAGTCATACTCTTCATGAATGACAGTGCAGGTTGGTTGTGGAACACCAACTCCATCGATAGTTTGATCCTCATTCACAACAAGTGTATAGTTTGGAATAGAAGAACACAAGACAGTGCAATCCAGAGGATCAGCAGAACATGGAGACAGAGGTTGAGGTAAAATAGTCTTGTGAAACCCATGGGCTTCACAACCAAATCTACATGAAAATTGAGAGAAGTGATGTTGGGAAGATGTGACAGTTGAACGAATGTGTATGCCTATTCTCCCACATCACTCTGTAGTGGTGGCACTGTTTGATGAAGGGAAGGCGAACAGTCACTTGTGACATCGACCATGTCCATCTTTGATTGTGTAGCTCCATCACCGAAGTATGCTGAGTGCGGCTTGAGCTTGAACTTATTCTTGGGATTCACTGATTTGTTAAGACAATATTCGAATTTTTCCCAAGGATATGGAATTTTCATCTGACTTTTCAGAGCTTGAAACTGAAATACATGGAAGCATTCCCAAAATTCCATAGGAAATTCATGCAGGGCCTTCCGTTGTTGTAACATTTTTTGGTCAAGTGGTTTTGGATCAAAATGATGGAAAGTAGATTCAATGAGATCACAGAACTGCTCAAGTGAGTGCATGCTCCCAGGAGGCAGACTGCAACACCACCATTGTGGAGATTCATGAAGTGTATGATAGCAGTAGACTAACCTCTTATGCATAGAACTCATCTTCATTATCAAGCAATACATAGAAGTCTTCTAAGTACTCAAGCCATGCTACTTCACCTTCACCATCATACATTAATTTAGACAAGAGATCGAAAAACTCCCTCGTGATGTTGATAGGTTCGGCATGCGAAAGACATCAGGGAGGGATGAGTGTGCTAGAATCCATGATAGATGTGCAAAGGTTCAAAGGTTCAAAACAAGATGAGAGGACACATCTTGTCATCTGGCCCACCTTCTAGTGCCAGAAATGTTGACGGTGCTAGACCCACCAACATGTTAGGGGATCTCCTCGGTAAGAAGTCCCAACTAGACCTCAAATCATTTGGTGTAGGAGTCCCAGGAGTTGGTCGTATGGTATCGCCTTGACCGAGGTTGCGTGTAGAGGCAAGTAAGATGTCCTTGTTGGTAGCAAGGGTGTGACATATGCAGCAAGTCAAGGAAAGTGCATGAACAATTCTAACACATGAAGGGTGAGGTGAGTGCATCACTTGGAAACCTATGAAAGCACAAAGTCAAGAAGGGAACACACAAGAAAAGATACATCACAAACTAGAAGGAAAGTAAGCTAACAATCCAAAGTGATGGTTAAACCGACAACACATTTCAGTAATATTCATACATACTTATACAAAAAGATTCTATACACACATGCATAAGCAAACATATACATATATCATTTAGAGTAAACACGATAGATGAAATACAATACCAAATATGCATGAAATGTGTTGGCTCTGTTATATTAAGAAGTGAAGTTCCAATCATATAGTACAATGATGACTGACCACTAGTCCCAATAGTAGAACATTACAGTCACTACCACCTGCTCCTCCAAAGAGATGTACTAGCTCTGCACGGTGAAGAAACCAAGGCTTGTTAGAATACTCTCCAATATTTCTCTAAGATACTCCTATCGAAAGCTTGGCTAACCAAAAGCTTATACAATGAGTTATGAGGGGCTATATATAGCAAAGGGTGGGGTGACCCTTGAGATTCCCCTTTATGATTGTTCATCTATCCTCATGACTCTTCAACTACTCTATGACTATTATATCCAACTATCGATACTTGAAATTCCAGTTGAAAATATGTTACATACAATCTGCACATCACTATGATTTGGACAAATGTGGGAAGACCAGCTCTTCGACATCCTCACGATTGTCGATGGTGGCAAACTTATGCCAAGCTTGGTAGTCTATGATGGTGTCCATGTAGTCTATGGTGACATCTTTCTTGAAATGAACTCTTGCCTCCATTACAGCGATGTACACTTCTCTAGATCCTCTGTCCAACTCGTCTAATAATGTGCACATCATTGTCTTGAGTGTGGCCGAACTAGTGACATACTGATGCATGGTGTCTACACTGATCACCAAGTATGCATTGGTGGCTATGCGCATCAACTCATCAAAGTACGAGTCAAGCTCCAATCAGACTTATGCCTTCATCTTTGCCTCGGTGAGTGTCCCAATAGATGGGATCGCATGTGCGCGCACAACAACATCCATACTCCTAAATACACGTGCATGGGAAGCATGCAAACTAGTGATGAGCTGCAGGAAGTCTTCATAGTTCCGAATCTGACTCCAGATGCGTGCCTTCAGCTTGATCATTCTGGGCTTCATCATATTGGGAAAGTGTAACATGGATCCCTTGTATCTCATTGTCCATGTTTGCATGTAATCTGTTAGCACCTAAATCTGCCTTAGGCTGAAGGAAGGCAAAATTCAGAGTAACCACAAACCACGCTCAGTCTAGTAGCTAGCCCTACCAGAACAGGAGAGGGCTCTCTCCGAGTCACGCTCAGCGAATAAGTAAACGGAATGGTCTGAGATGACTAATAGTGAAATATTGATCTTAGGCTAGTAAGTAAATATGGATACAAGAAGCAATTTTTTATGAATGACTGAGCTTCTGGGATGTTATGGGACCAACGGACAACAATGAACAGAGAATTTAATACAAAGGCACATATTATTCTGTGAGGCAAGACAGGGGGAAAGTGTAGCGATTTAGTTTGAAATAACGCAGAATGGATGAATTGCTTAGGAGGGTGAAAAGGGCATAAGTACATGAATCCTTTTCAACAGAAGAAGAACACTGAACATGAAATTTTCCCACAGGCAGAGCAATAAAAATGAATTATACCTTATCTAACTTAGAAAATTTCACTGGAAATGAATATGAAATGAACGGTGAAACATTACGAAATACATATGAAACATAAGAGACACATTTTCTACACTCACAACCACATGAATCTCATGAAACAGAGCCGCTGCCTTTCATTAATCCTCTGTCAAAATATACAATGAAGAACTCAGTTTCTCTCCCACAGTCTCCCAGAAATTAAAAGCCAACCAACCCTTTGCAAATAGTTTGCATACAATATATAGAATGTGCCATGAAGAGATAGAACGCCCAGGGGTTTGGGAGTTACTCGAATCATTACAAAATGGAAGTGGAAAGCCAACCATTAGCTACAGGTGCAGCGTCACAAACATGACAAATGGCTTGGGTGACCATTTTCCTTCCTTTGCCACTTGGATAGAAGCCAATATGGAGTGAAAATACTTTAAATGCCACCTTAGGTGCCAAAAAACTGAAATGTAGATGAGCGGGCCCACTTGGAGAAGTCGCGAATCGAAATTTCGCGAAACGGAGGTAAAATTGGGCTTTTTTCCTGTATGCGCCGCGCCATTTTCTGTGTGCGCCGCGCCACTTTGGAGCTTGTTTTGAGGCACTTGTAGGAGTCCAAAATATTCCTAAGTGTTCTTGTTGGAAATCTTGTCCTGTCTACTTTCTAACCCAAGTGGAATTTCTGAATTTGGTGCTCATTTGCCCCTCCAAATCTTCATTCTCCCAAGACTGCTTCCTGTGTGTCAAAATAGGGGCAGAGAGGTCATTTTTTGGGTGTTTTTGACCTCCTGGAGACTCAGATCTTGCCCAAATTTCTTTTCCAAGCACCAGTAGTCGTGATTTTTCATGATGAATCCAAAAATGCAAACCATTCTTCATTTGGAGCTCCCAATTTTAAGCGAGGGAGAAAAAACCTGTGTTTTGCCAAAAAATTTGTCATGTGACCAAAATTTCCCCAAATTTCTTGAAATTTGGGCTGGAGGTCCTCTATGAAGTGCTATGCTGTGCCAAGGAAGCTTCAGCCAAGATTCAAAGCTAATCTTGCTCTTTTGCCTCTTTTGCCTCTTTTGTTGCTTTGCTCAATTTTGCCTTCAAGCTCTTTATCCGAGCCTTTGCACTCATATTTCGTGCCCTGTAATGGAAGGCCATGTGTCTCAGTAAGGCATGGTCCTTGTCAGCCTTGTCCAGCAGCCTCTCCAAGTGCATGTTAACTCTCTCGATATTGGCCTCCCGATCCTCATTGATCTCTTGCTCTAATGATGTGAGCTCAACTCTTCTCCTTTGTGCAGCTTGGCGATGCTCACGAATGTTTTGTAGCTCCATAATCGCCTGCTAATCCTCCAGCTGTTTGTTCTGTAGGTGTTAACCCCGTACAAAAATTACCTGCATACGAATTCTATATCACAGAAAAATAAACAATGCGAGAGCATAACACATAAAGCACATATACACAGAGATTTTCCCCTGGATCCCAAAATTGGGACTACCAGCTTGATTTTTCATTATATTCCTTTCAATGTTACAATACATATTTATACATGCCAAAGCATCCAATACCATGGACCAAAAAACCATCGCATCAAAAACCATGGACCGAAAACCATAGGTAGGTTCGCCCAACCTAATATAGGGTCCAAAAAAAAATTTCCCGGGGCGCTGCCCCGGACCCTGTAGAGGGGGGCTACCTGCCCCCCTCAAACCCCCCCTGTGACCCCCCCGCTGCACAATCGGCGCAACGAAGGGGGGGCTCTGCCCCCCCTCTAACCCCCCGGTTCACTATGTAGGTTAGTCGTGGAAAGAATATAACACAACCCAACAATCTCCCACTTGTTGTTTTCTTTCCACAGGGGGCCATAGGAGAGCTTAGTCACTTTTCCAGCCCTAAAATGCCCATTGTTTCTCTACACCAAGAGAACTTCTCAGAGCTCACAGATTTTTTCAATGCATCTGCAGTATTCTTCAAAGTTTCCACCTTTACCAGCAACACCTTTTTGTCTTCTATCATATCCCTCAAAAAGTGATACTGAACATCAATGTGCTTTGTCTTTGAATGATAAGCAGGGTTCTTTGCCAAGAAAATTGCACTTTGGCTGTCACAGTCTATTCTTATAGCTCCCTATACTAACCTCATACTTGAACACAATCTCTGCAACCAAACTGCTTCCTTGCTTGCATGAGTGGCTGCCATGTATTCTGCCTCTGTAGTTGATAGTGCCACTACAGATTGTTTCTTACTCATCCAAATGACTGCACCTCCAAATAGGTTAAACACATACCCACTTGTAGATCTTCTCTGATCCAAATCTCCAGCCCAGTCTGCATCAACAAAGCCACGAATATCCAACACTCTGTCCAATCCTGGTCTTCCTTGGTAGCACAAACCATAATCACTAGTGCCACGCAAATACCTGAAAACCCGCTTCACTGCTGTCCAGTGCTCCTTCCCTGGTTTTGACATAAACCTACTCAATACTCCCACTGCATGTGCAATGTCTGGTCTAGTACATACCATTGCATACATCAGGCTACCGACTGCACTTGCATATGGAACACAGGACATGTCCTCTTCCTCTTCTTGTGTCTTGGGACACTGTTCAGCAGATAACCTCACACCTACAGGAATAGGAACCTTCACCGATTTACTATCCTGCATATTAAACCTCTGTAGTATTGTCTCGACATACTTCCTCTGGTTTAACCAGAGCTTCCTCTTTGCCCGGTCTCTTTTAATTTCCATGCCCAAAATATAGTTTGCAGCACCAAGATCTTTCATTTCGAATTTGGAGGACAATTGGATCTTCAAGTCCTGGATAATTTCTTTGTCATTTCCAACCAACAACATATCATCCACATACAAGACCAGATAAATAACACGGTCACCAATCAATTTAAAATACACACAGTGATCTGTTTTGCTTCTATTGAAGCCAAGTCCCCGTATAAATGTATCAAATTTATGATACCACATCCTTGGTGACTGTTTTAACCCATACAGAGACTTCTTTAACTTGCATACCAGTTCATTCTTACCCTTCACAGCAAAGCCTTCAGGTTGCTTCATGTAGATTTCCTCTTCCAAATCCCCGTGAAGAAATGTTGTCTTCACATCCATCTGTTCTACCTCAAAATCAAAAGCAACAACAACAGATAAAAGTAATCTAATAGAAGTTACCTTGGCAACAGGAGAAAAAATATCACCAAAATCAATTCCCGGCACTTGGGAATATCCTTTTGCTACCAACCCAGCTTTGTATTTCTCCACCTTCCCTTCTGCATTTGTCTTCTTTTTAAACATCCATTTGCTGCCAATGGGTTTCCTTCCAGCCGGCAACTCCACCAGATCCCAAGCCTCATTTTTGTGCAAAGATGCCATTTCATCAACCATGGCCTCTTTCCAGAGTTTTCCATCCTCTGAATCTACTACTTCCTTCACAGTTCTGGAATCATCATCAGTAACAGACAAAGCAAAATTTGAACAGAAAGCAGAAGGACTATACCTTTCTGGCTGCCTTCTTTCTCGAACTGATCTTCTCACAGCCGGAGTTTGTGGCTCTTCATCTTCTGATTCCTCCTCTGCTGCAGAGTCTGATTCTTCCTCCTTTAGCTCAAACTCTATCTTCTCAGGTTCCTTTGGTTGGACTTCATGTTTAATAACATCTTTTACCTCTTTGAACACAACATCTCGGTTGTACACAACCTTCCGTGTGACTAGGTTCCAAAGCTTATAACCTTTTAAACCATCCTTATACCCTATAAAGATGCACTTTTCAGATTTACTATCCAACTTGGTTCGTTTCTCCTTTGGAACATGTACATATGCATCACATCCAAATACCCTTAGATGTGAAAGAGAAGGTTTCTTACCAGTCCATACTTCTTGTGGAGTCTTATCCTCCAACGCTGATGAAGGTGACCTGTTGACCAAGTAAAATGCAGTATCCACCGCCTCTGCCCAGAATTCCTATCCTAAACCAGCACCACTAAGCATGCTTCTTGCCCTTTCCATCAACGTCTTGTTCATTCTTTCTGCGACTCCATTTTGCTGAGGTGTATATGGAGTAGTCTTCTGTCGTGCTATACCACACTTCTTATAGAATTCTTCAAATTCCTTGCTGCAAAACTCTCCACCATTATCTGTCCTCAGCACCTTTATCTTCTTCTCCGTCTGATTTTCCACCAGAGCCTTAAATTCTTTAAACCTGTCAAAGACTTCAGATTTCTTCTTAAGGAAATATATCCATGTATTCCTTGAGAAGTCTTCTATAAATGATACATAGTACATAGACTTACCCAGTGATGGAACTTTCACAGGTCCAAACACATCACTGTGCACAAGCTCTAATATCTGTTTCGCCCTGTTAGCACCAGAGGGGAAACTCACCCGATTCTTCTCCCCATATACACAATTTTCACAGAAATCAAAATCCAGAGAGCTATTGCTCATACCTTCTACCATACCTTTACCATGAAGTATTCGAAGGCCCTTCTCTCCAATATTTCCAAGCCTTTGATGCCACAGCATGGTCTTCTCTCCAGAGACCACTAGATTTTCAGCCCCACTTTCAGGAACCAAAGAACTGTTGCACCCATCAACAACAGTGCTACCTTGTAGCTTGTACAGAGTTCCAGTCCTAACTCCCCGCATCAATACCAGTGCTCCCCGAACCATCTTGCAGGTATCCTTCTCGAACACTATTTTTACACCTGCATCATCCAACTTGCTTACAAAAATCAAATTTTTGGCCAATGCAGGAATATGCAGAACACCCGGAAGTGTTCTAACCCTTCCACCTTGCAACTTAAACTTTACTTTTCCGCGACCAATGATTCTAGCCTTCCTATCATCTCCTAAGAAAACATCACCACCATCATATTTTTGATACTCGCAGAACCACTCTCTATGGGGAGTGAAGTGAAAGGATGCACCTGAGTCAATCAACCATGCCTCATGATCTACATGTGTACTTGAAGAAGCCAAGTACACATCCCCACCTTCATTTGAGGTGGTTTTCGCCTCTACAGAAGGAGCATCATTAGATCCCTTTCGTTTATCAGGAGCTTTAAATTTACAGTCCCTTTTGAAGTGTCCTTCCTTTCCGCATTTCCAGCACACCACCTTTACAGGTTTTCCTGGAGATTTAGATCTCCCTCTAGATTTAGATCTCCCACTCGATGACTTATTTTTGTTTCTATTCTGGGACCGTCCTCGTACAGACAAGGCATCACCATTCTGGCTCTCCATATTTTTCCGTCTCATCTCCTCCGTTAGCAAGGCTGAGACTATTTCATCAAACTACAAAGTAGTTGCATTGCTACCTATTGCAATAACCAGACTATCCCACGAATCTGGTAGAGAACACAACAAACTGATGCACTTATCTTCATCTGAAATTTTAATATCAACAGACGCTAACTGACTTACCACAGTATTAAATGTGTTTAGATGCTCTGTCACCGAGTCTCCATCTTTCTTCCTCAGGTTACACAGCTTTTTCCGCAGGAACAGTTTATTCACCAGAGACTTAGATTGGTACAAAGTCCCTAACTTGTCCCACAAAGCCTTCGCCATAGCTTCCCCTGATACATTCAGCAATACTGAATCTGAGACACACAATTTTATTGCGCTCTTTGCCTTCCGATCCAACTTCTTCCATTCTTCATCGGTCACTCCCGTTGGTTTAGTACCTGGATCTACCGCAATCCACTGATCTTTATCCACCAACAGATCCTCCATCTTGAGTTTCCACAACTCAAAACTCTGACCATTGAACTTCTCGATCTCTATCTTTCCGCTGCTTGCCATCTTCTTTCACCACCAGAGTCGATCTCACAGATCTCCCACTGAACAGGGTCTACCACAGGCCCAAGCGAAACCCCTCAGCAACAAAGGCGTCCCCTTGAAGCCAAAACAGCTCTGATACCAAATGTAGGTTTTAACCCCGTACAGAAATTACCTGCATACGAATTCTATATCACAGAAAAATAAACAATACGAGAGCATAACACATAAAACACATATACACAGAGATTTTCCCCTGGATCCCAAAATCGGGACTACCAGCTTGATTTTTCATTATATTCCTTTCAATGTTACAATACATATTTATACATGCCGAAGCATCCAATACCATGGACCAAAAAACCATCGCATCCAAAACCATGGACTGAAAACCATAGGTAGGTTTGCCCAACCTAATATAGGGTCCAAAAAAAAATTTCCCAGGGCGCTGCCTCGGACCCCGTAGAGGTGGGCTACCCGCCCCCCTCAAACCCCCCGAATAGGGAGGGCTTGCGCCCCCCCGCTGCGCAATCGGCGCAATGAAGGGGGGGCTCTGCCCCCCCTCTAATCCCCCGATTCACTACGTAGGTTAGTCGTGGAAAGAATATAACACAACCCAACATGTTCCTCTGCTCCAGGTATTTCATGTTCCACTTAGCCCTCTCCATGTCAAGGGAGAAGGCCTCAATCTCTGATTGCTGCTCCTAGATGATCTCTCTAAGATCTACATTTGTCGGTTCTGTATTTGTCTCATCATCATGAAGGAGAACGAATTATGTCTCTCGTTCACCTGAAGGCCCCTCATCATGCATTGGCTCCTTACCTCTGTCTTGTTCCTGTGTCGTCGATGTAGGAAGCGAGGCCCCTTCCACCCCGGGTGGAGATAACACTCGCTTTGCCGCTGCAAACAAATGTCTACTGCCTCTCTGATAGGTGATGAATACTGGCATAGTAGCGGTCTCATGGCGCTCATACTGATGAGAAGGACCACCTATCTCATGCTCTGCCTCTGACACTACCTGTGGAGTGCTGAAGAAGTCACGGGAGATGAAGTCTTCCCAAGCAATGCCTTGCAATCCCAATTGATGATCGACCAAAATCCGGATAAGAGCAAAGTGATAAACACTGTTAAGCTACTACTGAGGGGTCTTATGCTGCATGAAATTGTTCATCCTCTCTATGTTACTGCAAATGAAAAATGGGAGGTTCATCATCCGCACCCTAGTAAAGTGCATGAGCAACCTGATGTGATAGGCATATAGGCGAGATAACCTCCCCTCACAACTGAAGTACTTCATGATCAATTTCATGAGTGGAGCATACTCATCTTTCAAATATCTGAATGGGAAGACTCTTGTGAGCTGCCTCAAACAACTGGCCTTAATGTAAGGCTCATAGTATTGCCTATCCACCTTCTTCTTCTTATTCCACTATTCTCCAACATTTGGTATGCCTGTTGCCACTGAGATAGTTTCGGGTGTCAATATGAAGGTGACCCCAGCCAAGATAGACTGACCTCCATGTAGACGAAGCACAAAAAGACGGGCCAACTCATGATGAACTCTAACATTAGCCACCCTTTGACAAAATTCAAAACATGCTAGGTGCTGGAAACATGACATAGCAAGAGGGCATGCCTGCAATTCAGTGAGGGTGTTTGGCTCATCCCTAACATGTTTTCCACTCTTGTGATGTCTCTTGGGAGCCTGTTCTCCTGAAGCTGTATCACTGTGAGTTTCCACCTCATACTCTGATGAACCCTTAGATGCCATGACTGCTGTTTATGTACTGTACTTAGGCTACCCTTTGATGATGGTGAAGCTGGGTGTTGTTTTTGTGATATCTGCCACCAAGGGGAACAATGAAACAAAGGGAGTATTAGGAGGGGAGTAATGTGATGGGAATAGGGGTTATGGGGAGAAATTTGTTTAGGGATATGTAGGGGGTTTGGGTATTTGATAGGGTAGGTTTTTTGGGGTTTTAATGAGGTAGGGTTTGGTGTTTGTATTGACCAAATAGTGGAGGGATAAGGAATATGAGTTTGGTAGTATTTTAGGGTAGTGGGAATAGGAAACAATAGCATAGGGGGATAAGGAAAAATGGTAAGGAAGGAAAATGGAACCTTAGCATTAACAACACACTTATACAACCCTAGCAACAATGACTTTTTGGCATTTTCTTGTGGTTGGTTTTATGAAATTTGTTGCATTCAATCATGGGCATAAACCACCATATCACTCATAAAATTTGATGAAAAAGTGATGTTACAGAGCCTATCTGCCGATTTGATGGGCTTCAAAAAAAATTTGAGGAAGTTTGGCAGTGTTTTGGCGCTCTATCTGTGTGCGCCGCGCGCAAAACTCAGTGTGCCGCGCCCTGGGTGTGCACCGTGCCAGTTAGAAAAATACACTGTGGGCCGGCTCTGTGTGCGTCGTGCCCTCTATGTGCGCCGCGCCCCTGTCTATATGCGTCGTGCCCTGAAATTGCCTCCAATCTTGCTCTAAAATGCATGATGCACACTCAAACAGTTTGAAATGTTTCCCCAAGCACTTGGTTTGCACAATGACTTCGATTTTGGTGGAAAATTATATTTAAAGACTTGAAAGTCATGGGTTAAATCTTTGCATTTCAAAAACCCATTTTTCTAATGTTATGTTTTGACACTTTTTCCCTGATTAATAGCAACGTTGATTTTCACATTCCCTTTGAAATTTTAGCTCAAATGATGAAATTTTCGATACTTTTTGTAGGGATTGCATGACAAGAAATTTGGCCATGGAAACCATGATTGCATCTGAAGAAATCAATTGGTGACCTTTTGAAAATTTTATCACAAATGACACTGTTTGACTTTTCTTCAAAACAGAGTTTTGAAGAACAGTCGAAGTTTATCAGTATGACGATGAAACTCTCTGAATCATTACTTTGTAAGGGCATCACTCTGTCCTGCATGGCTTTACTGGACATATTTAAAGACCAAATTGATTAATCCCTAGACCTAATGATCGAAAATGACTTTTGTCCATTAAAGGACCAGACCTTAACTGTCATGGACTTTGGTGATCATTGACAAAAGACCTAAGCCAGCAGGAGCCAGACATGGGGGGAAATGACTAGCATGACCCTTTTCCATCAGATTATGGCATGCCCCTAGCGGAATGCAGCTGAGTGAATGGAGCGGGACTCCTAAAAAATTAAATGCATAAAGAGTTTTGATCTCTGACGGAGGGCTGACCAAACCGACTCTAACATTGGCTCCAATGGGGGATGGTAGCGCCTTGGAGGTGCCAAGAACAGCAGATCTCTGGAAGAGCTAGACAGTGCCTTCATCCATTGGGCTATGGAGTCATCATTTCGACAAACAACATAGGACTCTGACTCATTTATGAAACTAAAATGACCAAAAAATTGACTCAAACTTGACATTGAAATGACTTGAAGACTAACTTGACAAACTCAAACCAAACTGAAATAAAAATGGTATTTACAATGATAGTGGAAGCAATGTTAATAACTCAGAAATGATACCGCTTGAGCAGCCGACCATTGATCGGCCCTCCTGGACAATCTTCCCTGTTCATTTCCTTCAGAAGAAAGGCATTCTGACCCCGATATGCTACAATTTTGAAAGGACCTTTCCAAAGATTCTTGAACTTATCGTGCTTACCTTTTTCCTCATTCCTTGCATCCCACTTCAACAGCTCATCATCCAACTGAAATTTATCTGCCTTTGCTTTTCTATCATAAATTTTCTTGATCTTCTCCTGCAATTTGGATGTGTTCTTGAAAACTTCTTCTCTTGTCTGCTGCAAGTGGACCATTTGATTCAACCTTCTCTGCATGGGATCTTCTTCATTGTCGGCCTCCTAAAGAAGTTTGACTACCGGGGCAGCGAGAGAGGTAGGAAATACTCTACCAACTCCATAAACAAGCTCAAATGGTGACGTACCAATGGATTTCTTCTCACTGACCCGATCTGCCCAAAGTGCATTGACCAACCTCTTATGCCAGCTCTTCTTATTTATTTCCAGCAGCTTCTTGATGATGTTGACCAATGATTTGTTTGAAGATTCCACCAATCCATTGCCTTGGGGATGATAGGCAGTTGAGTGACCCAAAATGATGTTATATTTATGACAAAACTCTACCATCATTTTTTATTTGAAAGCTGTTGCGTTATCAGTGATTAACTTATTCGGGCAACCAAAGCGAGACAAGGTGTTATTTTCAAGGAATGAAATGATTACCACATTAGTAGCTTGCCTGGTGGGAATTGCTTCGATCCATTTCGTGAAGTAATATGTCGCTGTGAGGATCCATCTATGCTGATCGAAAGAAGCGGGATGAATTTCACCAATGAAATCCAATCCCCATTGCTGAAATGGGGCACTCACCTCAGTGGGCTTAAGTGGCAAACGCTGTAATTTCTGCTTTCCTTTGAAAATCTGACATTTATGATAGCGCTTGACCATCTTATGTACATCAGCGAACAATGTCAGCCAATAGTAGCCTACTCTCAGAATTTTGTTAGCTGTTGACTTCCAAAAAAGGTGACCACCATAGTCTCCTTGGTGGTAGTCCTCCATGACCTTCTTTGCTTCTTCTTCCACCAAACAATTCAAAAGAACGCCACCAGGATCTTTCTAATAAAGTGCAGAATTGAGAATACAAAAATTGGCAGCTTTCAACTTGAGTGTTCTCGCTTTGTTTCTAGTCATGCCGGGCGGTGGTGACAAATTTTTAAGCACATATATGATATCTGAATACCACGGAGAGAGAGCAAACATTTCAGATACCTGAATTGATGAGGCTTCCTCATTCTCATTGGACATAGCAGCGATGAGATTTATATCCAAGGCATGCAAGTTTGATTCAGCCATTAACTTTGCCAATCCCTGTCCTTTAACCAGCTTTGTAGGCTTTATTTCCACATCATATTCCAGCAAGGCTGCAATCCATTTGCCTCATCTTCCTTCCAGATCGGTCTGCACTAAAACATCTTTTACAGCAGCGTTAGGAACATAGGCCACAATATGAGAATGTAGAATATATACCCGGAAATCTTTCAATGCCTTCACAAGTGCAAGGGCTTGCTTCTCAATGATGTTGTATTTTAAGGTTGCATCTCTTATGGCTCTACTGAAGAATGTAATGGGTCTTTCATGATCATCTCTTTTCTGCAATAACACAGCTACCATAGTGTGCTCCGAAGCAAATGAAAATAATATGAAATCCTGAGTGTAGTCCGGGCTTACTAGAACTGGAGCTGAAGAAAGAGCCATTTTGACCAAATTGAAAGATTTTATAGCCTCCTCCGTCCACTTCGCTTGGCTATCCTTCTTAAGCATGTTTGTCATTTCTCTTAGGTGCTCAGCAAGATTAGGTACAAAGTGGCGTAGAAAATTCATCTTACCATTGAACGATTGTATCTCTTTTTTATTCTGGGGCAGATCGATTTGCTGAATTGCTTGCACACGTGCTGGGTCAATACGAATGCCATCTTTTGAGATAATGTGCTCGAGTATTTTGCCTTCCTCCATGGCGAACAAGCTCTTTTTCGGATTCAGCGACAAGCCATATTTTCTGCACTTTTGGAAGACATTTTTTAGATGGTACATGTGCTCTTCATCAGATTTGGAGAACACTGTCAAATCATCCAGGTACACCACCAAAAAGACATCCTTCTCATTTGCAAAAGCCAAGTCCACTGCACGCTGAAATGTGGCACCTGCGTTCTTCAAACCGAAAGGCATTTTAGCGTAATGAAAGGTTCCCCATGGAGTGGTGAACGCTGTCTTGTCTCGGTCATCTTCATGGACAGAAACTTGGTTATATCTGGAATAACCATCAAGTAGTGACATATGAGATGCTCCCACTACTCGCTGAAGTATATGGTCCATTTTGGGCAGTGGGTAGTTGTCCTTCAATGAAACTTTATTGAGATTTCTAAAATCAATGCATAAGTGGATTTCACCTGTCTTCTTTCGTACGGGCACCAAGTTAGAGATCCAATCCAAAAATCTGATGGGCACAATGATCCCTAATTTGTACAACCTGTTTACCTCCTTTTCAATATATGGCAGCAACTTTGGATTTAGCCTCCTTAAATTTTGTCTGAATGGTTTTTGATTGGGCTTGATGGGTATAGCATGCTGAATTATATTGGTATCATATGTCTTTAAGTCAGAATAGTCCCAAGCAAACACAACTGCAAATGAAGCCAGAAAACTGATGTATTTGTCCTTGATCTTTGGCGGCAATGCTTTGGACAATTTTACCAACTTAGGATTAGCAGTTGTTCCGATGTTGACCTCTTCTACACCCTTCTCTGCTGGCTGCAATGTTGGCTTACGGGCTACATCATCTTGATCAAAAAGTTCTTCTAAAGGTATCAAGCCTTTAGGAATAACGTTATTCTTCAGCTGCAACACATCCATTTCATTGATCTGCACCTCATCTGTACCATTACCTTTACCATCGTCATTTTCTACATCAATTGAGGTCTCTTTGAAATTGCCTTTGTTTTGCAGAAAATAATCAATCTCCTCATCATCTTGGAACACTTGCCAATATCTCTGATTGTCTAGAATGGTTGGATGATGCTTGACATGGATTTCAAATTTATTGCTAGAGTTCATTGGGATCTTCAAACTAGTTGCTGCCTTGGCAAGAGCGTCAACAATACTATTTTGTATACGAGGCACACATGTCAAGGTGTATTCTGAAAATAATTTTAGGATGTCTAGAACTGCATTACGGTAAGCCTGCATCCTAGGATGCTTTGCTTGATACTCACCTCTGACCTGCTTAATTACCAATTCGGAGTCGCCATGTACTGAAATCCTCTTAGCATTCAGCTTTCTTAGAATCTTTAGGCCAGCAATCAAAGCTTCATACCAGCTTCATTGTTTGAACACTCAAAAGCCAACTTGTAAGAGCACACCCTCATGTTACTAGGCACTTTGTTCGGGGTGGAGAAAGGACTACGTACCCAAATTCCAATTCCAGCGCCATCATTTCCCACTGCTCCATCAAAATCCATGGTCCACAAACCTTCTTCCTCCTCTTGCAAGTGCTGGAAATCTGTTTGTTGTGCCTTGTCTGCTTGCTATCCATTACTTTCAGCTGATTACCCAACATTGTTCTATTGTTCCTGTCCTTCTTTCTTTAAAATTTCTCTGAAATTTTCTGTTATTTCCAGAATATCATGTGCTTCAACTAACTGACTATCTACATCATTGAAACTATCTGAATACAAAACAAAAGACTCTAAATCTGTATGTACATAGTTAATTGGATGATTTATTGGTTTCTCCTTGCTTGTGATCATGTATTTCATTTTTTGTTCCTGATACAATTTCCTCATTTGTCCAAACGCCGGAATCGTTGCATAGGAGAAATCTAGCTATAGTGTCCCTTTCAATTTTGCTACCCAAGACCTGGAAAGGAGCATGCCAAACCTTGGAGGAATATCTGCTACAACCACATCCATCAAAACATTCTTCATTGGGAGTTGATCTAGACTCACAACCAAGTCTTTGATGAGTCCTATACATCTTACTCTCCTGGAATCAAATGAATAGAGATCGTGGTATTGCCGGGTGATGTCCAGACCAAGTTTATCCATGATAGCCTTTGGCATGAGATTGTGAGAAGCTCCAGAATCGAACATGGCATTATGTAACACAAAATCATGCAACCTTAAACTGATATAAAATGGTGGCACATCACTATCAGGAGACTCACCATTCGATGCTAGCCCAAAACTCATTTCAGGTTGATCGTCTTCGACATTCACCATGTCAGAAATTGGGTCCAGATTCAACATTTTAGATACTTGTCCTCTATAACTGTTGTTCCTCATTATTTCAATCAAGGGGATGGATACCTTTAATTTAGAAATCTCATTCTCTAAATTAAAAGCGGGAATATTTTCTACCTCTTTGACTAGGATTTCTTTCTTTTCCTTTTCTTTCGATGCAACTTGCTGATGTGATTGTTCTGCTGATGGTGATTTGCTACTCTCCAGACCAACCGCCTCCTTTCCTTTCCTTTGTGTAACTGATGAATCATTCTTTGATGCCTCAACATCCTTCCTTTTCTGAATTGGTTTGACCGGCACATCTCTGTTTCTAAGTGAATATCGCTGCTGCTGGGCGGACAGAGCATTCATATAGCCTCTTTGGTACTCATCTGATTCTTCCTCTAAAACAGTGTCACTTGCTAGAATGAAATCTACGTCTTTGTGTGCAGCTAAACTTTCTACATACTCCTCTTCAGTGAGATAAATAGGCAAATCATCAGGAGTAAAGAGGTGGTTTTCTTCACCTATTATACTCCCGTCCTCATCTGACTTCGGTGCATCCACAAAATTTTGCTGCAAAGGTGTCTGTATTGGCTGTTGTGTTGTCTGCTCTTGGGCTCGCTGATCTCTATGTATTATTCTATATTGTAGCTGCTGCTGGCCACGAAAGTTAGGATTTCTAACTTGTGGCTCCGGTTTGTCAAGTTTCACCCTTTCAAGCATCTGCTCTACCTTCTTGAGTAATTGATCCATTGAGGAAGACTCTTATTTTATAGTGACCTTCTTCTCTGCCTTTGCTCTAGCTCTTTTGGACAACAGATTTGCTTCAACGCTGACCGCTATCTTCTGCATGTCTTCCATTGTGGCCGGTTCTCTCTCTCTTAATTGATAAGCCATGTTAGCATCAAAACCATCTGGGAACTTCACCATGGCTAGTCCCACAGGTGGCCTTAGATGATCTGGAATTTCGTTATAAACTGAATTGAATCTAATGCAATAGTCTTGGACCAACTCACCAACGTTTCGTTTGATTTGCTCATATTCAGCCAGAATTTGAAGAGGATTCTTTTTCACTTCCCATTGGTTTATGAATTGCCTTTGTAGGTCGACCAAGGTAGCGATACTTGCCGCCGGCAAACCTCTGAACCATTTCGTCATTTCACTTGCAAATGTCTGTACAAAGAGTCTCATTGCCACATTCTCCGCATCGATCTCATGAAGTTCATAGAAATCTTCCATTCTATCCACATGTTGCTGAGCAGTAATGTTGTTAGGAGTGCCATCAAAAAATGGGATTTTGCTTTGATAATCTACGGGCATGTCATCTAGAACTTGAGCTAGAACAAGGGGTGCAAAACGGGTAGCCATCACTCTTGGTAGATTTGGCCTTGGAGGTGTTGGAGGAGTGTGCACAGTTTGTAAGGGGATAGCAATTGGAGTTTGAGGCTGTGTCATAATATAATTATCAATTAACTGGTTAGCTCTTTCGGTTTCTAGGTCTACAAGAAACTGTGGATTGGGGACAGTATAGTCAACAGCCCTTTCGGATTTGGTCTCGAACAATGATATTTCAAACCGTTCGTCAAACTCAAGCTCTTCAAGATACTCAAAAATGTCAGGACATGAATGGGATTTGAACACGGGAGTTAAAGAGCTTTCTTGAGAAATGAGTCTTGGAATCAAGTTGGGGTTTTCGTAGGTATGAGGAGGATCCGGGTCTGGATTGGCTTTGGTATATCGTCTCGAAGCCAACGTGCTATTGAGAAAAATCACAGGACACAACCAACTTACTCAGCCTATCCAATCCTAAACTTATCATCCGGAAGCTTAGAATTATTAAGAAGTAAGGGGATTTGATTTCAGTTCCCCAGCAGAGTCGCCACTATGTTAGCACCTAAATCTGCCTTAGGCTGAAGGAAGGCAAAATTCAGGGTAACCACAAACCACGCTCAGTTTGGTAGCTAGCCCTACCAAAACAGGAGAGAGCTCTCTCCGAGTCACACTCAGCGAATAAGTAAACGGAATGGTCTGAGATGACTAACAGTGAAATATTGATCTTAGGCTAGTAAGTAAATATGGATACAAGAAGCAATTTTTTATGAATGACTGAGCTTTTGGGATGTTATGGGACCAACGGACAACAATGAACAGAGAATTTAATACAAAGACACAGATTATTCCGTGAGGCAAGAAAGGCGGAAAGTGTAGCGATTTAGTTTGAAATAACGCGGAATGGAGGAATTGCTTAGGAGGGTGAAAAGGGCATAAGTACATGAATATTTTTCAATAGAAGAAGAACACTGAACATGAAATTTTCCCACAGGCAGAGCAATAAAAATGAATTCTACCTTATCTAACTTAGAAAATTTCACTGGAAATGAATATGAAATGAACTGTGAAACATTATGAAATACATATGAAACATAAGAGACACATTTTCTACACTCACAACCACATGAATCTCATGAAACAGAGCCACTGCCTTTCATTAATCCTCTGTCAAAATATACAATGAAGAACTCAGTTTCTCTCCCACAGTCTCCCAGAAATTACAAGACAACCAACCCTTTGCAAATAGTTTGCATACAATATATAGAATGTGCCATGAAGATATAGAACACCTAGGGGTTGGGGAGTTACTCGAATCATTACAAAATGGAAGTGGAAAGCCAACCATTAGCTACAGGTGCAGCATTACAAACATGACAAATGGCATGGGTGACCATTTGCCTTCCTTTGCCACTTGGATAGAAGCCAATCTGGAGTTAAAATACTTTAAATGCCACCTTAGGTGCCAAAAAACTGAAATGTAGATGAGCGGGCCCACTTGGAGAAGTCGCGAATCGAAATTTCACGAAACAGAGGTAAAATTGGGCTTTTTTCCTGTATGCGCCGCGCCATTTTCTGTGTGTTTTGCGCCACTTTGGAGAATATTTTGAGGCACTTGCAGGAGTCCAAAATGTGCTCAAGTGTGCTTTTTGGAAAGCCTGTCCTGTCTACTTTCTGACCCAAGTGGAATTTCTAAATTTGGTGCTCATTTGCCCCTCCAAATATTCATTCTCCCAAGACTGCTTCCTGTGTGTCAAAATAGGGGCAGAGAGGTCATTGTTTGGGTGTTTTTGACGTCCTAGAGACTTAGATCTTGCCCAAATTTCTTGTCCAAGCACCAGTAGTCGTGATTTTTCATGCTGAATCCAAAAATGCAAACCATTCTTCATTTGGAGCTCCCAATTTTTAGCACTGCGCCAGTGGCGCGGCGCACAGGGAGAAAAAACCTGTGTTTTGCCCAAAAATTTGTCATGTGACCAAAATTTCCCCAAATTTCTTGAAATTTGGGCTGGAGGTCCTCTATGAAGTGCTATGCTATGCCAAGGAAGCTTCAACCAAGATTCGAAGCCGATCTTGCTCTTTTTCCTCTTTTGCCTCTTTTGTTGCTTTGCTCAATTTTGCCTTCAAGCTCTTTATCCAAGCCTTTGCACTCATATTTCGTGCCCTGTAATGGAAGGCCATGTGTCTCAGTAAGGCATGGTCCTTGTCGGCCTTGTCCATTAGCCTCTCCAAGTGCATGTTAACTCTCTCGAGATTGGCCTCCCGATCCTCATTAATCTCTTGCTCCAATGATGTGAGCTCAACTCTTCTCGTTTGTGCAGCTTGGCGATGCTCATGAATGTTTTGTAGCTCCATAATCGCTTACTGATCCTCCAGCTATTTGTTCCTCTACTCTAGGTATTTCATGTTCCACTTAGCCCTCTCCAAGTCAAGGGATAAGGCCTCAATCTCTGATTGCTGCTCCTGGATGATCTCTCTAAGCTCTGCATTTGTCGATTCTGTATCTGTCTCATCATCATGAAGGAGAATGAATTCTGTCTCTCGTTCACCTGATGGCTCACCTGAAGGCCCATCATCATGCATTGGCTCCTTACCTCTGTCCTATTCCTGTGTCGTCGATGTAGGAAGCAAGGCCCCTTCCACCCCGGGTGGAGATAACACTCGCTTTTCCGCTGCAAACAAATGTCTACTGCCTCTATGATAGGTGATGAATACTGGCATAGTAGCGGTCTCATGGCGCTCATAGTGATGAGAAGGACCACCTATATCATGCTCTGCCTTTGACACTACCTGTGGAGTGCTGAAGAAGTCATGGGCATGGAAAATTTTAGGGGCTAATGTTCGCCCAGTGGGCTAATTTTCCATGATTTTTCCACAAAAAAGATTCGCCAATTTCCAATTTTATAAAAGACGATTCGCCCAAATTTTAGAATATAAAATTATTTTACCTTAAAAATCGCCAACATTATATAGAGACTATATATAAAATAATTATAAATTTGAATAATTTTACAAATATATCAATAAACATTTATAATTTGCATATTAGGGATTAGTGAGATTCGCCAATGTTTTAAACTTCAAGAAAATTTTCCATCCTTAAAATTTTCCTTGGTCATGGGAGATGAAGTCTTCCCAAGCAATGCCCTGCAATGCCAACTGATGATCCACCAAAATCCGGATAAGAGCAAAGTGATAAACACTGTTAAGCTGCTGCTGAGAGGTCTTATGCTACAGGAAATTGTTCATCCTCTCTATGTTCCTGCAAATGAAAAATGGGAGGTTCATCATCCGCACCCTAGTAAAGTGCATGAGCAACCTGATGTGATAAGCATATAGGCGAGATAACCTCCCCTCACAACTGAAGTACTTCATGATCAATTTCATGAGCGGAGCATACTCATCTTTCAAATATCTGAATGGGAAGACTCTTGTGAGCTGCCTCAAACAACTGGCCTTAATGTAAGGCTCATAGTATTGCCTATCCACCTTCTTCTTCTTATGCCACTGTTCTCCAACATTTGGTATGCCTGTTGCCACTGAGATAGTTTCAGGTGTCAATGTGAAGGTGACCCCGGCCAAGATAGACTGACCTCCATGTAGATGAAGCACAAAAAGACGGGCCAAATCATGATGAACTCTAACATTAGCCACCCTTTGACAAAATTAAAAACATGCTAGGTGCTGGAAACATGACATAGCAAGAGGGCATGCCTGCAATTCAGTGAGGGTGTTTGGCTCATCCCTAACATGTTTGCCACTCTTGTGATGTCTCCTAGGAGCCTGTTCTCCTGAAGTTGTATCACTGTGAGTTTCCACCTCATACTCTGATGAACCCTCAGATGCCATGACTGCTGTTTATGTACTATACTTAGGCTGCCCTTTGATGATGGTGAAGCTGGGTGTTGTTTTTGTGATATCTGCCACCAAGGGGAACAATGAAACAAAGGGAGTATTAGGAGGGGAGTAATGTGATGGGAATAGGGGTTATGGGGAGAAATTTGTTTAGGGATATGTAGGGGGTTTGGGTATTTGATAGGGTAGGTTTTTTGGGGTTTTAATAATGTAGGGTTTGGTGTTTGTATTGACCAAATAGTGGAGGGATAAGGAATATGAGTTTGGTAGTATTTTAGGGTAGTGGGAATAGGGAACAATAGCATAGGGGGATAAGGAAAAATGGTAAGAAAGGAAAATGGAACCTTCGCATTAACACCACACTTATACTACCCTAGCAACAATGACTTTTTGGCATTTTCTTGTGGTCGGTTTTATGAAATTTGTTGCATTCAATCATGGGCATAAACCACCATATCACTCATAAAATTTGATGAACAAGTGATGTTACAGAGCCTACCTACCGATTTGATGGGTTCCACAAAAATTTTGAGGAAGTTTGGCAGTGTTTTGGCGCTCTGTCTGTGTGCGCCATGCGCAAAACCCAATGCGCCACGCCCTAGGTGTGCACTGCGCCAGTTAGAAAAATACATTGTGGGCTGGCTCTATGTGCGCCGCGCCCCTGTCTATATGCGCCGCGCCCTGAAATCGCCTCCAATCTTACTCTAAAACGCACGATGCACACTCAAACAGTTTGAAATGTTTCCTGAAGCACTTGGTTTGCATAATGACTTTGATTTTGGTGGAAAATTATATTTAAAGACTTGAAAGTCATGGGTTAAATCTTTGCTTTTCAAAAACCCATTTTTCTAATGTTATGTTTTGACACTTTTTCCCTGATTAATAGCAACGTTGATTTTCACTTTCCCTTTGAAATTTTAGCTCAAATGATGAAATTTTCGGCACTTTTTGTAGGGATTGCAAGACAGGACATTTGGCCACGGAAACCATGATTGCATCTGAAGAAATCAATTGGCGACCTTTTGAAAATTTTATCACAAATGACACTGTTTGACTTTTCTTCAAAACAGAGTTTCGAAGAACAGTCGAAGTTTATCAGCATGACAATGAAACTCTCTGAATCATTACTTTGTAAGGGCATCACTCTGGCCTGCATGGCTTTACTGGACATATTTAAAGACCAAATTGATTAATCCCTAGACCTAATGATCGAAAATGACTTTTGTCCATTAAAGGACCAGACCTTGACTTTCATGGACTTTGGTGATCATTGACAAAAGACCTAAGCCAACAGGAGCCAGACATGGGGGGAAATGACTAGCATGACCCTTTTCCGTCAGATTATGGCATGCCCCTAGCAGAATGCAGCTGAGTGAATGGAGCAGGACTCCTAAAAAATGAAATGCATAAAGAGTTTTGATCTCTGACGGAGGGCTGACCAGACCGACTCTAACATAATCAACAATAGTATGCACGTTTGACAAGATATGTGTTCTCCTAGCACATCATTGCTACCAACTGTTGTGATGGAAAACTGCCTTATGCATGGTACCAAACTTGGAATACAATGCCCGCATGACTGTCTCAAGGGGCAATAATTATACCAGTATTGCCTTCTTCAACTCTGCTTGGGAAAATGCTATAACCAGTTCTCCTATTTTCTTGGTCGTCTATAACTCCTTAGCCATTTGCTCGTTCTCAGCTATCAAGAAGCGAACACTCGAGCTAGTGGCTTCAGCATATTCTCTGGTAGCATCATTCAATGTTGTTGAATACTTGTGCACGTTAGACACAATCAGTTGTTCTTCAAATTGCGCAAGAGATGTGTTGTCATCCGAAGTAGACACTCTGTGTGATTTCAAAACTCTATGCTGCGACTCGTCGAATGATATGTTGTGCATTTCTCCTTCGGGATTGTCTCTAAAGATCTCAGTGTCTCCTTGGTCACTTGGGACTTGCTCTTCTTCTAGATCTGTTGAAGCTGGTGGGTCGACCTCTTGGTGGTAAGGCATGAGGTCGATGTCTTTCTTTAACTCTTGTTGCTCCATATCCATATCCAACTACTCAAGTGCTTGTTCAATCTCTTGAGCGAAGTCTTGCTCCTATGACTGCTCACCCTGTCTGCTTGTGCTAGTTGTTCGAATGAGTCTACTACCTATACAGGTGCAGTTTCATCTATCTGTACATGTTGCGCCCCCTGCTATACTTGTTCTTGATGCACTTCCTTCTCCTGTCTGCGCAGTTCCTATTCATTCCTGAGTTGCTCCTTCAACTCATGCAACTCCTTCACTTTTTCCTCCATCCTCTATTTTTCTCTTTGCCTTTGCGCGGTCCTCCTTACATATTGTTCCCTCTTTTCCTCTATTTCCAAAGTTGCTTTATGCACAAGTGGGTCTTCTCTAAACTTTCAACTTTGTTCCACCTCTACGTTGTCGATAATATTTCTCTTGCCTTTGTTGCGTGCCTATATGTTTACCTCTACTGTTGTTGCTGCTAGTGCTCTCCTGGATGCTGCTTCGTTAACCATTCCACAGCGATGCCGATAGGTTAATTGGGCCTGGAGAAGTTGTAACAATATCTCCATGGGTCTTCCTCCACGCAATGACATGCCACGTGGATCCACTGAAATTGCACTCTCATGCAATGGTCTTTCACAATACAATGTGTGTCATATGGATTGAAGCTTCGGACGTCGAAATGAAATTTCTTTATCTCCTCTGTTTCAACATTTGCATGCTTGAGGTTCCATATCTTGTACAACCTGATCCACAATGGAAGAGTGGGCCAAGGTGCCTTCATCTTTCGGTGCAGCCTAGCTGAAAGTCCTACCGAGATGTGGTATGATACTTCTTGCATGATGAGCTTGTCCATGTCAAACTTTGGCAAAACATGCAGAGGATTCTCTGCGCTATACATCCATGTGAAGGTGTCATACGGTGAGGCATACCAATCCACTATGTCGATCAGTGCCTCCATTACTGCCTTCAACATGCAAGGTAGATCCTGCTCAAATATAATTTTGTACACTGGGTGAAAAAATGATCTTACAGCTATGTGATAACTCCTCTGAAGCTACATTCGGAAAATAGTTTACAATAATTATTCATAGAGGTTTCTGCCGATGTCCATACCCACTTCATGCCTAGAAATTGCTGATGGGCACTGATTGCATCCAAGATGTAAGCTGACATGTGGATTTCTGCTTGCTGACCTTTGGGTGGTTGTCGATCTCCTGTGACTTGTTACTTCAGCCTGTGAGCCAACATGTCAGATGAGTTGCATGCTTTTCCTTCACTGTCCAGTTGGTCCAACGAGATCACCCAACTCTGTGGGAAGGTCTTTGTGCTCTCTTTGCCATACAAGCGGCATGCAAAGATGACCAAGTATTGATACGCCTTTTGCAATATCTTCGTCTTTTAAATCTAGTTGGGTGTCATCTTGAATTTGGCTGGCTCCTTTTCACATTTCTTCAAGATATCCCTGGAGTTAGCATTGCTGTTGGGTAGGTTGAAAGGTGTCTCCATGGTGAACACTAACTTCGAAAAATGGTACATATATTGATAATCATGTGCCCTGAAGGTAACAATCTTTGTCCCGCTGACACTATTCAATGTCATCATCTCGGGATTAGTGTGTGAGACGATCCAATGTATCATGTCTGCACATGGGAATGTGGGATACCTGCATGCGATCCGGTACAAGCCAAACTTGTGAATGTTCACATAGACTTGGCGGTCTTCGAGATCTTCCCTGAATGTGCCTGAGAATGCATCATTGACCTCATTCCATTTCATCTTGATGTCTTTGTCTATGATTAGCTTGGTGTCTTCATATATCGTCAAACTCATAGACACTCACTCAACTGTTGCTCCAATTGTGCTTCTGTCGGTGACCTTCGACCGTTCTCTCTTGGAGGCCATTGATCTTGAACTGCTGAGAGATGGACAAACACCTATTGTATCCAAAAATTGTTGAGTTGGATGTGTCGATGACTCCTGGATTTATTGTGGGATGTCATATCTCCAAGATCGATGTGAAGAATGAGCTCTGAAGCGCCACAAATCTAGGAAAAAGCAACACTTGGAGGAAAGTTTCTAAAATGATCTTTGCATGTGACCTATAGCTACTAAAAATAGCTCCCTAAAGTCTAGGGATGCTTTTTTCATGTTGCATTTTTCTATTTCAGAAAAAGCATCCCATGCATGTAAGTCAAGTTTTCTCGGTCTTGGGTGGAACTGGTCAACCCAAGGGCACATCCAATAGCTTGCTTGCCTGAGGGGAAATTTTTGCGCAATTTCTGGGATGAAGCTGGGCTGGATGTCCACAGGGATTGCACAATTTTTGGGAGTAGTAGCTGACTGCTGCCCATAATTGCGCAATTTCTGGGCTGAGAAGCACTATTGGGCCGGCTTGCATAGTTTTTACTAGGAAGGTTGTCTGACAGGATTGCACAGTTTCTGAGCTTAGTAGGCTTCCAATCAGATTTGCACAGTTTCTGGAGGGAAGGCTAGTTCCCCTTGAGAATTGTGCAATTTCTTGAGGGAGTTGCTCATCCAGTAGCTGTACCAAGTCTGAAGTGGCAAACCGTGAGGGGAGTGAAGCAAGCTATCATGCACAGGCTGGCAAGCTTCTATAAAACCACTGAAGCTCATTTACTTAACAGTGCAAGACATGTTTTTGAGGATGGTTCGTAGGGAGGCTCCAAAACGAAGCTAAAGAAAAATTTTGGAGGGTGGTTATAGCTGCTACAACAGATAATCAAAAAACTTAAAAATACTTCTAGAAGAGCTAGACTCGCTTTTCACGAGGAAAGGTCCATAAAAAGAGCTGGAGTTATACCAGTGTATCACCAATGTTTTAGTTACTATAACCACCCTCCAAAATTCTGCCCATGCTTCGATTTTGGAGCCTTCCTTCTTAACCACAATAGCTCATCTCACATTGATCTAGGTATTTGTTCTTTGACTGAGACTTATCTTTTCAATTTAGCTTGTGTTCACTTAGTTAGTTGATTTTCCAACTCACAAGCTGATCTCCTGAGTTGGTCTCACAACAGTTCTGTTCTTGCCCCAGAAACTATGCAATTGAGGGAAATGAGCCTTTTTGTTGGGAATTTCACAGTCCTGACTACCATTGAGCCTTAAGCTCGGAAAATTCACAATTTGGAGGGGGGAGCCCAACACTGAGCCCAGAAATTGTGCAACCCTCACTGAGCTCAGAAACTGCGCAGTGCACTGAGCCAGAAATTTGCCCAATTCTTGAAACTGCATTGTCTTTCCTAGTAGTGTGCATGGAAATTTTTCGCGGAAAAAGAAAAAAGAGAAAAACAAAAAAGAATCCCTAAAAAATAGGGATCTATTTTAGCATCTTGAAGGAGGCACTTGTGCTATTTTTAGCAACTTCTAACAAGTATCGCCTTTTCCTTGATTTTAGGCATGCACGTCATAAACCCTAATTTTTCCAAATCTATTTAATCGTAATGGCTAGAGCTCATTTTCACACTTGATCTTGGAGCTCTAGCATTCCCAAGGAGATCAAGGAGCCTTCGATGCAATCGTCGTCGCTTTTTTGGGTGATTTTTTCTTTTGTCATCTTTTGCCGCTTTTTCTAGCACTTTTTCTTGTTTGGCTTGTGTGAGTGTTGTGTCACATGTTTCTCTACATGGTTGCTATAATTTTAAGTTATTTTAATTTGTAGAAGTTTTGTTTCAAGTTATATATTACCTTTCCCAAGTGTCACATGAGTTTTCCTATTTTTGCATCAACAGTCGCGGTTGTGGTGACTCTCCTCACATGCTTAGTTTTCCTTTTATTTATTCAATTTTTGTACTTGATTCACATGCGTGCATCTACACTTAGTCATATATGCTCTCAGCTTATCACTATCTTTCAAATATTCTTGTTTTTCACACTCCCTTGCATAGATCTAGGTTCCCTTCCCCGGATCTCACTATGCACAACTTGTACTGTGAAATCTGGAGACTCAAGCCTCCTACTTGGCCTCTCAAATTGCATAGAGCATGTCCTAGGTTGGCTCCAACTACACACTGTGTAGTTCCAGGAGCCATTCTCCCCGTTTTTCCACTGAAACTGTGCAATGCACAGTCTCTCCAAGGCCTTGGCCCAAGCTGAACTATGCATTGCACAGTTCTAGTCATTAGGCTTCCCTCTTGAATGTTGGGAGTGCATAGTTCCCATAAGTATTTAGTAACCCTTGTCAGTCAAAACTGCGCAATCCTTCCCATCAAGAGCCTGACTTATTGCTTGAACTTGTCTTGAAGTTGTTTTGCTTTTAAACTGACATGTGCTTGCCATGAGTTTCCTCTTTGTCCCACAGGTACAACAATTGTTGAGCATCTCTCCAGTAGTCAAGGTCAATATGGCATCCAAGGGAGTTGCATCAAAGGAAACTGACAAGAGCAATACTAGGGAAGAAGTTGAGTAGATATCAATTGATTTACTAGTGTATGTAGATACTTAGCTATTTATTGAGAAGGAAACAACACTAACATGAAAAGAAATCAAAGAAACTTTTGCAAAATACTTTGAGGCAGATTTGGAGGAGTGGCAGGTCTATTTTAGTATCCAACAATCAGTGTTATACAAGGTTGCATATAAGTACCTCGCCTTCCCATGTGTGGACATCATCAGCTAGATTGTCTCACATATAGATAAAAAGACTATGATATTGAGTAGTTACAGCAGGAAGAATCTTGCCACCTTTAGGGCATAATACTTTCAGCATATGTATCACTTTCTCGAGCCAGCGAAGCACATGGACTCACTCTTTTATGCCACCCATAGCTATGTGAAAACAAGAGACATTTTCAAGCACTGGTTGAAAGAGCCATCGAATTTTAGATAGACACCCACCCATGTTTACAAGAAAAAGTCCCTCAAGAAGGCTTACCAGTTCTTAATCATCTATTCCTGTAGAATATATGGTCAAGAGAGCACAAAAACCTTCCCTGATGGGTGGGAAGTCTTACTTGACCAATTGGTGAATGATGGGAGGCCATTCAACTGGTCAGATTTTTTGGCTCAACAATTGAAATTCCATGTAGCTAAGGCTCATAACCCACCCAAGAATGAGCAAGCAAGGTTTTATATGTCTGCATACTTAGTAGATGCGATATGTGCATAGTAGCAGTTCCCTGGCATGAACTAGACATGGACACCACAAGAGACTGTTGTGAACATCTATTGCAAGTTATTTTCCGACTGCAGTAATCAAGGATTGATGGAAATGCTAACTTACCACTTTATCAGCCCGTTATACAAGATTATATTCAAGCATGTCAGGCCAGGAGTAACTCCAGACTTGGCAGAAAAACTGATTCGTTTATTTCATTAGGTAGCTATTGTTATATACATGAATGTGACTGATCAGTTCATCTTCTTGATGACTGTTCACATTCCAAATTCACCCAATCGCAGAGGATTAGGTGTCAACATTCCCCCCCTTAATCTGAAGGGATGTTGGTGAGTCCAAGCATCGTTCTGAATCTTTCAAGCTTTTCTCTTCCAAGAGCTTTTGTGAAGATGTCTGCAATTTTCTCATTTGTGGAACAATGACGGAGATGGATTGTTTTGGCCTCAACATGATGTCGGATCAGATGATATTTAGTATTGACGTGCTTTGTACGATCATGGAACTTTGGGTTCTTGGCCAACTTTATTGCAGAGGTGTTGTCAATCATGAGTGGAGTTGATTGTACTTGTTTTACCTGCAAATCTTCAAGAATTTTCCTGAACCACACAATTTCTTTTGTTGCTTCAGCTACTGCCATGTATTCTGCTTCTGTTGTGGAATCTGCTGGAACTGATTGTTTGCGTGATCTCCAAGAGACAGCTCCTGATCCAAGACTCATAGCATATCCTGAAGTAGATACTCCAGTTTCTTTGTCTCCATCGAAGTCTGAATCAGAGTATCCAATCAAGCTGAAGTCGTCCACCTGTGTATACTTGATTCCAAGGTCTTGAGTTCCCTTCAAGTACCTTAGAACTCTTTTTGCAGCAGACCAATGTCCCTCACAAGGCTTTTACATGAACCTGGAGAGGATTCCAATAGTAAATGAAATGTCGTGTCTGGTAGTAGTGAGGTAGATGAGACTTCCTACAAGCTGTCTATACTTTGTTGCATCCTCAAATTCCTTTCCTTCAATAGATGTGAGCTTTAAGTTTTGTTCCATTGGAGTAGAAAGAGGATTGCACTCTGTCATGCCAAATCTGTTTAACAAATCTCCAATGTATTTCTTTTGAGAAAGAAATATGGATTTTGGATGTTGGGTTACTTCAATGCCAAGATAGTAATGAACATAGCCCAAATCAGTCATTTCAAAACTTTTTCCTAATTCTTTCTTTATGGATGCAATATAGCTTTCATTGTTCCCTGTCATTAAAAGATCATCTACATATACCACAAGATATACAACTATTTTGCTAACTTTCTTGACAAATAAAGTTGCATCATCAAGATCAAAATGATTGAAGTTGAGTTTCAGAAGATGCTCAGTTAGTTTTTCATACCAGGCTCGTGGTGCTTGTTTGAGGCCATACAAGGACTTCACAAGTTTGCATACTTTATGTTCATGTCCTTTCACAGCAAATCCTTCAGGCTGGGACATAAAAACATTCTCTTTTAGATCTCCATTCAAGAATGCAGTTTTTACATCCATTTGATGGACTTTCCAACCGTTCTGAGCAGCTAGTGCAAAGAGTGTTCGGATGGTGGCCCATTTTGCTGTGGGGGCAAAAGTTTCCTCATAATCGACCCCTTCCTTCTGTGCAAAGCCTTTTTCCACAAGCCTAGCTTTGTGCTTGTCAAGTGAGCCATCAGCTTTGTATTTGTTCTTGTAGACCCACTTGCAGCCAATTGGTTTGGTTCCAAATGGAGGATCAACCAGCTTCCAAGTGCCATTCTTTATGAGGGCATCATACTCCTTTTTCATTGCTTCTTTCCATTCATCATGAGAAGCAGCTTCTTTGAAGGAAGTTGGTTCAAAATCTGTAGACAAGTTCAATTCACAATCATAAGTAACATCCATATCAACAGGTGAATTAGAGTCATCTACATCACCTCCATTTTGTCGGTTTGAATTTCTGGTTCCTGTTTTTCCAATTTCATCAGGATGAACACTTTCAAGTGTCTTTGTCAGCCACTTTGGGGGACCTTTCTGAGATGGTCCAGGCTGCTCTGTTGATTGAGTTGGGACTGAATCAAGATTTAGTCTCCCAATTCTATCAATTACATCACTTAAAGCATCATCCGTTGTTGGAGTTTCATGCAGGGGAGATTGTTCTTCAGAAGAAGATTCCACATGTTGATCTAGTATAGGAATCTCCCCTTCAAGATGTGGAATCTGATTATCTAATTCTTGAAATGATTTTGTTTTTGCGAATCTATCCAAGCGATCAAGTTGTCGCTCAACAACATTGTCAGATTTGGATGATTCCAGAAAAATGACATCTCTAGATACAACAAAATTTTTATTTACTTCATCATAGAGGAAGTATGGTTTAGAAGTGCTTTACCTTTGTCTGTATCATCAGTTTTACCTTTTTGCTGGTTTCTTTTCTGCTCAATTTTGTCCCATGGTAGCTTGCATGTAGAAGCATCATGTGATCCATTTCGTTTCAGCGAATGTAATGCAGATCTGCTTTTTTTGCTTGAGAATGTCTGCCCCCCTGCCTCTGAAGTATCTTCCTCTTCCTCTTCGTCCACCTCTTCCTCTTGTAGAATCTTGAGCAGGATGCTTTTCTTTATGAGCAAGGCAAACAGTCTCTTCAGAAGATTCAGGGACTGTCTTCTTTCCAAAGGCTTTCTCTCTTTCAGCAAACTTTTTCACAAGAGAGTCAAAGGTTATATCTTTAAGATTTCCATTTGCTTGTAAAGACTCAAGATAATTGGAGTAAGTAGGATAGAGTGCCTTGAGAAAAGCAATAAGAGGGATATCCAGCTCAACCTTAGTGGATTTGATATCAAGAGCAAGAGGATCATTATTTTTCAATTCAAGAGTGAAGAGTTTAATCATGAGCTGAACAACTTCAAGTGCAGAATGTGAGTCATAGAGTTCTTTGAGATTTTGTAAAGCTTCAAAGGCAGTTGAATATGATGAAATATGGCGACTTACTTCTTCATTTACAGATGCTGCGATTAATGCATATGCTTTGCTGTTCTTGTTATCCCAAATGACGAGCTCTTTGTCTGATGTAGGCTGCACTGGGTCATTTTCTCCTTCTCTGAAACACACTCCTTTCCACAACTCATTGAAGATGAGGGTGTTTTTTATCATCCGGGACCATTCAGGATAGTTCTCCTTGCCAATGAGAACTATTCCTACCATAGAGATGATTGAATGCATTCTGTAAAAAATTACTTCTGCTGCTGATAAAAAAACTTATGTTGATAAAAAAGTGAAATTGCACTCAAAAAGGCATTCTCAAAGGCTAAAACTTTATGCACTATATTTTCCTCAAATCCCTCTAATGTTAGATAAAAGCATCCAGAATAATACCAGCTGTTCATCCATACATAACTTCAATACTTACAAGATTATCTGAATACTTATTACAATGATGCAAACTCGGTTTCACCTTATACTTATTACAATGATACAACAAAATTGATGTCGCAATTATCGACTGCAGCTCCTAGTTATAGGACTGAATCTTTCCATACACTGCTGGAAACGATGACCGCCAAGTCCAAACATCGCCCTCATCCACTTCAAATCTTCCGCGTACCAAGGGCTTTGTTTCAGCTGTCAGCAACCTTCGGTCATTTGTTCCGGCGATCTATGATATAACTGTTGCTATTCCAAAGGAAGAGCCATCTCCCACAATGTCGCTTAATATGCACATGAAGCACTGAAGGCTGACCCTTACATCAGAGCACCTACGAGGATGCTTCCAGCGAATGTGTTTCCAAAAACAAGCTCGGGGAAGATGGTACGATGTCACAAGAAGATGAGGTTGAACAATTTACAAATAGGTTGATGGCATCCACAGAATTTGAAACGATAAATTCTGAAAGGAACAGCATTAATATATGAAACTCTAGGCGTTCTCCATTCAATACAGCGTTATATATTCAACGCAGTTAATACAACGTTAATACATTCAACTCAGCACTTCAACTACCATTTAAAACAACGTTCAATACACCATACGAGCACATACCAACATTCAATACACCATACGAGCACATTCAACGCAGTTCCAAATATCATATAAACAGTTTAATACCAGCGATCAATATAGTTTAATACACCAGCATATGCATTCAGCGCAGTTTCAACCCATATAAACATACCAGCATTAATATATTCAACAATTCAAACGCTTTGATACCTGAAAGTTTTACTGTCTTTTTTTCAGAAAAATGAAATGGCTCCTTCCACCATTCACACAGCCTCAGTTTGAAGAATCTCAAATGTTCACCATGTCAGGCGTTAACCATGTCAGGACAGAGGCAGTGGCAGCACGTCAGACCTGAGGGGATATGGCAGACAGAGGAGTTACAAGGGGCACAAAGGCTAAAAAAAGGGCTGGCTCTGATACCATGTCAGGCCAGGAGTAACTCCAGACTTGACAGAAAAACTGATTCGTTTATTTCATTAGGTAGCTATTGTTATATACATGAATGTGACTGATCATTTCATCTTCTTGATGACTGTTCACATTCCAAATTCACCCAATCGTAGAGGATTAGGTGTCAACAAAGCAAGATCCACCTTGCATGTCGGGATAAGGAATGGAGGGGATAGTAGACATTGCATATTGTTATGCCTCACCCGGTGGCACCTTCATCAGAGTGTTTAGCGGAGAGAAGAATCTGCATGTGTTACTAAGGCATGCCACTAACAAAATGATCATGCAAGATGTATCATACCACCTCACTACAGGGTTGTCATAAATACTGCATAGGAAGAAGAAATCACCATGGCCCTCTCTTCCTTTGAGGATCAGATTATACAAGATTAAGATCTTGAAAGATGCAGATGTTGAGGCTAAGGACATAGCGAAATTTGAGTTCGGCACTAAGGAATTTAATCTGATGATCCCCACAATATTTGAAAGGACCATTGTGTGAGAGTTTACTTCTCGTGGATCAATGGGAAATTTCATTGGATAGAGGAGGACCCTTGGAGGTTCTGCTACAATTCCTCCAGACTCAACGAGACGGTCAGTATAGCAAGAACTTGGAAGGTTTCTCTAAAGATAGAAGCATCTCTAGAAGCAACAACAATAGTAGCAGAAGGAAGCAATCCAGTGCAGGACAAGGGAAAGAGGAATATTGCTTACAATCAAGAGGGAGAGAAAAGTTGCAAGATGAAGACAAATCCTATCATCATGAAGGCTACCTTGGCATCGAAAGTAAATAGGGAGCAACTGATCAAGAGAGAAAAGCGGAGGAAGAGAGAAAAGTAGAGGTTGCGGGAAGAAGAAATGAAGTTGCAAGAGATGAAGAAGAATTTGAAGGAAGAACAATAGTTGAGGAGGAGAGAACAAGAAGAGAAGTAGAAGAAGAAAGAAGAACAAAGGTAAGGCACATTGATAGAAGAAACAACAGCCATACAGGTTGAAGAGTTGGAACATCAAGCAGCAGAGGAGGAAGTTGAGCAGATGCAGGATCAAGAGCTTGCTGAGAAGATTGAGAAATTGATCAAGTTGACAAACATGGAGTTGGAATAGAAGCCAAAAAATGAAGATGCTGACCTAATTCTGAGAGCACCATAGGTCATCCCTTAGTCTCCACCACATCCAGCAGAAAAGCAGCCCCAAGTGAGCAAAGACTTTTTTTTCTCCTTGAGGATGATCTGGTCATGGATGTGTACAATCTGTCATTTGATGAGTTCCATAAGAGAATTTTACAAGTACAGAGGAAGCACTTTTTGAATGACCATGCATCACCTGCATTCATCAAGGAAAGGGTGATAATGTCAGACAATAGGAAGCATCCAACTACCATTTTTGAAGCCAGCTTGGCCTATGCAGGAGAAGCAAGCTCAAATGTTAAGTATTTGATGGTCGAGAATGAACAACTGGCAAAGAACTTGAAGGCTTCCAAGAAAGAGGCAAAACAACTCCAAGAAACATTGCAGAATGCAGTTTCCACATTGGGGGAGATGAAGTCAATGATACTTGTTGAAGTATCATCACTTGAAGAAACCATGTGGAAGCCCTATGATGGATTTGTCACCATGAATAAATAAGTTTCCCATTTGCATGGATGACAACAGCGGAGCAAAGAGTTTATTAAAACTCTCAAAATATACATACTTCCATCGCCCATGTACAAGAGTGCACAATGCGATACAAAGGGGCCCCGCTTAACTTAGGGAAGAAGATGAAGCCATAGGCAGAGATGGAGAAAGAAAAGGTCTGAATGTTGATTCAAAACAACGAGTAGCTTGCCTCATTCATTGGCAGTACATAGGCCTCATATGTGTGGTTATACATTAGTTTGGATGTCCTGGTGAGAAAACACCAGATCCGATCAATCGGTTCCCTCATTGATGCTAAACCAAAGAACGAAGTCCTGTTGGAGATTGATGAGTACTTGGCGCAACTGAGATGAGAAGCCAATGAGGAAGGCTTAGGATTGAATGCACACAACATGTGAAAGTTCATGGGTTACCCTGTCAAGGTCAAGATAATACTACTCATGCCTTAGAACAAGTTGGACATAGGTTCCAAGACAGTGTACCTAGATTCCATGGAGGCTATAGTCCACTTCCAGAAAGACACCGTTAAGAAGTTTGGGGATACCATCACATAGTACCAAGAATGTCACCAATATGTGACCGAGAAACACCAACTGGAGGTTGTCGAGCTATACTTTCCCCAAACTTCATAATCATAGTGTTTTTTCTTGTTAGGCTGTCTCTACCTTATTTTGTATTATATGGGTACATGTGAAAAATGTAATAGTATTTGTAATTATATTGTAAGTGAAATTCAAAGTGTCAATATTGGAATATGAAAAGTCACCATGTAATGTAATTTGTCATCTAGTGAAGAAGTTGAAGAGTCACCCCCTCTTGTTATAGATAGAACCTCATAACACAGGTAATGAGCTTTTGGGAGCCAAGGTTTTGGCTAGGCTTAGGCTTAGAAAAGTCTTGGGAGTATTGTGAAGAGACTTGGCTTCTCCATAGCGTAGAGCGAGTATACTTCTTTGGATGAGCATGTGTTATTGATTGTAATCTTCCACTATTGAGGCTAGTGGTCGTCAATGATGTATGTATGGATGGAACTTTCACTTATAATAATAAAATCAGAGCCGACATGCTTTCATGCATATGTTGTTAATATAGTAGGAATATTCTTGTTGTATTGGAAATGTATGTTATTTAAATTACGCATATGATTATGAACTACTTTTTATGCATTTGTACGAATCATGTTGAATGCGTTTTGTTGGATTTACTCATCACTTTAACTTGTGGACTATTCTACATCTTAGCTTGTGATGTCATTTAGCTTGTTTGTTCTTTTCAAGTTGCGTACTATTACAGGATTCCAAGGGTCACACTTCCTCTTCCCTTGTGTTGGAACCATTGTGCATCACACTTGACTCTCTGCAGGGTCACACACTTTCTCTCATCCAAATTTATCATACTTATTTCTACGTGCTACCGTAGTCAAGGCATTACAATATCACCCATTGTTCGGACTCCTACTCCAAATGGTGTGAGGTCTAGTTGGGACTTCATATCAAGGATATCCCCTGAATATTGGTGGGTCCAACACCGTCAAAATATATATATATAATTTTAGTATATAGGGATTTATATAGCTTAAAAAGGTATATATATAAATATGGACACTTGGGTGCCTATGGTTAGAAAAGTAGATAGCATGTTAGACAAATGTAAAAAAAAGCTAGAAAAGTCAATTTTCTTCTAATGAGGAGATGGAGGAAGCTTGAGGAGAGTAGATAATCACAGAGATACCGGAAGCTGGAAAATGATACAGTGCCAAAACTAAAGTTAGTTACTAGCTTAAAGGAGCATATTACAAATTTGTTCAGAGCAGACAGAAAATAAAAATTTCATGCATGAAAGATTTGGGAAAAATCAACTAAATTTCAAAAGGTCATAATCCTCAAACTGTAAACCAAAATTCAACATATGACCACCTGTTGGAAAAAAAAAATTCATGAAGAATACAACTATCCACCTAGAAATTTGGTTTGATGCCAAAAAAATTGGGAAAATTTAAAAGAAAGCTACTGGTGTTTTAAGGGGCAAGAATAGTTAAAGAGGCTACAAACTTTTTTGAGGGCATAAATTTCAACTCGAATACCAAAATAGAACAAGTACATAGTCACTAGAAAATTAATAACGAGGAGAATGAGTTGGTAAACCCAAATTTTGGAATTTAATGAATAATTTGGAAAACGTTACAAGAAAAGCTACAGGAAAAATTTCTAGAAAAAATGGCTAATGGCGAATAGGAGTCCAGAAGATGCCCATGGTCCTTAAAATGAAGAGGAAATCATCATGGATGTGAATATAAGCATGAGTAATGCTAAAAACAAATCTAATGGTCATGGAATGGACCAACTAGAGGGTGGAAATTTGGAAGAAACTATCAAGAGTCTCAAATTGGAAGTGCTCAATTATAAAGCTGACAATGAAAAGTTAATGAAGGAGAAACAATAGATTACCCACTAAATTTTGTAGATTTTGGAAAAACGTTAGAGGGAATTAGGTTGTCTAGACTAGCATATGAGCATGGTTCCAAAGTTAGGGAGAGATGCACTAGAATTTTGAGGCATTCCAGGAGTGTTGTTCATCATCACCATCACTCAACAAGGAGGACTAGTAAAATGGAGTATTCTACATCTGATTCTAGCAGCAACCCTAATATTTCACCAATGAAAAATTCAACCAGAAAATCAAATAGAGAAAATTTGCAAGGAGAGATGGGGAAATTAAACCTCCCACCTTTAATGGAGAAAACAATAAAGGAGAGGAAGTTGAAGTTTGGTTGCTGGAGATGAGAAAATATGTTGAACTATATAATTACTCTTCAAACTCAGAAGCAAGAGTTTCCATATATCATCTGAAGGGAAAGGATAATCTATGGTGGGCAAAAGTCAAGGCAGTTAAGCACTTCGATGAAAGGTGGATCACTTAGAGAAAAATTAAAGAATGTTTCCACAGAAAGTATTTATCTAAACAATACTATGAGCAGAAAATGTAGGAATTATTCGATCTTCAACTGGGGCACATGACCATGGAAGAATATTTTTAGAAATTTGTTGAGTTATTGAGGTATGTACATTTTATTAAAGATGAAAAGGTTAAATACAAAGATACATCAGTAGATTGTTGTCCTTTTATGTAGATAAAATGAAATATGACAAACCTAAAACCTTGGAGGCAACCATGAGGAAGGAAGAACAATTGTATGAACTAAGTGAAAATAAATCCATTTTGCATAGAAATTTGGCAGTCAAAAGAGGAATCTTATGTGGCAAAGAAATAAAGGTTTCAAACCCTTTCCATTTAAGAATAATTTTCAGGTAGGCCAACAAACAACACCATCTTCTAATGAGCTAGAAAGGGGTGATCCTTCAAGAAAGAAGCTACAACTTTCACCTATTAAATGTTGGGGTTGCAAAGGATATCACAGGTACAAATATTGTCCTCATAAGGTAGAGAAGATGAAGATGTGCATAGCATACAAGCAATAGATACTCTAGATGATGTGGTCTGGGGCATGCCCAAAATTTATGCATCTTTGGATAATCGACAAGTGGAACATCGAGCACATATGATAGAGGTTCAAGGTAAGCTAAACAATCAATCCATTATTATTTTAATTGATTATGGAGCTAGCCACAGTTATATTAATGTGAATTTGGTTGAAAAAATCAATCTGAAGAAATTTAAACATTCCAAACCATGGTTAATACATTTAACTACATGTATGAAGAGAAAAGTTACTGAATTTTTCAGAGAATTCTCAATTGACATGAGTGGATAAGAAAAACCATTGACTTGAATATAATTTCACTAGGTACATATGATTATTTGATTAGCATGGATTGGCTAGAAAAGCACCATGTAATCCTTAACTGTTACAACAAAAGTTTTATGTGCATGGCTGATGACAGACATCAAAGAAGGGTTCAAGGGATCCCTAGACCAATATCTATCAAAGAAATATCATCAATGCAACCAAAAAATAATTTTAAGAAAGGTTACCAGATCCTTGCATCTCATTTAGACGAATCAAACATGGGCCAACAATTTAAATTAGAAAATTACCTAATGCTCCAAGAATTTTCTATTGTATTTGCATAAATACCTGGATTACCTCCAAGGAGGGACATTGATTTTTCTATTAACCTAGTGCCATGAGATGTTCTAGTATCTAAAGAACCATACAAGATGAGTACTTTAGAACTTAAATAATTACATATGTAGCTGGAAGAATTATTGAAGAAGGGATATATACACTCCATTATATTATTGTGGAGTTCTTTGGTTCTTTTTTTTTAAAGAAAGATGGCACACTATAGTTGTGTATTGATTTCCAACAATTAAGTTACTTTTAAAAATAAATACCCATCTCCAAGAATTGATGATCACTTCGATCAACTACGTGGGGCGAAAATATTTTCCAAAAGTGATTTAAGATTTGGGTATCACCAGTTGTAGAGTAAATATGAACATATAAGTAAAACAACATTTTGGACTCGTTATGGGCATTAAGAGTTCGATGTCATACCTTTTGGATTATCTAATGCACTAGGAGATTTTACGTGTTTACTGAATGGAGTCTTAAGGGAATATTTAGATAAATTTGTCATTGTTTTTCTTGATAATATTTTAATATATTCTAAAATAGACGAGGAGCATCTACAACATTTGAAATTAGCTCTGAAAGTACTCAAGGAGCATCAGCTATATGCTAAGTTGAGTAAATGCTCATTTTACTAGAAATAGATCCATTATTTGGGTCACATTATTTCAGAGGACAGAATAACAATCGACCTGGAGAAAATTAATCCCATTACAGAATGGCCAACTCCGAAAAATGTTACAGAAGTTATGTCTTTTGTGGGCTTAGCTAGATATTACAGGAGATTCATCAAATGGTTTTTTAGAATAGTATATCAAATTATGCCATTACAAAAAAAGGTTGTAAAATTTGATTGGACACCTGAGTGTTAAATAACTTTTCAAAAATTAAAAGCTTTATTAACTAGAGCTTTAGTATTAAAAATTGTCGATCCAAATGAGAATTCTCTGGTGTGCACAAATGCATGCAAGGAAGGATTGATTAGAGAGCTCATGCAAAATGGGTGATTAATTTGCTACGAGTCTAGAAAATTAAAATAGCATAAGAAGAATTATGTTTCCCATGACTTGGATCTTTTAGCTATTATTCACACACTTAAAATGTGGAAACATTATCTCATGGGCCAGAGATTTGAATTGCAGGCCAATGATTATGGGTTATGACATTTATTTGAACAACCACATTAAAATGCATGACAAGTGAGATTGTTGGAAATACTAGCAGAATATGGCTTTGAAATTAAATACATTAAAGGAAAAGAAAACTGAGTGCTTGATGCACTTAGTCAGAGAGTGCATGTTATGCATGGTGTAACAATTAGTAGTTATGAAATAAATTTGGTGGGAAAAAGTATACAGCATCAAAATTTGGACCAACAACATATGCAGATTAAAAATAACCTACACTAAGGTACAATGCAACCAAAATAATGGGATTTTTAATTGGGCCAAGAGGAGATCCTTTTGTATAAAAGAAAATTTATGTACTAGTTGTACCAACATTAAAACAAATAATTTTACATGAAATGCATAAGGTGTCATATGCCAGTCACCCTGGGTTCCAAAAAACTTTGACAACAATCAAGAAGCAATTTTATTGGCCAGGATTAAAAATGGGAGTAGCTAATTATATAGTTGGGTGCCTTGAATGTCAGTGGCTTACATCCGAGAATAAACACCCAATTGGCTTGCTTTAGCCATTTTCCATTCCTGAGTGGAAGTGGGAGGTAGTATCAGTTGATTTTATTACCAGTTTTCCTAGACCGACAAGAAGGAATGACTCTATAATGGTGGTTGTGGAAAATATTACAAATTCTTCTCAGTTTATTCTAGTAAAATCAGTCCATAAGGAAAAAAATATTGTAGATATGTATATGTTGGAAATTGCGAGGCTTAACGAGCTTCCTAAGGCAATAATTTTAGATAGAGATCCAAAATTCACATCTAAGTTTTGGAATGGCTTATTTAAAGGGTTGGGTACCAATTTAAAATTTAGTTCAACGTATCATCTCAATCCAGATGGACAGACTAAGTAGGTAAATCAAATAATTGAAGATATGTTGCAGGTTTGTGTGATGGATAAACCATCCAAATGAGAGAAATACCTCCATTTGGTGGAATTAACATATAATGATTGGTACTAGGTGTTATCACTCAGAATTTTCTCTAGAAGTTATTAGAAGAAACAAAATGACCGAGGTAACCACAAACCAACTTTTAAGCATAGGCTCTAGCCAACCTATGGCTCAAAGAGGGCAATCTCTATATGATTTAGCTTTGTTTGCTAGGATTTTAGGCTAGTTCTGAATGTTTAAGGGGTTTTTGATTTGTATTGTAGATTGGATGGTGGAATCCTTAAAACAGATGGATAGAATGATGTCTTTAGACCATTGGGATATTGAGTCAGCAAAAGGGCAGCAGGATTGGAATTAACTCACTAAAGGGAATGTTCAAAGGGCAAGATAGCAGAGTAGAGTGCAGGTATTTAGGCTAGAGGGGTGAAATGGTTTGAATCAAGGTGAGAGAGCAATCAAGAATTCTCAGACCGGAACTTAAACAAGGAACAAAGGGTAATCGGAAACAAAGGGCAATTAAGAATCCTTTGCTATAGATTATAAATAGACAACCTAAACTAAGGAGAAATTAAGAATTCCTTAACTTAGATATCAATAGAAAACATTTAAATGCATAACAGTTAAAACAAAGTGTAATTAAACAAATTCTGAGATATCATTCCATGTTATAGCATTCAGATACAAAAATGCATTAAAGATTATGGAAAAACTTTAAGAAAGATAACAATAACATGAGAGAATACTTGTCTGCACTTCGCTTTACAAATGAATCCTGTGAAATATCTTGTCTTTATTCATCAATCCAGCTTGCTGGTCCAATCAGTGATACAATAGATTTACAGTCTTTTGATCAAGAAGTCTATAGAAATTTCTAAGAATCCACCCTACATACTTCGAATTGTGAAGTATTTATACAAAATTATTACAAAATATCTCAAACTAACTTGAGATTTAATCTAGGAAATACAAATATCTTCTTGCAAGAAGATAGAGACAGTTATTGAACTGCTTTCATGTTGTCCCATTTATTGTGGTACTAGTGGCTTTTATGGTTTGGTTTTATCCCTTTATGCTCTTTTTTGTTTGAACTTTCGTGCTGGAGGCTTTAATTACTCTTGGATTTCATCTGATATTCTTTGGCACTGATACTCTTTAACCATGCTAACATATCTTTACCTTTTACCCTATTGATTGTACATTAACCTTTTACTATATTTTACTATAGTATATCAGTCAACTATCAGGGAACTTAATTTTCAACATCCTCCTATAAATTTCATCCGCCTCGGTATACTTGGAAAAAGTAGGCCTGATCATGAACAAGTGTTTTACCTCATGCTAGAGGAAAAATAGGTTTTCAAATGTCTGGTAAAGGACCTTGCCTATTGGCAATGCTTTGACTAATGATGTGCTGGCCTGTTCCTTAGCTAGCTCTCTGATTTTACTGTTATAATCCTACTGTGTCATGAGCTTGTCATTTATGACCAAGGGACTGAGCAATCCTTTCTCCCTCAAAATTTTAAACTTAGCCATGAATCTATCAATGGCTACCTGCATGTTTTGACATTTGTCCTCTAATTTTAACATCAAGTTTTTCTTGGAAAGGACATTTCTTACCTCCAAAATTGTTTCTGTCCTGTCCTCTATATCCAACTCTTGAAGCTCATACTTATTTTTGCTGTTGAGGAAGTGAATAAGTTTGGTTGCATCTTCAGGCATGTCTCCCAATTCTTCCTTGACCTTTTGGATAGCCTCTATAGCTATCTTTATTAGCTCTATATGTTCAAAAATCACTTGAATGGATGGCCAAATATCATTGACAGAGTCAATGATATTGGCCCATAATAGTTCCTTGGCTTGCCCAAGGGGTTTCTCTAATGTCAAATATTTCTCCATGGCCTTCAATCTATCACTCATTCTAGCAGCTTTTTGCACTTCTTCCTTGTGCATGATCTTGGCAAGCTTGCAATCTGTTTCCAAGCTTGTCACTTTTTCTTTTAACTTATTCATTTCAGTTGCCTGCAAGGACATCTCTTCCATGGCTCTAGCCAATTTTTTTGCTTCCTCTCCTGATGTACCTGCTGCTGGTGTAGACTTTATAGAAACTAGTTGTGCTATAGGCATAGGAGTTGTGGGAGCCAATGAGGTTGCCAATGTAGAAGGGACTACTGTTGAGACTATTGGGATGACATTTGCAGATGTAGTGGCAATGTTACTTTGCTTCAATTGGATCAAACTGTCCAATTCCTTCTCTGTTTCCCTTAGCTGGTCATTTAATTGGAGGACTAGGTCCATCAACTCTTCATGCCTTGTTTGATTTTCCAACACTTCATGTGTTTGGGGATGCTACAGCTGAGGGATCTTCAGTTGTTTTTTCAGTGCTGCAATGTCATCATTTTTCTTCTTTATCAGTTTTTCTGTTGCCTTGATGTCTTTGGGATCATGTCCCAATTCAATCACTAAGTCTTCCAAAGACTTAATTCTAGTATCCTTGGCCTGTGAGGAGGCCTTCTCCAATTGATATTGAGCTGAGATGTTGGTTAATGAAATTTGTAGCTGATGGGCAGCTATGGCTTTACCTGTCAGGGTGGAGTATATCATCTCTCCAACTTGTTTAAGAAATTCTATTTGGTCAATGGGATGAATATCCCTTGCCAACACCTCAAAATCAATCTTTTTGAAATCTGTTGATGTCTTTGGTTGTTGCACAGTGACCTTTATGAAAGACATTTGTAGTTTTCCCTCTTTGATGTCAAAAGCTAACATCAACTTGGTTTGATTGGTGGGTGTGAGTTTGAGATACTGAGCATAAGTATGTGCCTTCAGTTTCTCATTCCTCAGCTTGATTTCTTTATATCTGTCCTTTATGTCTTTGTCCTTATCAACAAGTCTACTGAATGAAGACACTTCTACACTTAGCTGTCTTTCCAACATATGAGTTTGTGATGTGGATGGCTCCTGTGTCTCCCTAAATGGGGTTGTGCCCTTGCTTCTGTCCAATTCATTGTTGGTCACCTATGTTGATCCTTCTTTATCTTCCTATTCAGAAATAGGATTGAGCCTTTGCCTTTTGTTGTGACTGGTTTCACACTGTACATTAGATGTATCCATGCCTGAAGTGGAGGCTACCTCTTTGTTTCTCATGGGACTTATTTCTTCATTTTTGGGAGTTTGCATGATAGGAGGGGTACTCATGGTGGCTTCTTGTTGTTTAGGTACCTGCAAAAACGAGCTCTCATCAAGCTGCCTCTCTAAATCAATCAAGGTATTTTCAATGTCTACCTTTGTACTATCTTTATCTATAAGAGTGTTCTCCAACCACTCAGATTGATTGGCATATGCTTCTATCTCAGGTATGGGGTGATGAATGTAAGGCCCCAATTTGACCTTTTGCCTAAGTCTGGTCATGAATCCTTGAGGGTCATATCTCCACATGAAACTTTTTTGGAATTTCATTTCTTGCAAAATGAGATCTGCCTCCTCCCCTACTTCTCTAGAATTATAGATGAAAGGGCCCAATTGATTTTTGACTCTAAACTGGGTTTTCTTCTTGGCCGAAACAAAATTGACTTCATCTGAGTTCATTATTTGCCTATAATACTCCAAAATCAAATAACCTCATGGGGAGGTATTTGGGTAGTTTATATGGTGCAAGCTGGCACCCATAGATCCTTATCTCTGTGTGGTTTTGGTAAAGGTACCAATCTCCCACTTTGGTTTGCTTGGATAGCTGGAGGACTCTTTTTATTTCTGGACTTATCCTAGGTGGAGGATTTCCTGTCAGCATAGTCATGACTGGATGAACAAAAGAATCTATGAAATATGAATAGGTGTATGGTGATTCAAATTTGTGGAATAGTGGGGTCCAAAAAATGACAGACCTAGGGTGGCCTTTGGTATCAAGCTTCTGGAGAGTGAAAGGAAACCTGTCTGACTGATAATACACAAATAAGTGGTATAATACAGATGAGTATTTGAATACTCTCTCATTGCTCATTCTAGTAAACTGCTCATGCATTCTATCAGCTATGAACTAGGCATAATCATACATGGTTGCAGGAGGTTGTCCTGGGGTGTAAATGGACATGAAGGTAAGTATAAGCTCATCAATGAATTCACCTATAGTGTAGCCAAAAATACATAATATCATGGTCACAATATGCTTGCCCCTTATAGAGAAAATAGCTGACATATATGGAGGGGGATCTTTAGGAATGTGTTTTTCTTCTACAATGAAGGTTTGAAACAACTAGGCCAATATTGATGGACTTAACTTGGCATACTGTTCTAACAAGTCTCCAATTGAGAGTGGGGTTAGGTTTGGTCCTGGTTGGAAATGTAAAATTTCATTGATGGATTCAACTGTGATAGTAAACAACGCCTTTTGGTCATGAGACATTATGGCTCTATGGCTAAGGATGTAGCATGCATGGCACATATGGACAATTTCTAGGAAGTTATGTACTTGGGGGAACTGATATCTGGGTAAATTGGATTCCCAAAGGCCAATTTCATTTGACTGGTTTAGGTATCCGTCTTTGCTCAAACAATGAATTTTGAGGAGGAGTTCTGATGAGCTTGTATCTTTAATTTGGAAATCCCTGTCAAGTAGGGAAAGGTGGTCTAGATCCAAATGTGGAGTTGTAATAGGTCTGATGTCCATGGCAATAGGGGCAGCCATTATTTAGTTCTTGTGGATTTGAATTAGGTGTTGGCGGTTTATTCGAAGATTTTGAATGGAAATTGGAAATTTTCAGAGGGTTTGGCCGTAGATTTTTAAATTTAAAATATTTTTCAATTAATTTTACTTTATGAAAATACTTGATGGGTTGAACGTTTCCAAATTTGAATGAGGAGTAGTAACTCTTGGTAAAATACCTGGAATTGGGTGAATTATCTACAAATATGGAGTTCACGGCGGCTACAGAGGTTCGAATGGAACTAGTACGGACTGACAAGTCAACTGGGATTTATGTGGATTCTTCAGGAGTAAATTCGGGGTTCAAATGGTGAAATCAGAGTTTGCAGGTGTCACATTGGCTTGTAGAGGTTAAGAGAGGAAATGAGCGAAAAAAATGAGAAAATGGGCTTCTTGGCCTTTTATGGCACAATAGTTACTTTTTGGCAGCAATTTTATGAATGAACAGTAGGTGGCTTCGCTGGTTTAGCGGGGAGGCGGTATTGGAGGGCCATCGCACCGGTTTTGTGGCATGGGAAGTTTTTAGGAGGGGTCACCTGATCTACTTTAGAGCGTGACATGTAGCATTCGGGGGGTCGAGGAAAACCACCTTATCGGGTGGGTAAAGGTCGGTTATCGGGCTAGGCCGATATGGCTGTGGTCCGTTAGATTTGGGTGCTTGTGATCTGACAGTAGTCAGGCAGAGAAGATGCATGGAGGAAATGAATGAGAGCTGAGGGGGGACCAGGGGTTTTAATCACAGCAATTTGGGATTAATATAGGAATTAATCCTAGGTTAAGTGATCTGGCGGGCTTAATCACGGGATTAGGGAATCAGGTGAGGTTAATGACAGGATTAACTTAGGTTTACCGGGATTAGGTAAATTGAGTAAGGTTGTATTGAGATATGGGTAATTTATATAGCTTTTATTAAAACTAAGGGTTGGGGGTATTTACATAGGGATTTAGTAAATATATGGGACAAGGGTTTCATTGGGGAGTTATATAATAAAGTTAACAATTAATATGAAATGTGGTGGAGTGGGTTTTTCCTTAAGTAAAAAAGGTAAAATGTAATTTTTGCACACATACATTCAATACTTAGGATAAAAGGTTTTTGTGGGTTTTGGAATCAAATAGAATTTACATGGTGGTTTTTACTTTCCCTAGGCAAATGAAGTTTTACCTTAGGAAAAGGGGTTTTATTAAGCTAATGAGGGGAAATGAAGGGAGATGAATTTTATGAAGGGGATTCTAACACTTTTTGTCCATAAATCATTAAGCCGAGGCTCCGATCCCTCCAAAAGTCGGAGAAATGCTCTAAGCCTCTTTGACTTAAAGGATTTAAGTACTTAAAACTTATTTATGGGAAATTAGTAAGTATAGGGGTGAAAAGATTGAGGGGATGTTAAATAAACCAAGTGGTAAACCATTGTGCTTGCTTTGTTTACTGCTTATGCACATTTGAAAGATGTATTTAAACATGACATAAGTGCTTTTGTGTAATCACTTGATATTTCTGCAACCTTTCTTCTACTTACCCATTTACTTACCATACCATTTTTTCTTCATTTTATTTAGGTGCATTTAGGCTAGCAAACCCTTATCAATCCTTTTCTTTTACAAAGTAGATTATCTAATTCTAACCTTATATCATCCAAGGGCTCAGATTAAACTGATGAGCTCCTTTTATTTTCTCTACCTATATAATGATCTGCCAAGATTAAACTGCTTGGCGAGATTTTATTCTCTAACTATAAACACAAAATTCAAAGCATGAAATAGCCAAGTGTAGACAATTTGACTATCATGGATCGTGGCATGAGTAACAAGCTGTACACAATCATTATTATGCATAAAAGTAAATAGTAGTGGCATTTTGACTTGCACACTTTCATGGTCTCTTTTGTTTTTTGGGGTTCATATATTTTCATTTTTTTTTTACCTTTTCTTATTCTTTTTTCCCTTTGATGTTTCTTTTAGGACATACCCTCTTTACATTTTTTAATTTGTTAATATGGAAAACATTTGCATAAAGCAAAGGTATGTACAATATTACAAGGCTTAACCTTAGTCATTCAAAATTATGACTCCTATTGGTATAGGAACCTAACACTAGGAATCATTAAAAATGATCATGTTTGAGGTTTTATATGGTAGAAAAATTAATACTCCCATGAGTTGGAGTAACCTAGTGGATAGTATTATGTTGGGTCCTCAATTGATCAAAGACATGGAAGAGCAGACGATTAAAATCAAACATAATTTGAAAGTTTCCCAGGGTAGGTAGAAATTTTATGCATAATGAATAGGACAAATAGGGAATTTAAAGTTGGGGGCCACATACTTTTGAAAGTGAAAACAAAGAATATATTGCTAAAATTGGGAACTGTGCCAAGTTGTTACCTAGATATTGTGGTCCATTTGAGATCCCAGAGAGGATCATCCCTGATGCATATAGGATTTGAATGCATACATCTCTACATATTCATGATGTATTGAATGTTTTATTTCTTAAGAAATATGTCCCTAGCACTAATCATGTTATTTATTGGAAAATGATTCAGGTGGAACCCGAGGGAGACTTCCAAGTTCAACAAATGTGAATCTTGGAAAACAACATCAAGGTGCTCTGGAATCAAGCCATATGCATGGTAAAGGTATAATGGACTATGCTTGGTCTTGATGATATGACCTGGGAACAAGAATAAGTCATGAGGTAAAAATACCCTCACCTTTTTTACTAACATATATTATATGGATGTATATTTGTATATACAATGCACTAAGGACAATGCATAAAATAAGAGGGGGAGGAATGTAATACCCCAACATAGGATGACAATGTAAATATTTGTATTTTTTATTTAAGGATGTTGAGCCAGATACCCTTATATCTTAGGCTGGCGAGTCATATGTTTTATTATCTGGTCTATGTGCACTTGTAATTATAATTAGCTATGTTTTTGGGGCCATCGTATTTGATATTATAAGTTTGTAAATATTATGTTATTAATAAAATAAGGTTGGCTGTGAAGCCCACTCCATGGAAAGAGTATGTGCGATACAACTCTAAGGACAAGGAATAAGTCAGGTATTTTGGGTGAAATGTGCACCTAGAGCATCATGGGTTCTAGAGGTGCCACATGCCATGTTAGGGCCATGCATACACAAAGAAGTGTAGTTGTTTTTTAGAAGGGGAATTTAATGAGTTAATCATTAATTTGGTTAATAATTAGTTAGTGAGTCCTGGGGTGGACTCTGAAATTGGCTTAGGTGTCATTATTCAGTTAACCATACCGTTGGGATGCATCCTTCTTATGATGTGAGCCCCTATGCTGGCTCTAAGAGCTTGGTGACTTTGAGGGTTTGTTGACCCTATTTATAGCTTGGTGGCCATGGATTTTTGGTTGGTAAACTTGGTTCAAAAATATCCATTGAGTCTTGGTGGGTCTCTGGCACCGACTGTGAGGTTAATTTGATTGGGCTATTGGTACTTAGATGTTCGGATAATGGGAGAGCTCTTAGAGTTGCGGGTTGAGACTGCCTTGGATGAATGTAAGTTTCCCTCGAAGGTGGGCACCACCAAGAGACTCGGGTTGTGCCACTTGGGTGTTGGTAAGGGGGGCGAGAGCCTATGGTTGGATATTGAAGTTATTGGGGTTGGTGCCTTGGCCAAGGTTTCATTTTGGTGTTGTAATTGTTGCCTATGGAGTTGTTATCCTAGCTCGGGGGTGGTTGTCATTTGAGCTTATAAATCACCAGGTCTATGGTTGGGAGGAACATGAATAGCCTGAACCTAGCCATGTTCTCATTACCAGATAAGTTCCTAAATTCTTATGTCGGCTATATTTAGGTGTCGTGATTAATTACTATTTTTCTTATGTTAAAATCCTAGTTTGTTGGGTTCAAGATTATTGTTGTAATGTATATTTATTTCCGTTATGTTATTATGTATTTATAATTTGAATGTGAAAATATTGCATTTGTGGAATGTATTGTTGCATTTGTATGAAATATATTAGCGAGGCATGGGATAAGAATTATGGTTGAATCAATTATGTATACTTCCACATTTAATTTAAATATGATTGTGTAGCTATGGATGAGTGGTGTTTCACAGCTGGGAGTTGAGGACACTAAATACCATCTGGGTGCCACATGGCAACTCAATACTGATGTGGCCTAATATGATTGGCCAAACCTTAAGGGAGCATAGCTTTCAATTTGGAAGTCATATTGAGATAAAAGTTATATTATCAGAGAGCTCTTGATAAGCTAAATGCAATGGTGGTATCATAATTTAATTCTACGAACATTGAAAAAGGAGTAATTTTGTAACCCCATTTTCATAAAAGTCCTTGGAAGTGGGGTTAATTAAATAAGTAGCACCTCTCACAACCCAAGATAGTTCAAGGGGGTGGGAGAGTTGGTTAAACATTGGTTAAATCCAAAGACATAAAAAAGCAACAACACACATTATGTACACCAATGTGATCATGGAGCACAACTCCAATATAGATAACAATAGGAGAAACTCCTCCAAATACCCGAATACATTCGTACATAAAATCCCATGTCCTCCATAATTACTAAATGGTCCTATATATACATATTCACACATTGTCCATGTAGTCCCTTCATCACTAGGCCAACCCTATTACATATTCATTTACATATTACATGTACATTTAACCTGAATTGTGTCCCCCCTTGAGGTCATATCATATACATTTAATGTAGTATAGGCTCCCTTTTGGGTCATAGCATACAACCCTCCTTTGAAATATTTTTCCTCAAAGATTTGTAGTTAAGGGTGTTTCATGTCATGAAATCAAATAATAGGATTTCTTTGTATTCCTGCATTCTTCTTGCCATTGATGATTATCCATCGATCTAAACTCTTTTTTTTTTGTTAATCCTTGACAAATGGTTGCTGAATATTTTTCTTTTCTTTGATTTCATGTCTTGTTTTCGTGACTTCTCTAATTTGTAGCAGTTGTTGGTCTTTGATAAAATCCTATTGAATAATGATTTGGTGATCTCCAATTTGTACTAATTTTTTGTTTTGATGACATCATATTGAATAATGGTTTGGTGATCACCAATTTGTAATTTGGTCTTCAATAACATCCCTATTGAATAATAATTTGGTGACCGGATGTTCCATGAATATTTATGAGTAGCCCAGCTTCTTCCTTAATAATTTAGATATGGATCTTCTTGTCTTTCTTGATTATGTTTAGATCAATATTCTTTCCTTCCTTGAAATATTTATAGGTAATGAAAATGTTGATATGATTTCACATTCAATATCTTTCCTTCACTTTGCATATACATTCCATATATCCTCTTTTTATATATAATAACCTCCTCTATCCTCTTTTCATGGTCTTTTATTCCTCTAGCCTTGGAGATAATAACATCATATTTGATATGCACATCTCTAGATCTAGTTCAAATTCTTCAAGTATCTTTTGGATACTTTCTTGAATCTTGTATCCTTTCTCTTTCTAAAGATGTAGTGTAACCCCATTGAAAAAATTTTAAGCCTCGTCTTCAATTCCATATTGCATTGTTGATTTTACCTCATCCATATCTATGGATTCTTGGATCATCTTGGAAAATTCCTCTTCAATTCCTTTGGTAGTATCTTCATCTATGATCCTTGTTTCTTCTTGACTTTGATAATGCTTCTTTCTTATTTCAATCTCTCAATGTTATCTAGTAGTTTTCTATTATGATTGTTTAGTATATATATATATATATATATATATATATATATATATATATATATATATATATATATTTCTTCATATTTATTTTTCAATTATTCTCTTGAGTTTTCCCTTTTCCATATCCTTTTTCTACTATTTCCTTTTTTTAATCACTCAATCTCCTTAATGAGTACTTCATTAAGGTTTTTTTGTCTTAAATATCTCATCACTCTTCTTCTTCATCTGCTCTTTAGCTTGTTTTATTTCATCTTGAATATTATATATCACCTCCACATTTGTACCCTTGATCCATTTTTTTGAGAATAATTCTTTGAATATTTGCCATGTGATCTTTCATCTAGTCTCAAAATTAATACTATGCCACCATTTCAATGATTCACCATAAAGGTATTTTCTATCCTATAAGGATACATAACATTTTTCTTTAATATCCTTAATAATTCCTTGGGATTTATTTCATCTTGATCTTGATCTCCTTTAAATTTAGGTATTTCCATTGATTCTTAATTAAGTTCTAACCCAAACCCTTATATTACAATTTCAATATATTAATAACAGTGACCTTAAATAGTTATCATCCTTTTGCAAGCATATTCATCTATATTTTCTCTTTCCAATAGCTTTTGAATTACCTCAATAAAACATAAAGATCAAAAGTTATGATAGTTTAAATTTAACATACCTTTTATAACATGACCTTTCTTTTGGTTTATCTCTTTAATTTTGGCCTTTTTGAGTCTAAAATTTCAGATTGTAGTACTCTAATATGTTTTCCCTACAATTCCATGGATATGATCAAAATTTGATGTGTCAAGTGAAAATTATGATAGGCTTCTCAAAATTTTCTAATTTTTGGCTCTTGAAAAGAATTGTACAATGCACCATGTGTCCAAATTTCTTAATATGACTATGAAATTACTAACCCATGTAATTTATTATGTCTCCTTATATATCTGAAAATTTCAAAGTCTAAAAGTCTTCTAGGACAAAGTTACAACTAAGATACAGAAAGGACTTCTTTTGGAGAACAAAAATATAAAATTTTGATAACCTATAACTAGATAACTACGATTAGTATCCTTAAAATTTCATAGTCTAGAACCTCCTAGAAACAAATTTATAGTGAAATTTGGAATATGGCTCATTTGAAACTGATTTCAAGATCAATCACAAACCCCAAGTTTTGCAGGGTATATCTCCAAAATAATAGAGAACCCAAATCTTAAATTTTTATCATTTGTACTTTGAGTAGTTTCCTCATGATCCTAAAGGTTTTGCAGTTGGAAGATTCATGGAAAAATAATTATAGAAAAAATTCCAAGAGCACTCATTTGAAACTAAAATAAGGACCATTCAGAAACCCTAACTTCCATAGGGCATATATTCGAATGTATAGATAAACACAATTTGAAAGTTATACACAAGAGTTTTGGAAGTTTTTCCAAAGTTCCATCAATCTATTTATTTTTTATATATTACACGCAAAAGAAGTCATTAGAGTGTGTTATACTAGTTTCATATTATGATAGGGAGGATTTAGGAAAAAAAGGGTGGCACCTGCACCTACTCTTCAAAAATCAGGAAACGAATTAGGAAAAGGATGGCACGTGCACTTGAAAATTTTGTCTGAAGTTTCTATCCACCCAAAGCGTCTTTCTTTAATTGATAGAAAGATTTGAAAATTATTATATGTTGGCCACCAGTTTACGTTGAGAAAATTGGACTAAGTAAACTCTGCAATAGATATTTCTAGAAAAGAGGGGTCCCTTTTAAACTACGTAAATATTTACCTTTAACAAATATCCTAATAAAACAGGGCACAAATTCTATATATATATAGTGGTGATTGGTTAGAAAGCTTATATACTTGCCATTTTTATATATTTGATTTACAATAACTGAAGTTGATATATTTTAATTTTACAACATAACAAGGGCTACATAGTAACTAGTACTTGCCACTTAGCTTAAATATAACTTAATTAAACCAAAAAATAACAAAGAAAAAGATTTCATCACAAAAATAAAACAAGTAATAAGATATTGTATTTTTTAATGTCATCACAAAAATTTAAGAAATGTGATTTAACTAATATTGTTTATATTAACATCAATATATCTATGTGTGTTTTTTATTTTTATTAATATATACTAGCATAGATCTATCTTAAATACAAATCTAACATGACCTGAGAGGAATCCAATTTCTTCACGTGCAAATTTTTTATGAGCAAATATTATTTAAATGTTTTGAATAGTTATTTTATTTTTTTCGATAAGAACAAAGTTTCAACTTTGATGACGGATAGACAGCGTTACAAATCATATAGGGTTGTAGATAGATCTGTCTTAAATACAAAAAATTAAGCCCATTACAGAATGGCCAACTCCGAAAAATGTTACAAAAGTTAGGTCTTTTGTGGGCTTAGTTGGATATTACAAGAGATTCATCAAAGGGTTTTTAAGAATATCATATCTAATTATGACATTACAGAAAAAGGTTGTAAAATTTGATTGGACACCTGAGTGTGAAATAAATTTTCAAAAGTTAAAAGCTTTAGTATTAAAAATTGTAGATCCAAATGAGAATTCTCTGGTGTGCACAGATGCATGCAACGAAGGATTGATCAGAGAGCCCATACAAAATGGGTGATTCATTTGCTATGAGTCTAGAAAATTAAAAGAGCATAAGAAGAATTATGTTTCCCGTGACTTGGAGCTTTTAGCTATTATTCACACACTTAAAATGTGGAGGCATTATCTCATGGGCTAGAGATTTGAATTGCAGGCCAATGATTAGAGGTTATTATATTTAATTGAACAACCACATTTAAATGCACGACAAGTGAGATTGTTGGAATTACTAGCAGAATATGTCTTTGAAATTAAATACATTAAAGGAAAAGATAATTGAGTGGTTGATGCACTCAGTCGGAGAGTGCATGTTATGCATGGTCTAGAAATTAGCAGTTATGAAATGAATTTGATGGGAAAAATTATACAGGATTAAAAGTTGGACCAACAATATATGCAGATTAAAAATAACCTACAACAAGGTACAACGGAACCAAAATACTGGGATTTTTAATTGGGCCAAGATGAGATCCTTTTGTATAAAGGAAAAATTTACGTACTAGATGTAGCAACATTAAAACAAACAATTTTACAGGAAATGCATAAGGCATCATATGCCAGTCACCCTGGGTTCCAAAAAACTTTGACAATAGTCAAGAAGCAATTTTATTGGCCAGGATTAAAAATGGAAGTAGCTAATTATGTAGTTGGGTGTCTTGAATGTCAATGGCTTAAATCCGAGAATAAACACCCAGTTGGTTTAATTTAGCCAATTCCAATTCCTGAGTGGAAGTGGGAGGTAGTATCAGTTGATTTTATTACCAGTTTTCCTAGATCAACAAGAGGGCATGACTCTATAATGGTGGTTGTGGAAAAGCTTACAAATTCTGCTCATTTTATTCTAGTAAAATCAGTGAATAAGGCAACAAATATTGCAAATATGTATATGTTGTAAATTGCAAGGCTTCACGAGCTTTCTAAGGCAATAAGTTCGGATAGAGATCCAAAATTCACATCTAATTTTTGGAATGGTTTATTTAAAGGGTTGGGTACCAATTTAAACTTTAGTACAACATATTATCTCAATCCAGATGGACAGACTAAGAAGGTAAATCAAATAACTGAAGATATCTTGCAAGTGTGTGTGATGGATAAACCATCCAAATGGGAGGACTACCTCCATTTGGTGGAATTCACATATAATAATTCGTACTAGGCATCATTAAAAATGATCATGTTTGAGGCTTTATATGGTCGAAAATGTAATACTCCCGTGACTTGGCGTAACCTAGTGGATAGTATTATGGTGGGGTCCTCAATTGCTAAATGACATGGAAGAGCAGATAATTAAATTAAAATCAAACATAATTTGAAAGTTGCCTAGGATAGGTAGAAAATTTATGCATATATGAATAGGAAAAATAGGGAATTTAATGTTGGGGACCACATATTTTTGAAAGTGAAAACAAAGAAGAGCTTGTTAAAATTGGGAAATTGTCCCAAGTCATTAGCTAGATATTGTGGGCCATTTGAGATCCTGGAGAGGATCACCCCTTCTGCATATAGGCTTTGATTGCCTACATCTGTACATATTCATGATGTATTTCATGTTTTATTTCTTAAGAAATATGTCCCTAGAACTGATCATGTTATTGATTGGAAAATGATTCAGATGGAACCCGAGGGAGACTTCCAAGTTCAACAGGTGTGAATCTTGGACAACAAGGTTAAGGTGCTTTGGAATCAACCCATATGCATGGTAAAGGTACAATGGACTATGCTTCGTCTTGATGGTATGACCTAGGAACAAGAAGAAGTCATGAGGTAAAATACCCTAACCTTTTTTACTAACATATTGTATATGGATGTATATTTGTATATATGATGCACTAAGGACAGTGCATAAAGTAAGAGGGGGAGGAATGTAATACCCCAACATAGGATGACAATGTAAATATTTGTATTTTTTATTTTAGGATGTTGAGCCAAATACCCTTATATCTTAGGCTAGCGAGCCAAATGTTTTATTATCTCGTCTATGTGCACATGTAGTTATTTTTTGTCATGTTTTTGGGGCCATAATATCTGATAGTGTAAGTTTATACATATTATGTTATTAATAACATAAGGTTGGTTGTGAAGCCCACTCCATGGAAAGACTATGTGGGAGAAAACTCTAAGAACAAGGAATAAGTTAGGTTTTTTGAGTGAAAAGTGCACCTAGAGCCCACGTGGGTTGTAGAGGTGCCACATGGAAAGTTAGGGCCATGCATACATAAAGAAGTGTAGTTGTTTTTTAAGGGGAATTTAATCAGTTAATCATTCATTTGGATACTAATTAGTCAATGAGTCCTAGGATGGACTCTGAAATTGGCTTAGGTGCCATTTTTTCGTTAACCATACCATTGGGATGCATCCTTCTTATGATGTGAGCCCCTATGTTGGCTCTAAGAGCTTGGTCACTTTGAGGGTTTGTTGACCATATTTATAGCTTGGTGGCCATGGATTTTTGGTTGGTAAACTTGGTTCAAAAATAGCCAGTGAGTCTTGGTGGGTCTCTGGCACCGGCTATGAGGTTAATTTGATTGGGCTACTGGTAATTAAATGTTCAGATAACGGGAGATATCTTAGGGTTGTGGGTTGAGACCGTCTTGGATGAATGTAAGTTGCCCTGGAAGGTGGGCACCACCAAGAGACTCAGATTGTTCCACTTGGGTGTTGGTAAGGGGGACGAGAGCCTATGGTTGTATATTGAAACTATTGGGGTTGGTGCCTTGGCCAAAGTTTCGTTTCGGTGTTGTAATTGTTGCCTATGGAGTTTTTATCCCATCTCGGGGGTGGCTAGTGGTTGAGCTTATAAACCACCAGGTCTATGGTTGGGAGGAACGTGGATAGCCTGAACCTAGCCATGTTCTCATTACTAGATAAGTTACTAAATTCTTATGTCGACTATATTCAGGTGTCGTGATTAATCACTATTTTTCTTATGTTAAAATCCTAGTTCGTTGGGTTCAAGATTATTGTTGTAATGTACATTTATTTTTGTTATGTTATTATGTATTTATAATTTGAATGTGAAAAATATTGCATTCGTGGCATGTATTGTTGCATTTCTATGAATTATATTAGCGAGGGACAGGATAAGAATTATGGTTGAATCAAGTGTGTATAATTCCACATTTATTTTAAATATGATTGTGCAATTCCAAATGAGTAGTGTTGCACAGCTGGGAGTTGAAGACACTACATACCATGTGGGTGCCACATGGGAACTCAACACTGATGTGGCCTAATATGATTAGCTAAACCTTAAGGGAGCATAACTTTCAATTTGGAAGTCAGATTGAGATAAAATTTATATTATCAGAGAGCTCTCGATAATCTAAATGAAATGGTGGTATCATAATTTAATTCTACGAATTTTCAAAAAGGAGTATTTTTGTAACCCCATTTTCATAACAGTCCTTGGAAGTGGGTTTAATTAAATAAGTAGCACCTCTCACAACCCAAGATAGTTCAAGAGGGTGGGAGAGTGAGTTAAACATTAGTTAAATCTAAAGACATAAAAAAGAAGAAACATGTGTACACCAAATCGAGCATGGAGCACAACTCCAATATAGATAACAATAGGAGAAACTCCTCCAAATACCTGAATACATTCGTACATCAAATCCCATTTCCTCCATAATTACTAAATGGTCTCTATATATACCTATTCACACATTTCCCTTGTAGTCCCTTCATCACTCGACCAACCCAATCACATACACATTTACATATTACATGTACATTTAACCCAAATTATGTCCCCCCTCGGGGTCATATCATATACATTTAATGCAATATAGGCTCCCTTTTGGGTCATAACATACAACCCTCCTTTGAAATATTTTTCCTCAAAGCTTTGTAGTTAAGGGTGTTACATGTGATGAAACCAAATAATAGGATTTCCTTATATTCCTGCATTCTTCTTGCCATTGATGATTATCCATCCATCTAAACTCAATTTTTCTTTTTAATCCTTGACAATTGGTTGCTGAATATTTTTCTTTTCTTTGATTTCATGTCTTGTTTTCGTGACTTCTCTAATTTGTAGTAGTTGTTGGTCTTTGATAACATCATATTGAATAATGATTTGGTGATCTCCAATTTGTACTAGTTTTTTGTCTCTGATGACATCATATTGAATAATGATTTGGTGATCTCCAATTTGTAGTTTGGCCTTCAATAACATCCCTATTGAATAATGATTTGGTGACATCAGGTTCCACAAATATTTATGAGTATCCCATCTTCTTCCTTAAAATTTTGATAAGGATCTTCTTGTCTTTCTTGATTATGTTTAGATCAATATTATTTCCTTCCTTGAAATCTTTATAGGTAATGAAAATTTTGATATGGTTTTGTTGATGGCGTTGGACCCAACAACATGTCAGGGGATCTTCCCGGTAATAAGTTCCAATTATACCTCGGACTGTTTGGTGTAGGAGTCCTAGCAGTGGTTCATACAGTAATGCATTTACCACGATTTCGCACAGAGGAAAGTAAGATGTCCCTGTTGGTAACAATGGTGTGACAGTTGCGGCGAGACAAGGAAGGTGCATGAACGGTTCCAACACATGGAGAGTTGGGTGAGTGCACCCCTTGGAAACATGTGATAGCATGCAGCTTGGAAGGTAACACACGAGCGAAGATGCATCACAAACTGGAAATCAAGTTAGCTAACAATCCAAAGTGATGGTTAAACCAATCAACACCTTTCAGTAAGATTCATACATACTTATACATAATAGTCCATACATGCATGCATAAGCAAACAGATACATATACCATTTAGAGTAAACAAGATAACTAGAATATAATATGAAATATGCATGAAGCATGTTGGCTCTATGATATTAAGAAGTGTAAGTTCTAGTAATACAATACATCCATGTCCAACCACTAGTTCCGATAGCAGAACATTACAGCCACAACTACCTACTCCTCGAAAGAGATATACTAGCTCTGCACAGTGGAGAAGCCAAGGCGCATTACAATTTTGTCCAAGCTTTCTCTAAGATACTCCTATCAAATCGTGGCTAGCCAAAAGCCTTTACAATGAATTATGAGGGACTATTTATAGCAAAGGGTGGGGTGGCCCTTGACATTCCCCTTTGTGATAGTTCATCTACCCTCATGAATCTTCATCTACTCTGACTGTTACATCCAACTATCGAGACTTGAACTTACACTTGACAAGACGTTACATACAATCTGTACATGTACCCATGTGAGACAAAATGGCTTGAGCAAGCCATGCAATACATCGCTAACACTTGGACCATTGTGGTGAGACCAACTCTTTGACATCCTTGTGATGGTCGATGGTGGCGAACTAATGCAAAGCTTGTTCGTCTAAGATGGTGTCCATGCACTCAATGGTGACAGCTTGCTAAAGAGAACTCTTGCCTCTGTTGCATATAGGTACACTAATATGGCTCCTCCATCCAACTTGTATGATAGCATGTGCATGGCCATCCTAGGTGTAACTAGACTAGAAACATCTTGATGCATAGTGTCTGCATTGATCTCCAAGAATGTGCTAGTGGTCATGTGCATCGACTTATCAAAATACATGTTTAGATCTAGTTGGACTTTCTTCTTGCCTCCGCCTCAGTGACTGTGCCAAATGGGTGGGATCGCATGTGTGCGCACAATGATATCCATGTTGTTGAATTCCCTTGCATGTGATCAACAACATTGTTCACCTTGTCTTCTCCGTTCCAGCTACTAGGATGGATCCATAACTTGTACGGGTGCAGTTTCATCCGTTTGTGCATGTTGTGCCCCCTGTTGTACCTATTCCGGTTGCAACTCATTCTCTTGTCTATGTTGCTCTTGTTCTTCCTTGAGTTGCTGCTTCAGCACATGCAACTCCTTCTCTATTCCATTCTCTACCTTAGCACAATCTTCATGTCGCACCGTCACCTACTAGCCTCAATCTCCAAAGTTGCTCTTGTCATGAGTGGAGCTACTTTGAACTTGTAGCTTTTCTATGCCTCTATGTTGTCAACAATATTCCTCTTGCATTCATCGCATGTAGATGTGCTGCCTTCTGCTGCAGCTGATGGTGCTACTTGTTGTGATGTCATTGCCATTGACCTTGCTATCCTTGTCCATGAACAACTTGATGTCTTCATTGATAAGCAAGTTCATAGACACTTGGCTTAATGCATCCCCAGTTGCACTCTTAACAATGTCTTTGACTCTGCTCTCCTGAAGGCCATTATACTTGTTCTGCTGAGAGATAGACAAACACCTATGGTGCTTGGAGACATATCAACACTCATGACAAGAAATCTGTCAGTAGAAAACCAAAACAAACTTGAGGACTGACAAGCAACATACCTATGTGATTGATCGTGAAGGTTGCACAATTTTCGTCGGGAGGTCAGGAGACTGATTGCAAAAACTGCGCAAGGCACAATCTGCGTTGTCAGGAGGTAGACTAACTATTGGAACTATACAATGCACAGTCCTGCCTGGCTAGTTGAGGGCTAAAAATGTGCAATGCATAATTTCAGTCAGCAGTGACATGCAACCAACAAATTGCATTGAGCAGTTTCTGGGGCCAGCAGGACACTGCCTCGAAGAATTGCGCAATTAAGGCCTGGATGTTAGTGTTGGGTCAGACTTGCATAATTTATGGAGGGAAGGCAAAGCCTTCGCTTCTGGAAATGCGTAGTTCTAGCTGGGTAGGGCACGGTCCGGGCCAAGGTAGCCCAGACCAGCCGACGGGCAATTATAAACATGAGAAGTTTGGATCCATGGTGAGATGAGTGCAAACAAGAGTGAATGATCATTCATGCAAACAACAAGTGCAAGATTCAAAAAATGGGAAAGCATGCATGTGTGTGAAGCAAGTCGCTACAACGGCAACTGTTCGTGCAAAACAGTGTCAAGCATGCGACATCAGTGAGATGCGAACGAAAACTAAAACAATGCTTCTACAAGCTAACATACTTCAAAAATACAGCAAGCGTTCACTAAAATCAAGCAGGCAGCATTCACACAAAGAGAAACACAAAAAGCGACAAAAACACAGTGCAAGACATGACAGGCAGGCTTACCCCAAGAGAACTGAGCTAAATTTGTCGAAGGCTTCTAGATGCAATGTGGGATGTTGGAGCTACAAGGTCGATGTGAGGAATGAGCTATGCAATGTGCGGTTGATGAGTTTTGATAAAATCAAGGTTATGACGCGCATGCCACAAATCTAGGAAAAGCGACACTTGGTGGGAGGTTTCTGAAATGATCCTTGCATGTAACCTCTAGCTGCTAAAAATAGATCCCTAAATAAAGAGATGCCTTTTCATGCTACCTTGGGAGAATGATCTAGGTGGCTCCAGACATAGGAAAAAGTCCCATAGGACTTAGAAAGGGTCAAAATTCAAAGTGGTTAGAACGCTCTCAAACTAGCACCCAATCAAAGTGCTCGTTACCCGTATTCCAACGATGTGAACGACACTCAAATCCGAGCTCGTATGAGGGAGAATGAGCCAATCAATTTTTTTGTCAAAGTTGGGTAGTGGGCTAGGTTTAAGGGTCCTACAAATTCATCGGCAACCTACGTGGGAACCTAGCACCCGAAAGAGGGTGAATTTGTTGGATACTTAATTTGTCTAATATCCCTTATATTAGACAAAATCGAAAAAATGTGTTTATTATATAAAAATAAAAAAAATTATATATTATAAAACAGGTGGCCGGCCATGACCCCCACCACCCCCACTGGAACCCAAAACCACCACCGGTCTGTTATTATATATAAAAAAAAATTTAATTAAACATGGCCGATGGGCCATGACCCTCGCCGGCCCCAACTCCACATATCACCGCATTATATATTATATGGGTTGTGGGCGGGCCACCCCCAGTGGACCCGACCCATGCCCCCACCCACTATACAAAAAATGTGCCATATATAAATATGGGTCGGTGGGAATCAAACCCGCCTGGCCACGTGGCCGACCCACTCCATGGGCAGCCCAACCCAACACATCAATGTCCACCATTTAATACAACATACTTATAGCAGTCACACCAAACTCTGCCCAAATTTAAATCAAACTTAATACAAAACAGTTCCATGCTATATTAAAAACTATTGTGTTGACCAAAACAACGGAAGTGTTAAACTAGGTTCTATGGGGATTCGAACCCATAACCACCTCCAACCGAGCGCCAAACATAATCACTAGGGCAATGAACGGCTTTGCAAATTTCGCCCACAAAAATTTATTAAAACACTCTTGCACAGTGCGGGTGAAAGAGGACAGACCTGACATAGAGACTGAGACACATATTTTTTAATTAATTTTGCAGGTGGGGCCGTGATTGTGGAAAAAAGGTAGGCGGAACCATGATTGAGCCAAACTTTCAGGAGGGCAAAATTTTGCCAGTGTCCAAATTGGACAAACTTTATGTCGATCCTACACCTCTCAATGGCACGAACCTGATGGCACAAACAAAATTTTTATCTGAGCAGCAGATCTTTAGACAACCCAGAGGAGGGAATCATTGAGGAATCTAGGAGGAATCTAAAAGATTCCTGTAGCCCCAGATTTTCACTTCGTCAGAATTTGGAAATTTGACAATTGATTTTACACTATTTGACACCACAAATCGGATGGTGTAATTAGATTTTCCACTTGAAAATTCTATTTTTTGGCCACTTTTCAAAGTGGAGTGCAAGTGTCAACATTCATTGTGTGAGCAGTCATTTCCATGATATTTGACGCCATGAGATTGAAGGTACAACTAGATCCAGTAGTTTATCATCCTCTTCTTCAAATAACTCCTTGATGTGAGGTATATGCAGTGTGATCATGTACTTCTTTGTCTCTTTGCCTGAGATGCATTGTGTTTTATAGATCCCTGTTTAATGTTTGATGTTGTTTTGTTGTTGATGTGAGATGTACTTATTGTCATGTTTTGATTGAGATCCCTTTGCCTTCATGTTGACAGGATACTCATGTGTCACCATGTATGTTTGAATTGAGATCCCTTTGATGCCATGTTGGCGGGATGCTCATTATTAACATACGTGAAATTATGTCATGCTGATAGGAGTCCTTTTTGAATGAGAGTTCCTGCAATAGAACATCTCTTAGAGCCACTCCTGCATGAGGGAATATTTCTTGTATGATAGAGAAAACACATGTATGTACATCATCTCTCTTTCCATCACTTAATGTAGCAACCTGCACCATCTTCACACCGGGGCCCAGAGACGTAGTCCCTCCTGGACGAACTCCGTTATCAACGTCTTGTGTTTTATGTTGTTGATTATTGTCATGTTCCTTCCTCTTTACAACATGCATATATGTTCCTTTATGCTCTTTTAAATGCAATTCTACTCACATCATGAAAGCAAAAGATCTTGGTTAAATCCGAGAGTTGAGTCAACTTGGATCAAGTTTGGTATCAAAGCGGTCTTTGCATGGACATGAATTGTGAGCATGAACAATGGAATGTGCAATGATGGAGGATGACAAAGCAATGTATGAGACCATGCTCAGAATTTCCCAAAAGGTGGAAAAATGTATGAAGCTCTACAAAAAGAGACATAGGAAAAGGAGTGATTGTAGGTTCAGTTGCGAGCCATGGAAGAGGCCCTAGAAGAACTGAAGCACAATAACCAAAGTCTTTAAGCAGATAATATTGAATTGAATATGCTTTTACAAGAAGAGAAATAGGAGAAACATAGTTTGCTACGAAAATTGCAAGCTAAGGACGAGGCCTTGGAAAAGTTGCAGCGTGACCCATGTGAGGTAAAAAGTAATTCTCTATATTCATGTATGTTTCATGACGATGATTTCACTGTTTTTGAAAATCATACCACAGGAATTGACTCCAAATCGTTAAAGAAAATGGGGTATGAAGGAAAGGTCTTAGGTATTAATGGCCAAGCCATTGTCAACCCCATCAAAGTAGAGGAATTACCCCATCATGCAGGACTTGGGTATGTCAGGAAAGAAGTTGGGGAATCCGCCAAGACAGCGAGTGAACCACCAACAACAGATGATGAGAATCCCTCATCAGTTCTTTCCAACTCAACAGTGGAGATAAAAGATGTTGATTTCCCTTCAGTTTCATCTTCACATAGTATGATTTCTGTTGGAGATGTGGAGATACCAATTACAGGGACAAACATGAGGCTCCTTACCAGCATGAGGTACAAGGAGGAAGAAGAACTTGGTGTTAATAACTAAGGCATAACTCAAACATTGGAGGTTGTGTAGAGACCTCGATTTGCCGGCTTGGGATACACCGAAGGAGAATGCTCGAAGGTGTCAGATTCTTTTGAGACATCATCGAAATCATCGGGGAAAGAGAATGATGGGAACACATCCCTATCATCCCATGGCAGTGCCCATTGCAGGGAAGGAGCTGAGGCAAGCTCTCATCGCCATAATGAAACCAGAGGTAGCAAGGAAAGGTATAACCAATCTTGATATTCAAATGTTTATTTCAATTATAATCATGTTGTTAATAATGGACATAAATCAAGGCATCGAAAAACATGTACCTTCTATGGATTACATAACCATACATTTGTTGAGTGTTGGAAAAGAATAGTAGCACAGAAAAGGATGAGGCATGAAAGACCCTCTCAACAACAGGTAAAGAAACATGTTAAGCAGATCTGGAGGAAGAATATGTATTGTAGTCATTGCAACAGAGGTGGCCATCAAAGAGCCACTTGTTGGAGGCTCCATCCAGAGCAACACCTTAAAGACAAAGTGTGTGCATGAACCAGATGAAACGGTTGTTCAACCAGCGAATGCGCCACAAGGAAACAACCCATTCACATTGATAAGTGAGAAATGGTTCTTCTAGGCATGATAGAATTTCATGGCCTTATTTTTTTCCAATCATGTGTTGCATTTTAAAATGTAAAAGTGATGATGTGTTTTCCATAAGAAACAATGGTGTCTCCTCTTATTTTGTGTTGCATTTTACACTCTGAAAGTGATGTTGTGTTTCCATCACTTGTCAAAACAAAATTAGTGTTTGGCCTTATTCTCGTAAATCATGTGTTGCAGTGATGATGTGTTTTCCATCACTTATTGAAGCAACAATGATATGTTGGCCTTGTTTTTGGTAGCCGGGGTATTGTTTCCATCTTGATGTAAACTTGACCACCAAGTATGTGTTATAAACTCGTGGCAAGTATGGAATGCTTGGGTCATTAGTTGGTCATTTAATTCAAGCATGTAATTTTCGAAACAATGTACTACAATTTTGCAAAGGTTGCAGGTGCCGATTCATCACTTATGGCTACTAAGGACAAAGGTGAAGGAGAAGGAAGGGTGACATATCAGATACTTGTAAGTGAAAACAGGGTACAAAAAATTGGCAGATTATTTTCATGCTTTTGGACAACCAAAAGCTCCTCAGTGGAGAGGATTGATCTAGGTGGCTCCAGACACAGGCAGAAGTCCCAGAGGACTTAGAAAAGGTCTAAATTCAAAGTGGTCAGAACACTCCCAAACTAGCACCAAATCGAATTTCTCATCGCCCTGATTCCAACGATGCGAATGACACTCAAATCCAACCTTGTATGAGGGAGAGCGAGCCAGTCAAATTTTTGGTCAAAGTTGGGCAGTGGGCCAGGTTTAAGGGTCCTACAAATTCACCGTCAACTGACGTGGGAACCTAGCTCCTAAAGTGGGCGAATTTGTTGGATACTTAATTTGTCTAATATCCCTTATATTAGACAAAATCGAAAAAATGTGTTTTATTATTATTATTATTATTATATATATATATCTATATATTATATATATATATATATATATATATATATATATATATATATATATATATATATATATATATATAGATTATAAAACAGGTGGCGGGCCATGACCCCCGCCACCCCAACCGGAACCCAAAAACACCATCGGTCTGTTATTATACATAAAACAAATTTTAATTAAAAATGGCTGACGGGCCATGACCCTTGCCGGCCCCAACTCCACATATCACTGCATTATATATTATATGGGTTGTGGGCAGGCCACCTCCGATGGACTCGGCCCATGCCCCCACCCACTATACAACAAATGTGCCATATATAAATATGGGCCAGCAAGAATCAAACCCGCCTGGCCATGTGGCCAGTCTACTCCACAGGCGGCCCAACCCAACACATCAATGTGCACCATTTAATACAACAAACTTACAATAGTCACACCAAACTCTGCCCAAATTTAAATCAAACTTAATACAAAACAGTTCCGCACCATATTAAAAACTATTCTATTGAGTAAAATGACGGATGTGTTAAACTTGGTTCCGTGGGGATTCGAACCTGGAACCACCTCCAACTGGGTGCCAAACTTAACCACTAGGCCAATGGACGACTTTACAAAGTCCGCCCATAAAAATATATTAAAACACTCTTGGACAGTGCAGGCAGAGGAGGACAGACCCGATGTAGAGTCCGAGACACATATTTTTTAATTAATTTTGCAGGTGGAACCATGATTGAGCCAAACTTTCAGGAGGGCGAAATTTTTTGAGTGTCCAAATATGACAAACTTTATGTCAATCCTACAAATCTCAGTGACACGAACCTGATGGCATAGACAAAATTTTGATCTGAGCAGCAGATCTTCAAATGACCCGGAGGAGGGAATCTTTGAGGAATCTAGGGGGAATCTAAAATATTCCTATAGCCCCAGATTTTCTCTTTGTTAGAATTCAGAAATTTGACAGTTGATTTTACACTATTCGACACCACGAATCTAATGGTATAGTCAGATTTTCCATTTGATCATTCTATTTTTCAGCCACTTTTCAAAGTGGAGTGCAGGTGTCCACATTCAATGTGAGAGCAGTCATTTCCATGATATTCAATGCCGCGAGATTGATGGTATAGCCAGATCCAACTGTTTATCATCCTCTTCTTCAGATAACTCCTTGATGTGAGGTATATGCAGTGTGATCATGTACTTCTTTGTCTCTTTGCTTGAGATGCATTGTGTTATATAGATCCCTGTTTGATGTTTGATGTGGCATCTTGTTTTGTTCTGACATCAACTTATTGTCATGTTTTGATTCTGATCCCTTTGTCGTCATGTTGACAGGATACTCATGTGTCGCCATGTATATTTGTATTGAGATCCCTTTGAAGTCATGTTGGTAGGATGCTCATTATTAACATACGTGAAATTATGTCATGCTGATAGAAGTCCTTTTTGAATGAGAGTTCCTGCAGCGGAACATCTCTTGGAGCCACTCTTGTGCGAGGGCATATTCCTTATATGATAGAGAAAACACATGTATGTACATCATCACTCTTTCCGCCACTTAATGCAGCAGCCTACACCATCTTGACACCGGAGCCTGGAGACGTAATCCCTCTTGGACGAACTTCGTTATCAACGTCTTGTGTTTTATGTTGTTGATTCTTGTCATGTTCCTTCATCTTTACGACATGCATATATGTTTCTTTATGCTCTTTTAAATGCAATTCTAATCACATCACGAAAGAAAAATATCTTGGTTAAATATGGGAGTTGAGTCAACTCAGATCAGAGAAGCAGTCCATGCATACAAATTAATTTTTTCTTAGTCTTGGAGGGAACCGGTCAACCCAACTACACATGCAACTTTCTGCTCAGCTGAGGGGAAAAATATACACATTTCTAGGAGGGAGCTGGGCTAGCTGCCAAGAAGGTTTATGAAATTTTTGGGCTGAGCAACTAACTGCTAACCAGAATTGTGCAATTTATGGGATCAGCAACCCTACTAGGAGGAATTGCGCAATTTTCTCAGCGAACAATGATAGGAAGATTTGCGCAATTCTAGAGCCCAACAAGCTGTCAAACAAATTGTGCAATTTCTGGAGGGAAGCTTGGTTGCCCTCCAGAATTGCCTAATTTCTTGAGGGAGCTTCTCAACCTACAGCTAGACCAAGTCTAGAGAAGCAACCTATGAGGGGGATGCAACAAGCTCTCACGGACAGGCTGTCATTCTATAAAAAAATCACTAAAGCTTGTGTACTTGACAAGGCAAGACATGCTGCTATGAAAGGTTGGTAGGGAGGCTCCAAAATGAAGCTAAGGAAAAATTTTGGACGGTGTTTGTAGCTGCTACAACACTTGGAGACACACTTGTAGAACTCCAGCTCTCTGAATGGACCTTGTTCGTGAAAAGAAAGTCTAACACCTTCGGAAGTATTGTTTAGTTCTTAGTTTTTCTTGGTTTTCACACTTGCTTGATTGTAAGATGCAACATCTACCAAGCTCTTGGTTGATTGACACACATTCCAAGCCAAGGCAACATAATTGTTTCGATTGGGGTTGAGTAGTATATTGGTGCACAAGCAGTATAGTTGTCAGAGTCTTAGTTTCATCTTTGGTGTTGCTCCGCTGTCAGTAGGCCTGGAAAGTACCCTGACGAAGTCACGTAGGAACACAAGCATCGATCCGCTACTAGCGAGCCTGGTCAGTACCCTGGTGGAGTTACTTGCATCACCTCTCTATGAAGGAAGCCTTTTTCTTCTTTTGCCTTATTTATTTTTCATCTTTCATTTTTCACTTTTCATTTTTTTTTCATACTTGTGCATAGCACTTATTCATTTCAGAGGTGGAAGAGGGATCTCGACTTATTGAGAGCAGAAGAGGTTGTTCCTTCAGAGAAGTAATTTATTATATACCTTTGACCTGCCTATTAAGGTTTTCCCCCTCACCTTACTCTACTTGATTGAGCTGACAAGGGTTAACCCAAAAAAATCCGATTGGAGAAGGTGAGACTAGTTAGCGCGCAAGCGTTGTGTTTTCACCAAGTTTCACTTCGCACAGTGCATATTTTCTAGCGATGTATCATGAACTAAAAGTAACAAGTTCATTATACATAGGCGGGATGATAGATAACCAAGTAGTGATAGTTGCACAAGGCCTCTTGTACTTTTACCCATCTTGTTTCAAGAGTCATGCATGGTTTCATGTGAAACTAACCTATGAACAAAAACAAGCAAACAAACAACAAAGCAAAGAAGAAGTAGAAGTAAATGCAAAAGCAAAGTGAGTAAGAAAACAAACAAGTAAGCAAACAAACACACAAAGAAAGAAGCAAACATGCATGCAAGCAAACAACTCAAAAAAAACAAACACCACTCCTACTCCTAAGCTAATAGTGCATGGGTCGTCTCACGTGAAGTGATAATTCCAATGCAGCCACTGATGCATTGGTTGACCCATGTTTGTGAAGGCATTGTTTGTGAACAACACAGATGTGTGAACCAGCAGATGTGAAAGATACAACAATGGAAACAGACACACTCCGAGCTTACAAGCGTCCACAGAACAAAAATGCATGAAAGCGCATGACACTCTGTGGGCTTTCCATGGTCTTGTGCTACACTGTGTGCAGATGTTGAGTGTATGCATTCCCTTAACTGTGACATGAAATCTAATGTGAGAAAGACCACTTACGTTGCACAAGTGTGCTTGCTATGTAAGATTCCTCCAATGCATGAGCGATGGGATTGTGTAGTTCGAGTGGAGGAAGTGAAATCTGAGTGTTGGATTGTTCTTCAGTGCATATAGATGAGTGATGAGGAGCCTCAGGTGTTTGAACAATTTCTTGATTGGAAGTGAGACCAACCTCAAGATAGTGAGGGCCTGACATAACCATCAGCTCGGGCTAAAGTGCCTTAACAATATGGGGGGTTTCGACTTCGTCGATAGATAGATAATTGTAGACAAGTGGCTTGCATGCATTAACAATGAATGAATCAACATCATGATCAGATGACGAGGTAAAGAGATCATGACAACCAAGATCAGAAAACTCAGGATGTTGATTGGCATCCTCATGATTTGATGAATCACATAGATGGGTAGGTGAGAAGAAAGGGTGTTCACCCTCTGCGTTGCAAAAAAGCAGATGAAATATCCAATGGATTTTCAATGAATGATTAGTCCTCTCTGTTGCCAGGTGATGGACTGATATCCAGTGTGTCCTACGAATGATCAACAATGGGTGCATCAATGGATGGAGATGCACATGAAAAATCAAGGATGGAAGGATCATCAAGGATATCAAGAAAAAACAGAGAAGGTATGGATAGACAAGGATGGTTTCCTACTGGTGGTGGATTTTCAAGCTCTCTGTCATGATCTTCATGAATGCCAGTGCATGTTGGCTATGCAATACCAACTCCATCGATAGATCGATCCTCATTCAAAACAAGTGTAGAGTTTGAAATGGAATAACACATGACAATGTCATTTGGAGGATGATCAAAATACGAAGACAGAGGTTAAGGTACAAAATACATGTGAAGAGGTATGGGACTCACAACCAAGTCTGTGTGAAAATCGGAAGGAGTAATGTCGGGAGGTTGTGATGGTTAAACAAATGTGTGTTCATTCTCTCCCACATCACTCTGTGATGGTGGAGCTGTTTGATGAGGGGACGATGGACAATCGCTTGTGACAACGACCGTGTCCATCTGTGATTGCGCAACTCCATCACCAAATTATGTTGAGTGGGGTTTGAGCTTGAACTTCTTCTTGGGATGGACTGATTTGTTAAGATAGTACTTGAATCTATCCCAAAGATAACGAAATTTCATCTGGCTCTTTGGAGCTTGAAACTGCAAATCACGAAAGCGCTGCCAAAAATCCATAGGCGATTCATGCGGAGCCTTCCATTGTTGAAATAGTTTGGTCAAGATATTCTTAATCAAAATGATAGAGAGTGTCTTCAATCAGATCACAAAAGTTCTGAAGTGAGTGCATGGTGTCAACTGGTAGGCTACACAGCCACAAAAGTGGAGATTTGTGAAGTGTGTATGCAAGTAGCAGACTGGCCTATTTGTCATAGCATCCATCTTCCTCATGAAGGCAAGGAAGTCATGTAAGAACTCAGGCCAGGCAACTTCGCCTTCACCATCATATGTGTATGTGGACAAGAGATCAAAGAACTCCCTCGTGATGGTGACAGATTCGACATGCGAAAAACATCATGGAGGGAGGAGAGTGCAAGACTCCATGATAGATATGCAAAGGTTCAAAATAGGATGAGAGGACATAGCTTTTCATTTGGCCCTCCTTCTAGCGCTAGAAATGTTGACGGCACCAGACCCGCCAACATGTCAAGGGATCTCCCTGGTAAGAAGTCCCAATTAGACCTTAGATCATTTGGTGTAGGAGTCCCAGTAGTGGGTCATACGGTAATGCCTTGACCATGGTTTCAAACAGAGGAAAGTAAGATGTCCCTATTGGTAGCAAGAGTGTGACAGCTATGGTAAGACAAGGAAGGTACATGAACAGTTCTAAGACACGGAGAGTTGGGTGAGTGCGCCCCTTGGAAACCTGTGATAGCACGTAGCTTGGAAGGGAACACACGAGCGAAAATGTATCATAAATTGGAAAGAAAATTAGCTAACAATCCAAAGTGATGGTTAAACCAATCAACACATTTTAGTAAGATTCATACATACTTATACATAATAGTCCATACATGCATGCATAAGCAAACAAATACATATACCATTTAGAGTAAACAAGATAGCTGGAATACAATATGACATATGCATGAAACGTGTTAGCTCTGTTATATTAAGAAGTGTAAGTTGCAGTCATACAATACATCCATGTCCAACCACTAGTTCCGATTGCAGAACAATATAGCCACAACCGCCTGCTCCTCTAAAGAGATATACTAGCTCTGCGCAGTGGAGAATCCAAGGCGCATTACAATACCGTCGAATATTTCTCTAAGATACTCCTATCAAAGCTTGGCTGACCAAAAGCCTTTACAATGAGTTATGAGGGACTATTTATACCAAAGGGTGGGTGGCCTTGACATTCCCCTTTGTGACAGTTCATCTACCCTCATGACTCTTCATCTACTCTATGATTTTTATATCCACCTATCGAGACTTGAACTTACACTTGACAAGACGTTACATACAATCTACACATGTACCCATGTGAGACAAACGGCTTGAGCAAGCCATGCAAGACATCACTAACACTCGGACCGTTGTGGTGAGACCAACTCTTTGACATCCTTGTGATGGTTGATGGTGGCAAACTAATGCCAATCTTTTTTCATCTGTGATGGTGTCCTTGTACTCAATGGTGACATCTTGTTGAAGTGAACTCTTGCCTTTGTTGCATCTGGGTACACTGATATGGCTCCTCTGTCCAACTCATCTGATAGCATGTGCATTGCCATCCTGGGTGCAATTGGACCGGCAACATATTAATGCATAATGTCTGCGCTAATCTCCAAGCATGTGTTGGTGGTCGTGCGCATCGAATTGTCAAAATACATGTTCAACTCTAGTTGGACTTGCTTCTTGTCTTCACCTCGGTGAGTGTGCCAAATGGGTGGGATCACATGCATGCACACAATGACATGCATGTTGTTGAATTCCCTTTCATGTGATCAACATCATTGCTCACCTTATATGCTTTGTGCCAGCTACTGGGATGGATCCATAACTTGTACAGGCATAGTTTCATCCGTTTGTGCATGTTGTGCCCCCTGTTGTACATGTTCCTACTGCAACTCATTCTCTTATCTCTACAGCTCTTGTTCTTCCTTGAGTTGCTACTTTAGCACATGAAACTCCTTCTCTATTTTGTTCTATACCTTCGCGCAATCTTCATGTCGTGTCGTCACCTCATAACTTCAATCTACAAAGCTTCTTTTGTCATGAGTGGATCTACTTTGAACTTGTAACTTTGCTCTACCTCTATGTTGTCAACAACCTTCCTCTTGCATTCGTCGCGTGCAGATGTGCTATCTTCTACTGCTATTGATGGTATTGCTCGTTGTGATGTCGTTTCCATTGATCTCGCTATCCTTGTCCATGAAAAACTTAATGTCTTCGTGGATAGGCAAGTTCATAGACACTTGGCTGACTGCATCCCCAGTTGCGCTCTTAACGGTGTCTTTGACTCTGCTCTCTTGAAGGCCATTGTACTTGTGCTGCTGAGAGACAAACGAACACTTATGGTGCCTAGAGACATAGCAACACTCATGGAAATAAATCTGTCAGTCGAAAACCAAACAAACTTGAGGACTTACTTGCAACATACCTGTGTGATTGATCATGACGGTTGCATAATTTCCACTTGGAGGTCGGCAGACTAACTGCCAAAAATGCACAAGGCATAGTTCGAGCTGTTAGGAGGCTGACTGACTACTAGAGATGCATAATGCACAGTCCAATATGGTCTACTGAGGACTGAAACTGTGCAATGCACAATTTCAGTCAGCAGTTACATGTAACCAGCAAACTGCATTGCGCAGTTTCTGGGGCCAACAGGACACTACCTCCAAGAATTGCGCAATCAAAGCCTAGAGGTCAGTGTTGGGCTAGACTTGCGCAATTTCTAGAGGGAAGGTAGACCCTTCACTTCTGGAAATACGCAATGCTAGCTGGGCAGGGCACAGTCCGAGCCAAGGCAGCCCAAACTGGTCAAAGGGCGACTGAAAACATGAGAAGTCTAGATGCATGGTGAGATGAGTGCAAACAAGAGTGAATGATCATTCATGCAAACAACAAGTGTAGGATTTAGAAAATGGGAAATCATGCATGTGTGTGAGCAAGTCACTGCAACGGTGACCGTCCATGCAAAACAATGTCATGCATGCGACAGTAGTGAGATGTGAACAAAAACTGAAACGTTTCTTCTACAAGTTAACATACATCAGAATGACAGCAAGTGCTCATAGAAATCAAGAAGACAGCACTTGCACAAAGTGAAACACAAAAAGTGACAGAAACGCAACGCAAGACATGAAAGGTGGGCTTACCCCAAGACAACTGAGTTGAATGTGCCGACGACTCCTAGATGCAATGTGGAATGTTAGAGATGCAAGTTCGATGTGAGGAATGAGCTCTATAACGTCTGGATGATGAGTTTTGATAAAATCGAAGTTGTGACACACATGCCACAAATCTAGGAAAAGCGACACTTGGTGGGAGGTTTCTGAAATGATCCTTGCATGTAACCTCCAGTTGCTAAAAATAGATCCCTAAATCAAGGGATGTCTTTGCATGTTGCCTTGGGAGAAGCATTCCATGCATGCAAATCAGTTTTGCTCGGTCCCGGAGGGAACCAGTCAACCCAACTGCACATGCAACAGTCTGCTCAGCTGAGGGGAAAAAATGCGCATTTCTGGGAGGGAGCTGGGTTGGCTGCCCAGAAGGTTTGAGCAATTTCTGGGTTGAGCGGTTGATTGCTACCCAGAATTGCGCAATTTCTGGGCTGAGCAACCCTGTTGGGAGGAATTGCGCAATTTTTTCAGTGAACAGTGATAGGCAGATTTGTGCAATTTTGGAGCCCAGCAAGCTGCGAGACAGAATTGTGAAATTTTCTGGAGGGAAGGTTGGTTTCCCTCCAGAATTGCGTAATTTCTTGAGGGAGCTTCTCAGCCTGCAGCTGGACCAAGTCCGAAGAAACAACTTGTGAGGGGGATGCAACAAGCTCTCACAGACATACTGTCATTCTGCAAGAAAATCACTGAAACTTGTGTACTTGACAAGGCGCAAGACATGCTGCTATGAAAGGTTGGTAGGGAGGCTCCAAAATGAAGCTAAGGTAAAATTTTGGAGGGTGGTTGTAGCCACTACAACAAGTTTCACATTCAATAGCTTTCCTTCACTTTGCATATACATTCCATCTATCCTCTTTTTATATATAATAACCTCCTCTATCCTCTTTTCATGGTCTTTGATTCCTCTGGCCTTGGAGATAATACCATCATATTTAATATGCACATCTCTAGATGGAGTTCAACTTCTTCAAGTATCTTTTCGATACTTTCTTGAATCTTGTATCCTTTCTCTTTCTAAAAATGTAGTGTTACCCCATTTATCAAATTTTAAGGCTCTTCTTCAATTCTATATTGTATTGTTGATTTTGCCTCATCAATGTCTATGGATTCTTGAATCATCTTGGAAAATTCCTCTTCAATTCCTTTGGTAGTATCTTCATCTATGATCCTTGTTTCTTCTTGACTTTGATAATGCTTCTTTCTTATTTCAGTCTCTCAATGTTAGCTAGTAGTTTTCTATTATGTTTTTTTAATCTATATATTTCTTCATATTTATTTTTCATTTATTCTCTTGAGTTGTCCCTTTTCCATATCCTTTTTCTACTATTTCCTTGTTTTAATCACTTAGTCTCCTTAATGAGTACTTCATTAATGTTTTGTGTCTTAAATATCTCATCAATCTTCTTCTTGATCTGCTCTTTAGCTTGTTTTATTTCATCTTTAATATTGTATATCACCTCCACTTTCATATCCTTGATCCATTTTTTTGAGAATAATTCTTTAAATATTTCCCATGTGATCTTTCATCTAGTCTCAAAATTAATACTATCCCACCATTTCAATGATTCACCATAAAGGTATTTTTCTATCCTAGAAGGGTACATGACATTTTTATTTAATATCCTTAATCATTCTTTGGGATTGATTTCATCTTGATCTTCATCTCCTTTAAAGTTGGGTATTTCCATTGATTCTTAATTAAGTTCTAACCCAAACCCTTAAATTATAACTTCAATATATTAATAACAATGATCTTAAATAGTTATCATCCTTTTGCAAGCATATTCATCTATATTTTATCTTTCCAATAGCTTTTGAATTACCTCAATAGAACATAAAGATCAAAAGTTATGATAGTTTAATTTAACATACCTTTTATAACATGACCTTTCTTTTGGTTTATCTCTTTAATTTTGACCTCTTCGAGTCTAAAATTTTAGATTTTAGTACTCTAATATGTCTTCCCTACAATTCCATGGATATGATCAAAATTTGATGTGTCAAGTGAAAATTATGATAGACTTCTCAAAATTTTCTAATTTTTGGCTCCTGAGAAAAGTTGTAAAATATGCATGTGTCCAAATTTCTTAATATGATTATGAAATTACTAACCCAAGTAGTTTATTATGTATGCTTATATATCTAAAAATTTCAAAGTCTAAAAGTCCTCTAGGACAAAGTTAAAACTAAGATGCGGAAAGGACTTCTTTTGGAAAACGAAAATATAAAAGTTGGATCACCTATAACTAGATAACTATGATTAGTATGCTTAAAATTTCATAGTCCAGAACTTCCTAAAAACAAATTTATAGTGAAATTTGGAATATGACTCATTTGAAACTGATTTCAAGATCAATCAAAAACCCTAAGTTTTGTAGGGTATATCTCGAAACGAATAGTGAACCCAATTCTTAATTTTTTATCATTTGTACTTTGAGATGTTTCCTCACAATCCTAAAGGTTTTGTAGTTGGAAGATTCATGGAAAAATAATTATAGAAAAAATTCCAAGAGCAGTCATTTGAAACTAAATTTGGGATCATTCACAAACCCTAACTTCCATATGGCATATATTCGAATGTATAGATAAACACAATTTTAAATTTTGATCACTTGTACTTTGAGATATATTCAAAATATTTCCAAAATTTTAAAATATGAAGATTTCTAGAAATAAATTTATAGCAAAAATTCCAAGGTCGCTAATTTGAAATTGATTTTAGGACCATTCACAAACTCCAACTTCCACATAGTATATCTATGAAAATATAGAGAAATAGAATCTAAAACTTTTTCAAGACAAACCTGGTTATCAATATTCTCAAAATTTCATGCTATGAAACATACTTGCAAAAAGATTACGATGAAAATTCATATATGACTTGTTTGAAGAAACAAAATCTTAAGATTATAGCTCTAAGACGAGATATCATGGTCCACAGACATAAAAAACTAGAAGTACACACCATGTACATAAATACAAATAATAATAGGAGAAACTCATCCAAATACCAATTAAATTCATACATATAAATCCCATGTCCCCAATAATGACTACATGATCCCTATATATACCTATATCCACACATTGCACATTTGGCCCCTTCATTTTTAGGTTCGTCCTATTACATATGCATTTACACATTAGAGGCACATTTAACCCCACATATATTCCCCCTTGGGTCATATCATATACATTTAACCCCATATATTGCCCCTTTAGAGATCATACCAGGCTACATTTAATGGAATATATGCCCCTTTGGGGTTATAACATAATTGAATATCTTGATCCACAGGTCAAATCGTGGCCCCTTTCAATTCTACTTTTATGACCTACATCTTTTGAACTCTTTAGGCCCATCTCCTTATGTGACTCCATTTACAATATCATCTCCCCATTAATTTCTTTATGTTTAAAAAACAATCTCTAATCACATCTCACATCTCTTTGGAGCGATTTGAATTCTTAGAAGAACACCAAATTCATGAAGCAACAGGGCTCGTGTAGGAGGGTTTGCATACTCTTCTCACATAATGCTAGGAAAATGTAGTGTACAATGTGGATCTCTCAAAAACCTTACATAGGGTGAGCTGGTTATACTTCAAACTTCTCTTCATCCATTTAGGTATCACTCCTTTGTCACTTAGGTGATAAATTATATTAGTTCTTCCTCGTTGGCCCTCTTGATCAATGGGGAATTTTCACCCTTATTCAATGTGGGAATGGGACTCCAACAATGGGTTCCTTTGTCATCCCTTCCTCTTCATGTTGGTGTCTAAAGGGCTTAGTAGTCTAATAACAAAATAAAAATATAGATGTTGCTACAAGGCATTTCCCTTAGCTGACACTGCTCATTAACTCGCTTATGTTTTAAATGGATCACATTTTGATATTTACATATGGTGATATGGGTCACCTATAAAAAGTGAAGGCACTTTTGAACACATTCCCTCGCCATTGATATGGTCATAAACATTTATAGATCCTCCTAATTGTGTGGGGCTTGTCTGAAGGTGAAAAATCCTAAGTAGAGTCTTCGCTTCATATAGATATTGAAGACAGACTCAAATATATGGGCTTCATCCTAAATCCAAATCATTAAATTTAAAATCTTATTGGCATTAGCTCCTTCTAAAGGATGAAAAATGAATTTTGGTATGGTGTGATAAGTGGTTCTCTGTGGTGGGAAAATGAGTGCTCTGCAAATCAATAATTCAAGTTATCCCAATATATTTTCTCTCTGCAGTCTGGATCCCCATGGGAATCTTACACAAAATAAAACAACTTTCCTCATGTTTTCTATGGGTAGGGAAACGAGAGAAAAGGACTTTTACCCTTGTGGTCTTGAAAACTATTTCCATCCCCAAATTACATAGAGGTTGGGGTTTAAAAATCTTGTAGTGGTTCTATAAAGAACTGCCAACAAAAGGGGTCTGGAAACTCATACTGGGATCACAACTTTGGCCTCATGTCATTAAAAAAAGAATACATAATCTCTTCTACATTATTGTAATGGATCAGATCACCTCAGAAATATGCACATAATGGATCCATCATCTAGAAAGCTATTATAAAAGCTTTCCCACTAATCAATAAAAATCTTAGATGGAAGTGGGAGATGGAACTCATTTACTAATCAGGAAAGACCCCTAGATTATAAGTGAATAAATCTACCTTCTTCCTAGACCATTAGTTCAACTATTAAATGAAGAAGGATTCTATAACCTAAACCAAATATCAAACAGAGACTAAGTGAGGGGATATCATCATAACTAGCTTACTCCTAAATGAGGGGATATCATCATAACTAGCTTATTCATGTTGACCTAAATTTGGAAGGCCAATTTGCAGTAGCATGGGAAAACTACATGAGAGCTCTAAAACACTCGCATGTCACATTCTCACGCACTAAAGTTAATTTTATTTGGGCTTCAAGCCCTCATCTAGAATACTCTCTTAAATTTGAATATCTATGTTTGGCACAAGGATCTTTGAACATCAAACCTCCATTCCGAGGGAAGAAATTATGAAAATTAAAATTCCCTCCAAAACCAAAACTTTTTATATGCTATTACTTGGAAACAAGGCTCCCATTTGGGATGATATTCAAAAATGATCTTTTCATGGACCCAACAAATGTACAGTGATTTGGACCATTTGAAATAGTTGAACACCTTTCCTTAAGATGCCCTTTCACTCAAGTTGTCTTGCATGAAATTAGACAATATGAAGGCCAATCATATGTCTTGGAAGATCTTTCTATAGAAGAATGCCTACAATCTTGGCTAATAGAAAATCACAAACTTCAATATAAAGCCCTTCCTTAGTGGTGGCTCGAGGAGTATGTATAGAGAGAAAAGATGCCAACTTTGAAAACAAGGGGGGCACCTTATATTAAGATTGCATTACGTAACCTCATCATAGAAAGCTCAATGGCTTCAAAATTTCTCATGTCCTATTTGTCGCCATCCTAAGATCACAATTTAGAGGATACTCCTTGGGCTTTTTTGATGCAACCACTCAAGGATCCCATTAGTGGGAGACTCTCATGGAATTATACACATCAAATTCACTTTCTTTCTCCCTCTCTCCAAATATAGGGCTAGCCACAAATAATTATGAAGAATTATTTGCACTAAAGTTGATCATGCAACTGGCCATAAATTAGAGGATGACTTCCCTACATGTCTATTTCAATTCACAGGTTGTCATAAATTAAATGAACAAGATAACAAGAAATAGGAACTATAAGCTTCTCCTTATCTATCAAAATATTGTTCAACAACTTTCTTTCTTCACAAGTATTTCCTTTAATATTGTTCAACAACTTTCTTTCTTCACAAGTATTTCCTTTAATATTGTTCAACAACTTTCTTTCTTCACAAGTATTTCCTTTAATATTGTTCAACAACTTTCTTTCTTCACAAGTAATTTCTTTGATCATGTATATAGGTACAAGAATACATAATCACATAGATTCTCAAAAGCTGAATTAGATTATGACAAAGACATGCAAAATCCCAAAAGGACAAAAATATTTTCTTAACACTTAGACTTTGAAAAAAAAGATTAGAAACTTAATTTTTTGTTTTTTAACATATTGTCAACCATTTATAAGTTGCAGCAATTTTCTAAAAAAGTTATTGTAAACTACAAAAAGTCAATAATCAAGAATTAGACTTATAAAAATTTATAGAAAATGAAAAACATTAAAATTTATGCTACTTATATAAATAAAATTGTAAATTTTTCATATATATAGATAAATATATAAAAATATAACCTGAAGTTACATGCTTAGGGTACAATACCATACACTTTTACATAAAACAAAAAAACTTTGTCAAAATTTGCCATGCCTGATTGTCTCAATATTTGGGCATAATAGTGAGGATCTTTTCTTCGTAATGGATGATTGATTGACCTGCATATTATTAGCCTACGTTTTCTACGTGTAAAGTTCATTGTACAAATGCCAGCCATGATTGATTGACTGCCCATGGCAAGTTACTGTCAGTAGGCGTTCTTTGACTGTCACGTTGTCACGTTAATCTTATCACATTATTATTAGTACCATACATTGACATTTGCCAGCTCCTGTGGATTTGCATGTGAGGGGTTTTCCATTAGTCTTTTGTGGGTGAGAACGATTCAATTAAAGCAACATCTCCACAAAATATAAAATACGTTTGGAGAGAGACAGATATGGCATATTATCTCCAGGGATTTCGTTACTCATTAATACTCTTGGATTTTCAAGTGTAATCAGCTGTTCTCAACCACTGTTACCAGTTGATTTTATCAGAGCTACCAATCAATCAATGTTTTATCAGTCAGGAAGATGATATTTCGGTCACAATCATGATGCTGAAACAGCACCTTATGAGTTACATGCCAATTGATTAAATCCATTACCGTTAGGTTGGACTCACAAGCTTCACTGTAGCCATTATTTTATCAGACAGGCCATCAATGTTGCCAATTTATCTAATCAGACTGACCATCAATGTTGCCAATGTAAGTCATCAGACCGACCATCAATCAATCAATGCTTCATGAGCAGAAATTGGTGGGTGACTGTGCATCTATTTGTGACGATGAAATAGCAACTTATGTTGCATTTCACGCTCTTGTTATTTAAACAACTAGCCGTTCATGGATGGTTCTCATGTCGTTGCTGATGATTCAATAATTGGACAAAGTCTACCATGATGAGATCATTGACACTGATTTTGGTTGTACTCTGAGCAAAGTCTCCTATCCCGTTGTCCTATTATTATTATTTTGTAGGTAGGAAAAATCCTGATGAAGTTTATCTGATTCAATTTCGTTGCCAGCTTTCAGAAATAATAATTCGGCATGTTGATGTTGATAGTAAAGAAATGTATCTTGTTCAATTTAGTGGCCAGCTTTAACAAATTCTATTTATTATCCAGCACGTTGATATTGACAAAAAAACAGGAATGGTGTGAGTTTAGATTTTGTTGGATTAAGAGTAGTATGTTTGGGGAATTTCACTGGATTAACTGCTATTTTGGGAAAATAATACTGATAGTATACTGAATTTAATAATATTATTAAAGATTAATGGTTTTACTGTAATGGCCTATTTCAACATGAGATAAAAGCCTTGGCCTAGGTTTATTGGAGTAACAGCCACAAGTCCCGGAATTGATGGGAAAATGGGACTAATAACCCACTCAACCTAATAGTATTTGGAAGTTTACTGGGCTGTTGGTTTTGGAGTTATGACAAGCCTCAACAGATTGAAGCTGCTACAACCCTATGTAAAAGTAAAGAATCATATAGTATTTGGAAAGCTGCTACAACCCTATGTAAAAGTAAAGAATCATATAGTATTTGGAAGTTTACTGGGCTGTTGGTTTTGGAGTTATGACAAACCTCAACAGATTGAAGCTGCTACAACCATATGTAAAAGTAAAGAATCATTTGAAAGTAGAGGAATTAAGGAATTGAGGTGCAGATTCATTTTAATTTAATGTAATGTTAATTTAAATTTGTTCTTTGTTTTGTAAATTAGAATTATTCTTTATTATTATATTCTCTGTTGTTAAGAGGGGTATATTTTGCTAAAATTGAGTTGAGAAGAGTTAATTTAAAATAAAAATAAAATATTTTAAATAAAAAATATTATAGATTATAATAAAAATAAAAATAAAAAATAGTTTATTTTTAATTTAAATTAAAATTATTATAAAACATTAAAAATCTCAAAAACAAAATATTTAGAAAATATTAATAATAATAAAAAATATTCAATTAAGTTATAAATAAAATATGAGAAGATAAGTAATATTAAATTGTATTTAAAAATATATTAATCATTTTAATATGGATAAGTGGTTCACAAGTGAAATATTTCAATGTCTCCCTCACACACATATATAGCAATTAAAAAAATAAATTCTTATGGTTAAAAGATTGTAAAACATTAAAATTAGTCTCACTATTATTTTTTTGAGGTATATATTTTTAGGAGTCAATTTTATTAAACATTTGTTAAAATTGTAAATCTAGATTTTGTAAACCACACAATCCAAGTGCAAGAGATTCTCAAAACATTATATCCATTTATATACTTAAAATAAAGTTATATATATATATATATATATATATATATATATATATATATATATACTTTTTAAAAAATTTATATAATAAATTTTTGATACATATTATTTTTAATAAAATAACCATTAAAATAAATTTATACTAATAATATTATTAATTAAAAATCTAATAACCTATATATTATATTCCTTATATTTCACTTAAATCTTAAGTTGATAAACTTAAAACCTACCAAAATCAATCCATATCCAAACAAAATTACAAACGCACCACCGTAATTGTATTCCTTATATTCCCCTTAAATGTTAAGTTAATAAACCTAAATGTTAAGTTAATAAACCTAAAACCTATCAAAATCAACTGAAGGGGATTATCCACCCATTAGGAAGACTAAGAAGCATTTCAGGTGCCAACCATTTGAAAATATAAGTTATATTTATATTTAATTAAATTTTATTATTCTTATTATTATTCATTTTAAGGTCACGATTAAGTAATTGTATTCCTTATATTCCCCTTAAATGTTAAGTTAATAAACCTAAATGTTAAGTTAATAAACCTAAAACCTATCAAAATCAACTGAAGGTGATTATCCAACCATTAGGAAGAGTAAGAAGCATTTCAGGTGCCAACCATTTGAAAATATAAGTTATATTTATATTTAATTAAATTTTATTATTCTTATTATTATTCATTTTAAGGTCACGATTAAGTTAGATAGTAAATTGGTGTATGAAATTCTCTTGTTTGTGTGACAAGGGACTCATCTCTACATAGTGATTTGATTGCTAAATCTATTAAGGCATACATACTCTATCCCTCTAGTTTTGAACCCGTGACCTTTTAGGAGAAAACACATACTCTTAACCATTAAGCCCACTCACATTATATAGAAGAAAAAATATTATTAAAAATAAAAAATATAAATTATAATTAAAAAATTTATATTAAAAATGATAATTTATATTTAATTAAATTTTATTAATAAAATATAAAAGAGAAAATATATTTTTTTTTTAAATAAAAACTATAATTAAAAATTTGGTATTTTATATATGAAATATTTTATACTAATATTAAAAAATTTATTAATTTCAATAATAATAAAAATAATAATTTTAATCATATATAAACTACAAAATAAATTGATGTATAATTTTCCCCCTTTTTAATATAAAATACGTAACCATCTTAATGTTTAATCTCTTAAGTATACATATACATATCCTACCTCTTCATATTGGAACTTATTACCTCTAAATTGACAAAATATATGTGCTTGTGATTATACATTAAATTGTAGGGGAGATTTGATTTTCCATCCTACACTTCTTAAAAATTCGATACGAAAAGTTATGTATTTTGAATTTCAATAGAAGTAGGAATTTGTGTAAGATTTTAAAAATTAAAGAAGTATTTTAATTAAAATAACATAAAATTTCATTATAATCTAAAATACTTTTTATAAATATTATTAGTTCATATTTATATTAATTTCAAAATTATCAAGCTTTAAGAAAGACCAAATCTCTTGAAGTGCAAATCTCTTTTTTGAGTGTAAATTTTGAGAAAGGGTTTTCACCTTGGGATATTTGATCTCTAAGTGCTTGATAGATCGTAGATTAAAATGGATCTAGGTTGGTTTCAGTCGCGCAGCCATAGAAAATATGTTGAACATATAATTAATGTGCTCATTTAAATATATTAAATACATCTAAGATTAATTTATACAGGCATTTAGTACAAATGTTGAATACAAAGTTAGAATGTTGAATGATGGAAAATGCAAATAATAAGAATATAGTCAATTAGAAAATAATTTACATTATGATTGATCTCAATCTCTCTTCTTATGCTTTTCTTACATCTACACCTACTACTTTTTCCATCTTTGCATATTGATCATATGAAAAGGGAGGTTGAAGTAGTAGACCATTTGTATGGTTAACTCGAGATATTACAATAAACATCATATTATCTTTCTTGCTTCCCAATATTAATGGTAACTTTCTCCAAAGTCAATCCTTGCGACTTATGGATTGTTAAGCCATAAACAAGTTTCAAAGAAAGATGTTTTCTATTACCTCTTTCAATAAGTGTAATAGAAACTATTTGAGAGGATGATTCATCCTATGGTACTCCCATATAATTATCAAATCTTACTAAGACATATGTGGGTAGTTCTGGGGTGAAATTTCACGTCTATACACAATTTTATCTACAATTCCAAGAGAACCATTTACAAGTCTTGCATTAATCCATATGATTGATGTAAGCATCGCTCAAGCTCCAACTGCAATAAGTAACTCAAGTTCCATTTCTTCCTCATCTATTTCCATGTAGTTTATTTTTCCATTTGTCGCAACACTAGCTACAATGGGACAATTTAGGCTTCTTAAACAAATCTTATTTTGATTTTATAAATCATCATTTGTCACAAACAATGTCTTTCCTTATAAAAGGACTCATTTATGGAAGTATCCAATCATGTATTTGTATGATTCATAAGTGGTTTCCAGTCTTCCATAATTGGTATTGCATCCCTTACATTCATTAGCAAACTATGAAAATTTCTTTGTTGATTGCTTTATTCATCTTATCAAAACATGATATTAAGGGTCACAACTATTGTGAATGAGTTCCATAATTCTTTTGTAAGACCTTCACATGCATATATAGGTTTATCTAGAACAAGAGGCAATTGTCTCAAATCACTAACCAACATAATCGACCTCCCACCAAAAGGAATATCACCATTTTCTAGGAAATCTTGTCGAAGTCTCAAATAAATGTTTTTTAATAGATTTCTTCCAATAAAACTCATTTCATATATCAAGATATACTTCACATGCCTCGTCTCTTTTTGTAAGGTAATTAAGTGTGGTCCTTTCAGAGGTGATATGTGTTTGATTGGAAGTTGAAGTGCAAAATGAATTGTTCTTGTAGATATGTTGAAAGTTGCAACCCCTGTAGGAGCTAAAAGAAGTAATGGACTCTTCTCAAGAAAGGACTCAGTTTCAAGGGCATTTTTAATAGCTCTAATAAAATAAGACTTTCATGTACCTGCATTCCTTATATTATCATACGTAGTGGATCAACCCCTGGTTTATAATGGCCAAGGATAATATCAAATGTTATTCTTTGTTTACCCCCCAAACTTTCAATGGAATAATAATTTGCATGTTGGTTTATACGAATGGAATTCAACTTTTGTAGCTTTTGCAACTTTCGCTTTTTAGATATGAAATGAATAACATGATTGGAATTGACTTCATCAACAAAATGTGTGTTCCAATTATGTGCACGATCATGATATCTATGTCCTAGCATCTAAAAATCATTGTAATTTATATATTTATTATGATACAATGCACAAATGATCTCCCGCTCATTCTCCCTCAAATCTATAGGTGAATTCCAAGCTTCTTATCCATCATATTTAATTGGATCAATTAGAGGTGATGGATTGTGATAAACATGCTATGTTTTTTATCGAAAATTTTCCCAATTATGCACTATCTCATCAACTTCTTAACCTATATATTTATGGAAATCAAGAAAGGTCTTGTATAATACCAACTTAGACCAACAAAATTCTACAAACTTGTCATCTTCTTGCTCAGGAACTTATTTAAATAGAGGAAACATGCATAAAATAACTACATTCTTCCATCATAATCATTTATATTAACATTGATGTCTATCATATGACCATGATTTTGTGACATATATCAATGCAAGGTGCTCAATATGGGAAAATCGCTTGGTAAATACATCAATGATGGAACTATCATTGTTGGCATTATATGTGCCAAGTTGTACGTGTTTTAAATTTTTCATACCAACATCGAGAACCTTAAATTGACAACTACATTCAAAAAGAGAGAGTTCTAGGAGCGAATGACATGTCTTTTGTGCACCTATATACATATCAACGACAGTTTCACACAGCAAACTCTTGTATGCACATGTTTCCTGTTCATTTGGATTTTGAATAAAAGAGACACACATCAACATATCATGGAATTTTTCTAATCCTTTTTCATATTTTGTGCATATTTTTCTATGTAATTAATGATGACATGCTTCAAAAGAATAGGTTGCCAATCTATATTAGCCCTCCACATCATCAGTGATTCACAATTGTGTGTATTCAATCTATCATCATTTTGTCTTGGTTCATACTTCTTTTCTCCATCCTCACCAACATGAAGTTTTGACTCATCCCATAGTTCCCATGGTTCCTTACATCAACATACTAATCTCCATACCTTCTTCTAAAGGCTTGAACTCTCATTATAGGTGATGTGATGTTCAAAAAAATTAAGAAGTTCTTTGTAATCAATCATAGGATCATATTGAAATATGTGTTATGTGTCCTTTAAGAAAGAATGATCATAAATATTGAGTCTAACTTTAATATTTCTTTGATGTCAATCATATAGGTTCATTGCATATACACATCCATCAAAATATTATTTTGCAAATCTAACTTGCGTAGGATCATCTCAATTCAATGTGTTCATGTTAGGAGAATTTTTTAACCATATAAATTCATTCACATGTGAATATCGACGATGTTTCCAGTCATAGTGACACCAATAATCTATAACTTAATGAAAACATTAAAAACTTTCATCTCAAAACATTGTATGTCTTAAATGCATATAATGTGCTACATTATTAGGATTATAAATTACATTGTGCCATCTCCATTTCCTTGCTTCCTTTGGATCTGGAGGACATGTACCCAAAATTAATTTATGTAAATATGACCATTGCATATATATTGCACTTAATGTAAAGAATATTGTAGGACACCCAATCTATTGAACTAAGTCAGATAACTCAACATGACACTTATTCCAATATGTGTGTGTGACTTTTAGTAAAGTTCCAAAGCACATTAATCTTTCTTCAAGTCACAAATCTAGAATATTTTTCAAATTTTCTCGTAACTACTCCATTGTTGTTGGTTGACATAATGGCTTATGATGATATTGAGTAAAAAGTATCTAAATAATGGGTTCCTTCCAAACCTGTTATCACAATATCAAAGAAGTTGTTTTGCATACACATGAAGATGGACATTACTCTCTCATGCTTGCAACCAATCTGATTCAACTTTTGGGAACAATGATGGAAATGTCATATCAAATAATTCCACAGTGTTATACTCATTGATTGGAGATGATCCAATGCCACGAAAACTAAACTCTTATCTACATTAGGTTTTTCCTTTGCATTAGGATTATTTATCCAATCTCAAATAATATCAATCTATTGTCAACCATTTGGAAGCTTTGATTCAAAAGGATATTTCTATAAGTCATCTAGTGCATCATCAATCCCTGGAACCCCTTCGAACATTACAGATTTATTGTCATTATATATCTCTGGCAAAGTAACAACATTAATCATATATGATACATATGTTGCAATTTTAGGTTATTCTTGAAGTGCACCATTATCAACTTGAAATCCATGATAATATGGATCATTCTCAATATTATAATATAATGCACACAACAAAATTTATTTTTAGATAGTAAAAGCATAACTTGATCCTTCTGCACCTTTTTGTTGCACAACAATTATCAAGTCCAAGTCTTTAAAATGTTGAGGTAATTTCATGGAAAGATTGGTAACCTTTTGTGGAAAAATAATTGTGTGTATAATATATTTGTATTATCCACCTATTAAGTGCATAACCTACAAAAATGGACTTGCACATGCTATCAACATATTTTTAACTCATGTTATCATTGCAAAAACTTTAGGTTGTTCTCTTATATTCATATTGTTATTAGCTAAAATCTATGATGATTTCCTTATCTTTTACATCTCATGCATATTGGACCTATATTTGTCTTAAGTATTTGAATTCTAGCATACAACTCTTCACACACATGACATGTCCATTTGAACTTTAGTCAATTGATCAATCCTATCGTGAAATTTCCAATGTGAAATATTCATATCAGTGAGACTTTCAACTTGAGCTTAGGCATATATACCCTTTGAACATATTATTTTTGTAGGATTTTCTTCTACATTTTGTACCATGTTTGATTTGGATATATATTGTTTTCTTTGTCGATATTTTCTTTTTTGTTCACTTTTTCATTTCCTCTATTCTTCACGCTCTTCAGTTGTCATTCCTTTGGCTTTTATTGTTGATTTCCTCTTTGTTGTGAATTTTATTCTATTATTTGTTTTCCCCTTATTTTTTGATATGCTATTTGATATTATCTTTGGCGTGCTCTTATCTCTTCTTATTCTTGTGTAGTTGTCATTTCTAGTTCCTTTATCTATTCTTCATGCTCTTCAGTTGTCATTTCCTCTAGCTCTTTTTGATGATTTCCTCTTTGTTGTGCATTTTCTTATATCCTTTGATGTGATCTTCTTTATTTTCTTATATCCTTAACATGTGCTTTATCCATCTCATTATTATGAGAAGACATGGTAGCATCAACTACTGTAACGCCCTGCGTTCGACCACTGGTTTCCAACAAAATATTTTGTCATAGTCTAGTGCAACGCTGACATTTTCATTCATCTGCAAATGAGACAAGTCTCACCCAAGGCATGTTGAGACTAAATTTTATGAGGGGAATTCAAATAGTGACAAGATTCGAATTATTGCATACAACATTCATCAGTTTATTAATTATATAGAGATCCTCAGACAACCTTGCATAAAATATATGAATGTATAACAGATAACTTAATAAATCATTATAAAAAAATTTGAAAGGGGCATACAACAAAAAATCATTCAACCACAAAATATATAAAATAACCCCACAATATTATTCTTATATTAGCTCAAATGATCAAACTATTATAATATAGATCTGTGGAAATTGTGCAAGATATTCTCTGAATTATCTCACAATTAGACAAAAAGAGGACTTGATTGCATCACGGTACATCCAAAAACATCTCAGGTCTCATTTTGACAGCATGTTGGCCTATCCCCCACTACTTTACTCTTCAACTCAATATATATGGATTTATATATATTTGTCCCTCTACTTTGATTTGTGCTTGCTTGATTTGGTCCAACTTAACCCATTTGATGATATATAACCGCTTTGGTCCACTTCCACTTGATTCTTTCAAAACATGACATCTCGATCCTTCTTTCGTGCCCTTAGCAAGTCTTAATGTAACTGCATTATTTTCTTTGCTTTTAACTTTCTTCTTTTTTTTCTCGCTTTTTGACTTGTTTTACCATTTACTTTTCCTAATTTTGTTGACCATATCTATGGTTCTATTCCGAAAAAATTGATCACAACTTCTCCAAAAATGATGGAACCAACAGGCCTTGACCACAATCTATTGACTTTCCCTCAAGTCAATCCTTTATCTGCATCTCTAGTCCTTCTTTTGGTTGCGTGGCTAATGTCGATATGCTTTCTCCTTGTTCGAGTGATCCTTCCTCAAATGAAGGATCCAACTCTGGAACTGTCTACAAAGTTTCAGTTTTAAAACTATGGTATTCATCCATTGTAGTCCTACATGCAGAAAGTAAGGTAGTATCCTGATCAGTAAATTGAGTTGTGGTCTCGACAGTTGGTTGCTCAGGGTGAGAGGGAAGTAAGGTCTTCCACTGAGTTTTATCATCATGATTATGTTTACAAAGTTGCACATACATAGCTTCGGCGATAGGCTAAAGGTCTCGAAGAATAGTTGTAGCTCTATGTGACTTATCCTCTAACACATGAATTTGCTTGTCAATGTCTTCAACTTGAGAAAAAAATTATTTCTCAATCAACATGGTAGCCTCAAGAACTTGCTCTATCAAGTGTTGTCTTTGTTCCCACAACACATACAGAGGTTGATTATGTTTATCAAGTAATCTAGGCTAATCCTGAATTTGGAAAAAAAAACCATGGGAACCATGAGTAGACTGTTGAAGCATATCTCTAGAATTGGACATTTGTTCAATAGTTTCAGCAATTTGTTGATGGAGTCACGTTGTAGGGTCTGGAATATAATTCTACAAGTTAGAAATAGTACTATGCAAATCCTTGTTTGGCAACCAACTCTATACAGGCAGTATTGAGAAGCTCAAGACACTATGTGAGCTCACGTAAAAATAAATCCTTTAAGGAACTAACAAAATATGCAATAACCAACCACACATTCTAGATCTTGGAAAGAATATGCTTGAATTTCTTTATTAGTTGCTCATTCTCCAGACGTGACTGAGCATGTTCTACAATAATAGTAAGAAGTTAATGTTGTTGGAATTCATGTGCAAGGATAAGTTCCTTGTATTTAGAGTCAACAGTAGTGAGGCGATCCTCCAATTGTATTGTTGAAGTCATGATCATCTGAAGGAGTTGTTGTGAGGACAAATATTGAAGATCAGAAGGAGAGAGGCTATATGTAGGAGGAATTATCGCTTGGAGAGGTTGGAAACCTGCAAAAAACTTTTCTAAGTGTCCCTGTGAGGAAAAATATGGTGAAACATTGTTAGGTGGACTAATCCCTCTTGTGGACAAGATGGACCTTCCTAAATCTCAAATGAAATATAGTAACAAAAGAAAAAAATTGCTACCTTTGCTTAGCTTATGATTGATTGAAACAAGTAATATGTGAGGATCACTTACTGGTTTAACAAAATTCCTACCAAAGTCATTTCAGCGTCTTCCACAGTTGCCTTCTCCTCGATGCTTTAGAGATCGTTCGAGTTCTTTTCACAGCTTCTTCATGATTCTTCAAAGGAGATTTGCATAGACATAAACACACAAAGGATCAAATCATATAGTATATAGAATGAAGGATAAATGAAACACTTAACTTGATATATATCATAAATTGAATCAATAACCAATCATAACCTATGTGAGTGATCAAGGAACCCCACAAATGATATAAGAATAGACATGATTAGGAAAGAACGATTTCTTTTTATTGAAGAAAAGAGAGAAAAAACTTACAACCTCAAAGCCTTGATGTTAAAAGCCTCTTCCCACAATCTCCAACCTTCTCCTTAGATGAAAATCCTTCTAGCCCTATTTTTTAGCATAAGCCTACCTTCAATGGTCCTCCTCAATCCTTTGGCCTATGTTTTATTTATAGGCCAAGAAGAGGATTTTTTGGATCCTCTTCTTAAGGGATGAGATCAACAAATGGTGGGATAGGGGATCCACAAAGAGAGGGAAGTAGCTCCATGATGGGAGGGATGAGGCTTGAGAACTCATCAATTCAAAGTTTTTAGTTGGGAAATATTCAACTAACAAGGCTTCTAGACTTTACTTTTTATTTTTTTCTTACATTGGGTCATGTACGCAGGCCACAGTATAAGACAAAGTGCATTTTTGTGCTGCTTCTAATGGTCTCTTCTGGGTATGCGTAAAAATTAATTGGGGAACTACGCAGGAAGTCAAAAATAGTTTTTTGAGCCTTGAGATCCAGGAATTTAATTTTATTTAGGATTATTTGTGTTCTAGCCTTGCAAGGGGGTGCCTTGGAACACTTTGATGTATAACGAAAGATCCAAACTGATGGTCATTTTCCCAATGAAAAAAAAATGATGTGTAGCAAACATCTTGCTAGAACTTCTCTTGAATTTGTGTGAGAACCTGTGACAGGATCAAAGAAATAATGTCAAGAGACTATGCAAATAAGTGTAGGGATTCTCTACAAAAATTTGGGTCATGACATAGGGTAGAGATTTGCATTGCATATATGATTGTGCTTGGCTCAGGTTGTAGTACAAACGGAGGTTTCACATGTGGCACAGGAGTTGTCTGTGTATTATTCTCAAGTTATGTATGATCTTTGGGCTTAGAAACGCTTTCCATATCAACAAAATTACTGGTAATTTCTTCAGGGTCAGAGTGTTTAGAAGGGCGATCAGAGATGGTTTTTGAAGGTGTGGCGGTGTGAGGAGATGAGAAAGGGCTTGCCAAAGACATAACATGCAGTGAATGAGCATGTTATTCAACAATTGAAGTGGGAGGAATAAGCTCTTCAGGCTCATCATTAGGAATATCAAAAATGGTCAAAAATTAACAAGAGGCTTAGAGGGTTTGGATGAAACCTTTGTGAAGGTTTCTTGTGTAAAAGCGAAGGCATCAAAAGGGAAAGAAATAGAAGGGTATGTTGGAAATAATACTGAGAGGGGGGGGGGGTGATTCAGTATTATCAAATCAAACACTTTTTCATTTCCATACTCAGATTCATATATGCTACTTCAGTTAAGGGAACCTGCATGCACACGCAACTGTGTCTAATGCAACTAGCGTATACCCAGTAAACTTATGATTCAGTTAATCCATTAAATGTTGATCTTTAGTTAGTGCGTCAGAACTTTATTAACCATATGAACAGTAAACGGGTGCATTAAAACAAATCATCACACACAAGAAGCACACATGAACACCATGATGTAAGGTGGAAACCCAATGTGGGTGAAAACCACCTACTGCAATTCGTCTCTATCTTCTTTTAATAAGAAACTTCTTTTTACAATATTTTTGTACTGGTGCAGCCTTATACTAGTACGCAGGCTTCTACCCGCAGAGGGTTACAACCTCCTCTCATTCTCTAGCTTCTCCTGGAAGGGAGCTACAACCCCCTTTGCTCTTGTACTAGCCGATCCTTTTACTAGTACGTAGGCGCTGGCCTACTGAATTCTCCAACCTTCATATGTTTTCCAGCTACTACTGGAAGGGAGCTACAACCCCCTTAGCTCTTGTACTATCTGATGTACTAGCACATAGGTGCCGACCTACAGAAGGCTACAACCTTCTCTTTCTTCCTCTAAGTACCATGTTTCATAAATTTTCAGACTGGATACTCATGGAACATAGCATCATAATCTGAAGGCCACGTTTCATCCAATTTTCATACTAGACCCATCAACAACATTGAAACTCAAAATCAATTACCACTGCAATACAACCAATCATCAATCTCTGAATCACCCAACACTGAATCACTGAAACCCTATCAACAAAATGCAGTCACCAGAACACAGAGCAGAACACAGACCTCTGCAACAATATTCAAAACCAATTGTCTCATCAAAAATCACGCATCAGAGTGCATACGCTACTTGGAAGTGTTGAACCAGCGTGTATACGTGACTTTACCAAAGCGAACCAGTGTATATGTCATCAATTACTTACTTATAACTTCGTTGCACTTCCTGACTTCAGACATACCCAGATCATTACATATACAAGGATAATACATATGTTAGAAACTATATCTAGTCCATCAAATCACATAAAGATAAGTCATTATGATCCTGATCCATTATAGATCTCATCCATCAACACTGAAGCTAAACATAATCAACCAATCTGAATATGCAGAATACTGACACCAGAACTCAGAACTTTGCATCAACAACCAGAACCAGCTGTAATTTCAAACATCATAGTTCATATGGTATACGCTACTTAGATGTGTCTAACTTGCGTATGTACGCGCTTTTATCATAGTCAACCAGTGTATACATCTGTAAATATTCATTCATGAGTTGCAACTATTTCAAACTTAAGTTATACCCAGATCAGAACATTACATGCGTCAGTATACAAATCTAGAATAAGCATAATCAAACCATATAGAGATGATTCATTTCAAACCATTTCATTCTGATCTATCCTTAGATCTTGTTCTCCATCAACTGGTGAGATTCCTCCTTAGCTCAGATCAAGCAAAGCATCATGAACCCATAACCTACATACTGGATCTCATACTTCATCAGATATTCAAGACTTTCTCAGTGCCTTTGCCTAATGATCTTCTCCTCCTTTTATAGTCTTAGGCCTTACTCAATACCATGGTCCAAAACCATAGAGAATCAATACCATGGACCCAATACCTGGGTTCAACAAATTGGATGAGATACCATGGTCCAAAACCATAGGTCCAAATACCAAGGACTAAATACCATGGACCAAAACCCAATGTATGCTCCTTCCTTTGCATGAAAGTGCGTGTATACGTATACGCACCTTTTGGTCAGCTAACCCACATGTATACGTGGCTTTATCAAGGGGAACCTGTGTATATCTCTTTTTCTTCATTCTGTGAGCCTGAACTGTGATCTATCATCTTAGTAAGTTGCCATCAAGGACAACACCTGTATCATAATGCCAATAGGGTCAACATCTGCAATGGTAGGAGAATATGATAAGGGGTTGATGGAAGCAAATGGGAATTGGAGGTTTAAATGTTTTTCCTACATATGGAATAATGTCAGGTATGGAGGAAGTTGTATTAGGTGGACTTATAAGGGATCCCACCATAGAAATAGAGTTGTGGATAAAAAACATATAGTCCCAAATTTCCTTCATAATGGGTTGGAAGTCTGAAGTAGAGGTAGCCAAGCATTTATGGGATGTTGATGGAGCTTTAGAAGATGAAATTTGAGGTGTCAAACCATCAAGATAATAAACAACCCCCTTTTTAGTCTCCATTTTATGTATTCCTAGTTAGGTCATGACTTCATGATGGAATGATTCCTATGACATTGATCTAAAATTGATCTAAGATAATTAATAAGGTATTACAGACTCATGTGCATGGATGTGCCTATGTTATTTTATGCAACAGATCAATAAGATTGTGAAATACACAGGCAATGACACAGTAAGAGAAAACATAATAGACAACACATATAAACACAACAAGTTTAATAATGAGTTCATCTAATACTCCTAGGCTACGTCTCCTGGTCCAACCTTCAGTAGTGGCCTCTCTATTATGTCTTCAGAGCAGAGTTTTACAAAGTGAGCTCAATCTGAGACTCGATACATGACAGGCATACAGAGGAGTTTGCTTGAACCTCTCAAGCTTTCTCTGGAGTTCACAGACTCTTTGCTTCTCTCTATCTCTGTCTTTAATCTGGCTCCGCCCCCCCTCTCTCTGTCAAACTGTGGCTTTAAGCCAATCTGCTTCCTAACTATTCATTTCTGCTTCCCGACCTTCTGGTTCCCCTGCCTCTGTCCATTTGAATCCCTCTGTCCTGTGTCATTAGTCACTATATAATGCCTCATAGGGAGGTGGCCACCTATTTCCTAACAGATGAGTGTCAGTTCTCTTGGACATATTTGAAACGACCGTTTTTCTGTTAACTCCAAGAATGCCCATGAAACACGACTTTCTGCCAATGCATCATCCATATCAGACTTCAAATCCTATGTGATCTTGCTTTATAATCCTGTCAAATCCGGTCATCCATCAAAATGTGTCTCCGCCATTGATCTGGGGGCCCCAGATCCTACAGTTGTCGTTCATATCGGGCGGCTGAGTAGCATGATGTTTACCTATCTGATATGAGCGGTTCTCTCTCTTCCCCGAGACGTGTGGCAATCGTTGTATGGCATCGAGCGGAACTCGGCTGAAACCGCTTACCGCTCGAAGCCCCTCTGATATTTTGTCGATTTTGTGGAATCCTGCTCCATCGAAACCGAAACAATATTTTCCGTGTTTTATAATTATTTTGAGTCCAGGCGCTTGAGGCTTTCCTTCTCTGAGAGATTTTCCCTACGATATGCGATTAGCAACTTTACACATCGGAAAATACCTCCGTTGCTCAAAATTATCCCCGTATTTGCTGGTTAGTGTTAGCGCATGTTACCATGGTCCACCACTCTGCACGCTAGATCGATGGCCCTCGTTGATCCGTGCTGATCACAATTTACAACTTTCATGAGGATTCCTCCCGATAGCTTGATCTTTATAAGACTTTGAATCTTTGGCATGATTTTTTAAAGAGTTCATGAAAACTTAGAGATGGTTCTAGGATCCATTTTGGATCAGACATGTAGTATGGGAGTGCCTTCATTGTAAAAATTTCCTTATTAACAACCTTGGGCTAAACAAAAGTTTTGTTATTGCTAATATCGAACCACATTTCATAGGCATAGTTGTCGAGAATAAACTTGGTTAACCTAATAATCATCGCGGTGGTATCGAGTATCTTGGTGTGCCAATATGCGAATCCATTTCATTATGGGCTCAACTTGCAACATATTTTCGTGTTTTCCATGGAGCATAGGTGAGTGTGAGAGCTTCTCCATTTGGTACTTCAACAAAATCTTGAACATTAGGAGCACACCACTTCATCATCGCAATTACCACTATCAGATACCCATAATAAATTATGTAGCCCTCTTATACACATCTTCGCATGCAACGAAAAGCTCATCTAGAAAGAACTTACACCAGTTCAATGACACACCTTGAACACATAATTCTACAACAAAAATGGTGTCCAGTGTACATTATCCTTTGGTATAGTGTCGCGTTACTTTCCTATTGATGATATGGCATGCAAATTTGACCCTGTCATTATTGATCATGTCAATAATTTATTCACAACCCTTCTATCGAGTGCCATATTTCTCATATTGATTGTGATTTCTTGTTTTCTTTCCTTGCTTCAAGGTACTCTGAAATGTGTTTGAGACATAGTGGACATGCACGGACAACCCTGTAAGCTTCTGAATATCATCAACATGAATTTTATACTCTTTTTCTAGCCACAATGATCCATTGTGTATCCATTTGATGAGGAACTTTGTTCATATCATCACTTCACCTGTAGTGTCGAATATGGGTAAATCTTGCAATTTCTTTATGGTGCACTGGTACAAGGGTTGAAACTCAGGATTGATCCTTGAAACATTTTTTCTATATGGGGATGAAATGGAATACATATAGACTTCTAGATGAAGATTTGGGAATAAATCTAGGTCTGATAAGTCATTATCCACTAGGGTTTCCTTCTCATACTTCCTGAGAATATCTTCTGCTCACTCAATGACACTATATAAGAAGTTGGTATGAATGGCTAGCTTAGTGAGATGGACCATGGTAGACAGTCAACAACTATAAAAAAATTGGACTGAAGGATGGTGATGAACTTTGGACACAAAGGGTTCAAACACAAAAGCAAAGGTGAAAGAATTCAAGTTTATGAAAAACAAAATGGACAATGATACTTCGATGCGTGACGCTTATAGAAAAACCTACAATATAGCGATGAATGACTTGACTGTTGGCTACTAAATTAGACAATTTAACAAATTGGACTCAATTCAAATATTGATTATATCTAGGACACAAATCCCTACCCTAAGATAAGATGCAAATGACCAAAGGTAAATTTCCATGACAACAAATATAATTAAAATTACTTTGATTCTTTAAAGCATAAATGAAATCATAAAAGACTAACTATCATGGGGAAAAGACTCAATAACTGAAAAGACACCCCTTAAATGGCTTAATGAATGATGGAAATGAAAATATACACCTCCTCGACCATAGTGGGTTGTGTGGGTTGCAACTAAGAAGTAAGACATATAACTGATGCAACTAAACTAGACTAAACAAAATATTGCAACTGACTCAATCCTAAACCTAAACTATCCTCCCAGACAGAGAGTGAAATAAAAAAGAAAATTTAGTGGCCATAGTATGGCTTCAAACGTGCTCCATTCACCAAACTAAGAAAAATAATTCCATCAAGTTGTGTGAGCTTAACAACTCCAGATATTGTTATTTCTACAACAAGGAAAGGACCCAACCAATGCATTTTCAATTTTCCAATATGGATAAGGTACTTACTATCATATAAAAACACTTGGTCTCCCACAGAAAATGACTTCACTTTGATATGTTGATCACCCAAGATTTATGTCTTTCTTTCTCAACAATTTGGTGAAAGTGTGGAGAAAACGTTTCTAATCCAATTCCCATAACTCTTGGAGAGGCTTTGCAATAGACCCATCCTCAGATATTTTGGTGGCTTGTGAAATGAATTTTTTTGGAATAATGAATTCAATAGGTACCACAACTTATCGACCATAGACAAAATAGAAATGAGTATGCATGTGCAGTCATTTCACAGTAGTGCAATAAGCACATAATGTAGCTAAAACTCTTTCATCCCAGTCATACCTATTAGTAGAGCATACTTTAGTAAGTCCCTTCTCCAATATCTTATTAAAAGCTTTGACAGTTCCATTTTCTTATAGATGATATGGACAAATTTTGTGATGCTGAATCATGAACTCTCACATCAAAGTAGAAATAGTCTCACTAATGAAGCATGATCCCTGGTCACCTCTTAAGCACCGTGGACACTGAAATCTTGTAATAATATTTTCAAATATGAATCTGAATGTAATTTTAGTAGTACAGTTCTTAACATGAGTTGTTTCAGCCAAACAATTCAAGTAATCTATTGTGGTGATAATATAGTGAGCATGTGAGTGTCACACTGGAGGGTTTATTGGTCCAAGAAAATCAACAACCCAATTCTCAATGGCTTGAAGAGCTCTGATCAGATGCAGTGGAAGTTCATTGCAAAGGGAAGGTCTCCTAACGCTTTGGCATACATCACAATTCTTAGCATACTCCTTGACATCTTTGAAGAGAATCGACCATTATCATCCAACTTGCAGCACTTTCCTTGCAGTTGTAGTTACTTTTCCCCCAACATGACCTCCTGCAATGCGACAATGACATTCCCATAATAAAACATCCCTCTCATGATTGAGAACATATCTACACAAGATATGATCAAGCTCCATCTTATACAATTGTCCTAAAATTAATTGGTAATTTGTTGCTCGCACCACCAAATATTATTTTCAGTAGTAGAATAGTTGTTTAGATACTTATTAGTTGCTAAGAATAGAGAAATTTCTTCAAAATAATCTAGAATAGATTCAATTCTAAATGAATCGGCATCAGGCAATTGAACATCAAGTGACCCTCCCGCTTCTCCAGACACTAAGTGAGAAAGGTGATTAGGACCCACATTAGTGCAGCCTGGCTAAACAACTTCAAACAAAAATTCTTGGAACGATAACAACCATCTACAAATTCTCCCTTCAAGAATAGGCCTGGTAATAAGATATTCCAATGCAGAGTGATCAGTGAAGAACTTGAAAGGATCTCCTAGTAAATAATGCCTAAAATTTTGAAGCGAATATACCATAGCAAGAGATTGTTGCTCATTTGTTATGTAATTTCTTTTGGCATTAGAAATTTTCTTGCTAGTAAAATAAATGGGGTGATCAATATCACCTTCACCAAGTTGCACCAAAACAACACCCAGAGAAATACCAGATGCATCTACATGCAAATTCAATTATTTATTCCAATCTAGACAGATCATTATCTAGGCACTTGCAAGTTTCTATTTTAGAATGTCAAAAACAACATCACACTCTTCAGTCCATATATGTAGGTTTTAACCCTGTACAGAAATTACCTGCATACGAATTCTTAAACAAAGAAAATAAACAATGCGAGAGCATAACCCATAAAACACATATGCACAGAGATTTTTCCCTGGATCCCAAAACCGGGACTACCAGCTTGATTTTTCATTATGTTCCTTTCAATGTTACAATACATATTTATACATGTCGACGCATCCAATAACATGGACCGAAAAACCATCGCGTCCAATACCATGTGCTAAAATCATGCACAAAACCATAGGTAGGTTCGCCCAACCTAATATAGGGTCCAAAAAAAAAATTCCCGGGGCGCTGCCCTGGACCCCGTAGAGGGGGGCTACCCGCCCCCCTCAAACCCCCCGGACAGGGGGGGCTTCCGCCCCCCCTATGACCCCCCCGCTGCACAATCGGCGCAACGAAGGGGGGCTACCGCCCCCCTCTAACCCCCCATTTAACTACGTCGGTTAGTCATGGAAAGAATATAACACAACCCAACAATCTCCCACTTGTTGTTTTCTTTCCACAGGGGGCCACAGGAGAGCTTAGTCATTTTTCCAGCCCTGAAACACCCATTGTTTCTCTACACCAAGAGAACTTCTCAGAGCTCACAGATTTTGTCAATGCATCTGCAGTATTCTTCAAAGTGTCCACCTTTACCAAAAACACCTTTTTGTCTTCTATCATATCCCACACAAAGTGATACTGAACATCAATGTGCTTTGTCTTTGAATGATAAGCAGGGTTCTTTGCCAAGAAAATTGCACTTTGGCTGTCACAGTCTATTCTTATAGCTCCCTGTACTAACCCCATACTTGAACACAATCTCTGCAACCAAACTGCTTCCTTGCTTGCATGAGTGGCTGCCATGTATTCTGCCTCTGTAGTTGATAGTGCCACTACAGATTGTTTCTTACTCATCCAACTGACTGCACCTCCAAATAGGTTAAACACATACCCACTTGTAGATCTTCTCTGATCCAGATCTCCAGCCCAGTCTGCATCAACAAAACCATGAATATCCAACACTCTGTCCAATCCTGGTCTTCCTTGGTAGCACAAACCATAATCACTAGTGCCACGCAAATACCTGAAAACCCGCTTCACTGTTGTCCAGTGCTCCTTCCCAGGTTTTGACATAAACCTGCTCAATACTCCCACTGCATGTGCAATGTCTGGTCTAGTACAGACCATTGCATACATCAGGCTACCAACTGCACTTGCATATGGAACACGGGACATGTCCTCTTCCTCTTCTTGTGTCTTGGGACACTGTTCAGCAGATAACCTCACACCTACAGGAATAGGAACCTTCACCGATTTACTATCCTGCATATTAAACCTCTGCAGTATTGTCTTGACATACTTCCTCTGGTTTAACCAGAGCTTCCTCTTTGCCCGATCTCTTTTAATTTCCATGCCCAAAATATAGTTTGCAGCACCAAGATCTTTCATGTCAAATTTGGAGGACAATTGGGTCTTCAAATCCTGGATAATTTCTTTGTCATTTCCAACCAGCAACATATCATCCACATACAAGACCAGATAAATAACACGGTCACCAATTAATTTAAAATACACACAATGATCTGCTTTGCTTCTGGTGAAGCCAAGTCCCCGTATAAATGTATCAAATTTCTGATACCACATCCTTGGTGACTGTTTTAACCCATACAGAGACTTCTTTAACTTGCATACCAGTTCTTTCTTACCCTTCACCGCAAAGCCTTCAGGTTGCCTCATGTAGATTTCCTCTTCCAAATCCCCGTGAAGAAATGTTGTCTTCACATCCATCTGTTCTACCTCAAAATCAAAAGCAGCAGCAACAGATAAAAGTAATCTAATAGAAGCTACCTTGGCAACATGAGAAAAAATATCACCAAAATCAATTCCTGGCACCTGGGAATAACCTTTTGCTACCAACCGAGCTTTGTATTTCTCCACCTTTCCTTCTGCATTAGTCTTCTTCTTGAACACCCATTTGCTGCCAATGGGTTTCCTTCCAGCCGGCAACTCTACCAGATCCCAAGCCTCATTTTTGTGCAAAGATGCCATTTCATCAACCATGGCCTCTTTCCAGAGTTTTCCATCCTCTGAATCCACTGCTTCCTTCACAGTTCTGGGATCATCATCAGTAACAGACAAAGCAAAATTTGAACTGAAAGCAGATGGACTATACCTTTCGGGCTGCCTTCTTTCTCGACCTGATCTTCTCACAGCCGGAGTTTGTGGCTCTTCATCTTCTGATTCCTCCTCTGCTGCAGAGTCTGATTCTTCCTCCTTTGGCTCAAACTCTATCTTCTCAGGTTCCTTTGGTTGGACTTCAGATTGAATAACATCTTTTACTTCTCTGAACACCACATCTCGGATGTACACAACCTTCCGTGTGACTGGGTTCCAAAGCTTATAACCCTTTAAACCATCCTTATACCCAATAAAGATGCACTTTTCAGATTTACTATCCAACTTGGTTCGTTTCTCCTTTGGAACATGTACATATGCATCACATCCAAATACCCTCAGATGTGAAAGAGAGGGTTTCTTACCAGTCCATACTTCTTGCGGAGTCTTATCCTCCAACGCTGATGAGGGTGATCTGTTGATCAGGTAACGTGCAGTATCCACCGCCTCTGCCCAGAATTCCTGTCCTAACCCGGCACCACTGAGCATGCTTCTTGCCCTTTCCATCAACGTCTTGTTCATTCTTTCTGCGACTCCATTTTGCTGAGGTGTATATGGAGTAGTCTTCTGCCGTGCTATACCACACTTCTTACAAAATTCTTCAAATTCCTTGCTGCAAAATTCTCCACCATTATCTGTCCTCAGCACCTTTATCTTCTTCTCTGTCTGATTTTCCACCAGAGCCTTAAATTCTTTAAACCTGTCAAAGACTTCAGATTTCTTCTTAAGGAAATATATCCATGTATTCCTTGAGAAGTCATCTATGAATGATACATAGTACACAGACTTACCTAGTGATGGAACCTTCACAGGTCCAAACACATCACTGTGCACAAGCTCTAATATCTGTTTCGTCCTCTTACCACCAGAGGGGAAACTCACTCGATTCTGCTTCCCATACACACAATTTTCACAGAAATCAAAATCCAGAGAGCTATCATTCATACCTTCTACCATACCTTTACCATGAAGTATTCGAAGGCCCTTCTCTCCAATATGTCCAAGCCTTTGATGCCACAAAATGGTCTTCTCTCCAGAGACCACTAGATTTTCTACTCCATTTTCAGGAACCATAGAACTATTGCACCCATCAACAACAGTGCTACCTTGCAGGTTGTACACAGTTCCAATCCGAACTCCCCGCTTCAATATCAGTGCTCCTCGAACCATCTTGCAGGTATCTTTCTCGAACACCGTCTTTACACCTGCATCATCCAACTTGCTTACAGAAATCAGATTTCTGGCCAATGCAGGAATATGTAGAACACCCGGAAGTGTTCTAACCCTTCCACCTTGCAACTTTAACTTTACTTTTCCCCGACCAATGATTCTAGCCTTCCTATCATCTCCTAAGAAGACATCACCACCATCGTATTTCTCATACTCGCAGAACCACTCTCTATGGGGAGTGAAGTGAAAGGATGCACCTGAGTCAATCAACCATGCCTCATGATCTACATGTGTACTTGAAGAAGCCAAGTACACATCCCCACCTTCATCTGAGGTGGTTTTCGCCTCTGTAGAAGGAGCATCATCAGATCCCTTTCCTTTATCAGGAGCTTTAGATTTACAATCCCTTCTGAAGTGCCCTTCCTTTCCGCATTTCCAGCACACCACCTTTGTAGGTTTTCCTAGAGATTTAGATCTCCCTCTAGATTTAGATCTCCCACTCGATGACTTATTTTTGTTTCTATTCTGGGACCGTCCTCGTACAGACAAGGCATCACCATTCTGGTTGTCCATATTCTTCCGTCTCATCTCCTCCGTCAGCAAGGCTGAGACTATTTCATCAAACTGCAAAGCAGTTGCATTGCTACCTATTGCAATAACCAGACTATCCCACGAATCTGGTAGAGAACACAATAGACTGATGCACTTATCTTCATCTGAAATTTTAATATCAACAGATAATAATTGACTTACCACAGTATTAAACGCATTCAGATGCTCTGTCACCGAGTCTCCATCTTTCATCCTCAGGTTATACAGCTTTTTCCACAGGAACAGTTTATTCACCAGAGACTTAGATTGGTACAAAGTCCCTAACTTGACCCACAAAGCCTTTGCCGTAGCTTCCCCTGATACATTCAGCAATACTGAATCTGAGACACACAATCGTATTGTGCTCTTTGCCTTCCGATCCAATTTCTTCCATTCTTCATCGGTCACTCCCGATGGTTTAGTACCCGGATCTACCGCGATCCACTGATCTTTATCGACCAACAGATCCTCCATCTTGAGTTTCCACAACTCAAAACTCTAACCATTGAACTTCTCAATCTCGATCTTTCCACTGCTCGCCATCTTCTTTCACCACCAGAATCGATCTCGCAGATCTCCCACTGAACAGGGTCTACCACAGGCCCGAGCGAAACCCCTCAGCAACAAAGGCGTCCCCTTGAAGCCAAAACAGCTCTGATACCAAATGTAGGTTTTAACCCTGTACAGAAATTACCTGCATACGAATTCTTAAACAAAGAAAATAAACAATGCGAGAGCATAACCCATAAAACACATATGCACAGAGATTTTTCCCTGGATCCCAAAACCGGGACTACCAGCTTGATTTTTCATTATGTTCCTTTCAATGTTACAATACATATTTATACATGTCGACGCATCCAATACCATGGACCGAAAAACCATCGCGTCCAATACCATGTGCTAAAATCATGCACAAAACCATAGGTAGGTTCGCCCAACCTAATATAGGGTCCAAAAAAATTTTCCCGGGGCGCTGCCCCGGACCCCGTGGAGGGGGGTTACCCGCCCCCCGCTGCGCAATCGGCGCAACGAAGGGGGGCTACCGCCCCCCTCTAACCCCCCGTTTAACTATGCCAGTTAGTCGTGGAAAGACTATAACACAACCCAACAATATAAAATGTTCAACCTTCTTTAGAAACTTCTCTAATGGCGCAATAATTAAAGCATAATTTTAGATGCACCTTATGTAATACCACATATGTCCCAACATAGACCGAAATTATTTGATACTTGTAGGTGGTGACATATTCAAGGTCACCACAACTTTGGCAAGGTCTATGCACACACCATCTTTGGAAAAAATATGACCCAATAAAGTACCAAGTGGCACAACAAAAAAAGATTTCTTCAAGTTCATTGAGATTTTTGGTTTCCTACATCAATCAAACATGACCCACAAAATACTAGAATACTTCTCCAAAAGGCTATATACTATCCAATCATCCATGTAAACTTCAAGAAATTTATGAATATACTCCCTGAAGGAAGCAATAACAATCCTGGAAAAAAAAAACAAGAGAATTCTTGAGACCGAATGGCATAACATGATAAGCATAAGAACCCCATTTAGTGGTGAATGTGGTTCTCTTTTCATCCTCCTTAGCAATGCGAACTTGATGATATCTAGAAAACCCATCTATGAAGGAATAGGCTTCCTAACCCTCAAAATGGTCCATCACTTCATCACTTAAAGGAGTAGGAAATGGATCATGAACACATACATTATTAAGGATTCAATAGTCTACATAGAGTCTAATGTCACAACGTAGACCACAATTGTTTGATACTTGTAGGTGGCGGCATATTCAATATCACCGAAACTTTGGCAAGGTATATGCACACACCATCTTTGCAAAAAAATATGACCCAATAAAGTAACAAGTGGAACAACAACAAAAACATTTCTTCAAGTTCAATGCGATTTGTAGTTTCCTACATCAATTAAGCATGAACCATAAAATACTAGAATACTTTTCCAAAAGGCTATATACTTTCCAATCATCCATGTAAACTTCAAGAAATTTATGAATATACTCCCTGAAGGAAGCAATAACAATCCTGGAAAAAAAACTGGATCATTCTTGAGACCAAATGGCATAACATGATAAGCATAAGAACCCCATTCACTAGTGAATGCGGTTCTCTTTTCATTCTCCTCAACAATGTGAACTTGATGATATCTAAAAAACCCATCTATGAAGGAATAGGCTTTTTAACCTGCAACATTGTCCATCACGTCATCACTTAAAGGAGTAGGAAATGGATCATGAACAAAGACATTATTAAGGATTCGGTAGTCTACACAGACTCTAATGTCATGTAAATATTTCTTGTCTTGAATGACGATAGGACTAATCCATTCAGCTTCATCAACTGGAAATATGAGACCTGCATCTCGCATTTTATCTATCTCCCTCTCAACTTTCTCTTTCACTCGTGGAGTCAGGCAGTATGGGCAACGTTTGATTGGTCTCACATCTGATATTAAAACAATTTTCATTTCTCCTAAATCTCCTTTAATTCCTTTGAGTTTTAAAACTTATGCAGGAAAAAAATCTTCATATTATTTCAACAAATCAAATATTTCATTAGTAGTATGTCCATCCTAATAATCACCAATAGAAGCTAACTTGGGATTTTCTTTAGTTCCAATATTGTACTTACACAACTTTAAAGGTTTCATATGTGGAGAATATTTGACATGATCATCTTTAATACTTCTTTCACCTTTAGACTCCTTGAAGGTTAAATTCCTTAGCTCCTCCAAATCATCTTCTTCAGGTTCTTTATTAATCTTACCACAAGTGACAACTTCTTGGAACCCTCATTCATATATATTTTGACAATCTTCATATCTTGTAAATACAAGAACGGGCTCTCCAGTGGGGAACAAAACTCTCTTAATTGCTTTCAAGGCTTCAACTATATTCACATCCTCATCTGAAAAAGAAAATTCACTGCATAATTGAGTTATGAGTGTATCCCAACTAGTTTTTTGTCTCTTCATTTCTTCTTTTATATACGAAGCCTATGGAAATGGGCCTAGTGTATGAATAAATTGATGCACCCATAAATCAACCATAAATCCATCTTTTGTCCAAACAACACTACAAATATGGGAATTCTTTCGATCACTAGTATAACCCTCATATATAGGAATAACAACCGAACTATTTTCAGGAACAATGAAACGACAAGACATAGCACACTTAACGAAGTTCTAGTTCTAAAATTGGTTGCGATGAGCTCCTCACCGATGCACAAGGGTTTCTTGTAAAGAAATACATATCAAGGGAATTATTTTCATTTATTCAATATTAATTTCTTTAATAAAATTAGTAATAAATCCAATTCCATTAAAAGTAATATGATCCCTTACCTCCATATCAATCCAGCGAGCACAGTGAATAGTTGCGCAAAATCTAGAGTGTGGCTCATGATCTCCTTATTGCCAGTCATCTAGTGCAACGTCTAAACTAGATTTAGTATGTTGGACACTCCTCTAACTAAGAGAACCATCTATTGTAGGATTTATATAATCCATCTTCTTCTCTACAGTAAGTTGATATCACTGATCCTAAATATTAGGTTATTCTACATCATCAACGAGCTTTGTAAATCTTAGAACTTGATAGGATTCCAATGGCTAGACAACTCTAACTTTATCCACTTCAAAATTCATGGTCTCTCATTTAAGATCAATAACAACATAGTTTTCAAATTCCTAGTCTATTCCCAATAAGGCAGGATGAGGATCTTTGTTGCCCACAATATCAATGACCTCAAAATTTTCATATGTCTTTACTCCAACAATATCAACCTCGAAATCCTCCAAACAAACAATGGGAATAATGTAGTGCTAGTTGGCCATGTGTCATTGAATTGGAGAAAACACCCACTTGGGTCTTCCAAGTGCCTCCTAATATTTTGTGGTAAGATATGCACATTGGATCCTAGATCCAACATAATGTATTTGATCTAGTATCCAATGATTTGGGCATCAATGTGAAACTACCTTCATGTTATCCTCTTGTTGTGGCATAAACATATGGAATGATGCTCAGACAAGTTAGCGGAAATAGGTCATTCTGAAAAGTCTTCATCCTTTAAGATGGTTGTAAGCTTCTTGTGCAACTAGCTAGATAGCTTCTTCTCACTCATAATATGTAGAAATAACATAAACCACTCCATGACAGGCTGAGATGTCTCTTACGAAGATTAAGGACTCTTCATCTATCCCTTTTCTTGTTTTTCTACTCATGGACTAAGAAGACACTAGTTGCTTAAATATTTCAACAGTATACTTGTAATACTCCTTCTGTTGAGTAGGATCATAAGACTTCTTTGGAGATGCAAGATTTTTTATAGCAGGTTGCTCAGGTACCTCCTTGTTTTCTCCAGTCTGCTTGCCTCCTCTAGTGATAATGTTAATTTTGGGCTGAGGATCTAACTTGGACTTTCTAGGCTCTACATTAATTAGATTGGTGCCCCTTTGTATGCTACACTCTTCCCAGTGAGCTCTTAATTTTGGACAATCTTTAGTACCATGAGTGTTTATTCAGTAGTGATAACACTACGACCTCCTTGGCAATGGAAAATCAAGAACAACATAGCCCTCTTGATCACAATCATAAGACCAAACTGGACATCTTCCTCCAGTTTTTCCTCCCCTTAAACCACCTCCTCCTTATCCTTGAGGAGCTTCGTTGACCTAAAATACATTACGATCAAGGCAATCAGCCAGAGCATCCAAAGCTTTGCACTAGTCTGTATGGTGATTTGGAGACCCAAAGAACTCACAAAATATATTATTTGGAACATTAGAGTACTTATGCAAAATAGGTAGAGTAATGGTGAATGACCATAAGTGTGACATATCTCACAATATTCATTCACAAATATGTGGACGAGATGGTCTTGCAATATTCATATCCTTCAAATGCTCAGTTACATCAATGATTGTTGTTGTAAGCCAATAATAGAAGTATCACTGGAAGTAGTACCTGCCATATAATCATGAAAATATCCCTCTATTTCTTCAACTTTCATAGCCTACTCTAGCGCATCTTATATTGTATCAATTTTATGTTGCGTCAAAGGAAATTGATTTGGCAGTAAGAATTCTTTAATGAACCAATCCTTTTGATGATGCGGGTGAATAGGATAAGTCAACTTTCCAATTGCATCTTTAAACATATGCATGCATTCCCATGTAGTCTCTCCTTCCCACTATCTAATCTCCCATAATTCATCCAAATGATGTTGCTCTATTTGAGGAAGCTTTTATTCCTTGATAAATTCTTGTCTAATTAAATCAAGACTTGGATTTGAGTTCAGTGCAAACCAATTGATAAACCATCGAAGTGATCAATCTCATAGATTTTCCTGAAACTAAATAATATTAGAGGCACATGGGGTTTGTATGGCTCTCCAAATGGATTCACACAAGTACTAGTGCTATTCTACATCTTCATCTCCTTGACCCACAAACTCAGGGTAGTAGGTGAATGGTCCCACTACATTCCCAACCATTGGTATATGACTAGGCAGAACTAAAATAAAACCTTGCAGACCAAGTTGTGAAAAGTTGTAGACTGTGACTGACTATTAACATCAAAATACTAGAACCACTAGAGATACCATTTGTTTATACTCTATGAACTTTCTGAAACTTCAATGTTTTAACTAATTTGGAAATAAAATTGACAGGATTTTGAAAAAGTACCAAGGGGTGGTAAGGGAGAGAACTAGTTGCACCAATTCCTTGCCGACTATTTCTTATGAAGACTAAATCAACCTCAAAAAATAATTGCATCATGATGAAATGCATATCTTCATCCATAGGAGTACTTTGATCAATCATCAGAACTAGTTGGCTTGGCGTTTTTGGTGTCTAGATTCCTTTTGACTCCTAGTGGGCTCCACTTTCTCTACTGTCCTCTCCTATCCCAACTCTTCTAGCTCCTCCTATTTCACTAGAATTAGATCCTACATCTACTTTAGTATTCTGAAACTTTGGGTTTCCCATCCCTCCTATTCACAACCTCATATTGCTCAATGCTTCTGCTATCTATTGCATTTCTCTTTGACATCGCCTAATCTCTCACAACTTCTTTTCCCGCCACTCATCAACTATATTTTCTCTTATAAGTTCCCTAAAATCTCGTGTCTTCCACAAATTTTATGTGTCCATCACAACTTCCCCTCATCTTTTGCAATTAGCTAGCATCTCTCCCATAAACCCCACCCCTAGTACAAATATTTTACGCTTCCAACAGAAATAGTCTCTCTTCTACCATAAGAACCTTGATCCACAAGGGAATTTGTTTTAACAATATTACCCATAATCCATACTTAAACACCACTTTAGCTTTGGAGAAGGACTGATGGTTCTCCGTAGTAAATTCAATGATGTAACCTTCCAAAGTCACTTTCACCCAAAAATCAATAGCTCTGGTTATTTTTTTATCCAACTGATGTAATGCATCCAAATCAATTGTATTATAGGCCCTGAATATTATTCCAAGTCTCCTAGTTCCCAATTTACATTGTAATCTACTCATCCAATGATATAGCTCATTTGAAAATTTACACCATAAAAGTTCATACTCGTCATATGCAGGTTCTGCAAATAGGAACTTTCCCTTAACCCAATCTAAATTCATTTGTCTCAACCATGCTTGCTAAAGAAAAAAAGAGTCAAGATTTTCTTCCCACCATTCATAAACATTACTCTTGAGAATCCTAGTCACCATGATCTAGAACCCCACTTGATTTTCATTGTCCCATCAATGGAACCATTTGTTGGCAGAAATTTTTATCATAAAGACCCAGGGTTTGGCCATTGGTTGTCAACAAAATATTATGTTGTAGTCTAACACAACTCCATAATTTTCATTCCTCTACAAAGGAGAAAATTCTCACTTGAGGTGTGCCAAGGCTTCTAAATGTTACGAGGGGAATTTAGATAGTGACAAAATTCAAATTATTGCATACAATATTCATTAGTTATTTAATTATACAGAGATCCTCATACAGCCTTTCACAAAATATATGAATGTATATCAGATAACTTAATAAAGGATTACAAAAAAAAATAAAAGGGGCATTCAACACAAAAGCATTCAATCACAAAACATATAAAATAAACCCATAGTCTTCTTCTTATATTATCTCAAAGGATCGAACTATTACAATAGAGATCTGTGGAAACTGAGCAAGATCTTCTCAGAATTCTTTCACAACTAGGAAGAGAGAGGATTGGATTACATCAGAGTACATGCATAAAGGTCTCAAATCTCATTCTGATAGCATTTCATCCTATCCCCCTCTACTCTACTCTTTAGCTCAATATATATCACTTTATATAGATTTGTCCCTCTCCTTTGATCCACACTCACTTGATTTGGTCCAACTTAACCCCTTTGACGAGATCCAACTACTCTAGTCCACTTTCACTTGATTCTTTCAAAATTAACATCTTGATCCTTTTTCTGTTGTCATGGCAAATCCCGATGTAACTGCTTTCTTTTCTCTACTAGTTGCTTTCTTCTTTATGTTCCTATTTTCTAACTTGTTTTACCATTCACTTTTCTTGCTTTTTTTTTATCATCTCCATGGTTATTTTCGAGCAAATTTGATCAAAACGTCTCAAAAAAAGAAGAACCAAACAATCAATATTCATATCATTGAGAGTTTCAGGTTGAGTTTGGGCATATATATCTTTTGAACATATTTTCATAAGATTGTATTTTTCATCTTGTACCATATTTTATTTGGCTAGATATTTTTCCTTTGTCTATATTCTCTTTGTTGGTCATTTTTTCATTTCCTTTGTTATTCATGCTCTTTAATTATCATTTCCTCTGGCATTTTTTTGTTGATTTCCTCTTTGTTTTGCATTTTCTTCTATTCTTTGTTGTGCCCTTCTTTGTCGATATTATATTTGATATTATTTTGATGTGCTATTCTCTATTTTTTTCTTGTGCAATTGTCATTTCTAGTGCCTTTCTCTATTCTTCATGCTCTTCAGTTGTCATTATCTCTAGATTTTTTTTATGATTTCCTCTTTGTTGTGAATTTTTTTCTTTCCTTTGTTGTTCCCTTCCTTGTTGACAATCTCTTTGACATGGTCTTCCATCTTCTTCTTCTTGTGAATTTATCATTTCCCCCAAATTTTTTTGTTGATTTCCTCTTTTTTGTGCATTTTATTCTATTATTTGTTGTTCCCTTCTTTGTTGATATGCTCTTTGATATTATCTTTGACATGTTCTTCTCTCTTCTTTTTCTAGTGCAGTTGTCATTTCTAGTGCCTCTCCATGTTCTCATGCTCTTCAATTGTCATTTTCGCTAGTTTTTTTTGTTGATTTCCTCTTTGTTGAGCATTTAATTTTATTCTTTGTTGTGCCTTTCTTTGTCGCTATTCTCTTTGATGTGCTCTTCTCTCTTCTTATTCTTCTTAAACTGTTGTCATTTATAGTTCCTTTCTTTGTTGACGTTCTCTTACTTGTTCATTTTGATTTATCCTTTGTTCTTCATTCTCTTCAAATATCATTTCTAGTGCATTTATCTATCGACTTTCTCTTACTTGTTCATTTCCCTTTATATTTTGTTCTTCATGCTCTTCAGTTTCCATTTGTTGTGCCTTTCTTTTTCGATATGTCCTTTGATATTCTCTTTGATACGTTATAGGATTTTCTCTTTCTTCTCCACTTTTCTTCTTTCTTCAATCTTTTATCTGTTCGTCGCACATATCTTATAAATTTTCCATTTGTTGTTGTTGTTGTTGCCTAACATGTTCACATGTTTGTATTATTATATCCTCAACATGCACATTATCCATCTCTTTATTATGAGAGGAGATGGTAGCATCAATTACTGTAACACATAAATCAATGCACATCACAAATAATTGCTAAATTTTTTAGATCCATTGAAATCAATGCGCTCCAAAAATCAAATTACTTTTAAAGTAATGCACATCATCCCTCTAGTTACATAAGATCATGAATTAGCATCTACACTAAAATCAATACATCTAGAGGAGACAATCTAAAACATTTAGAAATCAACATCATATTGAAATCAATGCATTTAATGCAGTCAATTCGACAACATTAGAGATTAACATCTACATTGAAATTATTTTAGTTTTAAAACTTAATGAAATCTCTAAATCCAACTTCTTTTACCTTGTACAAAAGCTTTACTTCACCTTCCTCTATGGTTAATCAAAATCTCAATAGGTAGGATATTATGTAGTAGAAATCCTACAATACATGTTTCATAAAGTGGAGACTAAATGGTAGTGAAAGTTGTAATGTGACCTTGATAGAAATGTGAAGCTATAACATAATATTATCACTATTTAATATTAATATGATTAATAACTACTTTATTTAATATTAATATAAATATTAATACTATTAATATAATATTATATATTGTATAATATAATACTAATATATTCTCTATTTCTATGTTATCGTAGAATATATAAAAAATTGAAAATCCTTACAAAATAAATACCTATCATAAAAACTCTAAAACCGTTGAACTTCTCTATTTACTCATGTTAATTAAAGATGTGTCTACCCTAGGTTAGGTTTACATTTTTTGCAAATAAGAAGATGTCATATGAATTTAGGGTTTTAACGTAATAATTTAGAAACTTTACGTTGTATTATCAAACTCAAGGATCATGTACAATTAAGAAAATTAATAGATTGTGATCTCAAATTGTAGAAATGTATCGACAGATTCTGGTCACTTTGTGGGAGGTGATGAATTTTGATATTCTAGTCACTCTGCTAGAGGCAATGAATTTTGATATGTTGATCACTATGTGGGAGTAAATGAGGTGTGCAATATGGTAACACTAATTTCAATGATCTTTGACACACATTTAATAGTTTGCAAAAGGAAGCATATAGTTACCAAATAAGTAGTGCATTGAAGTCAAAGTTTGGAGGATGTTTGACTGACACATTAAATAGTTTGTGAAAGATGTGCATTAAAGTTACAGTTGAAGGATGTTCGACCTCTACATTTGATATTTTGTAATGATATGGGTACAATGATATTTGTAGAGAGACTTATCGCTTCACACCATGCTCATATTTTTTGTTGGAGAGAATATTTATCAAGATGTGGAAAAATTTGTAGACTAAGACAAGCCAATTATTTTTTACTTGATATTATGCATGGATATTTATTTATGCTTGAGGATCTCACTGCCATTTGTCTTCATGTTTCTCTTGAAAATAAGTAATACCTTGTGAAATTTTCTTAGTTGTTGTAAAATTTTGATGGGATCATCTTACATGCCCTGAGTTTCCATTTTAAGCCATGTCATTCATTATCCATGGTCTATTCACATTTAGACCATCTTGCATTCCAACACATTCCAACTTGGTTGTCCATTGCTCCACGTGGCATCCACAATGAACAATTTCAACTCATTATCTTCTTGGACACCCAATGCATTGGGTTCTAGTGTCACCAAAATGACCTACTCCCTAGGGTCTTCAAGTTCATTAAGCTCTTGTTGTGTTACTATGATATTATTTTGTATCGATCATCCTATATCTTTGTTGGATAGCTCAACAACTCACCTATATCACAAGCATACAATTTTGATGAGGTTAATCATAATATAATTAAATGAAATTGAAATTTCAGCAGGAAATGTTGTAAATTGATACTTATCTTTATGGGTTTTCTTTTCCTCCATAGATAACAAGTTCAATTAACTATCTGCATTAAAACATGACCTCTTATGCTCACATCTCAGTGAGCATGTGATGAATTTCTTCTCGCATCAGTCACTCATCCTTTCCAGCCTAGGAAACCCCCATTATGGGAATTCTACCTATTTGAGGGTTTTCTTGCATGAGCACCCATCAGTTACTCACCCTTTTGAATCTAGGAAAACCCCATTTTAGGAAATCTACATGTCCAAGAGTTTTCTTTCATGCCCCCCAATCATCTACTCACCCTTTTGAGCCCACAAAACCCTCATCTCAAGAAGTCTACATGATCAGGGGTTTTCCTACATGGGGTTATTGTTAGAGTCTTATTTCCAAGTGTTAATCTAGTGTTCTCTATTATATTGTAAATGGAATCTTATAGCCAAGTTCCTATACGTCATTCTCCACTGCATTCCTCATGGAGTCTTAGAATCAAGGTGTCAGTTATGATTTGCTCCCAATGAAGTAATAAAAGTGTCACAAGGATGCAATGTCACCATATAAATCTTGTTCCTAAAATCCTTGCTCCATAATTCCACTTATGTCACAGCATTTAGTTCCCATGAGATATACTCAAAAATTTCAAAATAATAATTTTTAATTTTCAAAATGTCCTTCATTCAAAATCCAAATCTAATTAAAATGAGACTTTTAGTCGTGTTGTTCGGATCCCTTGCATGTGGTGATATTATGTCATGGTGACGTCTATATTATACCCCATTCCAACACTTAACTTACAATTTGATCTTTCAATCAGCCAAAAAAAATTCCATTTTTCATACATACAATATCTTCATTTCAAAAATTCACAACATCCTGAAGTGATCTCAGAATCATTACACATATAATAATTTTATCACCTTCAATTGAATTCAAAGAGATTCAAATGAAATTATCATGACATTGTATATGTGTATCACATTCATTCTAAATATTCCATAATGTAATCAAATATTTATTTTAGCAACCCAAATGGTCAAAACTAAGAGATGCATGTCTTTAAATTCATGAGAATTTTAAATCTCCACCTTGTTTTGTGGGGATTAAAAGAATCCTAGCAATATTTTCACATTGAATGCTCCCTACCTTAACAATACCCTTTCTCAGGAATTCATGAAATACATGCATTAATTTAGAAACAAAAGATACTAATTTCATCTAAAAGGAATTCTTACCCACTTCTTTTCCTTTACCCCTTTACCTTTTCTTGTTACTTTCCTTACTTAATTAGCTACCATCAAAGGCATTCTATGTTGAATTAATTTCAAGGAGTCTCATTAGATTTTAGCATATCTACTTTTCAAATATTCATCAATCCCATCATGTGCCATACTTGCATGTAATTCATGTTGTTCACAAGTTGTCATTTTTAGATTCAAATTTAAACCTCTGTTCTTTTCAATTATTCACACAAAAAATGTCATAAACATAAGCATAAGCACACAAATTTATTTCATGTGGTAGTTAACAACAAGATATTATTATTGCATTCTTTCCATATGAATATTCCATGTGACATGGAATTGATTAGGTAACCTCACTATATTACCCAAAAGATAGCAAGTACTAGTTTATGTTTACATACCATTCATTCCTTCTTACTATTTTAAAACTAAAATATATATTTTCCAATCATGATTTTTAATTAAGGGAACTCCCTTCTCAAGCCATTTTCACAATTGCAACATCATTGTCGAGTTGGTTCATATGGATCTAGTCAAGCCACCTTGACTGATCATTTATCCACATCTCCCCTCTAATGTAGTTTTTCAAGGAAAACTTCTAAGTTCATTAGAAATTTCATCAAGGTTATCAATCACATGAATAAGTATAGAAATTATTAAATACATAAATAAATTATCTCAAATTCTTAGCAGGCTCTCTACCCAATTTTCTTCCTTGTAACATCCATGTGACCCTTCCCCATTTTTTTTCACTCCAATGCATTCAACAATCTCAACACACTTTATATCAATACAAATTCCTTATAACATGATCATTCCTTGATGAAATCTCACAAGCATATACTCATATCATGCACATAATCATGCATTCAAACAAAGATTTAAGTGTGTATAAAATTCAAGGGTCATAATCGATAATTCTTAGAACACTTATATGGACAAAACCACTAATTGGTATCAAACCTCTTATTTTCTCTTAGTCATCGACTCTGCTACTCATCTTTTATGCACTAGTAGGTAATTCTCATGCTAGGTCATGACTCCTCGAGGACAATGGCTCACCAAGAGCCAAGTATGATACACAACCAATATTTGAACACAACACTTGTCCCTACACTCATCCCTCCAGGCTCCAACCTTTCACAAGGAAACTCAAGGAGAAGTGCACTCACAACACTACCACCATGCCTATCAACCAGAATAAGTGCCACTTGTACCATTCTTTCATCATCACCTCATCTTCCATAGCCTTGATTCCACAAGACTACATGTAGTATCTTCATTGTTTTTCCAATCATATTGTCAACCTATTCATTGGTATGCAACACTAAGCGTGCTAATCTAAAGCATTGTGATCTAATTTTATTTCATATATAAAACCCATGTTAGCTACATAAAACAAAAATACATGTAATCATTATATCAAGGTTAGCAGCCATAACATTTTCAAGTTTAAATTCAACATTTTAACAATTAAACTATCATATAAATTTTATCCTCGGTATGTGGGCCTCTTTAGGTCTAGTTTTTTAACCTAATCTTTGGTACCACTATGTAACCAGCTCCCTCCACCCCCTTAAGGTATTATCAGGTTAAGGAAGGTGTTACCTACTGGCCCAATATCCAAGGTTTGTTATGAATATGGGGTTAGCAAAAACTTCATTTTTGCAAGTCCACAAAATTTAATTACAGCACTACCAATGTGATCATCTCACCAAGTGATTTTTGGCAATATAAAATTTATGTCAATATGATTTTTGTATCAAAATCTATTCCCATTAAAATTTCAACCTGTTAATAGAGGACAATTCATCACAAAGGCACCAAGTGTCACCCATGTGGCCTTCAACTTCTTTAGGTGGCACTGCCACACCATTCATGGATGAGTTCTAGGTTGACCATATGGAAAATGGTAGTAATGTGCAGAAGAGGGTTTACATGTGGAACCATTAACCAAGGCTAACACCTCCACGTCGTATCAACACCTTGACATCGGGATTCCCTCACCTCACTTCCATTTCAACTTCAATGAAAACTCTAAGGTCCAAGGTTTGAGACCCACGACTTTAATCCAATATGCTTTGTGCCCTGAGGTGGAGTCCACTAGTCCACGTCATTTCAATCTGGCCCACAGTTTTTGGTCAACATCATATTGGCACAACTACTTGCATCACATAATTAATCACTAAGGAGAGTGAGTGATGGGAAATATCTTGGAGGAAAAGTTCCCACCCTAGAACCACAATCGGATTGAGATAACTTCTATTGGGCGTTCGTTACAAATTTACAAAATACCAACTCGTGATGATGGGAAGTGAATTTATTACATAGTTCCACACTTTGGAACATCCATTAGATTGACTCCCTCCTACTAATTTCATGTGTTTCAAGTTTTAACATGTAAGGGTTAATGTCAGTGGGTGGAGACTTGACTACTTGGTTCCACAACTAGAACCTTAGTCAGAGTGGCCTACTCCTTATCAACACCCCTGTGATTCAAATAATTACCATGCATTAGTATAAGGTGGTGTGAAGTGGCCTGATGATGTGAATCCATAGCCGAAACCCTATCTAAATCAGCTCAATCTTTTCGGTACCATCCATTTGTTAGCAGTGTTAAAGCACAAATAGTGTGGTAGGGAGCGCTACCCTAAAGACAAGGTTCCTTTGTTGGTACCATATTGGTTGGAATGACGATCTCATTATCAGTTCTTTTGATGGGATAATGTGAAGGTCTTAAGCATTGGTGGTATGTTAAGTGATACCATTATGTTGATATGGACATGTCTTCCCTGTCAAACTCTAAAGCTCTAACAAAAGTTAGTTAACTTAACCTAAACCTAGACATCCACTTCAAACTATAAAGCTCTATAATCTAGATTTTTGGCCATATTACAAGTTGGCTAACATATATAGGGTGTTTATAAACCCAAAAGCTATCAAGGAACACCCCAAGTCACCCCAAATGTTCAAGTAGAATTATAGCTACAAATCCCTAAATTATAGTTTCGTAAACAATATTATCAGATAAGATGCAAGAATACATATCACAAAATTTAACATACTTATCATAATCAATATTTGAAACACATTGTTCAATCATTTTTCAAATTCTTAGCATGTACTACAACATAAAGAGTATGGGCATAATAAAGAATTGTACCATTCAATTAGTGAACAACATTCATGCATATTCATGAGCCCATACCAAACATGTGAATTCATATAACATCACAAATCATAACCGAACATAAAGCTATAATAAACTTATCTGTGTATGTTAAGATGGTTGGTAACTAAAGGAGGGGCTTCAACTCTCCACCCAACCATAGGCTAATTTCAATACAACTTTCTTACAACTAACCACCCCTGAGCCGAATCCAAAGTCTAAGGGGATGCTTGCTAAGGGAAAATTCACAACGAAGTTTAGTAGACACCCATAGTATAGAGTTCATTGTACTTTTAGTTTAACAACTTCTCTATGGTTGTAAGCACCATAATGACTCATTTAATCTCTGATTTCAATTAAAAGGCTTTACCCAAGGTTCATATAGGCTATTTCCAATATTCAAGAGATTGAATTCCATGTTTAAGTGGTTTCATAGTTGTTTTTTTCATAGCAAGCAACACAAGGGTCTGTATTCCACTATATATGTGATTTAAAAACTCTTCTAGGAAGCACAAAAGTGGCTTATATTTCCCTCTCCGAGTGTTTTGACATATATACAACAAGCAACATAGTGATTCAGTCACCCACTAAGCCTCCCACTAATCGTTCAAGCTTGGACACATAGTCCAATGGCCTCAAATAAAACCATACAGAGGCTACCACCCAAAATATATGACCAGAAGACTTAATCATAACTTCAACATTTCTCTATGTGCTCCATCATGCCCAAAGTCCTCGGAATTCCTTATCTCTAGTCATATTCTTCTTTCACCAATGTTCATTTCTCCAAAGGAAAATGTTTTCTCTACTTCCAAACTTCCTTTTGCCAAAATTCTCTTCTTCCCGAGTGTCGTGGCAGAAAAAGTCGTTTGTGCGGACACAACTGACCTCCCTAGGAGTCTAAACTCTCTAGCGACAAACAAGACAAAATGGAGTGATCTTTCTCTAAATATACCTTTTAAAACATGAAAACTACAAGTGTTTAGGCTTACCTTATTCCAAAACGCTGTTGTTGTAGTCCGTCCTTGCCGATCCGGATGAGCTCCTCCTTCAAGTCAATTCCTGCAACCACAAACAATCAAACAATTACCAAGCACTTGCATTTCATATAATAAAACATATATTCAACATGCAGACCAAGGAACACATGAAATAACTCATTAACACAAGCTATTGAGAAAAATAAACCAGTTTGTATTAATAACGAAACAAAGAAACTCTTACAACCTGGCCTTGGTGTTGTGCAAGTTCCTCCCAGGGTCCATCAAGGGTTTTCCTCTACTTTGACAAAGCTCACCCACTTCCAAGTAGAATCAAGCAAAGACAATCTCTCCTCACAAGGTTCTAAATGGGAGTCCTAATTCCTGCAGCATTTACCCAAAGAAAATGTATAGCTCCAACCTCTCCTCCCTCTGGCTCAATGTCTTTATTTATAGTGCTGTAAAGAGGTTATTCAGGTCCACCATCAATGGGATAATCCCCCTCTTTGGGTGGGATATCTCCCTTATTGATGGGATAAGTTCCTCCTTAATAGGGATACATGAACCAACTGGAGGCGCATCCATTTCATCAAACCGACCTCTAGAAAGTTCTAGAAGTAACCACAAGTAACTTTTTTAAGATGAAACTCGCGCATTTTGCCTTTTACAAAAGGACGCACCTGTCCCTTAACATACAGAGCGTCCAAGGACGCAACTTTTGTGAACATTGTGAGCGTCCCCGCAGGTAAGGCTAGAGAGAACCTGCGGCCCCAGAGATAAACACATTTTTGACAAGACTTTCTCTCTTCTTTGAGTTTGAGATGGATAGCAGAGGCATAAGACTTGCCTAAGAGGGTAGCATGACTGTTGATTTGAGCCATACTAACTGTAAGTGGTCATGGTGACATTTTTTAGTGTAACAGATTGCCCCCTAAAGTGCGAAGCCTGGAATAGATTAGGGTTTTGTAATTCTAGGAAGGGTGAAGCGCTTTATCATTTCAAGGATTGTCTTGTGGATGACCTGGTTGGAACCTGCAATTTTCAACACAAAATACATGTATAAGATTATATCATCACTGAGGTAGGCATTCCCATACTCAGATTCAAAACTTTAACTAATGGACTAACTATTCTGATCCAGGAATGATCTTGCAGTACATCATTTTTTATAGACTTTTGTAGACACAGTATGGGCGCAGCCATCTGTTTATGATTAGTCTACATAGATAATGAATACAAAACTCCTCGCAGCCTAGATGGTAGAAACTAGATCCAGGGTCTTCACTTCTACTTCCCGAATTGGTACGATTCTAGCCATGTGATTTAAATGATTTGATGTCGAACATGTTAGAAACCACTTGATTACCAGTCGATGATGTAAACTGTTAACAAGCGTGAGAGAGACCACCAGTAATGTCAATGGTTCTCAAAGTACCAAGCACAACCCGTGAAATGTGAATAGATGTTTTGATGTCGAACACTTCACGGAATCCTTTGATCGAAAGTCAATGATGTAAACTGACGTCAAAGGCGAGAAACCTGCCATTGATGCATGCAGACTTCAAGGTACTGTCGATTCCTAAGTCATCTTTCTAGATAATGTGTCGATGTCGATAGAAAGCGACCCGTTGCAGGCAAGCCCGCAACACGAAATCATTGTTCAAGTTGAAGAAATGTTGCTGTAAGGACTGACTCAGGGACGGTCAAATGGATGACGAGTATTTTGCAGATGAAAGTTTTGCTTGCAGACCTCTTGAACACATAACGACACGACAGATGGTTTGGTGACGAATAACTCAAAGTTAATCCCCGGAACCCGGTTAAAGACTTTCAAAGTGGTTTGGTCAACTGTGAGGTAAAAAATTTCCCAACCCAAGTGAATGAAAAGTGTCGTGTTCAAGAGTGGTAATAAAGTTTCTTTTGAGGCAAAAGGTAACAAACAGGTTCATTCTTCTCTCTTTTCCCCCACCATTTCTGGCAAGCACCTCTTTATTTTTAACAAGCTTGAGGAGGATAACATATGCTTGATTATAAGCTCATCCTTCGGACGAGTCCAACCTAGTTTAAATTCGAACCCTAGGAAGGAGTGGTTTGTTCCTGTTTGTAATTGAACAGGTCCTTTACTGTAAAAGTTTAACGAGCCCAGTATAGGAGAAACTCGGCGTTTTTCATTTTTAGAGAGTCTGAAAAAACAAAAGGAGACTCCACGTTGAACTTTTTCGTATATTTGTGTCCCTCAAGCCCGAAAAAGTATAAAATAATACCTGGGGGAACCGCTTGATCTTGCGACCAAGGAGTACTTTCATAATAGTGTCGTTGACCTGAAAAGTAAAAAGCGATCAAGGACACGTCGTTTTATTTCCTTATCGAGTTTGAAACGACAAAAACCCGGCAATCTTTTCCTGTTTTTGCGGTCAGAAAAGAGCTGAAAGGGGACCGTCTTTTAATTCCGTTTTAGCGAGTGTAAAAGAAACGCTCGGCGATCTTTTCATGTTTTAGGAGTCAGAAAAGGTCTTAAAAGATGACTGATATTTTTGTTTGTGAAAAATGACAATTTCCCTCGAAATCCCTTTGTCCTGCACAAAAGCAACACATTACTCATACCTGTTTAAAATAGGCAAAAATACATCGAAAAATATCTTTTCATGGTAAAAAATGAACTAATTCATCCAAAAAACCTATAAAAAGACCTTTTACCATGTCATTTTTACCGTTTGATTGTTGAGGTTGAAAAAGGAGCTTTTGACAAGAAACTTCCCGTGGTCGCTGCGGAAAATCTGACCGTCGGAATCGAACGCCGTCTTATCCAGGTATTTTACACATCCTACTCTGCATTTCTATCCGTTTAGAATCAATTTTTAGGTCTTAGTTTCATTTTTTGGGGGGGTTTTGGTTTTGGAATGCGCCTCTCGGCGGACGCGGGTGCCCTTCGGGTGACCCGCGTCCCCCGACTTTTTCTCATACGGGAAAATGGTCGGAAGACGCGGCCCGCCTTCAGGCCAGCCGTGTCCGGGCGCCCTGTGCTACAAAGCCGGGGTGCGTCTTCCGAGAAGTGCGCATTTCAAAACCCCAACTCAACTACCAAAAATTCCCAAATCAATTTCTAATTGCTATTTCTGATGTGCAGGGTATTAACCATGTTAGATTGGAGAGAAAGAGAGCATGTAGAGGATGATGAAGTTGCAATAAATCATCAACCTTCCCTGGATGCCCTAAGAGCATGCGGATTATACAAATATTGGACCATACCGGGCATGAGGGGCCAGGTAAGATTCTTGGAATGGCTGGTTGAGCGATGGAACGTTCAAGAACAATGCTTTTACATAGGAGGGCACCAGCTCGAGATAGAGCCCTCGGATGTATACTTTCTCACTGGCTTGCCGAACAGAGGTGAGCAACTCAGTCTTGCGGGGACTAGGCCGGGTGGCCAATCCCTTGATAGTCTCCGCGACGAGTGGTGCACACCTGGGGCTCACCATTCAAAAGGCATAGAGATAAAACACATCACTCTGCCGGAACTCAAAGTCATAGCGTTCACGGTTACCAGAATTTGCGGCGCGGCCGCTTTACACATTGCTTCCGGATCCCAAATGCGGATGGCAATTGACTGTTACCAAGGCACCATTTTCAACTGGTGTGAAGCTGTGTCGGCTCATATGAAGAGCCAACTGACCAAGGCAAAGAACGGACGACTAAAGACTTTTGGATATGGGCCTCTAGTCGTGAGCTTTGCCTTGGAGAGAGTTCCAATGCTGATCCCTCAGCAACTCACTGTTGATATCTTGGGTCCTCGGGAGCCAAAGCTGATACGATGGGTTGCGGTGATGGCCCGGCATCCTGACGAGGGTGCGACAGTGGTTCGATTCTCAGATAGTTACTTTCACTGGTTAGAGGACCAGGTTTTTTCGATACAGGACTTTCCGTATGCCGAAGTGGATTTTAGAGGTGATCCGGACATGGTTCTTCCACCGGGAGAACAATGGGATGACAGAGGTACTTTTATTTTCACAAGTTCTCTAATTATGTATTTTTTTATTTTTCATATATATCGTCTCAAAACTAACAGTAAAATTTTCAAAATGCAGATGTTGGTCCACAGCGTCCAGCCAACCTCCGGCCTTTTGATAGACTACATCCAGCTGCACCGATACCAGCCCCACAGGACGCGGCTGCAGAAGTACTAGCTGAGTTGGAGCATGATCTAGAGCGTCTCACGGCAGATATACCTGAGACTACTATGGATGACATTCCTACCCGGCTTCAGCGCTTCGTAGTCGCGGTCCCTGGACCGTTTAGGAGATTTTTGCGTAAGGTAGCCCGCGCAGTGGTGTCATACAGAGAGCACCACCAGTGATTGACTAGTCACTTTTGTAGTCACATGTGACATTTTGACTTTTTGTACTATCATTTTGCCGATCATAAGGTGTTTTCAACCTATGATCGAAGACGATGTATATATTTTTTGACACACTTCTATCTATATATATCACTATTACCGACTTATCTTGTTTAACATATGTGATGAAATGTTTTTTAAATTTACTTGCATGATTATCGTAAATGTCTGTCCAACATTCGAGAAGCAATTGCATCTGCTAATGTATTCAAAGACCTTGGAATATGTTGATATTCAATGTAATCAAATTCACGTTCCAAGAGACGCACTCTCAAAAACAACCTTAATAACACAGGATTCCTAATGGCATAAACTCTATTAAGCTGTAATACAACAAGTTCAGAATCTAACCTCACTATCAAACGTCGAATTCCAAATGAAATAGATTCGGATAATAATTCAATCACTGCACTGTATTCTGCAATGTTGTTCGTTGTTTGACCGAGGCTTACCCCATGCATAGAAACTAACTCGTCAGAGGGCGAATAGATAACCCAAGCTGCGGAAGAGATGTTCCGTGTACTACGACAAGCACCATCAGCAAATCCAATGTATGTTTGGAGAGGCGTCGACATCTGCAATATCAAGAGTAAAACCAAGATAAGCCAGAATAACGACGAAAAACCACACTCTCTAAGCTAAGCACACTGACTAAACTAACACACTTGCTAGCTAGAAAGAAAATCTAACCTATCTAAAAATTTCTCCATACCCATCATTTAAGCATAATACCTCTTTAGGTAAAGTCCATTTCTGGGTTTACCCAAAGAGTCCCCATCAAAGTCAACTAGCTCATAAGCCCCTTTTGCTAGCTTTCGCTTTACAATGTAGGGCCCATGCCACATGGGAACGAATTTTCCGGCACCTAGCTTATCGTTAGCTTGATCATATAATAGTACTAGGTCTCCTTCCGAAAAACTTCGAGGGGTTACATTTCTATCATACTGAGCTTTCATTCGTTTCGTGTGAGTCTCGATTGCCAATGTAGCGTCACGTCGAGTCTCATCTAATTTAGCTAAGTACAATAAACGTTTCTCCTCTTCGGAAGTAGCTGGAAGTAATTCGACAGCCATTTGAAGTGATGGGATTTCGCATTCAATGGGTAACACAGCTTCTAAGCCATAAACTAGCTGGAAAGGAGTGAACCCTGTTGAATTTTTCACTGAGGTTCGGTATGCCCATAGCGCTGAAAATAACATGTTGTGCCAATTCGTCCGATGAACACCAATGGTTCGTCGGATCATGATAACTAGAACTTTGTTGATAGACTCAACCAAACCGTTGGCTTGCGGATAATAAGGAGTAGAGCTATCGTGGCGCAAACCAAGCTGGCTTGTAAGCTCAGTCATCATGACGTTTCGAAAATGGCTCCCATGGTCAGTAATGATTGCTTGTGGGACACCAAACCTAGTTATGATATGATTGAATACGAAAACCGCAGCTGTTTTGCCGCTTGCGTCGAATGTAGGCATCGCCTCGACCCACTTAGTAAAATAATCAACCGCAAGGATGATATACGCATGCCCCCCGGCCGAGTGAGGGTTACAAGTAATAAAGTCGATACCCCATTTGGCGAATGGACCAACGGCAATTATAGGGTGGAGAGGAGCAGGTGGAGCGCGCATCTTGCGATCAAACACTTGACAGTTGTGGCACTTCCTGACTGCAATGATACAATCTTTAAACATAGACGGCCAGAAATAGCCAGCGCGCAACACCTTCTGAGTTGTGGCATACCCAGACATATGACCGCCACATGCTCCAGAGTGACAATCATTCAAAACCCTCTCAGCCTCTTCGTGAGTTAAACAACGTCGAAAAACAATGTTTTCCTCGATTCCGGGCTTCACTGAAATATCAATGGGAATAGTACGAGAAATATTCCCTAAATTCAACTCTGAATCAGAATGTTTCGTTGGATCCTGAGCGTCTTTGACATATTCAGCGGTAAAGATAGATGAAAAATCATTTTCAAATGCATCATCCTTAGGTAAAAACGAAGATCTGTGATGGAGATCCTCCCATGGTAGATCATCTACACTTAGGATTTCGCGAAGTTGTTCGTCAGATGACACGACTTCGGGAAACGTTATCCGTTCTAAGGGTGAGGTGAAAAGTGACTCTTCACTGACCACATTCATTTGGTCGACTTCGGTTGAATGAAAGTCAGTAAAAGACATGAGAGCTTCATAAGCAATTTCATATGGACTCAAAGGCATAACATTACCGAGTGAGTCTATCTCAGAGTCAGATGGGACGAACCAAGGATCATCATAAATAATGTTTTCTGATGTAATCATATGAATGGTTGCAAACGAAGGATCTGCGCTGAGTGGAGGGAGAGGAAAAGTTCCCAGTAAACCGGAATCCTTAACTAAACCTACACCAACGTCCCTATAAGGGATTGTCGTTTTACCAACATGTTGGATACTCTCTGAAGAGGCTGGGTCAGATGAAAAGTATGTCAGCTGATCAATAGTCACGATCTTACCGTTATGTGGAAACTTAATTACTCTGAAGACCGATGAAACGACCGCTGTCATAGCATATGACCAACTTCGACCCAAAAGAAGGTTGTAGTCTAGAGGGGCATCAACCACTTCCACATCCAGACTAACGGTTTTACCTTCAACCCCTATAGGCAATTCTTGTATAATACCAAACGGACGGAACCCACGGCCATCAAAGGCCTTAAGGATGGTGGGGGATTGGTTCAACGAAGGAGAACCAAGCGATCTCCAACATTGAATCGACATAATACACGTAGAAGCTCCCTCATCAATCACAGTCCGATGAATAGGCCTGTTTTTTACTATCACTGGAATTTGGAAAGCCATTTGATGGGGGAGACGTGGCGTACTATTTTCTAGATCAAAGATCATTAGGTTCAGGTCCTGAACATCGACAGCTCCGATAGCCGACAAAAGCAATTTCCGTTGTGCTGGGCATGATTGCAGCACTTCGAGTGCCGACATTGCTGAAGGTGAAACAGCTAAGTCCTCAACAATGTTGTAATTCTGGGCTGCTCTCGCATGTGGATTGAAAGCAGACCTTCGAAGTACACCCTTGGCGGGCGGCTTAATCACTAAGTCTGGGTTAGGTTTTTCGATCTGTAGTGGATCGGAACCAGGAGCTGAGGTTGATGGGTTAGAGTGAGAAGATTCTGCTTCCTTGCCATCAACAGGAGCCTTACTACCATAATCTTGCGATCGAGTCGCAATCCTCACATGAGACATCATCAAAATGGGTTCTTCACTGGCATTCAAAGAAGAACCTATCATCTTATTCTCCTGCTCTGGAAATGGATTCTTTAACACAGCAGGAGTGGGAGAACCTTTGACTATTTTTACAACCTCGGCCCGATGAGGGCAATCTCTCGTAAAATGATCCTCTTCACAAATAAGACAAGGATATCGAGGTTTGCGTTTTTCGTCATTGGTTTCCGACTTTTCAGTTTTCTCCTTTGGAGCCTTGTCTGCTTTAGCCTTCTTCTTTCCTTTCTTCTTTCCACCGTTTTTTGGTTTGGCCGTAGATGACTCTACAGCGTGAATGTCGGCGGTGAGTTCAGGAGAAGACTCTCCTGTCGGAGAATCAGGCAAAGTGATAATTGGAGTAGTTGAAGCCTTGGAAGACTTCTTCTTGCTCTTCGTAGTCACGATACCAATCATACCATCAGCGGCATGAGATCCCGAAGGAGCAGCAGCGATTTGATTCGACTTTGGAAGATCCGGAATCTTCTCGTGTAACGTACCCGACTGAGTGTAAACTAAGTCAAGGTATTGTGCCTGAGCAATGACTTGCTCCTCAGTAACTACTCCGGCCTTAGCTACATCTTCAGTAATCTTCGGTAATAATGATTTGACAAACCATTCAGCTAAGATTTGGTCCGGGATAAAAACTTTCACTAATCTCCTTCGACGTCTCCACTCATGAATGTGATCAGAAATATACGTGGACGTCGATTGTTTTAGTGAAGTTAATAACTCCGTGCCGTTATCGTATCTGACCGGCAACTGAAAGTGAGTTAAGAACGAGGTAGCTAACTGGCTAAAGTTGTAAAAAGAGGCCCGTGGTAACTCAATGTACCACTTGGCCGCGAGACCAATGAGTGTACGCTGGAAAAGACGTAAGCGGATGGAATCATCTGAGATAGAATTCGAAGCACACCAGAGGTGGTAAGTCATCACATGATTGGACGGATCCTCTCCAGACTTACCTTCGAACTTGGGTATATCGCTGGGCAACTTATTTGGCATTGGCGGCCAGAACTGAAGATATTGAATTGGATCGTTCGTTAGGCGCGTCAAGTCGGGTAAATCCAAAGTTGCAATAAACGGTAACTGCCGGTTAGGATCTCTAAAACTCTGGGTCACAATACCAGCCCCAGGAGGAGGATATCCAGGATAACTAGGAACAGGAGTCGCATTAGGGATATTATATCCTCCTGGAAAACCAGGATTAACCGGACCGTACTGGGGTTGTTGAGGTTGTTGATAAGTGTACCCAGGATACGGTTGATACTGGTAAACCGGTTGTTGGACAGCTTGCCCAGGTTGGTACTGTCCCTGGTATGGAGGTTGAACAAATTGAGGTTGAGTAGTCACAACCGTACTTATACCAGGCTGACCTACAGGCATCTGGACCGTGGTTTGAATCGTAGATCCAGACAACGGTAAAGATGTCTGAGGTGTGGTAACAGGGACAGTAGAAACTGGAGCCGTCGATACTCCAGAAGTAAGTATGGTAGATGTAGCGATAGTTGCAACAGCCGTTTGAGATGGAGTACTAGGTGCAATTGACGGCTGAGTAACTACCGAAGCTACAGAAGTTTGAACATTGGGCTGGACAGGTTGCGGTTGCTGGGTTGGACCAGAAACTACGGGTTGTCCAGCTTGAGGAAGCATCTGTACACTTGGCTGCAACACCTGTTGACCCTGTGATGGATCCCATACTAACATTCCAGGGTACTGACCCGTGACAGGTTGAGGATACTGAGATCCATAACCAGATTGAGGGTAGGATTGATAATTGTAAGGTGCAGTTCCCATACTTGGAACATATGACTGACCTTGAGGCGGTTGATAACCTTGACTTGAGTATTGACCTTGAGGTTGATAACCTTGAGGTAAATACTGATACTGGGGTTGACCTTGACCTTGAGGTTGGTACCCTTGAGGTTGATAACCTTGGGGTTGATACCCTTGAGGTTGCCATCCTTGGGGTTGCCATCCTTGAGGTTGATATTGATACTGAGGTTGACCTTGGGGTACATATTGAGGCTGAGGTTGACCTTGAGGCAAGTATTGCACCATAGGTACATACTGACTTTGAGGCTGCCCCCCAGACACGATTTGTGTACCTTGAGGTTGCCCCCCAGGCGTTAACTGAGGTTGCCCCCCAGGCGGTAATTGGCCACCTTGAGGTTGGGAAACGGGAACTGAACCTGACATCATGTAAATGTCTCCTACACCCAATGGTATATTACCACTGTTTCCAGCAAATAACCCATGATCAACGGGTTGAGGAGATGCCCCCGCAAAGGTACCAGAAAGTGACTGATACCCAGTGGGAACAGAAGGACCGCCGTGTAAAAACGATTCAGGACTTTGTGTAAACACGGACGACTGACCAGACATATTTACAGGAGTATGAATACCTCCGGGTGGAAAAGGAGTACGAGGTGTAGAAAAACCGACTGAGTTGTCTAAAAAATTGGTTAACGCAAGGTACCAAGAAGTACTTCTAGGAGGACTGTAAAAGATGGATTCACGCTCCCTTAGATCAATAGTAAGTTGACCTTCAAGGTGAGAGACACCTATAACTTCTTCTGGAGCAAGTTCTTCTATAGCAATCAAACCAGAAGGTAGATTTTCGGTGATAATTCTTTCTATTCTCGGTGAATCAAGGACACTAGAAGTTGGAGTAACAGGTTCGGAAATTTCAGGTTCTTCGCCTGTTTCACTGGCAGATGAAAAACTACCAGCAAGCTCGGAAACTGTAACAGTTTCGGGATTGTAACCTGTTTCTAAACTTTGGTAATCTGGATGGACTACCAAGGAAGATTCTCCTTCTTCAGGTGAACCTACTCTACTGTCACTAGGAGGAGTTACAAGGACCTTTAAACCTTCTAAATTACCCGGGTCGTCTCGAGGAGGGGATCCCCTAAGTCTACGGGATCTTCTCAACAATTCGGCCATAGAAACAACTTCAGGAGACTGGCCCCGAAGTCTACGGGACTGTCTCGGTAATTCCGCCACAATTAAAGATTTTTAACTACAACACACGAAAACAAAGTAAAAATTCCAAATCAAACCACCTAAAGTCTTCTAAAGAAGCAAACAAATTTGAAGCACACGCCTAAATAATCTAGAGCGTCAAACCACACACAAACAGTAGTCTTCTGGACCAAAAGCGCTAGTTGGTGATTAGGCCCAACCTCGCAGGATTCAGTACAGAAATGGCGGGTGGAACAGTTACCCCGGCAACCTGCTTAATGAATAGACCGGCACAAGTTCCTCCACTTTAACCGTCTCGAAGTGAAGTGAACCCCCCGGAAAATCCAAGTGAGTATAACCGACGTCTGTTCCAGGTACAGTGGGACCTTCCCTCCACCGTCACCTCGGTAGAACCCTAAAGATTATGGTCACTAAAGTTACCAATCACAACAATTACACCTGGGGGAACAGTCTAAACTCCGACAGCACGCAAGGGCAGAGTAACAAGCTCAATCCCCTTACCGGCTCCTTGACAATAATCCAAGGTTTACCGATAAGTGACCCCTGGCTCCTCGACAATGGTTAATCCGAGGTTTACCGTTTGTAATACGTACTGTCTGGCGTCGTTCCCAACGAGGGGGGAATGATCCCCTCACTGGTTCGGACACGAGCTCGTGCTTCTCCTTTAAGAGGAGCTTTCCCAGAGTATAACTGAAACAATTGGATTTAATCTACTCAAGATAAACTATCTGTTTGGTTTTGTAGTCTTGGAGAGTTAAGTACTCACCTACTCCAAGACCCTAGCCTAAGCTATGTTGGTGTTTCAGAGCCCTAGAAAAATAAAAATTACTAGATTGATTTTAATTTAAGCGTTACTTTTAAGGTTGTTTCTTAAGTCAAAAGGTGATGGAAGTGAAACCAGTGGTGTGTTGACTCGACTCGAAACCACTACAAAATGCACCTAGGATGATTTACCCACTACTTTACTTTTTCGATGAATTGCTTAACTAAAAAGTTGAGAGAATGCAATCTTTATAAAAGCAACTTCTTAATTGAAGACAATCAAAGAAACAATTCGTTTGTCTTTTCCAAACATAAAAACATGACCACTCTTTACATGCACGAAAAAACTCTTTTTCTTTTTCAAAAACAAAAAGCTACTTGAAACAAGACTTTTAAAGAAGATGTTTTTGTATTTTTCTTTTAATAAAGCAAATAAATCTAATATAACCAAAAATCAATCTTAACAACTATTAAAATCTACGAAAATTCACTCATAAGCAAACTAAAAGGTAAATTTACTCTAAGCAATCTTAACGAGGCCAAAACCAACAATGATTATTCTAAGGTGTTTTACTTGATCACAATCAAATCAAGGACTAGCTTATTGCAGAACCAAAAACTAGTCAAAACAAAACTCTAATCTTTTTGTTCTTTTGTAAAATGGAAATCAACACTTTATAAACAAGTAATTCGAAATTTGACCCAAAACAACTTAAATGGCAAGCTGCTCACACAAGGAGACTTTACGACAGGCCCGACTTCTAAGAAGGCTGACTAACCAGAGAGATCTAAGGCTGGACAACTTTCTACCGTCAAAGTCACTACAGGACCTATTGAAAAATCAAACCCTAGGCCTAAACTTCGTTGAAATCCACTAAAACACTCAAAGCTCACAAAACAAGTTCAGGTGAAAATTTTTGACAGGGTACTAAAGGATCTGGGCAGAAAACACTAAGAAAATTCAAAATCTAAAAGCAATTAAAGCAAAAAATGGAATTTTCCTAAATTTTACAGGAAGATGCAGGCAACCCGTTATAACAGGTGCGGGCCCGCTCTGTGCAAACGGCAACAGCGCGCCCAAAGACGCACTGTGCAGTACTCAGAGAGTGCGTCCTTCTGGAAAAGTTAAGAAAAACCAAATCTAACTAAATCTAAAGCTAAGCCACCCAAATACTAATTCTCACAGTCAAAAACCAGAAAATAAAAATGATTTTCACAGAGCAAAGTTCACACAAAGGAAAAGACTTTCTCATTAATGGATTCCCCAGCGGAGTCGCCAATTTGTCGTGGCGGAAAAAGTCGTTTGTGCGGACACAACTGACCTCCCTAGGAGTCTAAACTCTCTAGCGACAAACAAGACAAAATGGAGTGATCTTTCTCTAAATATACCTTTTAAAACATGAAAACTACAAGTGTTTAGGCTTACCTTATTCCAAAACGCTGTTGTTGTAGTCCGTCCTTGCCGATCCGGATGAGCTCCTCCTTCAAGTCAATTCCTGCAACCACAAACAATCAAACAATTACCAAGCACTTGCATTTCATATAATAAAACATATATTCAACATGCAGACCAAGGAACACATGAAATAACTCATTAACACAAGCTATTGAGAAAAATAAACCAGTTTGTATTAATAACGAAACAAAGAAACTCTTACAACCTGGCCTTGGTGTTGTGCAAGTTCCTCCCAGGGTCCATCAAGGGTTTTCCTCTACTTTGACAAAGCTCACCCACTTCCAAGTAGAATCAAGCAAAGACAATCTCTCCTCACAAGGTTCTAAATGGGAGTCCTAATTCCTGCAGCATTTACCCAAAGAAAATGTATAGCTCCAACCTCTCCTCCCTCTGGCTCAATGTCTTTATTTATAGTGCTGTAAAGAGGTTATTCAGGTCCACCATCAATGGGATAATCCCCCTCTTTGGGTGGGATAGCTCCCTTATTGATGGGATAAGTTCCTCCTTAATAGGGATACATGAACCAACTGGAGGCGCATCCATTTCATCAAACCGACCTCTAGAAAGTTCTAGAAGTAACCACAAGTAACTTTTTTAAGATGAAACTCGCGCATTTTGCCTTTTACAGAAGGACGCACCTGTCCCTTAACATACAGAGCGTCCAAGGACGCAACTTTTGTGAACATTGTGAGCGTCCCCGCAGGTAAGGCTAGAGAGAACCTGCGACCCCAGAGATAAACACATTTTTGACAAGACTTTCTCTCTTCTTTGAGTTTGAGATGGATAGCAGAGGCATAAGACTTGCCTAAGAGGGTAGCATGACTGTTGATTTGAGCCATACTAACTGTAAGTGGTCATGGTGACATTTTTTAGTGTAACACCGAGGAAACCATCCCTGACCTCGATCTATGAGAGATATGGGATCAGCATGGTGCTATTCTCATATAGCCCAGTACCATCTCTTTAATTTTTTGTCACCACAATTTTTGAATCAATCAACAAGGGTTCCAGGACTTTAATCCAAGTTGACGTGTCGATTGTTTACAACATGCAGCCGGTTTTCCCCCCTCTAGCTTATCTCATCCACAAATTTTTAGAAACAAATCCAACATAGGTTCATGACATTTAAAGGCATGCAAGCTCTTTCCTCAGATAATGGATCTATAAGGTAGTACTCTCCTTCAATCATCCATATATTTTAAATAATTTATTTTATGTGTTACATCATATTTTCTCAGTCAATCGTGACTTCCACATTGGTTGTACAATCATAATCTAATATTACATAAACATGGGTAGATGGGAGTGATGTTACAATCTATTTGAAGGGATTTTGGCTTCCTTTGGAGAAAATCAAAAATATTGGTTACTTATCTCTAAGAAATATAAAACTCTGAGGTGGGTGGTTTCAATTTTAAGTGAGCAAGGAGAAGCTCCTTAGCTGAGTTGAGTGAAGTTGAGTATTTGGACATAGGTTGTCTTTCTATATTCTTCTAGGAGATGTTTGACTAGAGGAAGTATACTCAAGGTTCCATTATAGGCTAGAGATTATGATTCTTCATGATAATTTGGGGGAAGTATCAACCCTATCAAAGGCAATTTTCATACCTCAAAATGGGCCTAGAGGAAGCTTTATTAAGGCTTGCAGAAATATAGGGATTCACCCTTAATAATTTGAGGTGGATGTATTTGGCTCAACCCTGGTCACATGGCCATCGAGGGACCAAGACCAAGACGTACAAAAGAAAGAGGTCATCAGGAGCCTAGTGATATGGATCCATATTGTAACCTCGATGTTTATAGTTCTTGACGAGTTCTTTAGTTGACAAAGATGTTTATGTCCCATGCCATCCCACATAAACTAATAGATATTTTTTAAGTAGCTTGTAGTTTTGAGTCATCAAAGTTGTTCCTTGTCTTTAGCCCTTGGTCATATGGCCAATGGGAGCTATGATCAGGAGCCTATCCCAAATAGGTATGTAAGCCATCATCTATCAAGTGTCAACCTTTCAATTTTTGGTGGTGTTGAGGGTGTTGGACCTGTCAACATTTAGGGGATCTCCCCGATATGAAGTCTGAATCAGACCTCACATCATTTGGTGTAGGAGTCCCATCTAGTATAAAGGCCCTATTTCCAAATCCTTAAATATTTTCCTTGGCTCTAGCTCTCAGCACAAGAGAGTGATGCAAGGGTGTCTTTGAAAAGCGAGGGAGGTATGCTTGGTGAGTGTGCAGTGCAATTGTGTCTAGGTTATTCTACTACAAAGGGGGCAGAAAAGTGAACCTCTAAGTGAGAGGTAATAGTACCACCCAAGAAGAGACACACATTAACCAGAAGGATCCATCTAACATCCACCAGAATAGTCCATAGCAGATGCGATGGTCATTACAACCAACAAACAGGGAAAAATTTGTCTAATATCCTATGGAACAATCCACAAGGATGGGACAACAACGAAAACTATTACAACACATTCTCAATAAGGTAAGAACTAAAATAACTGAAATAGTTCAATTATCTTAGTGCATGTGAAAGAAAACATGAAATACAAACGTCCACAAAATAGGCTTACAAACATTTATAGTCCATGCATGAAGAACGTGCTAGACTTCAAAGTCTTCTGTTATTAAGAAAAAGTTCCAAGACACATGCTTACAATGTACATCACTAGCCCCAATAGTGGGACATTGGAGCCACTCCTTTCTCCTCAAAGAACTCGCTAATCTCTCTAATGCCTTGCGGGAGGATCCGAGGTGAAAAGTATTTTTCTCATGCAATGAGAGGGTATATATAACCAAGAGTCGATGCTTCCCCTTTGTGACTCTTTGATTACCCTCATGATTGTTCAACTTCCTTTGACTTTTCAACTTACATGACTCTCCATATTCATGTGTGTCCTTTGGACTTCCACTTTACAATACATTTGAATACAATATAAATGGTCCACACTAGTGATGTGGCATATGACTACTCATGACATGACATGACATGAAACTGCTGACATGGACTACTTGGTGATGTGGTAATCTCAAGTCATTGTTACTGTTGAGGGTTGGATGTCTTCTTGAATGTGCTTTCTCTTCACCTCCGCATGGCTTGGTGATGCAGAGTCTTGGATGATCTCTAGTCTTGGATGGTAGTTGCAAAATTGTGTCCCTTTCCTTCCTCTTGATTGATCCACTTGTGAGTTCAGTTGCAAGAGATTCTTTAGGCATGCTTCCCTCCTTCTTCTCCTTATTCATAATCTCGCCATGACTTGATAGTGTACATGTTCTAGAAATTAACTCATGATGGGACGACATCAATCTAAAAACCCTCTATCTAAGATGATTTCTTTATTATCCATGAACTAAGCTTGGGACAATTCATAGACTAGGGAAAGGGTCCAATGACTATGCATTGCGTAGTTCCAACAAATAGGAGGAGAAATTGGGCTCCGAGACTACGTAATGTGCAGCTTAGGGAGGCTTGAAAGACAGGATTATGCAGTTTCTAGAGGCAGTGGGGTCCGTCTAAGGGAAAGGACACTGGTGTTTTGGAGGCCAAGGAAGGATGGGATTCTACACATTGCATAGTTACAACAGAAAAGGAAAAAAATTTAGGGTTGAAGACGCGAAGTGCATAGTTCAAGGCAGACTGGGAGACACAATTGCGCAATTATGGAGGTCAAGATCGAGAGTTGGACTCAGGAATTTCATAGAGAAGTAGCCCTAGAGGACGGGGACTACACAATGCTTAGTTCCAAGAATCAGGGTCACATCCTAGAGGGCTAATACTGCGCAATGCGTAGGTCAGTCGGGCCTAGTGAAGCTAAGTTTCCTAGTTGGAAAGATTTTGTGAAAATGGCTAAGTGCGGGACTGATGATGAGTTGTGATGAACCTTTACTGTGATCACACAATTAGCATACTTTGATGACACGACACCGTAGATCATCGGAACAAATAAAAAAAGAATTTCCCTTTGTGTGACTGCCTCATGACAAGATACAACAAGTGTGACACTTAAGATAGGCTTTAGGGCGACCGTGATGACAATTGTCTGACAGTTTTCAAGACTTTGTGTATGAATGTGACAAATGTTTACATGGTTGGGAGAATCCATATACATAAAGACTGACCTTTGAAACGATCAAAAAAGACTTGCAAACATTGTATGACAGTCAAACATGCCAAAAGATGATAGTTAAGACAACATGCAAAATGGACTAAAGAACTACGAGAAAGCTCATGAAATGAGCTCTAATGTTTGCAAAAATAATAAAAATACCAAGGAAGGCTCTGAAATTTGAGTGTAAGCCAAAATTTTGGAAGGTGTTGCATTAGCTACAACACTTGGTGACACATTGGTTGAACTATAGCTTCTCTATCTTGGTTAATTTCTTCTATGCAGCGCCTTGGTTCCTCATGGAGTATTGACAGGGACTGCAGACTTCGTAGTTCCAAGAAGCAGGGTCACATGCTAGAGGGTTAATATTGTGCAATGTGCAGTTCAGTCGGGGCCCATTGAAGCTAAGTTTCCCAAACGAGAATATTTTCCGAAAATGGCTAAGTGTGGGATTGATGATGAGCTATGATGAACCTTGAATGTGATCACACACTTAACATACTTTGATGAAATGACAACATAGATCATTGGAACACGTAAACAAAGAATTACCCTCTGTGTGACTACCTCATGATAAGATACAACAAGTGCGACGATTAAGATAGGCTTTAGGATGACCGTGATGAAGCTTGTGTGACAGTGCTCAAGACTTTGTGTATGAATGTGACAGATGTTTACATGGTTGGGATAAGTCATATACACAAAGACCGACCTTTGAAACCATCATAAAAGGCTCGCAAACATTGTATGACAGTAAAACACACCAAAAGACGACAATTAACCCAACATGCAAAAGGGACCAAAGAATTACGAGGAATATCATGAAATGAGCTCTAATGTTTGCAACAATAAAGAAAATACCAAGGAAGGCTCTGAAATTTGAGTGTAAGCCAAAATTTCGGAGGGTGTTGTAGTAGCTACAACACTTGGTGACACACTGGTTGAACTCCACCTTCTTTGTCTTGGTTAATTTCTTTTGTGCAGCGCCTTGGTTCCTCATGGAGTATTGATTCATCGTGTAGATCACTTTGGTCTTCCCACTTATCCCATGAACAGACATGGTCCCCTCTATACCTTCTTAGTTGAACACAACATAATATTCAGCATAATCACAATGTTTCAAGTTAGGGATGGTAGTGTAGCTCGCGAGCTTAATATTTTTAGAGTATAGTTGTTCATCTCTGGTGTTTCTCCGCTACCAGAAGACCTAGACAGTACCTAGGTGGATTCATGCAGGAGCACAAACATTGCTCCACTGCCAACGAGCCTGGATAGTACCCTGGTGTAGTTTCTTGCTTCACCCTTTGCGTATGAATCATTTCTCTTCTTTCACCTTTATTTATTCTAATGAGAACTGTGCATCGACACTTATTTATTTTGGGGCAGAAGAAGGATCTCGACTTATTGAGAGCATAAGAGGTTGTTCCTTCAAAGAAGCATATAGAGACCTCTGAGTTAGGTTTTCTCATTTTGATTTTTCCCCTTCTCCATTTCTACTAGTTTGATAATCTTGAGAACACCAAAGAAGAAAATCAAGTGTAGGCATGATATTTTTGGACTAGACATGGATTCATGGTTGGACCAAAAATATCCCTGCGGACAGATCATATTTTTTGTCAGAACTTCATTGACCAAAAGATGTAACCAACATAAGGAAGAAAGACAGAAGGCTAGCCAAATGTTGAAGTGTCACAAGCCTCTTTATATTTTAGCCACACACATACTTAGAAGCCACAACATATTCATGCACAACACTTATTCATATAACATAAACCAGAACAAAATTCAAAGAAAAAACAAACAACAAAAGAAAAGACTATGTACATATTATAGGCCACAGCCCCAGATTTTCACTCAAAATATTGTTTCAAGTCTTAACCATTGATATGGAGAGAGTCAATCTTCCCGTCAAGTGAATGAAGATGATAAGTGTGTTAGACAAGCTTTTTGTGCACCTTGAATGGTCCAATCAATAGAGACTAAAAATTAGTGTGTTTTCCTTTGTCCTCATGGGCTTTATCCCACTTTAGGACTAAGTCACCCACACTAAAGTTGTTTTTCCTTGCATACTTCTTGTCGAACCACCTCTTGATACGACTATGGTGGAGTGAAAATTTTTCTTTAGCTTTCAACCTTTCTTCTTGTAGCTTGTGAAGTGTGTCCATCCTATGCTGAACTAGCAGACACGGCTTGCCTTGGGACTCTTGTGATAGTTGGAGAGTGGGAAAGTAAATATTCAATGGGAGGATGACTTCTTTTCCATATACAAAGGAGTGGGGAGGCGTTTAGGAAAGGTTTTGGCGTGAATCGATCATCCCATAAGGAATTCACCAAAGCATAGTGTCAGTTTCATTGTTTAGAGAATATGTTCATTTTGATAATGCAGATAAGGTTCTTATTCGTGGATTTAGCAAGACCATTCCCCTATAGATAGTAATTGGTTGAATGCTTCAATATAATACCATTTTCCAATGCAAAATCATAATGTCTTACCGATGAAAAATATGTTTCATTGTAAAAAACAAGTAACGTAGGAACGTCGAACTTGGCAATGATGTTTTGTTGCAGAAAGCTAATGAATTCCTGATCGTTCACATGTTTGAGCGGAACTTCTTCATTCCACCGCGTGAAATAATTCGTAGAAGTTAAGATGTAGCGATGCTTCTTTGATCAGTGCAGGAAAATTTCCCTAATAATGTCCAAGCCCCACTATTGAAAAGGTTCTTCCACTGCAATGGGTCGAATGACTTCCTGTTTCTTCCGGCACACCTTTGACAAACAGGACACTTGCGGGCGTAAGCATGAGCATCTCTGAATAATGTGGGCCAGTAAAACTCAACCTGCATAACCTTATGCACAGTAGTATTTCCTACAAAGTGTCCCCCGGCTAGTCCGTCGTGGAGATCACACAATACCTTTTCTAAATCGTGTGCCTCCAAACACCTGAGTATTACTCCGTTGTGGTTATTTTTTAAAAACACCCCATGTACCAACTTATAAGATAATGCTTTAAGTCAAAGTGCCCTCTTTTTTCATTTGCAAAAATTGGAGGGAACTGTGTCATGGTCAAGGTATTGGCACACATCCATTTACCAAGAGTTTATGCTTGTAGTGGAGGAGGCTCGATCAACGTTATACATCTCAATCTCTTGCTCCCATCCCGTGAACTCTTCTTCTTCCCCTTTTGCATTTACTGCTTCTGCTACTAGTTTCCAAAGACCATGACCCTTTATTGTGTAAACTGGCTTGATTTCTAGATCATACTCTTGTAAACCGGTCATCCAGTTCGCTCTCCTTTCACCCATCTCTTGTTGAACAAGCAGTGATTTGACTACTGGGTGCAGGACAAAGATAACACAATGGTTCTTCAATAGATAGGGCCTGAGGTGCTTTACTGCCTTGTACACTGCATAATCTTATTTTTCCATGGAGAGGTAATTAATCTCTGGTCCTGGCACGCATGCGCTCATGAAGGAGATAGGTTGTTCATTATTCAACTCATCCTTCTTAGTGAGTACAACAACAAGAGAAGTATAATAAATAAATAACTAAATCTATAATAATAAATAATTCCTATCCCTTTTAGAATAATTTGAATCCTATCCTTAACCACTCTTAACCTTATAACCTAATTATTGATTAAAATTATATAACTACTATTTTTATTTTATTATTATATAATCTCCCACCCTCTTTTTATAAAAGAATTTCTTCTTTCTGAAAAACTCATTACTATTATTTATCATAACAAGTAATTTATAACTATATTTAGAATAACTAAAATATTAAATCATTCCATTCTAACTTTTTAGAATTTCTATTTACCTATTTAACTAATCTCTAATAGCTAGTTTTCAACGATTAGTTTTTCAATCACTGGTCCTGGGCTATGATGCATCCCTGCTATTTATTCTTTAAGATTGTATTATTTTCTCACCTTTTCTTGAGGATGAACCACATTAGTTGGTTCGAAACATCGACCAAATTCTAATGATGTGATTAATCCAAAAGACATTTATCTACAATATGGATCACAAAAGTCTCAGATCTAGCAAGACAAGTATCAGAAGAAAAAGTGTAGAGCAAGAAATATTTACCAAAGTATGGGATGTACAATACAGGTTCTTTTGTTATAGCCTGCTTGATATGGGAAAACATGTCATTTTCCATTTTATCCCATTTGTAGACTGTGTCCTTCTTCATCATCTCCTGTATTGGTTTGACAATTTGGGCATAGTCGGAGATTAACTTGTGTAGGAAGTTGATCTTCCCCAAGAAAGACTGGATGGATTCCTTATTCACCAGTAAGGGAATCTGTGTGATTGTCCTAACCCTGTCTGGGTCTACCTTAATCCCACTTTTAGCAATGATGTGTCCCAAGAGATTACCATCGAACACTGCAAAGATACTTTTTTTGGCGTTCAAGGATATCTCGTATTTTCGCTCAAAAAATATTCTTCAAGTGGTGTAGGTGGTCTGACCTCTATTTGGAGAATATTGTTACAACATCAAGATAGATCATTATGCTCTGCCCAATGAGTATGTGGAAGGAAATGTCCATAGCACATTGGAATGTTTCACCAGCATTAATTAGCCCAAATGGCATTAGTCAGAATGCAAACATGCCCCACTTTGTTTTGAATGTTGTCTTGAGTCTATCAGGGTCTACAACCAGAACCTGGTTATATCCCAAATATCCATCTAGTAGAGAGAACATTTTGGACCCCGATACTCTTTGCAGTATTTTCTCCATCGATGGTACGAGGTAGTTTTCTTTCTCCGAGGCACAGTTAAGATTCCTAAAATCTACACACAGGCGGATCTCCCTAGATTTCTTCCTTATAGGGACCAAATTTGACACCCACGATGAGTGTTGTTATAACATGCATTTTTTTTTACCTTTAATATTCATGTTTCATTCAAGAATCACTTGAAAATATCTTTAAAAAAAAAGAGATAAGGCAAGAGGGAAATGTAATAAATTACATAGTGGAATCGCTAAAAGAAAGAATTGTAAAAGAATTAGCCCTGGTGTAGCCAAGGTTGCTATACAAACAAATCAAATAGCTATAAATGGTTATATAGAGCTAGACCCGATATATGTGTGTGTGTGTGTGTGTGTGATAGCTACATATTGAAACAAGAAAGAAACAAAGTAATATATCAGATTCGCAAAAGAAACAAGTGTTAAAGTGTTTAAGATCTGGACTTGAAATATATATATATATATATATATATATATATATATATATATATATATATATATATATATATATATATATGCGTTTTATAAAGTTCAGCGGGTCCGCAATGTTGTGGATGATTAGTTCTGCTAATAGCACCGATTGCGATTTGCAATTACGGGTCGGACCCGAAACATATATACATTGTGTTTAAAAGTCCCGGCAGGTCCGCAGAGCAATGGGTGTTGGTTCCACCGATTATAATTTGTGATAGGCGGATCCAATATTTTATATGTTACATTTTAATATTTCTGGTGGGTCCGCTGTATAGCATAGTGCATTATGTACAGGAATTTGGTTCCGTCGATTGCGATATGTAATGGGCTGGACCTGAATCATATATATGTTATATTGTAAAGTCCCGAAAAGTTCGTGATATCGCATAACGTTATATATATATATATATATATATATATATATATATATATATATATATATATATATATATATATATATATATGGGTTCTGCCGATTGCGATATGTGATGGCCAGACCCAATATGGTTTATATGCTATGTTTTATAACTCCGGCGCGTTCGTCTTGTCGCAGTTTATTAAGGTTTGGGTTGATACACCATTTGAAAGCGTCGATTGCGATTTGTGATAGGAATTCAATGGAGCATTGAGTAGGTGGACCTGATGGAATTATGAAATAGATTTAATTCTTTTGAGTTCCCGATAAACCAAAGGTTTGTGTTAATTTCGTATAAAGGGAAAATCAATGTTAAAGCCAAATTCAAAGAAAAGGAAATTGATCGAGTTTCTTGGTGTTTTTGCCAATTGAAATGTGCCCTATACATGCGTAATCTCAGGTTTACACAAGTCAAACACAATTCATTATGGCAAAAGTGGATTAATCATTATTGAAGCATTTACAAAGGAACTCAGCAACCGATCAATAGAGCAAGCCAACGGTTATCGTTATCTTCTAAATTCAGTTATTTTCCTGTTATTTTATGCTCTTTGAGGTGTCTTTTACCCTCTATGTAATATTTTGTAATAGTTTTTACTTCAGATAGTTAGGGAAACAATTTAGTAGTTTGACAGTTTTAGAGATCAGCAACTGTTTCACAATGTATAAGAAGGGGAAATTTACAGATAAGAGGTTCGGAATTTTGGAGAACCCAGAGACAAGGCCATTGTATTCATGATATAATTGTTGATTAATGAAGAATCAAAAGTTTCCATGCATTTGTTGGGTATGATTTTGTGACTTCTCTGTTATGTGCCATCTTATGTTTTCTTCCTTCAAGTATGGTAATGAAGCTACATGTCTTTATTTGCTTAGGTAGATAAAGTTAAAGTTCCTTAAAAGAATGCTCTTGTACTTGAAATTTTCACCTTTCTTTATAAGTTATAGATAGTAGTTTCTGTGCAAGACAACATATTATCTTTAACTTCTCCAAGAGTCATAGATAGTAGGTTTTGTTTAAACAACATATTGTCAATGACTCAGTTCTCACCTTCATAATTATTCTGAGTTACAAATAGTAGTTTTTGTGTAAGGCAGCATGCTATTTTTAACTTCTTCAAGATTTCTTCATTTATCATTCATATTCAGCTAATCAAATGGCATTCTGATATTTCCTTATCACCTAAGTATTGAGAGTAAAAAACCAAGTCTCTAGGTCCTTCATTCGAGAACACAACATATATCTATGTGACAAATAAGTGACAGCAAATAATATTTATTAATGTCTTAAGCACAATTTCTCTACAGCTAGGAAATTGGTTTCTTAAGGTACAACATTAATTGGCGTCATTGACGCAGAGAGAAGACAAGAACACTTTTCCCTTTTTTTCAATATTTTCCTCTAGTTGTTCAGTGAGGAGGAAATATTTGGCTATTTTGAATCAAAGTAGTAACTCTGGCTTCAAGAAGGCCCCATACAAGATCAAACACTTCACAACAGAAGGTTCAAGCTCTTTCAGATCCTGAAAGGCTAGTTTCTAAGAGGATTGGAAGGTCTAAGATTCCAATTACACCAATTCCTACATTGTCTACATCATGCAGCAATTCACCTGAACATTCATTTGATAAAGAGTCATATTTTTCATCATCTTCATTTCAGGAACCTAACTGTCAAGAGCAATCTTTAGAATCTGTTACTTTTCATTTATTTGCTATAATCATTCAACCTCAACCAATAGCCACATTACCACCTCTGCACATTCCATCTACCTCTCAGTCAGGTTCCACATCTGTGGGTAATCAAAGTTCAATAAACATGGCAGCACCTACATTCTTGATGAATAGGTATGCACCTCTTCAACTGCCACAACTATTAAATCAAATGCCACAGGATTACCTCAAAATTCTTCCTCGTTTTACAGGGGAAGATGAACAAACTGCAGAGAATCATGTGTCAGTATTTTGCAATTTTGCAAAAAACAAAAATGTTGAACATGTAGATGTTGTTCTAAGACTTTTTGTTCAGTCCTTGGATGGAGAAGCAAGGAAATGGTTTAAAGGGCTTCCCAATAATTCTATTCCTTCTTGGGAAGAGATGGAATGTTTATTCATTCAGAAATGGGGAGAAAAAAGAGATCATGGGTATTCATTAACAGAGTTTAATGCCATAAAGAAAAAGTCTAATGAAATTGTGGTTGAATTTGTCAGAAGGTTTAACAAATTGTACAATAGTCTTCCAGTGGAGATTAAGCTTCCTCCTACTGGAGCAAAAATAACTTTTGTAGGGGATTTTGAATCAAATTTTGGATTCACATTAAGGGAAAGAAGATCTCCAACCCTTGATCAAATCCAAATAGATGTATTAGAGATAGAAGCAAATATGGTGGCTGTAGGAAAAGCACCAGAGACACAGCCTATCCAAGACAAGGGAAAGGCAAATATGGAATCCTCTCAAAGTCAAGCATTGGAGGATATGTGTAATGTAATTAAAACTTTGTCAGATAAGGTAAATAAATTAGAGTTAGAAAATAAGAATTTTCAGAGACAAACACAGTATAATAAGAACTTTAATCCCCAATATAGAAGACAACCTTTACAAATCTTGCAAAGGGAAAGAAGAGATCAAAATCAGATTCAAGCACCATTATATATAGAAGCAAATCCTGCTGAAGAACAGGAGCAACCTGAAGATCAAATTTCTACATTATATGCAGTAGATGAAGATGGACTTGGTATCAAAGGACAAGAGTATGTATATGATGAAATAGATGCCATTCATGATGAAAATGAAATTGATGAATATTGGAAACAATTCTCTGATTTTATGCACGCTGAACTACATAAGAAATATGACTTGAGATCGAGGAAAAGATCAATAAATCAAGAAAATGAAAGTGAGCAGCAAGTTTCAACTTCCTCACCAAAGGCGACTCCACAAGAATCTCAACCTGCAAAACAAGTGAATAAAGGAAAGTAGCAAAAGAATGCAAATGGCAAGACACAGATACTTCAAGGTGAGCCTTCTCAAGATCAAACTGAAAAAATTCCTTTCGAGAAACTTGTTTCAATTCCTCAAGTAATTCCATTCATGAAGAAAGGTGAAGATGAGAACGAAAGGACTGCTAAACAGGGTCACTTGTTTAGTCTTACTAAGGATTTGGAAAAGGTAAGAATACAAGTTCCCCTTACAGAATTGGTAAAAACACCTATTTATTAAAAGGAGATTGTTGAGTTTATTAATTTAAAAGAAAATGAGAGTATAAATGACATTGTAAATTTGCAGGAAGATAAACCAGTAGTGGTTTTTTGTCCACATGTAGAGGAAGTAGATTCTTCAATGCCTCCTTTTTATATTTCCTTATTGGTTCATGATTTCCCCCTACATAATTGTATGTTTGATTCGGGAGCTTCACATAATCTTATGCCTTTGTCAGTGATGAAGCAACTAAATCTACAAGTGACCAAACCTTATAGGGACTTTTATTCTTTTGATTCAAACAAAGTCAAGTGTTTAGGGGTTATTAAGGATCTGGAAATGTCACTAGCTTAAATTCCAGCTAGAAGCTTGGTCATGGATGTAGTAGTAGCAGATATCCCTGCTAGATTTGGAATGCTTCTATCTAGGTCCTGGGGGGCTAAATTGGGTGGTGTTTTGAAACTGGATTTTACATATGCTGTTATACTGATTTTTGGTGGGGAAGAGAGGAGATTGTACAGAGAAACTAGATTTGTAAAAAAAATTACAATAAATGGAGCAAGTAATTCACCTATATATAGCCAAGCGAAGGATGACTTTTCTTGTTTCACACTGCATGATAATGCAAAGCTGGTTGAAGATAATCCGAAGTAGGTTACTTCAGCCAATGTAATTACAGAGCTATAAACTGAAGGAGTGTGGAAATGCTTCTTTGATGGAGCTTATTCCAAGGAAGGAACAGGTGCTGGTTTTCTTCTAATTGCACCTGGAGGTAATATGTTCCCTTTTTCCTTTAAATTAGAGTTTGAGACAACAAACAATGTGGCAGAATATGAGTCCTTGATTATTTCTCTACAAACAACTAAACAGATGGGAGTTAAGTCAATTTCTTCTTTTGGAGATTCAGAGCTGATTGTTAAGCAAATAAAAGATCACTGCCAAACAAAGCACCCTAGGCTCAGGGCATACAGAAATGAGGTATGGGATTTAATTGAGAACTTTTTTAAAGCTTTTAACATTCAATTCATTTCGCAAGATGAGAATAGATTAGCAGATTCATTGGCTGTGGCTGCTAGTACTTTCAAGCCTCCTATTAATCCAAGACTAAGATACGAGATAGAGATGAGACATAGCCCCTCTGTTCCTGATAATGTTAAGAATCGGCAAGTTTTTGAGGATTATCAGCAGATTAAGGAGTTTTTGACTATGGTTGAAGCGTTCCAGGGCACATAAATTGATCAAGATGAAGAAGAAACAACAAAAATTGCAAAAGTTAGTGATTTAAAAGATTCAATAGAAAATCAGAAGATCTTTCAATTAAAAGATAATATTCTGCCAAAGGGACTTGTTCCTCTTGAAAGGATTTTTAATTCCAATGATGTGGCTATTGACTTAGGGAAAATTTCACAAGATGAACATATTCAAGATCACAACATTGGAACTCAGGAGAAACCCAGGTTAGTAAAATTATACGGTGGAGTTTCACCTAATTTTCAAGAGAGATATATTAAACTTTTCAATAATTATGTTAATGCCTTTGCATGGTCCTATGAAGATCTCAAAACCCATGATGTAAATATTATTCAGCACAAGATTCCTTTGAAGGAGGGAATTAAACCCTTCAAACAAAAGCTTAGACAAATAAATCCATTGCTTCTACCAGCAATTGAAAAGGAGGTCAAGAAGTTACTTGATGCCAAAATAATAGTTCCACTCAGGTATTCAGATTGGGTGGCTAATTTAGTACCTGTGAGAAAGAAAAATGGAGAAATAAGGTTATGTGTGGACTTCAGAAATCTCAATAGGGCTTCTTTGAAAGATAATTATCCATTGCCTAAAATGGATCATGTACTGCAAAAGGTAACGAGATCTTTTAGAATGTCAATACTAGATGGATTTTCTAGTTATAACCAAGTGGTTGTGGATAAGGAGGATCAGAAGAAAATGACGTTCACAACTCCCTGGGGAACCTTTATGTATGCCAGAATGCCTTTCGGATTGATGAATGCAGGTGCTACATTTCAAAGGGCTATGGACATTCCTTTTGTTGGAGATAAGTTTGTAGTAATATGTTTGGATGATATTACTGTTTTCTCAAAGTCTGATGAAGAACATTTGGACCATTTGAAAAAGACTTTTGATAAATGTAGAAGATTTGGACTTTCCTTAAATACCAAGAAATCCATTTTTGCTATGGAAGAAGGAAAACTATTGGGGCACATTGTTTCCAGAGATGGAGTGAAGATAGATCTGGCCAGAGTACAAGCTATGCAAAAAATACCATTGCCTAGGAGTAAAAAGAATATTCAAAAGTTTCTAGGAAAGATAAAATTCCTTAGAAGATTTGTATCCAACTATGCAGAAATTGTAAAAGAAATTACTAATATGCTAAAGAAGGAGAATGAAATGAATTGGACCAAAGAAGCTAGAAAATCATTTTCCAAGATTAAAGAGGCATTAAAAGTAGCTCCAATCTTAATCAGCCCTGATTACCAAAAGCCTTTCCAAGTTTTTTCATTCGCATCATCAAGTTCAATAGTTGTTGTCTTACTGCAGAAGAATGATGAAGAGAAGGAGCAACCAGTTGCATTCTTCAGTAAGATTCTTAGGGATTCTGTGCTGAAATATAATATTCTTGAGAAATAGGTGTATGCTTTGGTAAAAGCCCTGAAAGATTTTAGAACTTATGTGTTGCAGTCACAAATCATTTCTTATGTGCCAAATGCTGCAGCGAAAGATGTATTACTACAGGGAGATGTAGAAGGCAGAAGAGGAAAATGGATATCCAAGATCCAAGAATATGATTTGGACATAAAACCCACAAAGTTGGTGAAAGGACAAGGATTGGAAAAAATGTTGACAGAATCAAATGGGAATCAACTTGCTCACACCTGTGGATGAAAAAGCACCTGAAGAAAGTGAAGGAAAGCAAGATCCAGGTATGAATATCAGGTATAAATTTTTGTGTTCAGAATTGTATAAGCATATAATTCATTATTTGTGCTTTCTTTCCTATCCCCAATCCTTAGACAAAACAAAGTATAGGGCACTAAAGATCAAGGCATAGCCATGTGTGATTGTGGAAGACAGATTGTACTAGAAGGATCCTACTGTATTTTTATTGCTATATTTAATAGAGGATGAATTTACAGAAACAATCAAAGATTATCATGAGGGGTTATGTGGAGGACATTACAGTTGGAAGATGACTGCACATAAAATTCTTCAGGCAGGATTTTATTGGCCTACTTTATTTGGTGATACATATAAGTTTGTTAGAAGTTGTTAGAAGTGTCAGCTTTTTGCTAAGAAAAAGAGATTGGCTCCTTTACCTTTGATTCCAGTTTCCATAGAGGAACCATTCAGATAATGGGGATTGGCTTTTGTCGGAGAGATTAATCCACCTTCAAGTAGAAAACACAAGTGGGTTCTCACAACAACTGATTACTTCACCAAATGGGTAGAGGCAATCCCTACTAAGAGAGAAAATGATCAGATAGTAATGAAGTTCTTGGAGGAGAATATTTTCAGCAGGTTTGGATGTTCCATCAAAATTATAACAGACAATGCTCAGGTCTTCAATTCAAGTAAGTTTATTGCTTTTTCTTACAAGTATAATTTTATTTTGTCCCATTCAACATCTTACCTTCCGCAGGGAAATGGATTAGCCGAATCTACTAAAAAAACTTTGATGAAGATCCTTAATAAAACCATTGTAGAAAATAAAAGAGATTGGGATTCTAAGTTAAAGTTTGCTCTGTGGGCTGCTAGAGTAACTACAAGAAGATCTACAGGGAAATCACCTTTTGAATTAGTATATGGAACTCAGGCTCTGTTTCCATGTCAACTTGTGAAGCCGGTGATTGCAATGATTCAGGAGGCGAAAGAAGAACCAAATTCTTTGATAAGAAGAATGAATGAAGTGGTGGAGCTAAGCGAGAACAGGGACAAGGTAAGAGACAACTGGATTATGTATCAGTCCAAGATGAAAAGTAATTTTGACAGAAAAGCCAAGGAAATTGATTTTAAAGTTGCAGATTTAGTATTGATATGGGATACCAGAAGAGAAGATAAGGGTAAACATGGGAAGTTTGATCCTCTCTAATAGGGCCCTTTTAGAATTGCTGAAGTAAGATCCAATAATTCCTTCATTCTTGAGAATCTTGATGGTGAGACTCTACAACTGCCTGTCAATGGGTAATACTTAAAGCATTACTTCCAGTTCTAAAGAATAAGCATCATTTCATTGTAAATACCGAAGTGAAATTAGTGTACAAATGCCATATAATTTAAATTTATGCAAAGCAATATATGACTCCATGCCCGAGGCGAAGGCACTAATCTGCAGTTATTAGTGCTTCTATGGCAAAAGAACTATCCCCAAGTGGAGCCAGATGTTGTAACATGCATTTTTTGTTACCTTTAATATTCATGTTTCATTCAAGAATCAGTTGAAAATATCTTTTAAAAAAAAGAGATAAGGAAAGAGGGAAATGTAATAAATTACATAGCAGAATTGCTAAAAGAAAGAATTGTAAAAGAATCAGCCCAGTGCAGCCAAGGTTGCTATACAAACAAATCAAATAGTTATATAAATGGTTATATGAAGCTAGACCCGATATATATGTGTGTGTGTGTGATAGCTGCATATTTAAACAAGAAAGAAACAAAGTAATATATCGGATTCGCAAAAGAAACAAGTGTTTAAGTGTTTAAGATCTAGACCTGAAATATATATATTGCGTTTTATAAAGTTTGGCGGGTCCGCAATGTTATGGATGATTGGTTCTGCTGATAGTGCACATTGTAATTTGCGGTTGCGGGCTGGACCCGAAACATATATACATTGTGTTTAAAAGTCCGGCGGGTCCACAGAGCAATGGGTGTTGGTTCCACAAATTGCGATTTGCGATAGGCGGATCCGATATTTTATATGTTACATTTTAATATTTCCGGTGGGTCTGTTGTATAGCATAGCACATTATGTATAGGCATTTGCGTCCGCTGATTGCTATATGCAATGGGATGGACCTGAAGCATATATATGTTATATTGTAAAGTCCCAACGGGTCCGCGATATCGCATACGTTATATATATATATATATATATATATGGGTTCCACCGATTGCGATATGTGATGGCCGAACCCGATATGGTTTATATGCGATGTTTTATAACTCTGGCGCGTCCGTCTTGTCACAGTTTATTAAGGTTTGCATTGATACACCATTTGAAAGCACTGGTTGTGATTTGTGATAAGAAGTCAATGGAGTATTGAGTAGGTGGACCTGATGGAATTATGAAACAGATTTAATTTTTTTAAGTTCCCGGTAAACCAAAGGTTTGCATTAATTTCGTTGTATAAAGGGAAAATCAGTGTTAAAGCCAAATGCAATGAAAAGGCAATTGGTCATGTTTCTTGGTGTTTTGGCCAATTGAAATGCACCCAATACATGCGTAATCCCAGGTTTACACAAGTCAAACACAGTTCATTATGGTAAAAGTGGATTAATCATTATTGAAGCATTTAGAGAGGAACTCGGCAACCGATCAACAGAGCAAGCCAATAGTTATCCTTATCTTCTAAATTCAGTTATTTTCTTGTTATTTTATGCTCTTTGAGGTGTCTTTTACCCTTTGTGTAATATTTTGTAATAGTTTTTACTTCAGATAGTTAGGGAAACAATTTAGTAGTTTGACAACTTCAAAGATCAGCAACTGTTTCACAATGTATAAGAAGGGGAAAATTTATAGATAAGAGGTTAGGAATTTTGGAAAACCTAGAGACAAGGCCATTGTATTCATGATATAATTGTTTATTAATGAAGAATCAGAAGTTTCCATGCATTTTTTGGGTATGATTTTGTGACTTCTTTGTTATGTGCCATCTTATGTTTTCTTCCTTCAAGTATGGTAATGAAGTTGTAGGTCTTTATTTGCTTAGGTAGATAAAGTTAAAGTTCCTTAAAAGAGCGCTCCTGTACTTGAAATTTTCACCTTTCTTTCTAAGTTATAGATAGTATTTTTTGTGCAAGGAATCATATTATCTTTAACTTCTCCAAGAGTCATAGATAGTAGGTTCTTTGTTAAACAACATATTTTCAATGACTCAGTTCTCACCTTCATAATTCTTATGAGTTACAGATAGTAGTTTCTGCATAAGGCATCACACTATTTTTAACTTCTTCAATCTTTCTTCATTTATCATTCATATTCAGCTAATCAAATGGAATTCTGATATTTCCTTGTCACCTAAGTATTGAGAGTAAAAAACCAAGTCTCCAGGTCCTTCATTCGAGAACACAACATATATCTAAGTGACAATAAATACTATTTATTATGTCTTAAGCACAATTTCTCTACAGCTAGGAAATTGGTTTCTTAAGGTACAAAAAGTGTCATACTCTGTATATGATCTGAGAATCCAACAATTTTCTTAACTCTTTCAGTATGAGAGGCTCAAGTGTTGGATGTACATTTCCTTAGTTTTTTTTGAAATGGCTTGGCCCCTTCCTTAATCGATATCACGTATTGGATGATTCGCGTGTCATATGTCTTGATTTCATCATACGTCCACGTGAAGGCATCACGATACTACTTGAAGAAGTAGATGAAGGCTTATCACTCTTGTGGTGTGAAGAAAGTACTAATATTGACATATTTCAGATCCTTATCAGTTTCCAAGTTGATATGCTCGTGCGACAATGTGGAACTATGGGTTTTTGCATTGACGGGTCCCCAAAAGTAATTATGCAGGTCATACATATTTTCTAATGACACCACACCCTTGAGGATGAGGTTTCCTTTACTTTCACTGGCTGCATCTTGCAAAACCCTTTCGTGCTCATCCTCATCGATCATTGCACCTTTGAATACGTTAGTGTTTTCCATGAAACACAACATCTATTGGCCATCATAAAAAACACATAAATTATTGATATTATCCAAGATGGAAGGCTTATAAATAATTTCAATAGAAAAACCATCCCTTAATGGTGACATCCTAGTAGCAGCATTTGCTAATGCATCTGCAACTGCATTACGCATTCTTGGAACTGAAATAATATTAAAATCTTGGAAATGTGAGATAAGATGCCATACCTCTTGTTGACAACTTTTAAGATGAGGTGACACATAATGTATGGTGTTACGTACCTATCACACCACAATTTCTGAGTCACCTACTTCTTTCAGGATGGAAAGGTTGAGGTCAATGGCCCTTTTCATTCCCAAGATGAGTGCTTCGTACTCTGCAAGTTGTTCATACACTCGAATTCCATGTGGCTTGAGATCATATTCTTTCTCTGCAGTGGGTCTATTAAAACGCAACTAGCTCCAGAGCCCTCCTGGGTTTTGGAACCATCGAATTACATAGTCCAAACACCATATGTATAAGGGATTGTGAACTACACTAGTACTACAACAACTACTACTAATTGTACAAAGTTCATTATCACCAATTGGACAAGGAAGGAGATCCAAATGTGTGTCTGGTGGAACTGGGGATGGTTGTGTAAGATAACACCCCAGTTGAGTTTCTAGACCAGTCTCTTCTCAATAACACTATGTATGCTTCTGGAATGTCCACAACCACTATGTTGATAAATTGGTGGACTTGTTCATCATATCATAAGTAGATGATGACATCTCTGAGTTCACCGTTTTCCTAGACATGAGTCTTGTCCAGCTGAATAATCTGTGCATCTATCTTTTCCCATTTATCATTTCTCTTCTTGGAAATAGATAATGGAATGTCATTCACCAATGCACAAAAATCAACCAATCTATTGTGTACATTGAAGTTAAATATGTCAAAATTTAACAAGAAAGGTGGGCAAAGTGTGTTCACATCCATTGTATGTGCATTAAGTACAAATTCAAGAGTACCAAGAGACTTACTAGATCCCTTGTTCGAAGAGGTAGTGTTACCTGTAGAGGTTTGCCCAAGTTCCCATAGAAGGATGTCCCGCTGGCCCGTGATCTTTGTTAATTCAAACATGGAGATGTTCACACGAAACCTCTTCATTTCATCAACGATGTTATAATCCATAGCGGCAAGACTAGTCGAGATGTCTGTGGATGGAACTTGGTTTGTGGTTTTCGGATGGATGGTTTTTTCCTTACTGCTGTCGGAAACACTTTTTGCTAAGACTCCTTTCTTGGACTTGCTCTGAGTGTTATGTGCTAAGTTAGCATGTGGGTTGATTTTCCTCAACAGGTTTTCTTAGAATTTCTTCTTCAGCAACTCAATTTTGGTGGCCAACCCTTGGCTTCTTAGGTTGTATCGGTTGGTATGCTTCTGGGTCGGACCGTCACTCAAAGGCTACTTATCAAAAATACCCTTTTGGTCTATGAGAATACAATTAAGTATGTTTACTACATGCCCAACACTTGGAGCTTCATCAACTACAGTAGCTTCTTCCTTTTCTTCAGCAAGCTCAGTCTTCTCTTCAGCCATGACAGGATCAACAAGTGGGTGGAAACCATGCTCATGGCTTGATTCCACTGTGGACATGTCCTTTCTGTATCATTTTCTTGATGATATGTGAAATATTTATCCTTTCCCATGTTCTCAATGTTCAAGACAACATTGGAATTCTACGCAAACTTTGCCGGTTAATTACTGCCACTGCTAGAAGTTGCAATCCTTATGAATGGGTTAAACCTAGGAGGCTTGTTTCTCACACTAGTCTCTCTTGTCCTATGTTTGAATTCTTCCATTTCAATGGATAGATACTTGACGAGATGAATCAGGATTTCAAGATCAGTTGGTTTTTTTCTCTTTATCCTACTCCCAGAGGCCTAATACTTCTTGCCCATGTCTTTGGAATCTTTTACTAGTTCATCATTTGAGATGACTCCAATAGCACGCAAGTCCTTCTCGACAATGATAGCCTGTTCATAATTTTCTTTCAATCTTTGTTTCATAGTTTGCTTCACAAACTATGAATACTGCTGGTAAGGCAGAGGTGTAGTAATCTATGGTGATGGAGTCATGAGGTTTTATGTTTTCCGGAAATATTTTCAAGATGTGATTGAACCTCTCATTGAATATTTCATTTTTTCCTTTTTCTCCATCTTAAGATTACCCATCTCTTTTAATAACATGGCAGGGGTCTTATCATCAAAAAAAATTTGAACAAAGATCTTCTTGAACCCCCTCCAATTCTGGATGGAGTTTAGATGAAGGTTGTGATACCATACAATTTCTCTACCATCCAAGGTGCATAGGAAAGTGCTACATGCAAAATTATCGTAACGTAACTCAAGTGTTTACAAATGTAGGTAAAAGTTATCCAAATGGTCTTCAACCTTCACTGTCTTATCAGGGTCATACTTCATTAAGAGCTTCTTCAAATGCCTTAGCATCTTGTGCAGGACACCCGGAAGTGTGAATGGGCCCTAAGTGATCCAATCTAGATTTTGTTCTGCCATGTCTTCTTCTTCGTTGTCCTCCTCTAATTTATCAGAATTTGATGGTTCTTCTTCCTCTTCTTCTTCTCCTCCTGCCCCACTAAAAGTTGTGCCCGAGAGTAGAATGTTATCTCCATCACCACCACAAAAGAGTGGAGGCTCTTTTTTATTTTCCACAAAGTCTACAAATTCTTCAAGGATGGAAAAAATCGCCTCTTCAAGAGTCGAAACTACTATCCCCATCGAGGTGGTTTTGTCCTTCTTTGGATAATATGGAAGATAGATTACTCCTGGAATTAATCTAAAAAAAAATTCAAATTGACCGGTTATAGGGCGAATGACCCGAAGATGATCATACAGAATTTCACGTTTAGGCATGGGCCGAGAAGAGGCACCAACTTTAGAAGAACAAGTAGGGTAGGTGAAATGACCATTGATGCCTTGACCAGAAGATGGAATGATGGGGTCAGTGGGTCTATCAACCATAAAATACTGGTTGCCCTCCTTCTAGTGCCAGAAATGTTGACGGTGTTGGACTCACCAACATTCAGGTGATCTCCCCGATATGAAGTCACAATCAAACCTCACACCATTTGGTGTAGGAGTCCCATCCGGTATAAAGGCCAGGTTGTCAAATCCTTAAATATTTTCCTTGGATCTAGCTATCAACACAAGAGAGAGATGCAATGGTGTCTTCGAAAAGCAAGGGAGGTATGTCTGGTGAGTGTGCGGTGCATCTGTGTCGAGGTTCTTCTACTACAAAGGGGAGAGAAAAGTGAGACTCTAAGTGAGAGGTAATAGTACCACCTAGGAAGAGACGCACATGAACCAGAAGGATCCGTCTAACATCCAACAGAATAGTCCACAGTGGATGCGACAGTTGTTACAACCAACAAACAGGGAAATATTTGTCTAATATCCTGTGGAATATTCCACGATGATGGGACAACAACAACAACCATTACAACACATTCTCAATAAGATAAGCACTAAAATAACTGAAATAGTTCAGCTATCTTAGTACATGTGAAAGCAAACATGAAATACAAACGTCCACATAATAGTCTTACAAACATTCATAGTCCATGCATGAAGAACGTGATGGCCTTAAAAGGCTTTTGTTATTAAGAAAAACTTCCAAGACACATTTTTACAATGTACATCACTAGGCACAATAGCGGGACGTTGGAGCCACTCCTTGCTCCTCAAAGAACTTGCTAATCTCTCTAATTCCTTGCAGGAGGAGCCAAGGTGAAAAGTATTTTTCTCATACAATGAGGGGGTATTTATAACCAAGGGTTGATGCTTTCCCTTTATGACTCTTTGACTACCCTCATGAATGTTCAACTTCCTATCAATTTTCAACTTACATGACTCTCCATATTCATGTGTTTCCTTTGAACTTCCACTTTACAATACATTTGAATACAATATACATGGTCAACACTAGTGATGTGGAATATGACCACTCATGACATGACATGACACTACTGACATGGATTGCTTGGTGATGTGGAAATTTCATATCATTGTTGATGTTGAGGGCTAGATGTCTTCTTGGATGTGCTTTCTCTTCACCTCTGCATGGCTTGGTGATTCAAAGTCTTGAATGATCTTTAATCTTGGATGGTAGTTGCAAAATTTTGTCCCTTTGCTTTCTCTTGATTGATCCACTTATGATTTCAGATACAAGAGAGACTTTAGGCATGTTTCCCTCCTCCATGTCCTTCTTCATCATCTCGCCATGAATTTTTAATGTACATGTTCTTGCAATTCACTCACAACAAGACAACATCAATCCCAAAACTCCCTAGTCTAAGATGATGCATTCTTATCCATGAACTGAGCCCGAGACAAGTCACAAACTAGGGAAAGGGGTCCATTGAATATGCATTGCGTACTTCCAGCAAATAGGGGGAGAGTTTTGGATCTCATACTACGCAATGCGTATCTCAAGGAGACTTGAAGACAGGAATGTGCAGTTTCGGGAGGTAGTGGGGTTTGACTGAGGGGAAGGACACTAGAGGAAGCATCTACGCAATTTTGGAGGATAAGGGAGGTTGGGATTCTGCGCATTTCACAGTTCTAGAATAAAAGGAAAAGCCTTGAGGGTTGAAGATGAAAAGCGTGTAGTTCAAGGAAGACTGGGAGACACAACTATGCAATTCTGGAGGTCAAGAGAGAGAGATGGACTCAGGAATTGCGTAGAGAAATAGCCCGGGAGGACAGGGACTGCGCACTGTGCAGTTCCAAGCATCAGGGTCACATCCTAGAGGGCTAATACTATGCAGTGTGTAGTTTAGTAGGGGCCCAGTGAAGCTAAGTTTCCCAGTCAGGAATATTTTCCAAAAATGGCTAAGTGCAGGATGGGTGATGAGCTGTGATGAACCTTGAATGTGATCACACACTTAACATACTTTGATGACACAAAAACATAGATCATCAAAACACATAAAGAAAGCATTTCCCTCTGTGTGACTTCCTCAAGAAAAGATACGACAAGTGCGACACTTAAGATAGGCTTTAGGACAACTGTGATGACACTTGTGCAAGAGTGCTTAAGACTTTGTGTATGAATGTGAAAAATGTTTATATGGTTGGGACAAGTCATATACACGAAGATTGGCCTTAAAAACTATCAGGAGAGGCTTGCAAACATTGTACAGTGTTCAAACATGCCAAAGAAAATAGTTAACCCAACATGAAAAAGGGAGCAAAGAACTACGAGAAAGCTCATGAAATGAGCTCTAGAGTTTGCAACAATAATGAAAAGGCAAAGGAAGGCTCTGAAATTTGAGTGTAAACCAAAGTTTTGGAGGGTGTTGTAGAAGCTACAAAAAGTGGTTAGAGGGTACCTTAGATTTAATCATGGTGATCCCCTGATGCTAACATAACTCACATTCTAATTGAGTAAAAGAATGATCAAGTGTCATTATTTGATAGACCATGGATTAGAGTATCAAGGGATCGAGCATCCATCGTGGTTGAACCCATTGTGAAATCCAAATACTGATAAGCACCAACAAGTATGTCAGTCGAAAAGAAATTTTATGTCAGTAGGAATCCATTGTCGAGTGTCAAGTGTCATGTTTCTAGGAGGTTTCAATTTTTTGTATCAGGTTAAACCCCTTATACTAAAGGGAACCAAAACCCTATCTATTGCTTGAGAGGCACTTATAGTTACCAAATTACTTTATAGCACAATGTGTTTGATTTTGGGATTAGGAGAGCAAGGATTTTAGGGGTTCCACATGTCTACCATATAGAAGTAGTATAGAGGCCACATGACATTAAGGGGTCAATCCTTTAAGTGGGCATAACTTTGTGATTGAAGATTGGATTCAGACAAGATTTATATCATTAGAAAGCTATCAACAAGAAAAATGCAATGTCGATGTTAGATATGAAATTTGATGAAGTTGGAGAAGAGAAAAATCTTATAGCCCTATCAGCGTAATTTGATTATGGATGTCAGGTCTTGATACCCTATGGCACTAATTAAGAATTAGGGGGCTAGGTATGTTACAAATAGAGGATTGTTAGGTGTTATAACTCTCTGACATACTTGTGAGGTATAATATTAGTATCTAGACCAATATCTTAGGGTACTGACTAAAGAGACTTAACAATTCCCTTTTTTGTATGAATAGACTACTCAAGTACAAGAGAGAAATCTCCTCGTTGTTCTTGGTGTAGTATAGCAAAAAGGTGGTTGATCAAATTATCTAGAGTTGGTTTTAAGAATACCTATGGGACTTCCAATATATCTAGAGGTACATGGAAGTCATATTACCACTACACTTGTTGTATGATGTGATACTACTTGAAGGGTACTAATAAGAGTTACAAGGATTTCCAACAAATCAATTCCACTTGTATTTTCCATGTGTATTCTTCTCGGACTACAACTTTACCCACTAAATTAAAGACCATTGTGTTATTTAAATATCATGGAGCATGAATATAAACTTTAAGATAATAAATAAATAATTCATACATACATCCATACATATATGATGCTAAAATTAAAAGGCATGTTGGCTTAAGAAAGAGCTCTAATACCACTTGTAGTGTTCATTACCCCTTAAAATGGAAACACAACCAAGTATATAGAAAATGTAATTGTAAAATTCTAGAGACAAGAAGATAAGATGAAACTTGTAAAAGATACCATTGTGTATTGATAATTTCAAGGAAGGAAAACAATTTTCACTTGCCTCTCAAGGTGGGGAAGCCTTTCACTAAGCATAGTTCCAAATACAAAACACAACACAAACATTATATTGTCACCTATCTCTTTAAATATATTTTAAATAGAAAAAAGATAATTACTAATGGTATCATCACCTAATGAGTACGAATTACCTAATAGGTTTTATATATTGGATATTTTTACATTAAATACCTATCCAATACTATTTAATGGGGCTTCTTCAAAACTGATGGATACACATAATAATTAATTAACTCTGAGATAGCCTAAAGTAGGGAGGTTAGGGTAGGACCCTTATAATATGAATTCTAAAAATCACAAGAGAATGATATCCATGTTTGGCAGTAGATACAAATGGAAACAAGGATGATAAACATTAGATCCAAACACCAAGACTCAAAACAACAATGACAATCTTGTACCACTACCATGAGTGATCAAATGAAATTATCAAAGCATAACAATAACAATACTTAAAAAGGATGCCACTATGTTCAAAAACATTGATTAGGTTTTAGTGACAAGAAGGATTTTCAATAGAAAATCTTGAATCGTTAGGATAAAATCGCAGTGTTAAGCTTACAAGAAAATAGAGAATACTTTCATTCATCAAAGGGATAGAAAGATGACAAGTGATGTAGCTCGAGGAATTAATCCTAAAATTAGTATCCAGCAAAAACCATGAAAATATACTATGTACTAAGTCACAAAGAATTTCCCTTTAAAAAGAACAAAAGGAAAAGGAGTAGTGCCTACCTCATCCAAGTAAGACAATCAATACGTGTTCCAACCCAAATCCACCAACTAATACTCTAAATGTTCAAGAACTCAAAGCGAGAAAGATGAGGACAAATTCAAGGACCAATGCCTTCATTCACAAACACCAACACTTGGATGTTTCTTTAAAATAGCTACATGTTGCTAATTTTTCAGATTGTTCTATGTTGTATCAATTACTTTAGCCCAATTCCACACTTTAATTAGCAATATTTCCAATTACAATTAGACTTTTCATTCCTCAATAGTAATTGAAGATAGAACAATAAATGTATTGACAAAGGAGACAATCAACACATCAACAAGAGACACTGGCCTTCGTCAAAGACTAGGGAAAAACCCCATAAGGGGGAAAACCCTTTTAAATTATTCTTCTATTAGATTGTCATAAAATGTTCAACATAGAGTACAATGAGCCCAATACAATATCCAACAAAATAACCCAATACAGATCTGAAATAGACTTCCAAAGTCACTGTGGTACAAAGAGAAACACTTCAGCTTTTGGTTGACTATGGTCAACTTCAGTCAAATTCAAAACCCTAGCTCAAAACCCCTGTCGATCCCTTCAGGCTGACATGCAAGTGACTGTAGCTTCCCAGTCACTTTATTGGCCTCTGTAAGCATGTGAATGTGTTTTATTTAGCATGGCGACATGCGAGCGAATAGAAAATAAAACCCTATTCCGTATGAGCTGCAAACCTGAAACTTCAGACCTTGTGTGAGCTTCCTCTGTTGAACCTGTGTGAGCCAATACAGAAAGAAGAGAATAAGATTCTTGGTTGGTGTCCAAATGAGCTCAAGGTCACAAGTATTTATAGGCTTTCATGGATTCCCAATAATGTCCATTTGATGTTGAGGATGACCTGTCCAAATGTGCATGTGTGGGTACAAAAATGGAAAATCGAACTTCTGCTTGTCTGAATGAGGTGATCTTTAGGTCAATTTTCATCCTCTTGAAAAGAGGGAATCAATGCCATCATCCTCTCCATCATATGAGCTGTTCAATGTGGAATTTTACCGTAGTTTCATATTTTAACACTCCCTCTCAACTAGGGAGGATTCCACCTATCAAAATCTGTCCATCGGTCAATATTTCATCTTGTCATTGTATGTCCCATCTCTTCTCAACTCTATCTACTGAAACATCCTTGATTCTAAATAAGAAAAATCAGCGGGGACCAAAAGCTACCACCCTCTATCCATTGGGCTACTACCCGGAATCTCTATCAATGTGTTACTACCCAGAATCTCATGGGGAGCTACTACTACAACCCATACCAAGAAATAGGTGATGTAGGGGAGCTACTACTCAACCCATCCTATTTCCTACAAATATTCGCAACAATGACCCTTAAGAGACATGTTGTAGAACACCTACATCATAATCCTAGCTTGGACAATATATCCAAATTACCAAGTGGTAAGGATCACATGCCTGCAAGCCTCCTCAACTCGTTGGCCAGACGGGGAGGGGCAATCCCAAAATGCCTAGTGTGTGGGTATGATGCCAACTGGGGTATACTCTGCAAAGACCAATATAGGGTGAGCTACTACTCCAACCCTATGGGTAACATATAGGGGTGAAACCTTATTTTCCAGAGATCCCTCAACCGCAGGACTTCTCTATCTCAATTCCTCACCCTGGGAGCTCAAACAGGGGGAAAGAGTTAGCTCAGTCATTAGGGGATTTTTGAGGTCAAAAATGGGGCTCTTAAGGAAATTATAAAATAATAGTAGAAATAAAAAAATAAGATTAAATGACATCATCAAATTTTAGAGGAAAAAAAAAAACTATTTTTTCAACTCGTATTTTCAACTTATCTCCCTATGGGTTTACTCAAATTTCAAGTGGAAACACTCATTGGATGCATAATTTGATTCCTCATCCAAGGAGTACCCATGTTGCATAATTTTGATGGACCCTGCTAAATGAAAAATGAGAAATACATGAAAAATGTGATTGCAATCACATCTTTTCATGTATTTCTCATTTTTTGTGTAGCGAGATCCATTGAAAGTAAGCAACATGGGTACTCTTTGGATGAGGAATTAAATTTTTCATCCAACGAGTAATCCCACTCGAAATTTGAGTAAAACCTTAGGGAGATAAGTTGAAAATATGAGTTGAAAAAGTAGTTTTATTATTTTATAATTTTTTAATCCTTTTACTTTTTACTCCAAAAATGGTGAATCATCCCCCATGGCTGACATCATCATCTTGAATCCTATTGGTTCTTATAAAGTTTATTTTTGTTGTACATTTTTCTTAGAGGCCCATTTTAGACCTCAAAATTCCCCTAATGGTCCTCGATCAACGATGCCCCTTATCAGGAGGGGTCACATCCATCAATCCAAGATTCTCTCTGAAGACCAAGGACTTCCCTTTCAGTAAAGCCTTCGTGAGAATATATGTAATCTTCTCATATGTTGATATGTGATGTAGATGAACGACTCCTCTCTACAACATGTCTCGAATGAAGTGATATTGAATCTCCATGTGCTTGGATTTGTCATGAAATACATGATTCTCTGCTAGAGGGATCCCACTCTTGCTATTGCAATATATCACTATAGTGTCTAGGACCTACTCAAATAGATCTCCAAAGATATTTCTCAACCAAATTGCTTCACAGCTAGCCATGCTAGCGGAAATATACTCTGCCTCGACAATACTCAATACTACAGACTTCTACTTCCTTCTCATCCAAGATATCATGGAAAATTGAAGACTAAAACAACATCTAGATGTACTGGTCATGTCGATAATGTTTCATGCCCAGTCATCATTGGTGTATCCATGAAGTGGAACATCTCTGGTATAATATCACAAACCAAGTGTGATCGTCCCATGCAAATATCTCAAAATGTGTTTGCCAGCAGTCCAATGTGCATGGATAGGCACAGTCATTAATTGACTCAACATGTTCACTGCATAGCGTATGTCTGGATGGGTGTTCACAAGGAACATCATAGCCCCATTCAATTCTCTATGCTCGGATGGATTCACCAAATCAGGTCCTGCAAATTCTCCACTTACTTCTTGAAGTTCACTTCCATCAATGTGGCCATGTAATTGAATTTTGTCATTCCAAATCTCTCTAATAGCTTCACAACATATTTGTGAAAGGAAAATCTCTCCATGCCTTTGCCACACCTCAAGGGCTAGAAATTAGTACATGAGTCCAAGGTCCTTAATCTCAAATTCAGAGACTAGCTCCCTCCTACAATCGATTATTAGAGGCTCACTACCTGTCAAGAATAGATCATCAACATATAAAAAAAAAATCAACAACATACATTGGACTACCTTGAAGTAGAGGTTGGGATCGACATTGCTTCTTGTGAATTCCAACTTCACCAAATAAATGTCTATGAAGGCGTACAATTCTATGGGGGCTTGCTTCAAACCATACAATGCCTTCTTTAATCTGCAAGAATGCGTCTTTTGATCTTCTACTTCAAATACCTATGGTTTCTCAACATACACTTCTTCTTGCAACATGCCATGGAGGAATGTAGTCTTCACATCCATCTAATGAAGGGTCAATCCTTGACTGGCAGCAAGGGAAACTATTGAATGAATGGTTGTATATCGAGCCACAGGTGCAAATATATCATCATAAAATTTCCCCTCTTTTTGGGAGAAACCTCGAGCCATGAACCTTGTCTTGTATTTTTCAATGCTACCATCAACTCCATGTTTGATCTTGAATAGCCACTTCGAAGTCACCACAAATTTCCCCTTTGGTCTCGGCACAACATCCCATACATCATTCTTCATAATTGATTCATATTCTTCGACCATAACATATTTCCAAACTTGTTATTTTACAGCTTCTTCGAATGTGGAAGGTTCGACTTGAATCATAGTACTCGGCTGCAACATATCCCTAGTACCTGCATGGCTTCTTCCTTTCTCTAAATGATCTTCAAATGGGAACTTGTTTCTCAATATCCTATGTAGAGTGTCACATAGCTAAAGTGGTCTCTTCCTTGTAGGAGGATCACTTGATGGAAGATCTAAGGGATCCATAGGCTCCATGGCATCATCAACAATATCTGTCTTTGACTCGGGAACAAAAGGACCATCTAGAATATCCATATCATCATTCTTCTCAAGAGGAGGAGGCGAAGGAAGGTCCCTTGCTTTTCCAAGGGAAAAATCCTCATAGAATGTAACATCCCTACTAATTTCAACCTTCCTTTGACTGGGAATATATATTCTAAATGCCTTATAGTTTTCACAATATCCAACAAAAATACCTTTGCTTCTTGTAGCTTCCATTTGTTCCTTTTGTTCTTTGGCACATGCAAATACACGGCACATCCAAATATGCAGAGATGACCAAGTGTCAGGCTTGACACCTATAAACACTTCTTCGATGGTCTTGTTTTCCAAAGCTTGATGAGGTACCCTATTTTGAACATACACAACAACATGTGAAGCTTCGACCCAAAGGAACTTCGGAAACTTTTGATCATGGAGCATTGATAGGGTAACCTCTACTATAAACGTGATCTTCATTTCAGCTAGACCATTTTATTTATGAGTATATGGCACAATTGTTTCCTTCTTGATACCTTCCTTCTTGCAAAAGTTAATGAACTCGTTCGACATGTATTATCCACCATTATCAGACCTAGATATTTTGATCTTCTTTCCTGTTTGATTTTCAACCAATACTTTGAACTTTTTGAATGTTTTGAAAGCTTCATCCTTATGATTCAAATAGTATATCCATGTTTTCCTTGAAAATTCATCAACGAATTTGATGTAGTAGAGATGGCCACCAATATACTACATGGGAATCATACCACATATATCAGAATGAATGTGATGGAGGATGTCATTTGTCTTGTTCTCACAAGAGGGGAATGGCCCCCTTGTCTTCTTTCCACTTGCACAACTTGAACATACTCCATCCTGTTGGGCTTGAACCTTTGGAATCACTGCGACCAATTTCTTTAATTTCAGAAGAGCATCATAATGTAGATGAGCCAACCTTCGGTGTAATAATTCACTTAAATGATTACTATTATGAACCAATACTAGTAGTGGTCTTCAAGTGACCCTGTAGAGTCCTGCATATATTGATCCCAATGTGAATGCATCTCTCATAGGTGATGAACTAAGCCAAGTAAGAACCTTTCCCTTGATGAAGGCAACCCTCATCCCTTTGTCTTCCAAAGCGGATATTGATACCAAATTCTTCTATAGCTTAGGCACATACATCACATCATGTCGTAAAATAGATTCCCCATAATTCAAATGAAATTTTATGGACCCAAAACCTTTAATGGGATGAGTGCAGTTGTCTCCAAGAATGATTTTCAAATTTGACCCCCTCTCTACCAAATTAGAGAGAACTTCCTTATAACCAGAGAAGTGATGAGTGGCCCCACTATCAACCAACCAACTATCCCACAAATCCGAAGGAAATGAACTAGTAAGGGCATAAATAAGAATACATTTAGATTGATTTGCAACATTAGTTTCATACCCGGAGAATTTTGACTTCTTTTGAGGACAACGATCTTCTTCATGGTCACTTGGAGCATATCTTCTTCTTCTTTCACCTATTCCATTGCGGTCATTTCTTCAGTCATCTCTTCTTCTTTGATCATTGAACCTGTTGTTATTGCTTCTAGTATTATAACGTGGTCCATTTCTCTTCCAAGTGAAATTTCAAGCATAATGGTCGTTCTTGTGACAATTGTAGCATTCGATGTTCATGTATTCCTTTCTTCTACTTGGATTTCAAGGAGGAGGCTTTCTTGAAGATGGACCTCCATTCCCTTTCTTCTTGTTTTTATCATGAATGATGAATGCAACAGGTTCTCCTTCTTCATGCTTTTGAATCCTTCCTCTTGATATCATCCTTGACTTTGCTTGAGTGATCTTTCCAATAATTTCATCAAATGACAGGAGGACATTGTTGTTGCTTATTGCAGTAATGAAGGTTTCCCAAATAGGAGGGAGACCTCTTAGAGTCATGATCACCAATTCGCTGTCAGGCACAAATTATCCAACTCTTTGCAATTGATCTCTAAGACGAGATATCATCATTATGTAGGATTGCACAAACACTCCTTTGTTCATCTTAGCGTCTTTGAGTTGATCTTTCAAGGAGATGATTTCAGTGAAATTGTTGACTTCATACATGCCGAATATCTTATCATACATGTCTTTAAACCTTCTCAAGTTTCCAACATATGTAGGCAAATTATCTTGTAAACCATTAGCTATAATTTGGTTTACTTTTAACTCTCCTTTCTTATGCTTGTTGGAAGCAGTGAAAGCATTCTCCAGAGGTTCAGGTACATTTCCTTGAATGTAGTCCAAAACATCATTATTATCATCTATGATCTCCAACCTGCCTTTCGATGCATCAAAATTGGATGAGTCACCCAACTTCTCATCACTCTTGAAGAAGGAAGTCATCTTGACTTTGACTAGATCGACTCTTTCAACTTTCCAAAGATTATTTCTTCAAATCTTGTCTCCTTTTGGGCTTGTCCTTCACCTTAGCTTTGATACCATGTTAATTTTTTAGATTGTTCTATGTTGTATCAATTACTCTAGCCAAATTCCACACTTTAGTTAGCAATATTTCCAATTACAATTAATCTTTTCATTCATCAATAGTAATTGAAGATAGAATAATAAATGCAATGACAAAGGAGACAATCAACACATCAACAAGACACACCAAGTTTGGTCGAAAACTAGGGAAAAACCACACAAGGGGGAAAACACTTTGAAATTATTCTTCTATTAAATTGTCATAAAATGTTCATAAAATAGTACAAAGAGCCCAATACAATATCAAACAAAATAATCCAATACAAATCTGAAACAAACTTCCAAAGTCACTATGGTACAAAGTGAAACCCTTCAGCTTTCAGTCGATTGTCGTCAACTTCAGTCAAATGTGAAAACCTAGCTCAAAACCCCAGTCACTCCCTTCAGGTTGACATATGAGCGACTGTAGCTTCTCAATTGCTTTGTTAGCCTCTATAAGAGTTCAACTATGGTCGATTTATCCCGGTGACATGTGAGCGACCAAAAACTAGAAACCCTAATGTGTACAAGCCGCAGACCTGAAACTTCGAACCCTGTGCGAGCTTCCTCCGTCGAACATGTGTGAGCCAATCCAGGAAGAAGAGAAAAATATGCTTGGTTGGTGTCCAAATGAGCTCTAGGTCACTTGTATTTATAGGCTTTCATGGATGCCCAATAATTTCCATTTGATGTTGAGGGAAACCTATCCAAATGTGCATGTGTGGGTACAAAAATTCAAACTCCAACTTATTCTTGTCCATATGAGCTGATATTTAGGTTGATTTTGGTCCTCTCGAAAAGAGGAAATCAATGCCATCCTCATCTCCATCATATAAGCTGTCCAAGGTGGAATTTTACCATAGTTTCATGTTTTAAAACAGGTCCCGCCATTCATTTAATAATCATGCAAATCAATAACTAGGGGAAAACCAATAGAGAAACTGACAAATATCTTCCAATTTTTCCAAATGATTCAACAAACCCTATTCCCATCACTTGAAACTCAAAGAATGCCTGAGGATAATCTCATCTCGATTAGTGGTTAAGTAAAAACAATTAACTAGTAAACCCTACCTATATTAATGTGTAGATGGGTACCATTAGTATGGGGCAACAATATAAAACACATAAAATAGTTACATGACCCGATTCCCTCTAAATTTTACTAAACTAAATCCAAAATAATCAGCTATATAAATGAACTACAACTACTCAAAATCACATCAAAGAAAATCACACAACTAAAATCTAAAAACATTGCCATATTCACCTGTTAACAACTTGAAATCCTATAACCTAATGTATGAATCAACACAATAATTATCATGCTCTACCCACCTTTAACATAAATCATGAAAAACAACAATAACACCCTCTTATATAATTCATTTTATGTTTTAAGAAACAAATACTAACTATCCAATCTTTTACACTATGTCATTGTTTCAATACTTTATATCATTGAACTAATTAGTAAACCATACATAAATATGATATTATCCATAATAATATCAAAAAAATATCACGCATAAAAATTAGTTATATATATATAATAAATACAATGTATGATATATATATATTTAAATTATACCATTAGTGATAAAAGCAAGCTATGCTACATTTCCATATTATATTATTTACAAGCAAAATTAGAAATAACCTCTAATACCATGTCAACTTGAACAAAATAATATGAACATCATAACCAACCTGATTTCGAATATCAACAAATAAAGCTTCTCTATTTTAATATTTAAAAGGCGAAAATAAAGTTTCAAAATTTTGGAATTATGATAAAATTGTATTCATGGGAAAAAATGTTTAAATCATACACAACAAACTAATATCAAGATAATTTATTTTTCTTGGAAATCAAAATAAATATTCAAAATTTTAAATTTTTATAAAATTATATATATTGAAAAAATTGTTAATTCATATTAAAACCAAGCTAATATCACAAATAATTCAAAAATTTTGAGGCGAGGTCTTTCGAAATATTAAATTCAATTTCCAAATGAATTATATAGAATACTTATAATATAAATAATCATTAATCTTTTAAATAGAAAGTAGGAAATAATAATATTTATTTAATTTTATTATAAATTTTATTTTTAATTATTTGTCTTACCATTAAAATATTATTTGTTTTATATATAAGTTGTTATAGCTTAATTGCTTTTGAATTAAAATTGATATCACAATATATAGAAAAATTAATTAATATAATTTAAATAAAATTGTCTACAAAGATATTCAATAATGAAAAATTTCATGATCTTAAGAAGATTACAAACAAAATCCCTAAGATACATAAATTTTTATATAAATTTTCCTAATCTTTTTTGCCAAATCTAATAAAAGAAATTAGATTTTTTGAAATTGTGTAGAAATATTAATATTTTGAATTGTTATTCATGATTGGGCCTATCTAATATCATCATGGCCTCGTGTTTTTGTTTTAATGCATCACCAATTAAGTGACAATTGGAAGGACACAAAGTGAACAATATTCATTGGTAACTCCAAACAATTTCCAATTCATGAGATTTAACTTTAATCTTTTGAAGTTTTTTTCCTAAGGAAAAATATCGTATAGCTTTGAATTAATCTCTACTCTTTTTCAAAATTCCTTGATGGCACTCCCTCCACCTCCTCCTATATGGCATTAAAATAATGTTTGATGACGTGTTCACAGTACCCCATGGAACATCACACTCTCCTCTTGATGATTTCCTTATCAATAAAAAAGCAACCTCAACCATTTATATCTTCCTTCAACGAGAGGCATGGGAAATTTCACTTGGTATAGTTCGATGTTATAACTAAAGGGAAAGATGTTTGTGGATGGGGCATTCTTGATTTAAAGAGGTTTGGTTGGGCTTTATTAATCAAATCCCTACGGAAGGTTGTATGTGGTAGTGGTATTTGGCAATCGATTATTGCTGAGAAGTACTTAAAAGGGAGAGCCTTTTTTCTGTGTGGTATAGAAGTGGCATGGTTGGGATCAAAAGAGGCTCTTACATATGGATAAGTCAAACTAAGGTGAGCAAATGGATGCTAGATAAGATGATTTGATTCTTTGGCAGAGGGAACCAAATTATGATTGGTTTGGATTCCATTCTTGGTGTTGCCCCGTTTCCTTTCTACAATATTGATTTTATTGTTGCATTACATAATAGAGGTATATTTTTCTTGGATCAAGTTATTCTATCTAATATGGAAGAGCGTAAAGGAGATTGGTCTATCAAGAGGTCATGGGTCTACCTGGAATCGCCTCATATAGGAATTTAGAGAAGTTGGCTCGTGCTAAAAGAGGTGGGAGATTCTCTAGTGTGGAATGGAGTTTTGAAACAGGGCTCATTGGTGGTATCGGAGATTTACCAACATATTTCAAATTACACAAACCCCACAAACAACATATGCTAGTATAGGAAAGCGTCGAGGTGGCCGGTTCCTTATAAAGTGGTCATTTTTTGCTGGCTGGTCAAGGAAAACAAAATTCAAACTTGGGAAAACCTCTGTAAATGGGTTTCACAAGTTTGAATTGGTGTATTTTATGTCATATGGCATAAGAGGATGTTGCACATCTCTTTATACATTACCCCATGTATGTGGAGCTATGGGCATGCATTATTAAACAAGTTCAAATTTCTCAGCAGGTTACTTTCGATTCATTGGAGTCTTGTTAAAGGTGGTGGTTTAACTGGAAAGGAAGATACAAAGCTCTACCTCTATTCACGGTATGGGAGATCCGAAAGACCAAAAATATTGCTAATTTTGAAAACAAGCCTCCCATGATCCATAGTATCTGTTGTAACTATTTCTTACCCATAATTTTTTCTTATGGAGGAAATTTTCAAAAAAGGGGTTTTATATTATGCACTTTGTAATAATTCAACATATTTTATAAATGGCACATGAAAGTTTAGTTTATTTTACAAATAAATATGAATTATTTTTAGTGTTCCGCCAATAAAGGCACGTGGTAATTCCCACACATGTTTTAACGACTAGGATTATACCCGTCATGATCAAGAGCTCATAAAAGATTGCGGATTCCCACCCCCCGGTGCTCCCAATGTTTAATGAAGGGGGTCCACAATCCATGGTTTCTGTAAACCATGGAAAATGACATGGCAGGCACTTGTGCATTATGCACCCCACTCCCCTCACACCCCCCCCCCCCCCCCTGAAAAACCATATACCACCTACCGCACCTGCAAACCACCTTCCCGCTAGCCATTGCTCCCACCAAATTTATCCCTCCATAATTCATTCTGCCAAATAAACTCCCATTATCTCCTCCACTATTTGTAACAGCCCAAATAAACATGTAATTAATCAACTAATTAACATCAAGCTCAAACTATGATTAGCACTTACTTGTGGTTGAAGTCTACTTACTGCAACAAGGTTTTGGGGACGACTCTCCAGCCAACCATAGGCTCATTTGCACAAAATTTTGCTACAACTGGCCACCCCCGAGCCCTCAATCAACGTACTACTGCCAATGACACCTCTGTCTTAGAACACTATTCTCCCAAGAGAATGAATGATAGAATCTTGGAATGATGGAATGCCTCCCATCTTCCTTACCATCTAATAAATAGAGCAAACATTGGAAGGGGAACCACATGCGCACACTCCATGTGTCTACATGCAGCTTTATTGCTTTCTTGTTTTATTTCTTTTTTTTTTACCTTTTTGATAGCTTTACTGATTTTACTGCTTTCTTGTTTTATTTCTTTTTATATTTATTTAGAGCATTAGTATTGTTATTTATTATTTTATTATTATTTATTATTTATTTACTATTACTATTTTAATATTATATTATATTATTTATTCTTTATTATTATTATTATTATTATTATTATTATTATTATTTATTACTCCATGTTCGCCCAACACCCTCTGCTAAACTAGTATAACTAGTAGGCATCGAAAGTTCACAACACCCGGGAAATCCCAAGGAATATCTGTCCTTTTTCCCACTTTCGGCACCAGGCATAAACCTGACCCAGTCTGTATCCTAGTCCAAGGCTGGTCCCAAGGCTCACGCCTGACTCAGACCTCAACTGCCCCAAGGCAGGCATCTGGTACGGCACTCAATGACTCTGGGCATCTCGCAAGGCTAGCCTACTCCCTCCATAACTGCTAAGGTGCATAGCCCCAGGCATCAAAGTCCTTACACCCCCACCAGACTTCGGCATCCCAATCCAATAACAAGCACCTAGCCTAGAACATCAGGAACTTGGCCTCCTCAAGATGGTCCCATAGCCCTTCAAGAGCTATCCATCAAGTGCTACACAAGACAAAGGAACCACTGGCATATGTAGTGTTGATTGAGTTTGTCCCCAGCCCATATGGTGTTACTTATTCTCCCTCATGCGTATGGGCTCGCATGAGATCATCAAATAAACCAGCCCTCACGGCCCATTTGTGGAGTCCTATCAATCATCATACCTCAACATGCAACCAATGCATTAACTATACCATCATAGTATCATATAAAATAATCCACATGTGTTTCCAGGAAAACTAGTGTCCATTGAGAGCTGCTAGTCCCACTAAGACGGGTAGCTATCTTAGAAACAAACAATTCAAAGTAACTTGTGTTTTCCTTTATGAGAGATATATGAGAAAGAAGTAGAGAGTACCAACCTCAGTCTTTCTCTTGGCTCCTTGCTTGTTTCCTTTCTCCTTTGATAGAGTTTCGCCACTCCTTTCTCACTTGTCCCACTTCAAAGAACACCTGTAGAGTCAAAGTAGAAAAATACCATCAAAGCATAGAGATCTATAACCATAAACAATGTAGAATCAGATGTACATTAACCATACAAATGCATACGCAAATACAAGATTCAGAAATATACAAGTATATGGAGGAAAACACAAATAGCTTTATTGATAGAAGTAGTAGAAGAGAGGATTACAACCCAGTTGTCTGATCCAGTGCCATCCTCCCAGCACGAAAGCCCTCTTCACCTCATGAAAAGCTAGATCACTCAACAATACAATGTCTCAAAGAGAAACCAAAATCACTTCCTTATAAATTACAAAATTCCAGACTCTAGATCTCTAGGATGAGGGATCCATATATAGATGTTTGCAGGGGAGTGAGTCAGCTTCTGGGATTTTAATTAGTGTCATTTCACTGATATTTCTTGGTTCCACTTGGAGATTTCATGATCTCTTACTCATCCCTGGGGGAATTCAGAGAGCTAAGAATCATATGAGCAGTTTCTAGAAGATTCTCTAAGTTTCCACCTAGCAAACTGCCTCTGCCATTTGTCTGCTCTCGTTCATCGCACCCTACAGAATGGCTTTTCAGTATGCATCGCACCCTTTGTGTGTAGCAGGTGAGATGCATCACACCCTTAGCATGGAGCAGTCTGTATGGTCCAGTTTTGACCAGTTATGAATAATTTTTCAAGGAGAACTTCTGGGAAATGATGTAATCAGTTGACCTTGATCCTTTAAGGTATGAAACAAAACTTTTAGGGTTTTGAGAGCCCTTGGTTTATCGACATATGTGATTGGGGTTGCAGTGCCCAAATATGTCTATAACAGTTTCCCCCTAAATCATGAGGTCGTAAATCTTCTGATGTCGGGTGAAATGCTTTATCATGACGATCCGAGGTTTTTTGAACTAGAAGGTGACCTGTAATAAGATACAATACAATACATTATCTTCATAATATTTTCATGATCTAGCTGAGGCGGGCATTCACATGCTCAGCTTTATAAATTCATTTTCATGTACATAGGACAAATAACCGTCTGTGTGGCAGACTGATAATTCTGGTAGAGCCATCATCCCTTAGCTTGGATGATTATCTGTGCAGCTATGGAGTACATTTGATGTTTTTATTTTCCTGAATATATCGCAACCCGGATGGATGAAACTAGATCCGGGGTCTTCAAACTCATTCAATATTCACCCGATGTACAAGTCAATCCATGTGAAAAGATGTTATGGTGTCGAACATGGAAAGACATCGCCTGATTACCAGCCAATGATGTAAGCTATTAACAGGCGCGAGAGGAATCATCGATAATGATAATGACCCTCAAGGTACTACAGTACAATTCACGTGGTGTGAAGAAATGAGTCAATGTCGAACACCATGCAAAATCTTTCGGTCGAAGGCCATTTATGTAAACCTGTTGCTGGAAGTGAGAAACTTGCCATTGAGCCATGCAAGCTTCAAAGTACTGAAAGGGTTGTTCCTAAGTCGACTTCTTGGATAATGAGCTGATGTTGACAAGAAGTGACCCATCGTAGGAGGGCCTTAATGAATCCCACATCTACAACACGGAACGAAGCAAATGATTTTGTGGAGGTGAAAATGATCTGATGCTACAAGGTTCAGGGTGGCGGTCATGAAAAATGGAGCGCAAAGGTATTGCAGTGGATGAGGTGTTAGCTGGGTTGGTGAATTCTCTAAGCGACTTTTCTTGAACATATCGGCGACACTGGAATGGATTGGTAGCATTAACCCCAAAATGGATGGTATGGAGGACCAATGGTGATATGACTGGTCAACGGAATAACCCAACCCGACTCAATCATGGTGATGGAGTGAAAGTGCCATGTTCAAGAGCGACCTGCTACCAATGAAGTTCTTCAAGTTTTCTTCCCTTTTTCCCCAGTAATTTCTGACCAGTACCTCTTTATTTTTGTCAAGCTTGAGGAGGATAACATATGCTTGTTCTATAATTTTCCCTTTAGGCAAACCTGTCGCTATTTTTTAGCGAGCCTAGCAACAGTGAAACTCGCTCTTGTCTATATGGACAAGTTTGTCGCTATTATTTTAATGAGTTTAACGACAAAGATAACTCGGTCCTTTTTAGTTTTAGAGAGTCTGAAAAGAGACATAAAGGAAACTCCAGTAGTCCTTTTTCATAGTATAATCCTTTAAGTCCGAAAAAGTATAAAATAATACGAAAGGGATGTCTTTTTGATAGCTTTAACGAGCCAACAAAGACAAGCGCTCGATCTTTTTGTTTGATAATCCCTCAGGTCCAAAAAGATTAAAATATGTGAGAGGGATGGCATTCCCTTTACTTTAACGAGCTAGAAAGGCTAATAGCTCAACAATATTTTTATATTTAACGAGTCTAAAAAGAGTTTAAAAGAGACTTGGTTTTAGGAATGAGTGGCATTTTTGGGTAGTAGTTGGTTTCAGGTAAGTTTGGAACTTTTCAATCACGACAGTGTAAAGAAGGTGGCTAATAGAATCACTCGTTGCAGCTGTTCCTCAAAAGGGTAAACAATCAAGTGGAGGCGTATGATCAGCTAAAAAAGGTGGAGGTGATGGTAAGAACATGACCAAGGCTCAAAAGCTGATAGCAATGTGATCACAAAGGTTATTTACCAAAAACGGGTTTATTTTTTAATGAGCTTGAACCTTGTGCCAACATGTGCTCAGTGCAGGTTGATTTTTTAATGAGCTTGAACCTTGTGGGAACATTGCTCTTGATAATAGTCAGAGATGTTCAATTCACCATTAACACTATGTTCTCTTAACGGTCGTACTACCTATTCAATTGCTCCACCAAATTGATTATAAATGCAAATACATGCTTGAAAAATGAGTTAAACACCAACATCTTACTTGAATTACGTGAATAGTAACATAAAAGTAGTTTTTACATCTCATTTTTACCATTTCATTCAAATTTGGGATTGTTGGAGCTTTGGAGGTGTTTTCCCCCTCGATTTTCATTAGCTGATTCCGAGAGATTTGGTGGACTATTTTCGGCGCCATATGGACTAGGTAGGAGCTAACCCTGAGCTCTCTAATTGCATTCTTTCCTTTTCTGGTTCTGAGCATCTTTTCCTATTTTTTTGGGCCTCAGGGGTTTGAACAATTCGTTCTCTCCCCATCGCACTTAGTATACATCGAAAGGTGCGATGCATACTAAGTTGGTCATTGGCCAGTCAATATGCATCCCACCCAGTACACAACTAGGGTGCGATGGGCACAAGGAGGAAAGTTTATGCACTGTTTTTTCATGGAAATTTTGTATGTTTTTGCCCAAATCAGGATCCTAATTCTTCTCTTGTTTGTTTTTCAGAGATTCATCGGATCAAGATGGTAGTTACATGGCATGAACGCGAGCATGAAGAAGAGGATATGATTGCCTTACATGATCTGGGTAAGGTGACTGCATTGCGGAACTGTGGCTTGCTCAAATTCTTCCATATATCCAGCTTGAGGCAACAAATCAATTTGTTACACTATTTTCTTGATGCATGGGATCATACCAACCAAGTGTTCCAGATTCGGGGTAAATCCATCCCTTTGACAGTTGAGGATATCTACTTCTTGACTAGTTTATCGAGGCGTGGTGCCCCTCTCTCACTATCAGGATCCGCTCGTGGGGGTGAATCCGTGAGGGATAGATCTCAGCCGAGCAGGGACGACAAGATCAGTATTCGAGATGTCAATGACCAGTCCTTGAGGACTATCTTATTCACCTTCACTAGATTGGTTGGTAGTGCGGCTCTTCATTTGGCCAACAGGTCCTATATGCAGTATGCTCTGGAATGCTTTGAACCAAAGGTATTCAACTAGTGTGATGCAGTACTTCCGGTTATAAAAGAATAGCTTTCAAAGGTGAAGAACGAAAGATCCAATAACTTTGGTTATGGTCCCATTTTGATTGCTTTCTCTTTGGAGAGGATACCATTGATGCAGCCACAATACATTTCACTCGGACTGTCAGCGCCGAGGGAGCCACGGATGCATAGATGGGCCAATCTCATGGCCAGACACGCTGGTCAGTCGCAGATTTCATTCTATGATGCTTTCTTTGAGTGGTTCGACCATCAGGAGATGGTCTTTGCCGAGTACCCATATGTCGGGATGGATTTCCGAGGTGACCCAGATTTGGTGCTGCCGGCTGGCGAGTAGTGGGGTGTTATAGGTAAAAAGATCTGACCATATCTCTGCTTATTTCTTTTATAATGTTCTTGTGTATTTTAAATGTTATCAATACTAATCAAACCCATATATTTGTGAAAGTATTGGACCAGTGCGACCAGCAGCATGCCCGCTCTAGCAGGAGAGGATGTAGGGAGGGTTGTCCTTCGCGATCTGTACATAGCAGAGACCCTTGCAGTATTGTAGGATCATATCGAGGGTCTCACCCTTGGTATTTAGGATGTGAGGAACGATGAGTTACCTTTGAGATTATAGCGCCATACCACTGGCATGCCAAGTCTATGGACTAGGTTCTTATGTATGATTGCACAGGCAGTGACTTGTTATCACTAGCACCATTAGTCTAGGGTGCTTTCCTGTATTTTTGAGTTTTTGGGTCATATGACCGATCTTGTCCTGGACACAGAACATTTTGTAAAAGACCGGAGCTTTATTTTGGTTAAGTTATATGATCCTGATGCAAATGTTGATTGACATGCTTTTCTTTTATAAATGCTGCAAATGTCTATCTAACACATAATTTGCTAATGAATCAGTTAATTTGTTTAAGTTTCTGGAAATGTGTTGATATTGAATAGAATCAAACTGTCTTTCCAAAATCCTGGCCCTTAGGAACATAGATAGATAGTTGGATTCCGAATGGAATAGATACCAGTAAGCTGTAGGATGACGAGTTGTGAGTCTAGCTTGACAACAAGTCAGCGTATGCCATCTGCAATGGAATCAGAGAGAAGCTCTATCAATGTGTTATATTTAGCGATGTTGTTTGTTGACTGACCAATACATACCCCTCTGGAACTCACTAACTCGCCGCTTGGATAAAAAATGGCCCAGGCTGCAGAAGATAGGTTCTGCATACTACGACTACCTCCGTCGGCATATCCAACAAATGATTCAAATAGATTTGACATCTGCAACAAATGCAAAAGTGGATTACCTAACCAAAACGATCACTCTTGATGAAAACAAAAACGTAACAAAAGCATATAAAGAGATTACTACACTTAGCCAAGAATAGTAACGCTTAAGGTACAACCCATTTCGGGGTTGCAACATTGGAATCCCATCGTAATCTACTGGCTCGTAGGCTCCTTTTGCTAATACTCGGTTAACAATGTAGGAACCCATCCACAATGATTGGAACTTACCTGCTCCCAGTTTATCGGATTCCTGATCGTAAAGTAAGACCAGATCACCTTCTGAGAAGACACGGGGTTTGACATTTTTGTCAAATTGTGCCTTGACTCATTTCTTATGAGCTTCGTTAGCCAAGGCGGCGTCACGACGGGTTTCATCCAGTTGGATTAGTTCCAAGAAACAAGCCTCTTCCTCTAAAGTTTTGGGGAGAAGGTCGACTGCGAGCTTGAGAGATGAAATCTCACACTGAATCAGTAAGACAGCTTTCAGGCCGTACACGAACTGAAAGGGTGTAAATCCAGTTTCATTTCTTATCGAGGTTCTGTATGCCCATAGATCTGAGTACAGGATTAAATGCCAATCCTGTTTGTGGGTTCCAATCATTCTCTGCAGCATGTGCTTGAGGACTTTGTTGATTGCTTCAACTTTTCCATTAGCCTACAGATAATATGGAGTAGAACTATCGTGGGACAGTCCTAATTTGGCAGTCAATTCAACCATCATGTGATTTCGAAAATGCGATCCATGATCTGTAACTATAGCCTGTGGAACACCGAACCTAGAGACTACATGATTGAAAAAGAAAAGAGCAATCGTTTGCTGTTGTTGTTTAATGTAGGCATCGTCTCGACCCATTTTGTAAAATAGTCGACAGCGACTATGATATACCCATGCCCCCTAGCTAAGGTGGGGTTACATGTCATGAAATATATGCCCCATTTGGCGAATGGCCCAACAACAACTACTGGATGTAGAGGTGCAGGCGGTAATTTGGTTTTGCGATCAAAAATTTGACATGCACAACTTCTTACTGCTATTATATAATCTTTGAAGATAGTAGGCCAGAAGTAGCCAATGTGCAAGATTTTTTGTGCTGTAGCGTAGCCAGATAGATGCCCCCCACATGCACTTGAATGACAATCATTCAGCAATTTTTTGGCCTCCTCATGCGTGAGGCACCTTCGTAGAACTGTATTGACAGCACGACAGTAAAGTGTATCACCGATGATCATGTAGTCTTTTGCTTGGTATCGAGTACATTGTTGTTCAGAGCAAGAGGTATTAGGCCTAAATGTTTGGGTTTGGAGATAGATCAATATATCTCCATACCACGGATCGCTTGACGATATCAAAAACAAAGATTCATCCATGATTGATGCTTTGGATGTTGAATCATTGGACAACGATGGTAAGTCGCATAGTAACTCCGTGAATACTAGAGATTTCTTTGATTTGGATTTTACGAATTCCAGATCAAACTCTTGCAAAATGGCTATCCATTTTGAATATTTGCCCCCAAGTAACTGACGCAACAAAATGTAAGTCATAGGGTTGCAATCTGACAAAATGGTAGTTTTGCAAAAGAGGATATAGTATCGAAATCTCTGTACTGCTTGAACAGTTGCAAGAGCCAGCTTTTCAACATAGGAGTACTTTATTTCTGTATCATTTAAGTTTTGACTTAAATAATAGACAGGATGTTTGATTCCATTGTCTTCTTGAACTAAAACCATTGTGATGATCATATTTGCTGCAGCTGGATACAGGTTAAAGTCTTTTTGATAGTCGGGAGCATACATTAATGATGCTTTTATTACGGATTCCTTTAGAGCATCAAAGGAAGCTTGCTCAACCTAATCCCAGTTAAAGGGCACTTCTTTTTTCAAAAGACCCGTATAACCTTTAGCAAGTTCGGCGTAATTTGGAATGAACCTCCTCAGAAAGTTTGCTTTCCCTTAGAGTTTCTAAATTTGAAGCAAATTTGAAGGTGGAGGCATGTCAATGATTACTTGAACCTTACATGGGTTGAGTCGAATCCCATCCTTAGAAACCACGAAACCAAGTAAATGACCAGAACCGACACAAAACACACACTTGTGCGGATTGAGTTGTACCTTGTAGTGCCGGCAACGTAGAAATATAGCTCTCAAATGCTACAGATGGTTAGTCTGCTTTCACGAATGAGCCAGTAGATCGTCGAGATATGGTTGAACGATGTTCTTGATGTGATGGAAGGCGTAGTTCATAGCCCTCTGAAAAGTTTCCCCTGCATTCTTTAAACCGAAAGGTAGTTTGCAATACGCGAATGTGCCCCATGGACATATAAATGCAGTACTTGACTGGTCCTGTAGGCGGATATTTATTTGATTATACCCAGAAAATCCATCCATGAATGAAAATATTTTGCATCCGACGCATTCTTCAATTATCTAGTCGATGAAGGGTGTAGGGTAGTTGTCCTTTGGACAAGCTTGATTTACATCCCTGTAATCGACACACGCTCTAATCATTCCTTGCTTTTTCTTCACAGGAAAAATATTCGATACCCAATCAATTAGAGGAACCAGGTAAATGAAACCAGCATGTAAAAGTTTTTCAACTTCTGCCTTGATGGCAACAGCTTTCTTCGAGTGTACCTACCGAAGCCGTTGTCGTAGCAGTTTGACATCTGGATACATCTTGATTTCGTGTTCAACGATACTCGAGTCTATGCCTGGCATTTCTTCATATGACCATGCAAATATATCTCTGAATTTGCGAAAGAGAGCGCAATATATTCCCAGTTCTGCAGAAGAACAAGATTTGCCGACATGAATATTCTCTACAACATTAGGTTTGGTCGAGATATTTATGGCGATAGTTTCTTCAATATTGGACAGATTTTGCTTGGAATCCACTGTATTTACAGTATTTGATAGAAAATCAAAAAATAAAGGATGATCAAGGTCGTTGGAATAATCTTAGTTGTAGTCCGGAAGATGGGAACGATGGTGGTAATCTTCCCATGGTGCCTCTCCTATCATCATCGACTGAATAATTCCTTCGTCTGTATAATGTACATACAACCAAGGATCTGAAGAAGTGCCATATTCCTTAGGCCCATCTATCCAAACACTCGATAAGCGTTGATTTGGGTTTACCACCCAGGCCAAGAAAATTGATTGCTACAAAATTTCTATTGGGCTTGGAGGCAATACCTGTTGATGATCCATGCTAACAAAATGTTCGGAAATCTTCTGAATCTGTGTAGATATGGAAGATATCATATTGCAGGCCACTTCCGCCAGATTACTCAGAGGCAGTAGGGAAAAAGTACCCATTAAGGCAGGGTCTTTTAGGAGGTCTATTCCGACATTTTGAAGCAAATGAGAGTTTCCATGGCTTATTTTAATGATTCCTGTAACTTGTGAACTATTGGGGAGGAAGGTTTGTTGATCAATGATTGTAATTCCTCCTTGAAAGGGAAATACAATCTTTCTAAAGTATCTTGACACAACAGCAGCCATAGCATAAATTCAAGGCCATCCCAGTAGGATATTGTAATTGAGGTTTCCATCGATAACTTCGACGTCAATTTCTACTGTCTTGCCCCCCAATTCAACTTGTAAGTTACTTAAAATCCTGTACGGGGTGTATGTTCGTCCATCGAATGCTTTTAATGTCGTTGATGATCTTGACAAGGGTGGTGAGCCGAAAGTTTTCCAGCAACTCATCAACATAATGCAGGTGGATGCCCCCTCATCAATAATTGTTCGATGAATAGTTTTGCTGAGGGCTTTCACTTGTATGAGGAAAGCGAGTTGAGCTGGTAATTGAGGTTCATATCCTTTATGATTAAAGGCCACAAGATTGGAATCCACTGGGTCAATCCCACCTATTGCTGATAATAGAGCCTGCTTTTGGGAGGGGCAATTTTGCAGGACTTCAAGCATCGACATAGCAGATGGCGATTGGACCAGATCCTCTACTATATTATAATTCTGTGCTGCTCAAGCACGAGGATTAAATGTCAATTTGTGTACTACTCCCTTCGGTGGCTTTATTGTTAGCTCAAGAATGATGGGTGGCACAACTTTTGTCGAAGTTGTTGTTGAACAACTAGGTTGATCTGTATCCTTGTTGTTCGACATCTGTGGATTCCCATAATCTTTATTCCTTGTCGATATCAAAGCATCATTTTGTTGTTTCCAAATGGACAACATAAGAACTTGGGATGGGGAAGTATTGTCTGGGTTTGGAAGCAAATCAGTCAACACCGCTGAGGTATTTTAACTTTTAAAGAACTTCTTAATCTCACTTTATGCGGACAATCTCTCGTCCAATGGTCCTCATCGCATATGAGACATGGCCAATTAGGTTTATTTTGCTCAGAAGGGTTTCCAGAAGATTTTTCAGGAGTCGAATCTTCCTGTTTCTTCTTTTTGTTTTTCCCTTTCTTCTTGCCCCCTGGTTGCTTCGGTTCTTTGCCTTTGTCAGTCGACACGGCATTAACCTCCGACGCAGGAAGTTTGTCATCTGATTTTTTACTAGAAACCATACAGGATTTCTTAGATGTAGCCTTCGTGGTTTTCGTGCTTGTCGTACCAATCACGCCATCACTGGCATGAGAGTCTTTATTTGATTTAGGAGGAGGAGGAATGGAAAATTCTGGACTAGGAGCGTCATAAATTTTGTTGTAGAGCGTGCCAGACTAAGTATAGATCAAGTCTAAATATTGCGCACGAGCAATGACTTGATCTTCAGTGACAACTCCTCCCTTAGCCACATCCTTTGTAATAGAGGGTAAAAATGACTTTATAAACCATTCAACTAAAAGTTGATTAGGAACATACGTCTTCACCACTCTTCGACGATGCCACCACTCATGAATATGATCAGATATGTGAGTGGTTGTCATCTGTTTAAAGTTGGTAAGGAGTTTTGTCCCTGTTTCGTACCTTATGGGTAACTGAAAATGGATAAAAAGGTAGTGGCAAGGGTGCTGAAGTTATCGAATGAAGCTCTAGGAAATTCTATATACCATTTAGTTTCCGGACCAGTTAACGTTCGCTGAAAAAGGCGAAGCCTAATCGAATCATCATTCAGGGTGTTGGATGAACACCACAAATGGAATGTCATCACATGATTCGATGGATCTTCACCTGGATTTCCATTGAATTTAGGAATATCAGAGGGAAGTTTATGAGGAATCGCAGGCCACCAAGGGGCATAAGCAATTGTATCATTCGTCAAACGGTTTAGATCTGGTAATTCTAGAGTTGCTACAAAGGGCAACTGTTGATTCAGGTTAGGCAAAGCATACCCTGAATAAGATGGAATCGCCTGAGCAGTAGGTCTTTGCATACCAGCATAATGTATTTGATGCTGGTAACTTTGATAAGGTTGATGGGCATAACCATTATAGTATGGTTGTTGATAACCGCTTTGGAAATGCAGTTGCCCATTACTTACAAAGACTTGTTGCTCAGGTCCTTGGTATGATTGCTGGAATTTCAGTTGTTGATATTGAACAAGCGTTGTTGGACCATTTGTTGTTGTCCAATACTGGATGATTGATGAAGATGAGGAGTCATAGTACCTGTTTGAGCCTGAGTCGCTCCAGATAAGGAGGCACTAACCTGAGGTTGTGATTGAATCGCTGAGACAAGAGGCTATTGTATTGCAACCTGAGAAACTTGAGGTTGACATACAACAGGTAGCACTTGTACTTGCGATACGGTCACAATAGCAGGTGTAGTGGGAATATTTGACATGGGATGGACTGGTTGCATTGAATATACAACCCTTGGTTGTTGAGGCAGTATTGGTACCCAACCGCTGGATGTAATTCCAATTTGACCTGATCTTTGTTGTGAACTCTCATATGGTTGTTCTCTAGGAGGGAAAAATGAAAAGGCATATTGCCCCCCATATGGTGGTAATCTAGTTCTTCAAGGGTGGATTGGCCTTTGAAGACACATTGGATCAACTTGTTGAGTTTCAACATAAGAAATACCAGATGAGAATCCAGATGAAGAAATAGGAACTGACCATGTCGTCGAAATAGTCCCTGATTGGACTCCAGCTTGTTTTTGATAACTAGTCGGGATAGATGGTATACTAGCAATGGAACGGTAGTAGGAAGCTCTGTCGTAGCTATGTCAGTTGACACAGTCCTAGATGTTGATGGTTGTTCAGACATATTTAGTCTATCCAAAAGATTTCCTAGCGATTCGACAAGAACTTGCGATGAAAAAGAACTAACTTCTGTAGTAGAAGGATGTAAGTGGATACCAGTTCCAAAATGCACTGGAGTACTAGGTGGAAGATCCTCTACTATCTCTTCTATAGCAATCAATCCAGGTGGAAGAGGTAGACCATTAGGTCCATAAAATATTTCTAGAGCCGAAGAAAGTGTAGCTTCTGTAGTAATAGATACTGGAGGGGTGACACCTTCTGAATTCTGGAATTCAACTTCTAGATGTTTAGGTAAGTGAACTTCAATTTCTTGATCAGTCCTAGGTGGAGCTACTTCAGGAATAGAGGTGTCTACCGTTACACTAGGATCAGTTCTAATGTCCCCTTGTAACTGCGGAACTTCTTCTGTAAAGGCAAATGTACCAAAGCTAATTGGAGTAACTGTAGTCTCTGATGATGTTGAAACACAAGTTTCAAATAAATCAGGTGAATTCGACTCAGTTAAACGAGAATTATTTGCCCAGGATGGTTTCGTTTCTAGGGTCAAAGATGGCTGACTCGCTAGTCTCCGCGAATGACGGGGTTTTGATTGACTTTCTTCCACGATTGCAGATTACTTGATCAACTCAAAAATTAAAGGGGAAAAAGTTGTTCCGACTTAAATTAATTTTAAGACACTTTGATGAAACTTGATTTTTCAATTTTTAAGAGTCGAGAAAAAGTTAAAGGTGACTCTAGTCGCCTTCGAATTTTTAATGAGCCCGAGGTGACAAGTGCTCAGATGGACCTTTTCTTTTAAGGAGTCAAAAAGGAACGAAAGTGACTGCTCTGGAAGTCTAACTAGAGGGTTTACCAAATCGATCATAAAACTGCAAAATACACCTTGGTGATAAATGATAGAGAAATTACCAAGGACTTATGTACGACAGTCAATCTTCCTGAATGTTGTGTTCAGTGCATTACGATCGATAGAGCGGCAGAGACGGCTTCCTAAGGATAAAGGATAATAGCCTATTGTGGTCTCCCAATATATACTTGATGGTACGTGGGAGCACAAGCCCATACTAGCACGTGTCGTATCAAAGAGGAGGAATCACCCAACCTACGATGAAAACGATAGTTACCAGGCTTCATGACGTCGGAATACGTCTCTAGCCTAGACTTCTAGATGTTGTGCGTTAGGTTCCAAAGCATTTTTATGGTCATTGAGGTTTATTTTATATTTGATCTTTCTTAAGAAGTTTGCCTTTCAAGGTTCACCACGTGATGTATATGTACAACTCCTAAATATGCAATCTAAAATGATAAATAGTCATTTATTTTCTTTTAGCAATGAAAATCCTAGCTACTACGGAAAGAAAAATATGATTCTTTCAACATAGCGCAGAGAGCACACACTAAATGCACTTTTCCTAAATCAATTTCCGCATGCAGTCTAAATGCAAATGCACATGCATGTATTTGTTTTTTAGTTCCCTTAATGTGAGAATGACAAAAAGAAAACTAAATACAAATCTGAACTACTTTTTTTCAAAGCGACAGTACTAACAATTTTCTCTTTTCAAAACGAAAGGAAGACGAAGACGACACTTTTCGATTTCGAATTGAAAACTATTTTCGACACTTGAAATACTAATAATTTCAAAATTAAGTACAATGACAAAAGTAAAATCAACTATCTAGAAGAGGAAGACTTTACAACACTCTTCTTTTGATTTAGAATGACAATTACGACACATGTATCAAAAACGACAGTTCAATTAGGCTACTTTTGACAAAGGAGGATTGCAAATGATCGACAAATACACAAAAACATTTACAATTCCTAACTGAAGGAGGCTAAAATAATGTGAAGGAAGATGGTTACAGCAAGAAGGTACTGATCATGAACAGCAAAACCACTGAATAAAGCTGAAAACAAAGAGGAAAAACCAAATTTTAGAGAAGAAAACATAGTTTACTCAATCATCGCACCTACAACACAGGGAAATAGGGATGCATCTCACTTACAACACACGGGAGGTGCGATGCATCCAAGTTGCATAGTTACAGACAGTGCGATGGGCCAGGGAGTGAAACTGAGCTTGGTTTTTGCTCAAAACTTGCAGTGAAGTTCAGTGATTTAGGCTGAGTAATGATGGACAGTAAACACAAAGCATAAGGGTAGGATCTGATGAGGTTCTGAGCTACCACAAGGGCACTTAGGATGCTTTGTAAGTCAGATGTTTAGTTCATAAACCAACCTAGAGATTGACTAAAGCAGCGTTTATCTACTTCGCAATTGCATAGCAAAGGCATTTCGAAGGCTAGCTGGCTAACTTCAGGCTCCGTCTATAGTTTATAAAGCAAACAATAAACAAACAAAACAAACTATTTGCTCCCAGTGGAGTCACCATTTTTTTCCTGGAAAACTAGTGTCCATTCAGAGATGCTAGTCCCACTAAGACGGGTAGCTATCTTAGAAACAAACAATTCAAAATAACTTGTGTTTTCCTTTATGAGAGATAGATGAGAGAGAAGCAAAGAGTACCAACCTCAGTCTTTCGCTTGGCTACTTGCTTGTTTCCTCTCTCCTTTGATAGAGTTTCGCCACTCCTTTCTCATTTGTCCCACTTCAAAGAACACCTGTAGAGTCAAAGCAGCAAAATACCATCAAAGCATAGAGATCTATAACCGTAAACAATGTAGAATCAAATGTACATTAACCATACAAATGCATACACAAATACAAGATTCAGAAATATACAAGTATATGGAGGAAAACTCAAATAGCTTTATTGATAGAAGTAGCAGAAGAGAGGATTACAACCCAGCTGTCTGATCCAATGCCATCCTCCCAACATGAAAGCCCTCTTCACCTCATGAAAAGCTAGATCACCCAACAATACAATGTCTCAAAGAGAAACCAACAACACTTCCTTACAAATTACAAAATTCCAGCCTCTGGATATCTAGGATGAGGGATCCATATATAGATTTTTGCAGGGGAGTGAGTCAGCTTCTGGGATTTTGATTAGTGTCATTTCACTGATAGTTCTTGGTTCCACTTGGAGATTTCATGATCTCTTACTCATCCCTGGGCGAATTCAGAGAGGCAAGTGTCATATGAGCAGTTTCTAGAAGATTCTCTAAGTTTCCACCTAGAAAACTGCCTCTGCCATTTGTCTGCTCTTGCTCATTGCACCCTACAGAAGGGATTTTTAGTATGCATCACACCCTTTGTGTATAGCAGGTGAGATGCATCGCACCCTCAGAATGGAGCAGTCTGTATGGTCCAGTTCTGAGCAGTTTTTCAGGGAGAACTTTTGCGAAATGATGTAATCAGTTGACCTTGATCCTTTAGGGTATGAAACAACACTTTTATGGTTTTGAGAGCCCTTGGTTTATCGACATATGTGATTGGTGTTGCAGTGCCCAAATATGTCTATAACAACATGCCAAGTCTTGTATGTCATCATGTAACATTCATCATTGTTAATTGCAACATTATGAATAATAACAAACTGCATGCTCATGCCTGTCATAAATTTGTATGCAACTATCAGATGCTTCACCTCATGAAATACCAAGCACTTATCTGTGGTTGAATTCTGCTTACTGCAACAGAGTTTTGGGGACGACTCTCCACCCAACCGTAGGCTCAATTGCACAAAATCTTGCTACAACTGGCCACCCCCGAGCCCTCAATCAACGTACTACTGCAAGTGACTCCTCTGTCTTAGAACACTATTCTCCTAGGAGAATGAATGATAGAATCTTAGAATGTTGGAATGCCTCCCATCTTCCTCACCATGTAATAAATAGAGAAAACATTGGAAGGGGAACCACATGCACACACTCTATGTGTCTACATGCAACTTTACTGCTTTCTTGTTTTATTTCTTTTGCTTTTACTTTTTTGATAGCTTTACTTATTTTTACTGCTTTCTTGTTTTATTTCTTTTTATATTTATTTAGAGCTTTAGTATTGTTATTGATTATTTTATTATTATTTATTTACTATTACTATTTTAATATTATATTATATTATTTATTATTTATTATTTTTATTATTATTATTATTTATTATTTATTATTAAGGGACATTACACTATCCATCAATTCATAACCACCAAATATCGCAATAAATTCCCGCCAATGTTAAAAACTTTACTAAAACACTCTGATCATTAATAATCATCAACGAGTGTTTGAATTTTCTTTAAACGCCTAATTTTCCCAAATAGTTCAACCATTTTCTCATATTTGCAGTGCTAATAGAAAAATTAAGCAACATAGGAACTTCCAAGTGCGCATGAGCTTTCCACTCACCATCTTCAATCTTACATGCTATTCTAATTTTCCTCCTTTCTGTTCCATTTCAAAATGAGTGCTTCTAAAGGGAAAGCTAAATCACATAGTGAAAATCCCATGCTTCCTATACTCCTAAATTTGGATGAGTTGTCTCTGGTAGACTTAGATTTCAAAATTGTAGAGACCAAGTGTGAGTTTGATTTGTATGAATTACATAATTGGGCTTTTCAGAAGTTTGAAGATGCTAGTGATGAGTTTAGTTTTTGGGAATCCCTGTTACCTCAATTCATTTTTCTCAAACTCATCATTTTCTTGAGTTTGTCTTCTGGTGCGAAAGCAAATATTTTACCCAGTCAAAGAGAAGTAGTAGCCAGAAATGGTGAAATTTTGTTCTACATAATGCTAGATTCCATTCTTCAAGCTTTGCAAATAAGTCCTCCAAGTGCCTTGCATTCCTTTTTATTTGAGTCATTAATGGAAATTTACCAGAATCTTACATTTCAAGAGAGAGCCCATATTTTTGAGTCATTTTTACCAAATTGATCTGAATTGTCGCTTCATAATCTTCCTTATTCATCATCTATGTTTCCTGAAATGTCCAAAAAAATAATCACCATGGTTTGTTGTCTATTAGGTTATCAAATTGATGAATGGATTGATGAAGTTATTTTAGGATTCTTATTTGTCTTTTCATCTAGGAAAAAGCCTTCTGTCCTATTCAATTTTAGCCAGTTTATCTCAGATAACATTCATGAGTAGTTTTTAAAATTCAGTGCAGAAAGAGCCTTCAAACATCAATATGTGTTAATTTACTTGTTCTTATATCACCAAGCTGAGAGGTTTAAGATTCCACTACAAAATTTGGATTCACAAGGGAGGCCACAATTTGTTATTCACTGGACCTCATTAGTCAGAAAGAATTTAGAAGAGTATTCATTCAGTGATTTTGTTAACCAATTCTTGTACTTATCACTTTGTCTTCTTAGTAGTGATGTAGTCCCAAGGATTTCAGTTGAAATTAAGAGAATTTTACATTTAAGTGAGCAGACAAAGGTAGGAGATTGGTATTTGTATCAAAGTTTCACAGAGATCAAAATTTATGGTTGTGAATTGTCACCTTATAAATTACCAATATTTCTTCCAATGAGGATTTTTGCTTTGGAATTCATAAGGCAGAGCCTGAATGTAGATGAAGTTCATTTTGTGTCTAAAAAATAAAAAGCTCAGTTTAAACTAAAAGCTCAGATTGGCCCCTTTATAGCAAATACTAGAGAAGCTAATAAAGAAGCAAGAAGTTTTTTAAATCAAATGAAGTTTAAAATGAGTTTTAGCTGGCCTTATGATCCTTTGGGAATAATTTCAGCTATCAGACTTGAGCAAAAGTCAGCTCCTTATATACACTTTTCAAAACCATAGATTGAGTTGTATGATAACAAGGAGATTTTGGAGGAAAACTTTACCAGAATTTGAAGAATAAGTGTCAAGTCAGACAACATTGGAAACTCCCATCCAAAAGAAAAGGAGCTAAAAAGGACAAGTGAGAGCATCTCTCTTGGTATTTCAGAGTCTAGGTCAACATAGTTTAGAGTTTTCAAAATAACAAAGACAAATGAAACAAAATAAGAATCATTTGAAGCCAGGAACATAGAGGTATAAACTATAGTGATGGTGTCAACTGATCCTATTTTTACTCTACAACAGATTAAAGAAAAAACAACAAATGTATCTTCTTCTCCTTCTTCTAGTAGTCAAACCATTTTTGCTAAATTTAGAGAAATGAAGAAAAATAATGAGCTTCTAAATTTTGCTACATATACTCAATTTTGGAAACAAACTTCCTCTACCCAAAACATATTGTTATTTGCACTAGATCTTGATAGTAGACAATTTCAATTGGCATTTCTTGAGCCAAAGGTTCTAGTCCCAAAGACTACAGAGGACTACAAAACTTCTTTATTTTCTTTTGATACTAAACAAATTCACCCTATAGACTAGATAGATCTACATAAGCAAGTAGGTGAAATGATCTACTCTTCTCTAACAAGTTCTGCTATGGCTGTTTCAAAATTACAAACTTCTTTGAATAACATTCATTCTCAACTGAAGTTAGAAAAGATGTCATCATTGGCAAAAGATACAAGGATAAAAGATTTAGAAGATATTGTTATCAAATTAGGATTGGATCCTAACGATGTTGATGCAGCTCAAGAGATCATAAAAAATAGAAATGCAGATATTCAAGCATTGTGCAGGAAATTAAAGTTACCAACAACAGAGCATCCTCAAGCTCAGGAAGTGGGAGAAATTGAGAAAGAAAAGGAAAACATGTTGTGTATGATTATGGAGCAGAATCTACAAATAAAAAATATGGAGGCATAGACAGAAAAGCTAGTATGAGAGAGAGAACAAAATGTTGGTACAGGAGTTTCAACAGTGGAGACAGGATCAACAAGTCATGATTCAATAGAATAATTATCTAAAGCAATGGCTGATTTATCTTTGAGAAATGTGGAAATTGAAAAGTTGAAGGCATCATTGCAAAAGGAAGAAGAAAATAAAATAAAAGCAGACAATGCATACGTTTTAGAGGTGCAGAAGAAATTTAAGCTTACTAAATATCCTAAAAAATATTTAGATGAATCCATTAGTGCACATAAATTCTGCAATTTCATATTTATGGTCTTCCATAGAGATCATTTTTGAACAAGAACAACTATTGGAGAAAGCTAAGGCAACCATTGAATATATCAAAGAAGATTTGGACAATAGACCTAGAGAAGCAACCAGAATCATCAAAGTCCTAAATTCAAAAACCAGAGAGGAGCTAGAAGAAATGGGAATTGAAGATAGAACAGATGCAGTTCTTGAGGTGAGAAAAGTATTGACAAAGAGAAATTTAATGTTGCATCTAGAGAACAAATGTGAAAATTTAGAAGTTTAGATTAAAAGATTTCATAAAAAGTTCTTTGTTCTTCAACAAAAAGGACTCCCATCTTTGAGGGATTCTCATGGTCAATTAATTCAACAGGAACACTATCAACAAAAGCTACATGATATAGTAGCTGATAAATCAATTTTTCTAAATTCAAAGGAATTATTAGTGGTAAAAGTTTTCTTTAGGGTATAGCTAATGACTTGTTTATTTCACATGAAATTCATCATCTTTTTGTTGGTAAACCGACTTTTGAAAAGTATACTGAGGTAGATGAGGCCTATAGAAAGGTGATAAATTTTCATGCCTAGAAGATGATCAGTGGGATAAGTTTGTCGAGCTTATCAGTTGAACAAACAGCAGGTTTCCAGGCAATATTTTGGTAAGGAGCAGAAAATATGGGAGCTTAATTAGAAGAATGCACATTTAAAGCTAGTAGTTGGAAACAAGATCCTCAAATAGTGTGTTGAGTTAAAAAAACAGTTTGAATACCCATGTTTTGAGTTATTTTTGTTAAGAGTTATTCGAATTATATTGGATAAACATTTATTTTCCATAACAAAGTTGTCATAGGTTAGAGATTTTTGGAAAAACTCTATATGTACTTTGTAATTTGAAGTAAGAAGGGTTGATACGTAAAGGATATTTTTGGAGTGATATTGCTATCATATGTTCAACTTGAATATCATCAAAGGATTTTGGTTTCCATTTATGCAACATTTGTGTACATGTGAGTGTTTTCTAGTGATTTCCATAATCTATTTCTACATATTTTTTAGATAATGTAGGACATTGAGAAGGGTAGGACTGAGTATTAGTCTCCCAGACATTCCTAATGCAAGGTTAGTTTCTATAATTTGTTTTAATTAACCAATCTATTTAATTAAATACTTGAAAATTAATAAATTACTGCTTTTATGCTATGCCTAAACAATATTTTTTTTACTATAGAGCTACATTTATATGTTTCCTCTCAACTCAAATGATTAGATGTTCAGGAAGGATATTTAGTCTTCTAAGTTCTTCTTCATTCTTCCTTAAAATAACTTATAAATATTGTATGTTGTCATAATGGAACACTGACACTTTGATTAATTAAATACTCAAAAATTAATAAATTACTGCTTCTATGCTATGCTTAAACAATATTTTGTTTACTATAGAGCTACATTTGTACGTTTCCTCTCAAATCAGATGATTAGATGTTCAGGAAGGATATTTAGTCTTCTAAGTTCTTCTTCATTCTTCCTTCAAAGAACTTATAAAGATTGTATGTTGTCATAATGGAACACTGACACTTTGATTAATCTAAAGGATTAAGGATTATAAGCATAAGCAAATATTTACATCTTTGGATCATCCATTTCAATCAATACCCCTCACAATTGATGATTTGGCACAATTATTTGGCGAGGACTATCTACAAATATACAACAATATATTCTCTAAATATTTGTCTTGGCTATCTGAGGGGGCACCCCCCAAGCAGCCTGATTGTTCCTTCCATACTTTATCTCTTCCATCGCAGGTGGTTTTTCCTGTAGGTTTCTTTGACGCTGCGACTTGTGATAGTAGGTGTGGATTTGGGGAGTGGTTGAGGATAAATATTCACATACACTTTCTCTTTTTTTGGTTCGGTGGGCCTAATACAAATCGAAAGGTTGAGCTACTGGCACTTTGGGGTCTATTGGTCTTTGCAAAGCGCCTTCAGATCTGAAATCTCTTTGTTTACGGGGACTCTAGATCAAGCATTGATGCGGTGTCTAGGCGATCCACCTTCTCGACTCCTTCCTTGATAGTTTTGATGGATCACATTAAGTTCTTGGAGGGCTCCTTTGAGAATATCTCTCTCACTTATGTCTATAGGAAGCGCAACACAATGACAGATAGTCTCTCAAAGCTAGGTTTGGTCTTTTCTCCTCGCTCGATCTAATGCAAATGTTATATGGGGGCGAAGCTAATGGCAGAGGGAAGTGTCTATGTGCCATAACTGGTTCTTGGAATGCCTGATCCTTTTTTGGAATATCTGGTAACTTATCCATATATTTGTATGGTTATCCTTATAGCATAGCCAAACTAGTTTCTCTTTTATACTTTCAAATGGACACTCTTTATACTTTGATGACATTAGTTTTTGGTTCTGGGTGTTAGTATATTGAGGAAACATGGTCAAAGAATCTTAGTTTATCTTATTTTTGCCTCTCTAGTTCCTATTATTCGAAATATAGGTTGGTCCTATTTCTTAGGATCTTACTTCGGTAAAATTGTTACCCATTTTGATATTTGAAATTTCTGGATATGTGCATGTATTGGAACTGCCAATTTAAAATAGAAGTGCCAACATTTTTTTCTTTCTGAAAAAAGGAGGCATGGGAATAAATGGATTTTTATCTTGACTATAGTTTAATATTCTAGTTCCACAACTTCGACTTAAGCTCTCACGCCACCATCAATGAGCGTTAAACTTGGGAAATGGGTTTTCATTGCAAGAATTCATCAATTAAAAAACCAATTTTAAATTTTAAATTTTAAATTTTAAATTTTAAATTTTAAATGCATTAGATTGTGCATAAAAATTAGTACCCTTCTTTCAACTTAACCTAGAATTTTATATTATAAAAATTATTATAAATTTATCTACACAACCAATTAACATTTATAATTTAAATATTTCAAAATTATTAAACCAATTAACATTTATAATTTAAATATTTCAAAATTATTAAAAACATTTTAATGAAAATTTTAATTGTGTTTTTATTATTTTAATTTTGTTATTTATAAAATTTTCATTACAAAATTTAACTATTTCAATGTTTGGATATTCCGACACATAGGAAATAGTTAAGTATAACTTGGTCTAGTGCAGAGTTAGGTAAAGTGTGTTTCTTTACTATGTAGTGATCTGACGATTCATTCTCTCCTTGGTATTAGTTGACACTTGATCTATGGCTTAACACCTGATTGGTCCATGATCTCTATTTAAAGAGCATGGAGGATCATTTGTAGGGTAACCATTCATGAGAGAAGCTTATGTAAATTTTCATTCTTTTATTAATAAGTTGTCTGAAGTGGCCACGTTGGCTCAGGCCGTGGACTGTTTCCCTCTTTGAGGGTTTTAACCACGTCAAGAATATTGGTGTACTGATATGTGATCTGTTGGTGGGCGGTGTCCTTTGGTGTTCTGCCTGATGAACTTACCATGTAAATTCCTACATGGTATCAGAGCGATTTGAGGGTCGCATCCGTTGGTGATCCAAATCTGAAGTTGGTACAACTGCATCTAACTGTCATTTCCTAGATCTACTAATTCTGACTGCTTTCAAGGTGAGAGGACTTCTCTATTGTGTTAGGAGCATCTGTTCTAGCGAGGAACCTCATTCGTTTCACGTGAAAAGGTTTCTAGTAGCCCTAGCTACGTTATTTTTAAGATCAGGAGGTATACAGTCTTTGTTTGTAGTTCTATCTTTTCTTCTTTCTGTTTATTTCGGTTTATTTAGCTCTCTGTTTTTTATTACCAGATCTATACCTTTCATTTCTGCATATGCTCTTTGCCCTACGACTCTGTGCGATCTGGGCAAATCAGAAATAGAAATGAAGGATTTTTCTCATGCATATGCTCTTTTCCATTGTGCCTTAGTGTGATCTTGAAAATCAGAAACATTGAGGAAAATATTTAATTTCCAGCTAAAACTATCCTCAAGCTGTAACGTTTTTTTTTGTATGTCTATGTTAGGTTTCATGGTTTTTGTTTTGTAAGCAAAAAATAGCTTTTTCAAGTAAGCACGCACCCCAAAGATTCAGTGACTTACAAAAAAAAAACCCATCCTCTTTTCCAAAAATTACTAACATTTTAAACTAGCTCACTTGGTCTAAAGTTACTTTATGAGAATAGAGGTCTCAAGTTCAAGTCTTTCTTTTTGTTGAGTTACTTTTTCAAAAAGCACATGTAACTTATGTTTTAAAGTTACTTTATGTAAAAGTGTTCTCACCCATTATAAAAAGTGAGTCACTTATAATTCTAAAGTCTCTTTATCTTTTATTTAAGTTACAATTTAGTGGGTAGCTCATAAAGTATCATTGTAAAAGTGACTTTCACTTTTACAATTAATAATTATATTTATTAATTTTTATAAATAAATTCCTTTTTAAAACCAACCATTTACCTAATTTAACTTATTTCCATAGAAAAATAATAATAAAAATAGTAAAAATATTAAATTAATAAATTATAAGTTTGACCTGGCTCCTAAGGTCAAAATTAGCCGTTAATCAATCTAGCCGTTGGAGACTCTGCTCAGGCTATTTATCATGCTAAGCTGGATCTGTTTCTTCAACTTGTCCTGACGATGAACCACACTAGTTGGTTCGAAACGCGTCGACAAATGATACTCCATGTGATTTTCGCCGAAAAATCTCTCACAATCTTGACTTTCACTTATTTATAAAAGTGAGTCATATAAAATTTGTTTTTAAAGTGAGCTAATTAGATTAAGTTTGGAAAGGGGGCGATTTTTTTTAAATATAACATTATCGTTCATTTCCGCACATTCACGCACTTCGTCAGCATCTTCAACAACTTTTCTTCAAAAAGTCATAACTTTTTCATCCGGAAGCCGTTTTCGGAGCCATTTTTTTTAATCATCCTAATTTTTCGAGATCTTTCCATTGAAACATTTAGTTTCAACATCTATAGCTTTGGTTTCTGTTAAAATGGAAAATCCATGCCAAGTTATTCTTGACAGCACCAACTAATTCCAATGGTGGTCCTACATTGTGGATTTACTTAGAAGTAAAGGTCTTTACATAATAGCCTCGGGCCAAGAAACCAAACCTCAAGATGAAGATAAGGCAGCCAAATGGGAAAATAGGCAAGATCAAGCACGTGGGTTGATAAGGATGTCTATTTCTCCAGACCTTAAATTCCATAACGCAGAACTTGATACTCCTAATGAAGCAATGAAACAACTCACTAAAGTTTTTGGAATTAAAAATGAAATTAGAGCCCATCAACTCGAAAATGAGTTGCTTACATTGGACCCCAATAATTTTTCTTCCATTGAAGATTTTTTTTCCGAGTTCAAGACCCTTAGACTTGTCTTGGAAGGTGTTAAGGTTAAGAAAAAATATAGTAGCCTTATCTATTCCATTCTCACTAAGTTGCAACCAACCTACTCTGTGTTTGTTTCCACCTTCCATTCTATTAGAGAAGCCTTTATTTCTCAAGGACAATACTACAAGTCCCCCTCTTTTGATGCCTTTTGTGATTCTTTAATAAGAGAACAAGAAAAGCTCTTATATCTTGGTCTTCTTAATCTTGCAAACTCTTCTAAGAAAGCCTTAGCTGCTCAGTAGAAACCAAATTCAAAGAATCCTAAGACGAAGTATCTTAAAAAGAATGGTCGTAAACCAAACAAGGGTCCTAAGCAATTTCAGTCTCAAAATGAAAAATCATTTCAACAAAATGATAAGGAAAATAAAAACAAAGGAAGAAGATTGATAGAGATTGCCACTTTTGTAATCGAGATGGCCACTTAGAATCCAAATGCTTTAAGAAAATGGAAGCCTTTGAAGCAGTAATAAAGAAGCATAACATCCATTTGGAGCACTCTTCAACTTCAACTTCATCTTTAGGAATAGCACTCTCTGCATGTGGTTGTCAAGCATCTCAGTTTGGTTATGCACTAAATGTATCTTCTTCTTCTCATTCTCATGAGTGGCTCATTGATTATGGAGCTTCTTATCACATGGCCAAAAACAAAGCCATGTTTTCTTCTTTAAATGATTATAACACCAAAATTATATACGTTGGTGATGATAGATCTCTTAGTGTTGTAGGGACTGGAACTATTCATCTAGACAATGGTCAATTTAATGATGTATTATGTATTCCAACCTTATCCTGCAACCTTCTATCTGTATATCAGATAACTCATTCAAGTGAAGGTAAAATCGTTGAAATTTCACCTCACGATGTTGTAATTAAGGACCTAAGAGATCCTAGACAGATTTTAGTTACTAGCATTGTTGATGATTCTATAAGGTTGTATAAGTTTAACAACTTTGGTTCATCTAATCTTCCCTCGGTATTTGTTGCTCATAAGGATGAAGTGAGAAAACTTTGGCATGAGCGATTTGGTCACTTAAACTATCGCTCCCTTCAGAATCTATGCAAAGAAAATGTGGTGACAAGTCTTCTAATGGTATCTTGCAAAGATGGTGTTTGGTCCAGATGTGTACTCGGAAAACATCATCAGGATAGTTTTGAAAATGTGCCTCTTGGCATGCCTCATCCCCTTTACAACTTGTGCATAGTGATTTATGTGGTCCACTTCCAGTTGTTTCATTCTTTGGCTACAAGTATTTCTTAACTTTTATTGATTATTTATCCAGACGCACTTGGGTATACTTCTTAAAACTCAAGAGTGAAGTATTTAACATGTTCTTGGCCTTTAAGGCCTTTGTTGAAAAACAATTTGGACATCAAATTCTTAAGCTAAGATCTGATAATGGCAGAGAATATGTTAACAACAAATTCATCGACTTTTGCACTGAGAATGGAATTCAAATGCAACATATTGTTCCATATACTCCACAAAAAAATGGTGTAGCTAAAAGGAAAAATTGCACCTTAAAGGAAATGGCTAATTGTATGCTTCAATCTAAAGGACTTAGTATTAATTTTTGGGCAGAAGCAATTAACTGTGAACATTACATAATAAATCACACTCCTACTAATGTTTTAAATAATATGACTCCAGAAGAAGCATGGAACTCAATTAAATCAGATGTAAGTCACTTTCATATTTTTGGAAGTGAAGCATGGGCCCATATTCGAGATGAGAAACATAAAGCTTTAGAACCTAAAAGTGAAAAATATATTTTTGTTGGATATTCTGAAGATGTCAAAGGATATAGACTTATTCCACTTAAGTCCAAAAATGTTATCATTAGAAAAGATGTAAATTTTGCTGAAAATATATCGGCCTATGAGCCTAGCTCAGCGGATGTGCCACTTCTCTTTATCCCTTCTACTTCTGAAAATATTTCTCCTTCAAATGATGACAGCAAGGATGACAATCCTCCCCCACCTTCTCAGGATCATCCTTCAGCTCCTCAGCTTCCAAAATGGGTCCATGCTACTCGGGATGCAGCAGGTGATCTTGCCAGTGATCCTACAGATCAACGATGTACACGTTCTCAATTCAATAGAGCCTCTTCTTTACTGGCTCAAGCTTCAGCTAATTATGATCCTAACACCTTTGCAGAAGCTTCAGGCCATCCAGATTGGGACGCAGCTATCAATAAAGAATATCGTTCATTATTGGCAAATGATACATGGGATCTTGTTCCTCTTCCAAAGGGACGAAAACTTGTTAAATGCAAATGGGTTTACAGAACCAAGTATGGACCAAATGGAAAATTTGATAAACATAAAGCTCGACTTGTTGCTAAGGGCTTTTCACAAGTTGAAGGCATTGAATATATTAAAACCTTCTCCCCTATTGCCAAAATGAACTCTATCCGCCTTGTTCTTTCCCTTGCTGCCTCTTTCAAATGGGAAGTCCAACAGATGGATGTTAAATCTGCCTTCTTGCATGGGGACTTGCATGAAGAAATCTATATGGAACAACCTACTAGCTTTATACAAATAGACTCTAGTCTTGTATGTCAGCTTAAGAAATCCCTTTATGGTCTCAAGCAAGCCCCTTGAGCTTGGTATGCCAAAATGGATAGCTTTCTTTTAGAAACTGGCTTTTCTAGGTGTCATTCTGACAATACTATCTACACCAAGAAAGTGGGCAAGTATCTTATCATTCTTGTTCTTTATGTTGATGATCTTATCCTTACTAATAGTGATCCCAACCTTATAAACTATGTGAAGTCCAGCCTTAAAAATAATTTTGAAATGGCAGGCTTAGGACACTTGCATTATTTTCTTGGTCTTCAAGTCTTGCAATCCAAGGAAGGTATTTCCCTTTCCCAGTCCAAGTATGCCTGTGATCTTCTACGCCATTTTCACATGGAAGACTTTAAGCCAACCCCTTCTCCCTTTCAATCTGGAGCCAAACTTTCAGTCACTTGTACTTCTCCTGAAGTTGATGCTACCTTATACCGTCAACTTGTAGGAAAACTTTTGTATCCGACCCATACTCGTCCTGACCTTTCCTTTGTTGTTGGCCTTATTGCTCGATTTATGCAAAACCCACATGAAATTCATTGCAAAGCAGCTAAAAGAAAACTTCATTATGTTCAAGGTACAATTCAGTTTGCGATTCATTACAATGCAGAAGCATCTCCTCTATTGGTTGGTTTCACTGATTCCGATTGGGCTGGTGACCCTTATGATTAGAAGTCTACTGCAAGTTATGTGTTCACTCTTGGTTCAGGACCTATTACATGGGCTTGCAAGAAACAAAGTGTCATTTCTCTTTCTTCAGCAGAAGCAAAGTATCGTGGTGTCGTAGAAGCTAGTAAGGAAGCCCTGTGGCTTCGTCAGATCCTACCAGAGTTTGGCTTTCAATAGTAGCATCCGAATACACTTTGGTGTGATAATCAAAGTGTCATTCAACTATGCAAAGATCCATTCCAACATTAGCGCAACAAACACATTGAACTGCACATGCACTTCATCAGAAAGCTCATTCATGACCATGTTCTTGAAGTGCAATATTGTTCAACAGATGATCAAGTTGCAGATATCTTTACAAAGTCTCTCACGGAGGTGAATTTTACTAAACTTCGATTTATGGTTAGAGTTCAGAAAGTTATCACTAAGGGGGGATAGGCTCTAATGCCTCCTTCCTTCTCCTATTGTGTCATATTTGTACATCCTTCAATCCTATCCCAAGTTGTTCTTAAAGGGGGATGTTAGGATATTCTAACACATACGAAATAGTTAAATATAACTTGGTCTAGTGTAGAGTTAGGTAAAGTGTGTTTCTTTACCATGCACTTTTGTAACTTACAATCTGACGGTCATGATATGTAGTGATCTGACGGTTCATTCTCTCCTCGATATTACCGACACTTGATCGGTGGCTTAACACCTTATTGGTCCATGATCTCTATTTAAAAAGCATGGAGGGTCATTTGTAGGGTAACCATTCATGAGAGAATCTTATGTAAATTTTCATTTTTTTATTAATAAATTGTCTGAAGTGGTCGCATTGGCTTAGGCCGTGAATTGTTTCCCTCTTTGAGGGTTTTAACCATGTCAAGAATATTGGTGTACTGATCTGTGATCTATTTGTGAGTGGTGTTCTGTCTGAGGAACTTACCCTGTAAATTCTTACCTTCAAAAATTAATTTAAACTTTGCTATTTTTTTATACTTTAATTTTTATACCTTTATATATATATATATATATATAAACTTCCAAAATAATGATAAATATTCTATTAAAAAAAACTTTAATTTTTCTTTAATAAAATTAATAGAAAAATATAATATTACTTATAAAAATAAGTGTATTTAAAGAGACATGAAAAAGCATCCCTTCATATGTTGAAAGAGACCCTAGAAAGGCCTCCATTCATAAACTTGGTTAAATGTGAATGAATATATACAAAAGTTGGATTATTCGTAGGCCACTTTTGGAAGCCACTTTTTCTCCTTGCTTGAGCATAACAAAGAAATTTATAAATATGTTTTTCTCCTTGCTTGAGTAACAAAGACGTTTATAAATATGTTAAATAAAAATTAGGACAATGTTTTTTTTTTATTAAAATAGGGTTATTTTGATATTGTAAATTGCTTTATTAAATGTAAAAAAAAATAAAAAGAAATTAAAAATTCTTAAAACTTAAAAAAATATATCAATGAATCATTTCTTTATTAAAATTATTTTAATAATATAAATTGTTATATTAAATATAACGAAAATGGAAATAAATCAAAATTTTTAAAACAGGAAGTGATTTAAATGTACATTAATAAGATTTAATATATATATATGATATTAAAAAATCAAATTTTCCATTAAATATATAAATTTATATTTAAAAAAATACCAATGAGGATTTATGCCTTCCTTAAAAAGTTGTTTCAACAAGGTAAATTGTTTTTACATGAATGTGATAAAAATGAAAAGAAATCATTTTTTTTTAAATCTAAATAAGGTCAATCATTTAGATTTAAGTTAATAAGATTTAATTAAAATTAAATAAATTGATAATGAATTGTTTGAATTAAAAAATAAAGTTGAAAATAAACTTTTTTATATTTAATTAAAAAAAATCCATTAAATATATAAATTTATATTTAATATTAAATATTTATATATTTAATATTAAAGTTATGTATGGCTTGAGCTATTTTGAATTTATATATTTAATATTAAAGTTGTGTATTCCTTGATTGAGTTATTTTGAATTTAGTTAATAAATTTTTAGTAAAAATAAAAAGAATAAATTTTTTAATTGATTCATAAATTGTTGATGATATTTTATTGGATAGTTCATCATAATAGATATGAAAATATTATTTTAAAATTTTGAAAATTCTACATTATTATAGGTTTATTAGATTTCTGGATTTACAGATTTATTGTTAATAGTGCATGCATGCTAATAAAAATTATGAAAACAGAGAAGAGAAAAATAAAAGCTCACACACATACAACACAATATATTCTTTGGGAAACGTTTTCGGGAGAAAACCCACCTGGAAGGTGGTGGCAATGCCGAGGAAAGGAAACGTGTCAACAAACTTCTTAACTTCGTAGATCTTTCGAATAAAAAATCAGGGTTTTAGGTGTGAGGGTTTAATGCACTTTTAATTGTTTTGGCCTGCCCCTTTGTACTGGCCTTGGTTTCGCAAATGTAGCTAATTCACATTTGCCAAGGGAAAACTAAGAGTTGGCCTCCATTCTTGCATCTGCTATTGGTCTGGTTCAACTCTGTGTATGCGTTGTGCCTTTGGTTGTTTCTTGTGGTGGTTTCTAATGTTAGTTCTGGTGTTGACCTAGCTCTATGTCTCCACAGGTTCTTCCCTTGCTACTTCTGTGGGTGGCTCAGCAAACGCTATTTCAGTTAAGTTTTTTTTCTGGTTTCATTTCTGCATTTCATTTTTTTGTGATTCCAACCCTTTGGCTCCTTGGTGAGAAGGTAAACTTACCAATGGCATTCTCGCTGGGAGAAACCCTCTGGCTAAGGACTCGATTCTCGTCCTCTGACTCGGAGACAGGCTTTTTCCAGTAAACCCTTGTTCTTCCCTTCTTTTATCTGCTCTCTGTCACCTTATTTTACTTGCCTTTCCGGTTTTTGACTACCCATCTCGTTTTCGTGGTGATGTGCAGGTCGTACCTGGAGAATGCTGCTCCATGGCCTCATTCTTGGGAGTCTTTGCGGCTTGGGGAAATAGGGTAGGATCCCTCTGTGATTGTCTTGTTGTTTTTGCTTGCATTATCCTTAGTCAGGCATAAACCCTTGGGGTTTCGTTTTCTCAGTTATGTTTTGTATGGTTTTATGGGTTTCAAACCCTCACTGTCAGACTGGTCTTGGCCTGCAAAACGTTGTTTTCGGCACTTGTGGGTTTCAAAACCCTCTATTGTTTTGGTTTCATAAATGTATATTGAACTGTTAAATTTTGAAATGTAACAAATGCACATGTGTGCTTGAATACTGAATGTAAATGTACCTGGGTTTCTGAGAAAGAATGTGATATCTTTGCTAGCTTTGCCTTTGTCTAGTTTCTGGTCTGAAATGCCTTCAATCACAAGATTTTTGTCGATGTCATTCGACCTCTTTAATGAAATACTTCACTATTTTTCTTAAAACAATATTTGAAGCACTAATGCATAGGAAAACAGAAATTGTCTTTCTTTCTTTATGACAGATATTTTAGATTCATTTGCTTTCACATATACTTAAGAAAACAAATTGTAATTGTAATTTTTGTATTCTTTCTTCTCTCTAGATGGCAGACCCTCACAGTGGGGATCTGGTTTGGATTTTATGCCTTACCAGCAGTCCCTTACAGTTGAGAAACTATCCTTTAGTTACCTTACAGTTATCTATCAGTTTCTTTAAACATACTCTTAACTAATACTATTTTACTTGGTTAATTTTTAAAGGACAATGGTTGTATCAACCTTAATTTAAATAAAACAAAATTCGTAAATTTTTCCTTCCTCTCTAACAAAAAGTAAAAAACCATTTCCAGTTGTTGCCTTTTCAGTCGGATGCTCCTACATCAGGCTCCCGAGGTAAAAAAACTCATTGCTCTTGTCCATGAGCTCTTCAATAGAGTACCCGGCGCTTTGAATCTGGGTAGCATCTAACCAAGAACTATCCTCAATAGGATGGTCCTTCCACTTCACCAAGTACCACAAATATTATTTTCTTCGAGTCCGTCTGGCCACCTGGGTGTCTAGGATCTATTCGATCTCTAAAGGCTTTGTTGGAGGCATATGTTTAATCCACGAGTCATTCCCATTACGGGTGTCTTGTGTTCATCTTTCCGAACTGTCTTCTTCATTAGCAGTAATGTATGGGCACAGAACTGCCACATTAAAAATGGGTGAGATTCTTATACTTGGAGGTAACTACAACTCATAAGCGTTCGCAGAAAACTTTCGAAGAATCCTACAAGGCCCAATTTTCTTCAGCTTTAACTTGTTGTATTCGCCTTTAGGAAACCTCTCCTTGCGTAAGTGTGCTAGTACCAAGTCCCCTACGTTAAATTGTACCTCCCGCCTTTTCAAATCTTCTTTCTGTTTGTATTTTTGGTTGTTGTCTTGTAATTTTAATTTTACCTATTCATGAAGATCGTTGATTGCCTTTGCGAAATATTCACCATCAGCACTCCCACGCTCCAACTGACCCAAATCCCGCAACTCATGTACTCCACATGGGTGCATTCTGTATAGGATCTATAAAATACTACTGCCCGTGCTTCTATTGGGCAAATCATTATAAGCAAATTTCGCTTGTGTAAGTACATGATCCCACTGTCACGAATTTTCACTAACCAGACTCCTTAATAGATTTCCCAAACTTCAGTTCACCACTTTGGTTTGCCCATCAGTCTGTGGGTGATAAGCTGAGCTAAAGTTCAATTTGGTGTCTAACTTTTTCCATAAGGTTCGCCAAAAATGACCTGTAAAATTTACGTCTCGGTCCGAAATAATAGACTTCAGCAAGCCATGTAATCTGACTATCTCTGTGAAAAACAAGTGTGCTACATGTGTGGCATCACTGGTTTTCCTGCAAGGAATGAAATGCACCATTTTTTTGAAACGATCCACCACCACCATGATGGGATCGAATCCCCACTGTCTCTTTGGCAGACATAAGACAAAGTCTAAACTGACTGAGTCCCATGGTTTGTTCAGGATAGGTAAGGGTGTATACTGTTAGAGTCGGTCTAGTAGCCCTCCATCAGCGATCAAAGCTCTTTGCATTTGCATAAGTAGGTGTCTCATCAGTGTCATCTCATTGCATTCCATTAGGCATGCCATAACCCTGATGGAGGAGCTGGTGTCTTTATTCCCCTCTTGGCACTGCTGGATCAAATTTGTTTCAGTCAATAAACTCTTTCAAGGTTTCTTGTCTTGTCTTGAGGTCAAAAGCCCTAGATCTAGGGTTTAGGTCCAATTTGTCTTTGAGGTCATGTCTTTAAAAGTCAATAAATGCCCAGCAGGCCAGAGGGAGGACTATCAAAGTTTTTCTTCAAAAAATATCTCATCTTGTACAGCTACATTTTACCTTGGATTTAAAAACCCTGTTTTTAAAGACAAGGTCATGTTTCCTCATTTTTGTAAAAAATTGTAAAAATTCAAAATTCTTTGAAAATCAGCATGCAGCCCTGGTCCCCTTTGCTAAGATTCCTCAGAAGCTATCCCTGCAAAAATTTTCAAGAGAGAGCATCAGTTCAATCAATTTCAGGACAAAAGGAAACCATAAAGTCAGCAGCATTTAAATTTTGAAAAAGTGTCAAGTTAAAAACATTAGAAAGAGGGTTTGAGGGGAAATTAATTTAAATCTAGCTTATAAAGCCCCTCTCTCCCTCCGTTTGATCATCATTTGCCTCTAAGCAATAGTGAAGAGCGATTTGGAGAGAAATTGAGTGAAATTGTGGACAGAACCTGCGCGCGACCTGTTGGGCAAGCGCGACCTGTCAGGGGGGTCTTACCAGTTGGGAAAATACACTGGCGTGACCTGTTGGGCGCGCGCGACCTGTCAGCACCTGCGCACGACCTGTTGGGAATTCATCCATAAAAAATCGCCAGTAAACTGCCAAACGACCCCAAAATTTTTCAAAATTGCAGGTAGGCCTCTGATCATCAAAGTATTTTGCTTGATAAAGAAAAATGAGCATGGGAAATGTGTTTTAATGCCATCAAGTTGAAATGAGAGGTTCATGTATATTTGCTTTAAAAATGTCAAAATGCAAGTAGAGATAGGGTTTTGTTTTGCTGCTCTCAAGGTCATCCCTTTCACTCCCATTTTTTCCCCCCACATCCCAACCATCTCCCTTGTCATTTTTACCTATTCTCCCTACTAAAAAATATCAAAGGCCCAACACCCTACCCATATCCCTAAAATCCAATAATATAAACTTAAACCCTACTTCCCATAAAATCTTTGCAAATGATAATGGTATGATGTTGTATATGTCATGATTCCTTCCCTTAATTCCCTTTTCCATGTATTTTCCCTAATTCCCCTTAGCTCCCTTCCCTAACATCTCCCTTGTGTTATTTGTCCCCTTGAAGCAGCATTTCAAACAGGGAAAAACAGCAGGTCATTTGAGCAGAAGCAGCAGTACATTTCAGCCACTTTGCTCTTGAAACCATGTCAGAAACCGAAACCGACTATGAGCAAAGTGATGACCGTGAGTCAACACCAGAAGTTGAGATATAAAGGAAGCCTCATAGGGGTGGTAAGAGTGGTCATCATCTGAGAGAGGAGCCCACCTCTTTGACCTATTTGCAGGCTTGTCCACTTGCAGTCACATGTTTCCGCTACCTCTCATGTTATGAATTTTGCGAGAGGATTTCTCAAATTCAGAACCATAGGGAATTGGCCCGCTTGTTTGTTTTGCATCTGCATGATGGGCATGTAAATCATGAAGACCGCAACTTAGCGCGCAAGAGACCCGGTGATTTGGTACCCGTTGAGCGAGAGGTTATGCTTCTCCAGGTCAATGCTCATTTGGAGAGGTTGCTGGCCAAGGCCAACAAAGATAAGGACCTGCTCCGGAACATGAAAAACCACTATTGGGCCCGAATGCACGTATGCAAGGCAAAAATGAAGGTGATCCAAGGGCGGTTGGCCAAGGCACTAAAACGACGAAAAGGCCCGATCCCCTCCACATCTTGGCTGAGGCTTCCTTGAAGGAGAATGATACTAAATGACTTAACTTCAGCACAAATTTCAAAAAATTTTGAGCATTTTTGGTCACTTGTGAATTTTTGGGCAAAAAATAGGTTTTCCTCCCCAACAGGTCGTGCGCCGCGCGCGACCTATTCCATGGCAACTCCATTTCAGGAAAACTCAGCTTTTTTGGATTTGTCATGCAAAGATACACCTTCTCAGCAATTACCAAGAGATTTCATCAAGTTTTGAGCCTCCAGAAGGTCAAAAAACAAGCAAAAAATGACTTTCTGCCACCTTTTTGACACACAGGAAGCAGTCTTGGGAGATTGCAATTTTGGAGGGGCAAATGGCCACCAAATTAAGAAATTCCACTTGGGTTGGAAATTAGACATCCAGACCTTTCCAACAAGCCCACTTTTGCTTCATTTGGACACCTGGAAGTGCCTCAAAAGCAGCTCCAAAGTAGCGTGACCTGTTCAGGATTAGGGCGCGACCTGTTGGGCAGTTTTTCACAGAAATCCACCTACAGCTCAGCAAAACGCAGTTTTGACTTGATTTGACTTTTTTGAGTGAATTTTGATCCTCCTTGTTGTAAATGATGTAATTTTATGATATTTTGACACTTATTTATCTCTTCTAGAAGATTCATTCATGAGATAGGCAAAAATTTAATGAATGAATTGGTTTCCTAGCTTATAGAGGCAAGTTGTTTTGACTGCCTAGTTTTTAGTGCTCAGTTTAGAATTGGTTGAAACAGCTCCTAGGATAGTGAGCTCGACCCCTAGAGGCAAGGAAAGATGTTAGATTGCCTATATTATGTACTTTCTTGGTCATTTTCATGGTTGGACTCTTGAGGGAGAAAGCTCTATTGTATTACTCATTGTATCTCTGCAATTTTGGCAAAGGAAGAAAGACCAGGGTTTTGCAGTCCTTTTTGGGATTCCTGTGGTTACATGTATTGATGGTGTGTTTCTATTTGTACTTGTAAGTTTGTTATGTGATTCATCTTCTTACTTTTCCTTCTGCAAATTAGGCAAATGAAGTGTTAAAGTAGAATTCATGATTGCCATGCTCTGCTTTTAAGTTTGCTTAATATTTATGTTTTCATCTGTCTAAAGAGAACCCTTGAAGGTTTCTTGCTCTCTTTAGCTCCTCACCGGTCATTCCTATCCATTCACTTAATTCAAAGGCATCAGTACAGTCTCCTACCTTGCCCCAAAGAACCCCCTGCAAAAACTGTGTCCAATCCCCGCACCCAAAATTGCCTTTCCCCAACTTTCCACCAAAACCCTAAAAATCCCAAATCAAACCTTTTATCAGTTTACTAGCCTAAAATCAGTGTTTCCTCATTGGTTATCTCGCCCGTTGAAGATCCCTATCGAGATAGACCGGAGAGAGCCCTCTCCTGCCCCGTAGGGCTAGCTACGAGGCTAAGTGGTTTGATGTTACCTTGGAGTTTACCTTTCTCAGCCTGAGGTGAAATTTCAAGCGCTAACATATTGGCAACCATACTGGGGAGAACAAATTGCTTGTTGATTGATGTGTTGGTTTCATAAGTCTTAGACGGAGCCTGAAGTTATGCCAGGTAGCCTTCGAAACGCTTTTGCTTTGCATTAGCGGAAGTAGATAAACGCTGCTTCAGTCAATCTCCGTGAGCTTGTGAATACAGCCACCTCGATTGTATTTCACCCCAGTATATTTGTAAACTCTAAACTTTTGGATGATTGGTTAAGAGTTTTCACAGGCTAATTGGCTATTTATTCCTTGATATCCAAACTGGCTTCAGATTCTGGTCATATATTCAAATCTCATTCATGTCCATCTGTTTTTGAGTATCTTGAAGACATTGATTTTGACGAGAGTTTCGAGTTGTCCTTGTTCAAAACTAAATCTGAAAGTGCACTTGATTCTCTAGTTCCCAACCCTGATTTTGCAGCCGCCCTTGAAATTGAGAGACACAATAAATTGGTTGACAATTTCATCCTAAGATCTCTTCAGTCAGATATTCACCCTACAAATCTTGCTGAGTTCATTGAAACTATATCTGTTCATATCAGATCCACTATCACGGCGCATGAGCAGTCCAATCCTCCTTTTATTTATGTTTCTCCTATAATCACTTATCTGGAATCTACAGTTGGTTCGCCCTCTACATCCCATACCACTTCTCCTCCTCATACTCCTCATACTACAGCTACACTCACTCCACCTGCTACTCCTAGACCCAATCTACCTAAAGCAATGGCTGCCCGATTTGCTCCTCTTGCTCTTCCCCAAAATCTGCATGATATGCCAGCCGATTATCAGAGTAAAATTCCCATGTTTGATGGCACTCCACAGAGTATTTCTGCTTAGCAACATATAGATAAAATGACGACTTTCTTTGATCTATATGAGATAGATGAAGAGGATGTAACTATGCATTTGTTTGTACAAACGTTTGATGGCGAAGTAAGAAAGTGGTTCAGAGGTTTGACAGCCCGGAGCATTGCTACCTTAGAGGCACTTCAAAGGCAGTTTCTAGATCGATGGGAAATCAGAAAGGATCTGCTTCAGATTAATTCCGAATACAACAACCTCAAGCGTAATCATGGTGAGTCCGTTCAAGACTACATAATCAGATTTAATACAGTGTACAATGCTATTCCCGATGATTTGAGACCGTCAAGAAAATCAGCACTTCTCAAATTCCCGGATGGCTTTGATCCGGAGATGGCTTATTCATTGCGAGATAGAGATCCGCCTACGTTGGAGGATATGCAGAAAATTGCTGTTAGTGTTGAAGCGAATTTGAATGATAAAAGAGCAAGGATGAAGGCAGAAAAGCGAGTCACAATCAAAGAAGAAGCTTCTACATCATATCAGCTCCTCCGTAAGGTTGAAAAGATTGAAAGGGCACTTGAACATACTCATCTTAGCAATCCGGAACCGCAAATCCGTAATCCTAATTTCCGAGGTCCGCAGCAGCCGCAATATAGAATAAAACAGCGTGAAACAAGAGCACAAGAGGCAGCAGTTCAGCAGCAAATTAAACCTCCTTTTCAGCAGAATTTTGTTAGCCAAGAATCCGAGGATGAAGGTGATACGGTGGGAGAAGAAAATCACTTTTTCACTCCAGATGATCTGCCTACCTATATTACAGAAGAAGAAGAATTTGTGAGAAATTCAGTCATACATCAGGATGAGCATTATATCCTGTCAAATGAGGCAGTACTTGAGGAAGAATCAGAGGAATACCAAAGAGGATATCTCAATGCTTTGTCCGCTCAGCAGAGGCAATTAAGAAACCGAGTTGTTCCCATAAATCCCATTCAGAAAAGGAAATATACTTCAACAAAGAATGATTCAGCTTCCCCACAGACAAAAGGAAAAGACATAAGCGATCCTTCAGCGAGTCAATCATCATCAGCAAGCAAGATAGATCAGCCATTAAGTACACCGAGAGATAAAGTTGAAAGAAGAGAAGTTCCGACTAAAGAAGGTGAGAAGGTTGCAGCTTTCAATTTGGAAAATGAAATTTCAAAGTTAAAAGTGTCCATTCCTTTGACGGAAATCATGAAGAACATCACTTACCGAGGCCAAATCTCCAAGATGCTGAATTTTGATCCAATGCTAGACACGGTGAATGTAGAAGATGATCAGCCGGAATTGATTTTTGGGCTTGCTTTAAATGGTGAGTCTCCTGAAAGTGATGTTCCTCCATTCTATATCAGTTTGCGATTGCATGAGTATGTTTTACATAATGCCATGTTTGACTCGGGAGCTTCGCATAATTTGATGCCGAAAGCAATTATGGAAAAGTTGGGGCTAGACATCACAAGGAAGTATCATGATTTGTATTCGTTTGATTCCAGTCGGGTAAAATGTATTGGTTTGATCAAGGACTTGGTGGTGAGCCTAGATCAAATCCCAGCAAAGAATGTTTTGATGGATGTGGTGGTGGCGGATATTCCTCCACGGTTCGGCATGTTGCTTTCGAGATCTTGGGGAGCCAAGCTCAAAGGTACACTTCAGCTTGATTTTTCCTATGCTACAATCCCGGTCTTTGGTCAAATGAGGAAGTTATATAGGGAGCAAAAGATGAAATACATGATCACTAGTAAGGAAAAGCCAGTGAATCATCCTGTAAATTATGTACATACAGATTTGGAATCGTTTGTTTTGTTTGCTGATAATTTTAATGAGATAGATAGCCAGTTGGTTCAAGCAGAAGATATACCAGACATTACAGAAAATTTTAGAGAAATTTTGAGAAAAGAAAGTGAAGAAAGGTCCGCTGTCCTGAAGCCAACAGCTGAAATGAACGGGCAGCAAACAGAAAATGCAGAGACATCACAATTTCAACATTTAGAAGATGATGAGGATGGTCTTTGGACCATGGATTTTGATGGCGCTGTGGGTAGCGATGGTGTTGGTATAGGTGTGTGGATTCGAAGTCCATTTTCTGTCCGAAACAAAGTCCCAAGCAAGGTACGAGTATGCTCTTACAAATTGGCATTTGATTGTTCAAACAATGAGGCGGAATATGAGGCTCTCATTGCTGGCCTGAAAATCCTTCGGAAGTTGAAGGCAAAGAAGATAGCAGTATATGGCGACTCTGAACTGGTTATAAAGCAAGTGAAAGGTGAGTTTCAGGCCAAGCATCCTCGTATGCGAGCATATCGAAATGCTGTCTTAGATATCTTAAAGCTGTTTTCTGAACATACTTTGACATGTGTACCCCGTATCCAAAATGGTGTTGTGGATGCATTGGCTAAGGCAGCGAGTAATCTAAAAATCCCCATGAATTCCAGCAATAAGTTTGAGATTTATGTGAAGCACCGTCCTACAGTCCCAGACAATCAAAGATGTTGGCAAGTTTTCCAAGATGATGAAGAAATCAAGGATTTTCTGCAAGTTGAAGGTGAGTTCAAAGACATTTCCATAGATACAGAACCTGAGGGAGTAAATCAAATGGATGTATTGCAGCTTAAAGACAATTTCATTCCTAAAGGATTAATTCCTTTGGAAGAGCTGTTTGATCAAGATGATGTGGCCCGCAAACCATCCTTGAGGCCAACGGAAGAAGGTGTCGAAGAAGTGAATCTTGGAACAGCTGAAAATCCAAAGATGGTGAAACTGTCGAAAGCATTGTCGCCAAAGGTAAAGAAAGAGTATATCAGATTGTTGTCTTCATTTTCTAATGTTTTTGCATGGGATTATTCAGATTTGAAGACTTATGACACAAGTATCATTCAGCATACCATTCCCATAAAGCCAAATCGAAAGCCTTTCCGACAAAAGTTGAGAAGAATTAATCCTAAGTTGCTGCCATTGATCGAGAAGGAATTTAACCGGTTGTACAAGTCTGGAATTATAGTGCCAATCAGATTTTCCGATTGGATTTCCAACTTGGTGCCTGTGAGAAAGAAGACCGGTGAGATCCGCTTGTGTATAGACTTTAGAAATCTGAACAAGGTGTCGCTAAAGGACAATTATCCGCTGCCCAAGATGGATCATATATTGCAGCGGGTAGTTGGGGCATCAAGGATGTCGCTACTTGATGGTTATTCCGGGTACAATCAGATTTTGGTGCATGAGGATGACCGTGACAAGACTGCATTCACTACTCCATGGGGAACATTTCATTATGCCAAGATGCCATTTGGATTGAAAAATGCAGGTGCCACCTTTCAGCAGGCGATGGACATGGCCTTTGCTAATGAGAAGGATGTCTTTTTGGTCGTTTATCTTGATGATTTAACTGTGTTTTCTAAATCTGATGAAGAACATTTGTATCATTTAACAATGGTGTTTCAAAAGTGCAGAAAATATGGTATCTCATTGAATCCAAAGAAGAGTCTTTGCGCCATGAGTTAAGGCAAGTTGTTGGGCCACATCATATCCAAAGATGGAATTCGTATAGATCCTGCATGTGTGGAAGCCATTCAGCAGTTAGAGCAGCCCCGAAACAAGAAAGAGATTCAGTCCTTCAATGGCAAGTTGAATTTTCTGCGCCGCTTTATTCCGAATCTTGCCGAGCACCTTAGAGAAATCACTAACATGCTTAAAAAGGACAGCCAGCTCAAGTGGACCGAAGAGGCGGTAAAGTCTTTCAATTTGGTAAAGTTAATTTTATCTTCAGCCCCAACTCTAATCAGCCCGGATTATACACAAGATTTTATTTTATTTTCATTTGCTTCTGAGCATACATTGGCAGCTGTGCTGATGCAAAAGAGAGATGGAGTTGAGAAGCCCATTGCTTTTTTCAGTCGTATTATAAGGGACAGAGCGCTGAAGTATGATATCATTGAAAAACAAGCATTGGCGCTGGTAAAAGCCTTGAAAGATTTCCGTGTGTACATACTGAATTCTCACATTTTGGCATATGTTCCTAATGCGGTTGTTAAAGATGTTTTGGTACAAGCGGAACCGGAAGGAAAGCGGGGTAAGTGGATTGCTGCATTGTTGGAGTATGATGTGGAAATCAAGCCTACCAAGCTGATCAAGGGCCAAGGTCTCGCTAAATTGATGGCTGAAACAAATCTCCATGTCCTAGACATTAATTTAATTGCTGCCTTGTCCGACGAAGATGAAGAAAATTCAGCGCTACAGGTATCTGATATCTTTATTTCCTCTCCTTGGTATGCTGATATTGTATATGTGCTTCAAAATTTGTCTTCACCTCCCGGAATGCCTCGAAACAAAGCTAGGACATTGAAGTTAAAGGCTGCCAAATTTTGCATCATCAAATCTGCACTATATTGGAAAGACCCCGGTGGCATATTGCTGAATTGTTTGGTCGAGGAGGAAGCTAAGAGAGCTGTAGAGGATTTTCACAAAGGTGACTGCGGGGGTCACTTGTTTTGGAAGACCACGGCAAACAAGATCCTAAGGGCAGGTTTCTATTGGCCTTTGTTGTTTTCAGTTGTATATAAAGCAGTCAAGAGTTGTCATGAATGTCAAATTTTTCAAGGAAAGCAGAAATTACAGCCCTTGCCTCTCAAGCCCATTGAAGTCAGCGCACCGTTTCAGCAGTGGGGCTTAGATTTCATCGGCGAAATTCATCCAGCATCTTCCGGGTAGCATCGATGGATATTGACAGCCACCGATTACTTCACGAAATGGATTGAAGCCATTCCCACCCGGCAGGCCATGGACTTGGTAATTATTTCTTTCCTTGAAAATAACATATTGTCACGTTTTGGCTGTCCACATAAGTTGATTACAGATAATGCAGCAGCGTTTAAATCAAAGAAGATGGTTGACTTTTGCTACAAATATAACATCGGCTTGGGGCATTCAACCGCCTATCATCCGCAAGGAAATGGGTTGGCTGAATCTTTGAATAAATCTTTGGTAAACATCATAAAGAAGTTACTGGAAAACAATAAGAAGAGCTGGCACAAACAATTAGTAAATGCATTATGGGTTGATCGTGTAAGTCAGAAAAAGTCAATTGGTATGTCACCCTTTGAACTAGTTTACGGGATAGATGCGGTGTTTCCTACTTCACTTAGTATTCCGGTAGCAAAGTTGCTTCAAGAAACTAGTGGTGAGGAGGATCCAATGCAAAGGCGGATTAGTCAAATGATTCATTTATAGCAGACTCGGAGGAGGTTCTTCAAAATACTCTTAAGTTGCAAGAGCGCGTAAAGAAAATCTATGACAGAAAATCAAAGCCGGATGATTTCCAGATAGATGATGTTGTTTTGAGGTGGGATGCCCGAAATGAAGACAAAGGGAAACATGGAAAGTTTGATAACTTATGGAAAGGTCCTTATAAGATTGCAGCATACCTTGGTCCAAATGCCTTTCTTCTCAAAGAAATGAATGGTGATGATTGTCTTGGAGGGTCGGTTAATGGCCGGCTGCTTAAAAGGTACCATGTCTGAGCATTTTCTGCTCTAGCCATTATCATTGTAATTACCATTTTACTTTTATTTCACTGCAAGTGTGAACTGATCTTTCATCTTTAGTCCGGGGCCCGCAGTGAAGGCTATAATTCTGAAGATGGAGATTGGTTGGTGTGAGTTTTTTATGTTGTTTTTATTAGTCTATTTCTGTCCAAAAGTTGAGTTAGTTTGGGTCAAAGTCAGTCCAATTTTAAGTCAGTTGTTAAAGTCAGTAAAGCTGTCCCGGTTTGGGTCACATATGTAAATAATGACTCCATTGCCCAATGATTGAAAGGCATTGGTCTGCTCTCCCAGAGGTATAAGGTTCTTGGTACCTCCAAGGAGCTACCATCCCCATTGGAGCCAATGTTAGAGTCGGTCTAGTAGCCCTCCATCAGTGATCAAAGCTCTTTGCATTTGCATAAGTAGGTGTCTCATCAGTGTCATCTCATTGCATTCCATTAGGCATGCCATAACCCTGATGGAGGAGCTGGTGTCTTTATTCCCCTCTTGGCACTGCTGGATCAAAGTTGTTTCAGTCAATAAACTCTTTCAAGGTTTCTTGTCTTGTCTTGAGGTCAAAAGTCCTAGATCTAGGGTTTAGGTCCAATTTGTCTTTGAGGTCATGTCTTTAAAAGTCAATAAATGCCCAGCAGGCCAGAGGGAGGACTATCAAAGTTTTTCTTCAAAAAAGATCTCATCTTGTACAACTACATTTTACCTTGGATTTAAAAACCCTGTTTTTAAATACAAGGTCATGTTTCCTCATTTTTGTAAAAAATTGTAAAAATTCAAAATTCTTTGAAAATCAGCATGCAGCCCTGGTCCCCTTTGCTAAGATTCCTCAGAAGCTATCCCTGCAAAAATTTTCAAGAGAGAGCATCAGTTCAATCAATTTCAGGACAAAAGGAAACCATAAAGTCAGCAAATTTTGAAAAAGTGTCAAGTTAAAAACATTAAAAAGAGGGTTTGAGGGGAAATTAATTTAAATCTAGCTTATAAAGCCCCTCTCTCCCTCCATTTGATCATCATTTGCCTCTAAGCAATAGTGAAGAGCGATTTGGAGAGAAATTGAGTGAAATTGTGGACAGAACCTGCGCGCGACCTATTGGGCAAGCGCGACCTGTCAGGGGGGTCTTACCAGTTGGGAAAATACACTGGCGTGACCTGTTGGGCGCGCGCGACCTGTCAGCACCTGCGCGTGACCTATTGGGAATTCATCCATAAAAAATCGCCAGTAAACTGCCAAACGACCCCAAAATTTTTCAAAATTGCAGGTAGGCCTCTGATCATCAAAGTATTTTGCTTGATAAAGAAAAATGAGCATGGGAAATGTGTTTTAATGCCATCAAGTTGAAATGAGAGGTTCATGTATATTTGCTTTAAAAATGTCAAAATGCAAGTAGAGATAGGGTTTTGTTTTGCTGCTCTCAAGGTCATCCCTTTCACTCCCATTTTTTCCCCCCACATCCCAACCATCTCCCTTGTCATTTTTACCTATTCTCCCTACTAAAAAATATCAAAGGCCCAACACCCTACCCATATCCCTAAAATCCAATAATATAAACTTAAACCCTACTTCCCATAAAATCTTTGCAAATGATAATGGTATGATGTTGTATATGTCATGATTCCTTCCCTTAATTCCCTTTTTCATGTATTTTCCCTAATTACCCTTAGCTCCCTTCCCTAACATCTCCCTTGTGTTATTTGTCCCCTTGAAGTAGCATTTCAAACAGGGAAAAACAGCAGGTCATTTGAGCAGAAGCAGCAGTACATTTCAGCCACTTTGCTCTTGAAACCATGTCAGAAACCGAAATCGACTATGAGCAAAGTGATGACCGTGAGTCAACACCAGAAGTTGAGATACAAAGGAGGCCTCATAGGGGTGGTAAGAGTGGTCATCATCTGAGAGAGGAGCCCACCTCTTTGACATTTTTGCAGGCTTGTCCACTTGCAGTCACATGTTTCCGCTACCTCTCATGTTATGAATTTTGCGAGAGGATTTCTCAAATTCAGCACCATAGGGAATTGGACCGCTTTTTTGTTTTGCATATGCATGATGGGCATGTAAATCTTGCAGGGGTGGATTTTATATTGTCATCTGAAATTATTGCTCAAGCAACAGGGATACCCAATGTGGGAGAAGAGTGGAACAAGCGCAAACTGTTGGACAGATCTCAGTATGAGCCCTACATTAAACCTGCCTACATGAGGTACATGACTGGTATGTTTCCCTTCAGATTTTTGAGGGATGAGTATGCTCCCTTGATGAGGCTCATCATGCGCTATTTCACCTGTGAGGGCAGATTTTCATATTTATATTCGTACCATATTCGTTTGTTGATGCATTTCACATGGGTACGGATGATGAACATACAATTTTTCATGTGCCGGAATATTGAGAAGATGATACCCTTGGTGCAGAGAAGGAGCCCAGCACAGCAACACAGGAGCATCTATCATTATGGTTTGATCCAGCTTGTGGTCATGCATCAGTTGGCTCAGCAGGGTATCCCATGGGAGGACTTTATCTCTCGAGATTTTTTCACTGGATCAGCATCATCACCCCTTGAGGTTGTTCATGAGGAGGGAGGGCCTTCACAGCAGCATGATATTCCTGGGACCAGACATGTCAGCTCCCCTCCATTGGTCACATATCAGAGAGGCCACAGGGCCTTATTTGCATCAGCTAGGCGAGTATTATCTCCACACCAGGTGGAAGGGGTCTCGCCTTCTTCATCAGCACCACGAGTGTTATCTCCACACCAGGTGGAAGGGGCCTCATCTCCGATAGTAGCACAGGTACCAGAGAGAGGCAAGCAGCCCAAGATTGATGAGGGGCCATCAGGTGTTCCAGGCATAGAGGTTGTTGATCTTGATATCAGTTCTCCTAGCCTAGAGCCAAAGGAGATCATTCAGCACCTAAGAGCTGAAAATGACTCATTGCAGCAAAGGTTGGACATGGAAAATTGGACAATCACCTACTTGGAGCAGCGCAACAAGCAACTGGAAGAGGAGCATACTCTTGATGAGTTGCGGAGGATCCATGAAGACCGCAACTTAGCGCGCAAGAGACCCGGTGATTTGGTACCCGTTGAGCGAGAGGCTATGCTTCTCCAGGTCAATGCTCATTTGGAGAGGTTGTTGGCCAAGGCCAACAAAGATAAGGACCTGCTCCGGAACATGAAAAACCACTATTGGGCCCGAATGCACGTATGCAAGGCAAAAATGAAGGTGATCCAAGGGTGGTTGGCCAAGGCACTAAAACGACGGAAAAGGCCCAATCCCCTCCACATCTTGGCTGAGGATTCCTTGAAGGAGCATGATACTAAATGACTTAACTTCAGCACAAATTTCAAAAAAATTTGAGCATTTTTGGTCACTTGTGAATTTTTGGGCAAAAAACAGGTTTTCCTCCCCAACAGGTCGCGCGCCGCGCGCGACCTATTCGATGGGCAACTCCATTTGGGGAAAACTCAGCATTTTTGGATTTGTCATGCAAATATACACCTGCTCAGCAATTACCAAGAGATTTCATCAAGTTTTGAGCCTCCAGAAGGTCAAAAAACAAGCAAAAAATGACTTTCTGCCACCTTTTTGACACACAGGAAGCAGTCTTGGGAGATTGCCATTTTGGAGGGGCAAATGGCCACCAAATTCAGCAATTCCACTTGGGTTGGAAAGTAGACATCTAGACCTTTCCAACAAGCCCACTTTTGCTTCATTTGGACACCTAGAAGTGCCTCAAAAGCAGCTCCAACGTAGCGCGACCTGTTCAGGATTAGGGCGCAACCTGTTGGGCAGTTTTTCACAGAAATCCACCTACAGCTCAGCAAAACGCAGTTTTGACTGGATTTGACTTTTTTGAGTGAATTTTGATCCTCCTTGTTGTAAATGATGTAATTTTATGATATTTTGACACTTATTTATCTCTTCTAGAAGATTCATTCATGAGATAGGCAAAAATTTAATGAATGAATTGGTTTCCTAGCTTATAGAGGCAAGTTGTTTTGACTGCCTAGTTTTTAGTGCTCAGTTTAGAATTGGTTGAAACAGCTCCTAGGATAGTGAGATCAACCCCTAGAGGCAAGGAAATATGTTAGATTGCCTATATTATGTACTTTCTTTTTCATTTTCATGGTTGGACTTTTGAGGGAGAAAGCTCTATTGTATTACTCATTGTATCTCTGCAATTTTGGCAAAGGAAGAAAGACCAGGGTTTTGCAGTCCTTTTTGGGATTCCTGTGGTTACATGTATTGATGGTGTGTTTCTATTTGTACTTGTAAGTTTGTTATGTGATTCATCTTCTTACTTTTCCTTCTGCAAATTAGGCAAATGAAGTGTTAAAGTAGAATTCATGATTGCCATGCTCTGCTTTTAAGTTTGCTTAATATTTATGTTTTCATCTGTCTAAAGAGAACCCTTGAAGGTTTCTTGCTCTCTTTAGCTCCTCACCGGTCATTCCTATCCATTCACTTAATTCAATGGCATTAGTACAGTCTCCTACCTTGCCCTAAAGAACCCCCTGCAAAAACTGTGTCCAATCCCCGCACCCAAAATTGCCTTTCCCCAACTTTCCACCAAAACCCTAAAATCCCCAAATCAAACCTTTTATCAGTTTACTAGCCTAAAATCAGTGTTTCCTCATTGGTTATCTCGCCCGTTGAAGATACCTATCGAGATAGACCGGAGAGAGCCCTCTCCTGCCCCATAGGGCTAGCTACGAGGCTAAGTGGTTTGATGTTACCTTGGAGTTTACCTTTCTCAGCCTGAGGTGAAATTTCAAGCACTAACATATACAACCCTGTTTTCTGGTTGTGTCCCTTTGTAAGTTGACACACTTTGCACCTAGTCACAAACCTCTGTACATCTCTACGCATCTTCGGTCAATAATAAAAGTGGCTCAACTGATCCAAAGTCTTGTCTATGCCAAAATGCCTAGCTAAACCTCCATTATGCTTTTCCTGGATTAAGTTCTATCTCATAGAACATTCCAGGATACACAATTGCCCTCCTTTGAACAACAACCCCTCCTGCATATTATAGTCCAACCATGAACTGTTATCCCTCAACAGTGGATTTTGGCAAGTTTCATAGGCTTCCATAAAATCTGCATATGTTTCATACAAGTCCTTAAGATGTTTGAATCCTAATACTTGTGTCGTGCTTTCTTGTAGGATCAAATTCCTCCTGCTTAATGCATCTGCCACTTTGTTGGCTTGACATCTGATGTGTTTCAACACAAATGTAAAACTCTTCAAGTACTCCACTCACTTCGCATGTTTATGGTTCAGCTTATCCTATTGCATAATATATTGTAATGCATAATTGTCTGAAAATAAGACAAATTCATTGGCCAATGGATAATGTCTCCAATGCCTTAGTGCTTGGACGACTGCATTAAATTCTTTGTCATAAGATGCGTACTTCTGCCTACTTTCATTTAATTTCTCACTGAAGTAGGCTACTGGCTTGTCTTCTTGGCTGAGTACTGCAGCAATGATTGTCCCACTGGCATCACAGCAAACTTGAAAAATTTTGCTAAAGTCTGGTAATCTTAAAATTGGTTTTTCAGTGATCTTCCTTTTCAACAGCTAAAAACTCTTCTCAGCTGATTTTGTCCAATGAAAATGATGATTTGCCTTCTTAATGGTGTCCACCATGGGTGCAAAAATTCCACTGAAACTTTTAATAAATTTGCGATAAAAACTCGTTAATCCATGAAAATTTTGTACCTCAAACAAACTCTTGGGAGACAGCCAGCTAACCATGGCTGCAACCTTCTCCGGATCCATTTTTAGTTCATTCTCGGAAATCACAAATCCCAAATAAATTAATTCTTTCTTGAAAAAATAACATTTCTTCTAATTTATCAGCAATCTAATTTGCTGCAATTTTTCTAATACATACCTGGCATGTCGGAAATTCTCTTCCTTAATTTTGTTGAATATAAGTATATCATCCAGATATACAAACACAAATTTACCAATGAATTCTTTCGGCATCTTGTTCATCAAACACATGAACGTGATGGGGGCATTGCTCACTCCAAATGGCATAACCAACCATTCAAATAAGCCTTCATTAGTCTTGAAAGTTGTCTTCCACTCATCACCTTCTTGAATCTTGATTTGGTGGTAGCTGCTTTTCAAGTCTATCTATGAAAAGTATGTTGCTCCACTCAAACAATCCATCGTATCATCCATTCGAGGTAAAGGAAACCTATACCTGATAGTGATCTTGTCAATTGCTTGGGAATCAGTGCACATCCGCCACTCACCTCCTTTCTTGGGAGCTAAAATAGTCGAAATCGCACAAGGGCTCAGACTTTCTCGAATCAACCCTTTATCCAACAACTCCTACACCTTCTTCCTGATTTCCTCATTGTCCTTCAAACTCATCCAGTAAGCAGCTTTGTTTGGAAAACTGGCTCCTAGAATGAAATAAATATGGTGAATAATGCTCTACTTTGGTGGCAATTTGTCTGGTAGATCATCTACCACAATATCACTAAATTCCTGCAACATGTCCTGTATCTCTACAGGCAAGTCAGTAATCTCAGTATGTATCAATATTATTTTTGGCCTTCACACAACTGCATATTTTACCTCATTATCCTCAATCTGTCGCAGAAACTCTTTTCCACCTAACAATAATGCTTTTGTTCCAGTGGTTTTTGTAGCATCCTTTTCCTTCATGGGCACTATTATATGCTTTATCCCATCTTTAACAAACCTGTAACAATTTATTTCCCTATCATGGACAACCTTTCTATCATACTGCCATGGTCTGCCCAGCAGAATATGGCACACGTCCATCGACATGATATTGCAAGTCACCTTGTCCTTGTACTTGCCAATATGAAAATCTACTTTGCACTGCTCATCGACCAGCAGTTCGTGCCCTTTTTGCAACCAAGACACCTTATATGGAGTTGGGTGCTTCAACTTCTTCAAACCCAATTTCCCCACCATTTCAGTAGCTACCAGATTATCAATACTTCCACTATCTATGATTAATTTGCAACATTTCCCATGCGACTTGCACACAGTTCGGAACAATGCTTTCCTCTGTGTCTGATCAGCTACTTCCTTAGCTAGTTTCAATAACACCTTGTTCAACACCAAGGCCTCCCCTGTTTTAGGCATATTCTCCACCTCCTGTGGTGGTGCCTCTGCTTCATCGGACTGAGCAACATATGCTCCCCTCTATCCAGTTTGTTCATTTTTAGGACATTCAAAGGACCTGTGTCCCCACTTGTGACACTTGTAACATAGATAGGCATTTCTTCTGCCTCTACCATTACCTCTTCCTCGTTGGTATGACCTTCCTCCTCTAGTGTTACCTTCCCTTTCAGTCTGTCCCGAAGTTTTCGAACTACTACCCTCTTCATTGCTATTGGCAGTCCTACCTCTACCAAAGGACTGTCCCCTACCTCTGCGAGAACCACGTCCCCTTTTGGCATTCTGTTTCCTGGCAATCTTTTCCTCTGCCTTCAAAGCACTCTGATAGGCTTCCTCTATGGTCTTAGGGGAAAGAATACTAATTTCATCTAGGATCTCCATCCGTAGACCATTTACAAACCTCGTTGTTTTCTCAGGGGTATCTTCAACATAGCCAGCTCTCAAGTTTACTTTATAAAATTCTTCAGTATATTCCTTTACGGTCATCATTCTTTGTCTCAGGTTCTGTACTTGTCTATAAAGGGAAATTTGGTAATCTTTAGGCAGAAATTTTCTCTTCATCTTAGCAATCATCCTATCCCATTTTTTAATCAATGGTTTGTTCAATCTTCTCCTTTCTGCCTGCACACTGTCCCACCATAGTGCTGCATGTCCTTTCAATTTGGTGACAACAAACCTGATCTTCTTGTCTTCGCTAATTTCTTCATATTCAAAATATTTATCTAGTTCACTTATCTAGTCCAACAATGCCTCTGTGGACAAACTGCCATCATAATTAGAAAGCTCTGGTCTTGGCTTGCTACTAGCCAGCAAAACTGATATCAACAATTTAATCTCTAGTCCTTCTTCATCTGACCCATCCATCGTGGATGCATTTTCTTCCTCACTGTCATCCCCACCTTTCGGTTATCTGTGCCTTCCTGCTTCCACTACTGCCAAACGTGCAGTTAAGGTCCTGATCTCTTCTCGTAGCCCTTCATCTGCTACTCTTTTGATGGCTCTACCTTGACCTCTTCTACCTACCTCCATATTTACCAAGAAAAGGGACTAACTGGCTCTGATTCCAAAAATTGGTGGCAATGCCGAGGAAAGGAAATGTGTTAACAAACTACTTAACTTCGTATATCTTCCGAATAAAATACCAGGGTTTTAGGTGTGAGGGTTTAATTCACTTTTAACTGTTTTGGCCTACCCCTTTGTACTGGCCTTGGTTTTGAAAATGTAGCTAATTCACATCTGCTGAGGGAAAACTAAGAGTTGGCCTCCATTCTTGCATCCACTATTGGTCTGGTTCGGCTCTGTGTATGCATTGTGCCTTCGCTTGTTTCCTATGGTGGTTTCTAATTTTAGTTCTAGTGTTGACTAGCCTTTGTGTATCCACAGGTTCTTCCCTTGCTACTTCTGTGGGCGGCTCAGCAAACACTATTTCAGGTAAATTTTTGTTTTGGTTTCATTTATGCATTTCATTTTTTTGTGATTCCAACCCTCTGGCCCCTTGGTGAGTAGGTAAACTTACCAATGGTGTTCTCGCTGGGAGAAACCCTTTGGCTAAGGACTCGGTTCTCGTCCTCTGACTTGGAGACAGGATTTTTCCAGGTAAACCCTTGTTCTTCCCTTCTTTTATCTACTCTTTGTCACCTTATTTTACTTTCCTTTCCGGTTTTTGACTACCCATCTCGTTTTCGTGGTGATGTGCAAGTCGTACTTGGAGAATGCTGCTCCATGACCTCGTTCTTGGGAGTCTTTGCGGCTTGGGGAAACAGGGTAGGATCCCTCCGTGATTGTCTTGTTTTTGCTTGTGTTATCCTTAGTCAGGCATAAACCCTTGGGGTTTCATTTTCTCAGTTATGTTTTGTATGGTTTTATGGGTTTCAAACCCTCACTGTCAGACTGGTCTTGGCCTGCAAAACGTTGTTTTCGGCACTTGTGGGTTTCGAAACCCTCTACTGTTTTGGTTTCATAAATGTATATTGAATTGTTAAATTTTGAAATGTAACAAATGCACAGGTGTGCTTGAATACTGAATGTAAATGTACCTGGGTTTCTGAGAAAGAATGTGATATCTTTGTTGGCTTTGCCTTTGTCTGGTTTCTGGTCTGAAATGCCTTCAGTCACGAGATTTCTGTCGATGTCATTCGGCCTCTTTAATGAAATACTTCACTATTTTGCTTAAAACAATATTTGAAGCACTAATGCACAGGAAAAAATAAATTGTCTTTCTTTCTTTATGACAGAGATTTTAGATTCATTTGCTTTCACATATACTCAAGAAAACAAATTGTAATTTCAATTTTTGTATTCTTTCTTCTCTCTAGATGGTAGACCCTCATAGTGGGGATCTGGTTTGGCTTTTATGCCTTACCAGTAGTCCCTTACAGTTGAGAAACTGTCCTTCAATTACCTTACAGTTATCTAACAGTTTCTTTAAACATACTCTTAACTAATCCTATTTTACTTGCTTGCTTAATTTTTAAAGGACAATGGTTGTATCAGCCTTAATTTAAATAAAAAAAAATTCGTAATTTTTTCCTTCCTTTCCAGTAGAAAGTAAAAAACCATTTCCAGATGTCACCTTTTCAATTGGATGCTCTTGCATCAGAAGGTAAGGTTGCTCCGCTCTCTTTCTCTGTCTGGAAATATGGTTACAAGTACAAATAAGTATGGTCTGTGGCCCATGGACTACTACAATGCACAAATCCTCTCTGTGTACTCCACCTACTATCCCTCTTGGCTATTTTTTCTCAACTATGGAACAAATGCACTCGAAAGAATGGAATCCATTTTCCCCCTAGTGGCCCGATTATAACACAACCTAACAGTCTACTAGTGGTTAAATTTGACTACCTCAACTATTAACCAAAGTTACAATATAGACTCTTCTAGAGTCTTTTACATCATAATCATGTGGTTATCTCCTTTTATATGAATAATCGGGGCTGATGCAACATCCTCCCGAATTATGGGTGTGAAAACAGGGATGTCAACTTTTGAGTGACATAAATTTTGCATACAAAGTCCGATTGACACGCTTCTTGCACCGTTGGAAAGATAATTGTGCATGGAATAGCATAAAAGAGTGCGGGGCTAAATTTTTAAAGCGCCCCACTCCCACACCCCCCCCCCCCCCCCCCCCCAAAAAAAAAAACATCGTTTGATGCCTCAAAATGCTCTCGGAAGGTTTCAAACCCCATTTTGCCAAACTGAGTCACGCCGTTAAAAATGATTCCATGAGCTAATTCCTCCACTTTTTCCACTCTGAATACATCAATATGAATGAAAAAAAATAGAATGATCCAATCCAGATCATTAATTTTGAGGAATTTTATGATTTACAAAGTAAATTGTGACATCTTCATTTGTAGGAATATAATGCTTACACAAGCCAAGTAAATTTTAAATAACATGTCCCTTTTGAGTTGGGCCAAGTGAGGAGTGAGTTAGTAATGAAAAAGAAGGTTATATAACAATATTTATATTTGGAAAAAAAAAAGAGAATTTGTGAATATCTTCAAAAATAAAATTGGTGGGTGAGGGAAGAAAAAGTTATTTGATAGCCTTTGCCCTTGAAAAACATATAAAACTATTTGTTAATATTTTCAAAATTTTATATTAAATGTTTCATATGTAGTTCTTTCTAAGTTCCTTTATTTCTTCCTTTCTTTGAATGGATGAAGAAGAATAATAACCATTATTAATTTCTTGATAATAATAAATATTATTTTAAATAATCATATCACTTTTTTATTGTCTTGAAAATATATGTAATTCTATTATATCAATATGAACATCAATTCATATGAGTGACTTAGATGGTGCCATCCTATGTGTGAGAGATAAAGAGGTGTTGAATGCTAAGTAGAGAAGAGCTCACAACTCTTGTGTGAACTTTGGAAAATTTGTGAAGACTTCTAAAGATTGGATACCCTTAATTTTTGAAGGACTATAACCTCTTAAGTTAGAAGAAAAGCTTGGATATATCTAATCTAATTTTTGTTAATAAAGGATATGGATATAAGAAGATTTATAGGTTCTTGGAACCCTTGCTTTCATGCCTACATTTGAGAGTATATAGGCCTAACGCTTGGAGTTATTGGTACTCTTCTTGAGTGTAAGGCCTTAACATGAGCTTAGCCTTTTACTTATGAAGTTGAATAAGTGTGAAGTTAAAGGTGTTGGACCTATCCTTACTTAGTAGAATCCAAAGGAGGGTTTAAGGGGAGTGTTTTTCCCTTGGGAAACATTTGGCAAAGATTTTAAAAAGTCAAGAGGAAAACTTGGAAATTTGAGGTGTATCACATGAAGTTATTTTTCATGCAAAGTAGCATGTATCACATAAAAACTAACTTCATGTTATGCAACATGTATCACATGAAAAATAACTTCATGGTGTTTGAGGTGTATCACATGAAGTTATTTTTCATGCAAAGTAGCATGTATCACATGAAAACTACCTTCATGTTATGCAACATGTATCACATGAAAAATAACTTCATGCTAGGCACCAAAGATGATGACCCTGAGACTCTTAGACTCATCCTCCTTAGAGCTACTAGGGACGACTATATAGATGTACTAAATCCCATGAGAGTTGGAGATGTCTCTTAGTTGACATATGAGGAAAGAAATGAGCTACAAACACAATACTCACATGCCAATAAAAATATGAAGGCAACCGTAGACTGAATGAATTATGAAGTCATCAAAAGGAGTCACTAGGATTGAGCTATTGTTGGCTTAGTGGGGCCTGACCCAGGTTCAGAGTTGATTTAGCCAAACAAATCCAGGTACTATTGGCCCTTTCGGAAACAATTTGCGAAGTGCAGACTGAGGTCTCACACGAAGTAGTATGGGAGGGTGCTAGAACCATGTTTCCGCACCTTGGAGATGTCTAATGAGTTCAAGTGGTCCAGAGTTTGAACTTGCGTGCAAGTCGCTACGCGCACGTTCTCTTACCTCACATCCTGATATACTGCCTTCATGCAACACCGAGGGGATGAACATCGCGCTCTACGTTATTACCCAAGACCTCAATGGTATTCCAACGTTAGTTAATTAACTTTGCCTATTTGAGTGCTTTAAGTATACTTAACAATATAAACCATTCATACAGGTGCACGTAGTAAATAAACAATATAATTGTAAATCGTACAAACATGCATTAACCCAAGAACAAATACATAAAATTATGATAAAACTTCTCTTTATTAATTCCTTCCTCGATTACAGACTCGACTCTGCCCTGCGCACTCAACTGCGAACTACTAGGCCTCTGCGCACTCAGCTGTAAAGCCTTCTCCTACTCTACGACCCAAAGACACACTTCACACTTGTGACTCAATCACTTAGACTTGTTATTCTTCTCCCTCCTTTTTCTCTTGCACTTAGAGCCTCACTCTATTTATACTATCCCATGGTCCGATCTATCCAGCCGACATTACATTACAAAACCTAGGGCAGACAACCCTGTGACTCTATTATACTTTGGCGCCCCGCACCCATAATTTGCGGAGATTTACAACAAAATTGGGTCAAAATTTGGGCTTTGAGCCCCTAAAACATGCCATGGGGGGATTCCATGCTCAACAGCCCCCCCACACAAACATCGCGACTCGCCCTCAAGTCACTCTGTCAGCGCGATGATTTTTGTGCGAAGTCCCTCCAACTGTTCTCGAACTGCATGGAGGTCGACAACACACTGAGATGCTGCTTACCGGATCTATTGCATGAGCTGTTCCGAGACCTCTGTGTCCGAATTGCTTCTCTACATCTATGCCGGTATCCCTTGCATTTGTTTATGGTCTCGCGCCTTTGTCCAGATCCTTGGAGGTGAAGACTATGCTTCTATGGTTAGCCAGATAATCGGGCCACCTATGTAGAGCTTCAAGCGGTTGCCATTCACTTTGCCTGGGAAAGGCTCTCCATTTAGTTTGACTAGCTGGACTGCGCCTCCATCTGTGACCTCCTTAACCACATATGGTCCCAGCCAATGCATTCTAAACTTTCCTGAAAATTTTTCAAACTTACTGTCATACAGCAACACTAAGTCATTTACCTTGAAGATGTACAAATTAATATAGCGATTGTGCCAAGATTTTTCACACTGCTTTTGTAATTGTTGATGAAAACTAGCCAAGAACCGTTCCTCCTCAAGTTCTTCTAATTTCGCGAGCTTTTCTTCCAGAGCTTCATGGTCTGTCATACCTATGAGCGCTGCTATGCACAAACTAGGTACAATATACTCCATTGGCATGACAACTTCCATGCCATAAACTAATTGGAAAGGTGTTTGTCCCATCAGTTTCTTGCACGTTGTCCTATAATCCCATAGTATTGCAGGTATGCGCAGGTTCCAATCGCTTCGCTGCACGTTGCACACTTTGGTTAGCACAGGTTCCAATCGCTTCGTTGCACGTTGCACACTTTGGTTAGCGCAGTCTCCAGTATTTTGTTGAATGCTTCTACTGTCCCATTGGCTTGTGGGTGATACGATGTGCTTTTCTGATGATACACCTGGAACTCTTCTGTGAGCGCACTAATGGTTTCGTTCAGGAAATGTGTACCACGATCGCTCATTAAGATTTTCGGACAGCCAAATCGATTCAACATGTGTTCAAACAAAAACTTCGTATCCATGGCGATCGTGTAGTCTTTGTCCGACTGCGCTTCTGCCTAGCGCGTTAGGTACTCCATCGCGGTGATGATGTATCGCGTGCCCGTTTTTCCCTGGGTTTTGATAGGTCCCATAAAGTCGATTTCCCACTTTTTGAAGGGTTGCAACGTCATTTGTGGATTTAAAGGCATTTTGTCCCTTCGCCATGGTTTACTGTTCCTTTGACATATATCACAAGCCTCACAGTGTGCTTTTGAATCTTGATGAAGGGTTGGCCACCACAACCCTACGTGAAGAATCTTTTGTGCGATTGCTCGTCCTACATAGTGTTCTCCTACAACACCCCATGTACTTCCCTGAGGATCTGACTTCGTTCAAATTCAGGTACGTACCTTGGAAATATCTCATCATTTTCCATTTTGTATAGGTGCCCCGCGATGACAGAAAAAACCACCGCACACACCACCAATTCCTTCTTTTGTTGGACGGAGTATTCCCTCAGTGCAGTCCATGTTGTTAGAAAGTGGATTATATCGTCGAAGTGTCTGTCTGTGACGTGAAAAACAAAGAGCTATGCATCAAGTAATCCTTCTTCCAAAATGGTAGGTTCCTCGCTCGTCTCAATATGCGACAAGTGATCTGGTCCTATGTTCAAGCGTCCAAGTTTTACCACGACCTCAAAGTCATATTCTTGGAACAATAAGAGCCACCTACATATGCGCCCCCCCAGCACATGCTTATTGACCAAGTATTTTAGCACGGAATGATCTGTATACATCTTGAAATTTCCTCCTAGAAGATAGTGCTGGTATTTTTGGAGCGCGTACACCATAGCCAATCCCTCGCGCTCAGTTGTGGAATAAGTCTTTTCAGCTTTGGACAATCTACGACTTGCAAACGCAATTGGGTGATCCAAGCCCTCTCCACCCTCTTGTGTGAGCACCGCTCCCAGCGCGATACATGACACATCAACATGGACATGAAACTCCACATCCCATTTTGGGAAGACGAGGATTGGAGCGGAGGCCAATTTCCCATTTAGGACATCCATGTTTTTCATGCAATCGTCATTCTAGCAGAATGTGACATCCTTTTTCAATAGTTTCTCCATCGGCGCGGTGATCTGGGCATAGCTTTTGATGAACTTCCTGTAGTACCCTGTGTGTCCCAAGGTAGCGCGCAACTATTTAACATTTCACGGTGCTTCCAAATTCAGAATTTCTACAATATTTGTGGGGTTGACCATTAGTCCCTATTTGTAGACCACATGTCCTAGTAGGTTCCCAAAGGGAATGAGGAATGTACACCTCTTAAGGTTCAGCGCAATCTGGTGTCTTCGGAAAGTATCCAGCATCAAGTGTAAGCTTGCTATGTGGTGCTTAACTAATCCAAAGACAATCCAATCATCCAGATAGACCTCCAGGAATTTGTGGATATATTCTTTGAAGGCGGCAACAACTATGTGCAAAAAGATGGCTGGCATGTTTTTTAACCCAAACGACATGACAGTGTATTGAAAGCATCCCCATTTAGTGGCGAAGGTGGTCTTTCTCCTGTCTTCCGGCCCGATTTTGATCTGGTGGTACCCTGAGAACCCATTGGTGAAAGAATATGCTTCTTGCCCGCCAACATTTTCTAATACTTCATCTGTGAACGAGGTTAGGAATGGGTTGTGTACACAGGCATCATTCAACTTCCTAAGGTCCATGCATATTCTTATCTAGCCATTCTGATTCTTCTCCTGCACTACCATAGGGCTCACCCAGTCGAATTCTTCCACCGGCTTAATAATTCGGGCTACGAGCATTTTGTCTAGTTCTACGCGGACCTTTTCTTTATACTTCGGATTCAAGTGGTAAGGCCTTTGCTTAACTGGCTTCATGTCGGGTTTTAGGGTGATCTTCATCATCCCTAAATCGCCAATGATCCCCTTTAAGTTCGTAATCTTGGTCGGGAATAAGTCTTGGTACTCGCGGAGTAGCTCAGCGACCTTATCCACCGTGGCATCATCCCAATAGTCATTGAGAATTGTGTACTTCGGTTCAACCTCCGTCCCAATGTTTACTTGCTTTGTTTTTAGCGGCACGGTGATGTCAGGATCTTCAATCAATGGTCCTTGAACCTCGCGATAGCCTTCAGTTTCTGGAATGTTAATTTTTCATGGATCCTCATCATCCTCCTCAATATTTACATTGTAACACTCCAACACGCAGCTCAACTGGGTTGCCCATTAGCTCTTGGGGTATTTTGAAGATAGTTGATTTTACTGCTTGTTGCAACAGTATCCCATCAACGATCCTCAAACATGAAGGTTAACAGAACCCTTCGCGCAAGATATCTCATTCGCTCATGCCATGGCGGAGCTCCGTCTCAATATACCAATTCATGGGTATGATATCTAGGGTATGATAGAACAAGTGCACCCACTCAGGTTGTGGCTCTTCCCTGTAGACCTTGGTCCATTTCGCGAGGTGTGCACGTGGATCATCCCATCTGTCATACTTGTTTGTTAGCTACATCTAAGGCGTCCCAAACCGCATGCGCATCATCCTTCGGAATTTGCACCAGTCCTCAAAATTTTGCTGGTGCATACCCCACCACCTTGTGGGCATAGCACCCAGTACCCATTTCAGAGCATCGAACCGCTGTTGTTCTAGTACTTGACTTTCAAATTTGTTCAGGATATCCTCCACCTCTGTCAACCCGTCATACATAGGTAGATCTCTTACCTCTATTGCCATGTAACGCAGTGACCTTATCATCATGTTGCATTTGAGCGTGGTTACCTCGTGTAACTGGTTCTTCCTTTGTTCTATTTCCTTGTCCGAATCTGAGGTGCAGGAGCTTTCACACTATCACAAGAGTCTACCATCCGTTGTTGGATTCACCCAATCTTACTCCCGTGCGGTTATCTTGTAAATACAATCTAGACCGTCGTCGCTATCGTAGTCGCGCACTGGCTCTGTGTAGCGCGATCCTTCCACAGGGTCTAAAGGTACCACTACGCGCAGTGAATTTTTCTCAAAAATCATCTTGCGCTTCTTTAGATTTATCACTCCATTCATGTCAGTGGCAAATTTTATTCCCAGTAGCGTGGGATAGGGATTGTTGTCATCAACAATCTCTATCACTTCGAAATATGCAAGCTCGCTCGCACCTTTTATATCTACCGTTATTCCCTGCAATCTTCCCATAGATAGGATCTTTTACTTGTTTTCCATTCGCAATTGAATAGGAGACCATTGCAGCAAAGGACTTCCCATGCGCTCCCATGTCTGCTTTGGCAAGATGTTCGCATCTGATCCTAGATCCAAAATCACTTGATCCATTTCATATTCCCCGATCTGCGTGGTCAATCTCATCTCTCTTCTTATTCGCATTGTGTGTTTCTCGAGCTTCTAGACTACATGTCGTTCTCCTGGCGTGATCCCAACAAATCTAGTTATGAGTTCTTGTAGCACCTTCACAGCCTTGCTGTCACGCAGCAGCTTCATGCATGTCTCCAAAAAGGTAGTGAGCATTGATGGGTCCATTTTCGATTCCACTTTGTCTTTACTACCTGAAGTGGAGGCCTCCGCAAAGCTCTTTTTAGCTTCCATGAATGTCTCCTTAGCGCGCTCTAAATCAAATTCTGATTCTTTTGTTGGAGCCTTGCAAACCCAAACACTCTCCTCGCATTGCTTGCCTTTGTCATCTCCTGTCATAATACCGCTTCGGAGCACGATATTTACATTTAAGTCTTCCTCGCATGGCTCAGACCTCATCATTTGCAGGTTTTGAGTTAGGGGAGGTTGGAGTGTTCCTTTATGTTAAGTTATGGTATGTTCTATGCTTATAACAATTTACTTCTTTTTCTTATTATATTCCACCGATTAGCAATCACATGTACGTAAAGTAAAGTGCAGATAGAACATTAAACGATCGACAGAAAACAAGCCAAGACAAGAGACATAAGATGTGGCGGCTAGCCAGGGACAAACCCCACAATGTGTGGGGAAACCCTTTGATCAAATCTTCTTTTATCTTCAATAATTCGGCAGAGAGAAATAGTACAATAAATCTGATTCATATCAGCAGTAGCAAACCCTAGATCAGTAGCATCAGCATTAGCGGCTTCATTATCAAACTAGGGCAGACCATATCTCACAAACCGACAGTCGGATTGACTTCATTCCACCACCAAAAGTTTCGGCTTCCAGAGGAGGTTCATATGAACCTACAGCGCAGTTTAGATGAGGAGATCTTCTAGGCCACGCAAGTCAATCTTTACTTCTGCAGTTGCAGCTTCAGTTTCAGCAGTTTCCAACTTCAAACTAGGGCAGTCGATATCTTGCAAACCGTTCGTCGGATTGAGTTCATTCCACCACCAAAAGTTGTGACTTTCAAAGGAGGTTCAGATGAACCTACAGCGCAGTTCCAAAGAGGAGATCTTCTAGGCCACGCAAGTCAATCTTTACTTCTGCAGTTGCAGCTTCAGTTTCAGCAGTTTCCGGCTTCAAACTAGGGCAGTCGATATCTTGCAAACCGTTCGTCGGATTGACTTCATTCCACCACCAAAAGTTGCGGCTTTCAAAGGAGGTTCAGATGAACCTACAGTACAGTTCTAAAGAGGAGATCCTCTAGGCCACGCAAGTCAATCTTTACTTCTGCAGTTGCATCTTCAAATTCAACAGCTTCCAGCTTCACATGTGTGAGAGAGAGAGACCCATTTCAGCGCAGTAGAGAAGAGACTCATATCTGCGCAGTAGAGAGAGAGAGAGATGTGATGAGATGAGTGAGTCCAAATGAGGAAAAGTCCTCTTATATTTATACACAACGTTGGTGGGTGAATAGATGCGACTGTTGGGCTTCTGAGACGACATGAGTTGTAGGTCGGCTTGATAATAATTCCATAATCAAAATAAATTCATATCTCCATGAATACTTATCAGAATCGGATGATCTTTATATCAATCCTACACCACTCGACGAGAGGAATCTAATAAAAATATTATCAGCCATGAATAAGATGACCCACATGAAGTTTTGCCCTGGTTGCCAATGTTAACACTCCCTCTCAACCATGGAGAACTTCATCTGCAATCTGTCTATCGGTCATTACTATTCATCCATCAAATGCACTGCCCTGTACAGCCTGACCCTTGCCCTGCTCTGCTCTGCCTGTTCTGCTTTGTCTTGTTCTGCCCTGCACTGATTTGTACTGTTTTGTTCTGTTCTGCTCTGCTCTTGCATTGTTCTGTTCTACTCTGCTTTTGTCCGAATTATGAAGAAGAAGAAATGATCGAGGATGTATCATACTGACTCAAAGTCAGTCTCAGAGTATGTACCACTGGTCCCAGACTAGTCTCAACCAACCCAAAGTCAACGTCATAGTGAGTACAACTCCAATGGTCCCAGACCAATATCATCCTCCACTGACTCAAAGTCAGTCTCAGAGTATGTACCACTGATCCCAGACCAGTCTCAACCGACCCGAAGTCAGCGTCATAGTATGGTACAACTCCTACCACTAGTCCCAGACCAGTATCATTGATCCCAGATCAATGGAGGTCATCCTAGCGTAGGGAGTACGGTAGTTACAACGATGCGTCCATCGGTACTACTATGGTCCCTAACTTCATTTCCCTGCTCATTGATCAGATGAGAGGTACTTCCCATGAGTCCTAGACTGCTTGGGTAGGATGCCTCGATAGGAGAACTAATCAATCCTGTCCTCACAGGAGAACACATCAATCCTGCTACAATTGCCATGGAGAACACATCAATCCAGGCCTCACAGGAGAACACATCAATCCTGCTACAATCGCCATGGAGAACACATCAATCCAGGCCTCATAGGAGAACTAATCATCCTGCTACACAGGAGAGCAAATCATCCTGTTCCACAAGAGAGCGAATCATCTTGTCCCACAAGAGAGCGAATCATCTTATTCCAGTGTGCACCACCAGGGGAGGGTGAGTCACCCTGTGGTCGTATGTTGCTCCAGTAATAACCGCAAGCCCTCAGAGCTCCCAGAGCTCAATGTATGCAACATGCAAGACCCTTGTACAAGGGTTTCTTACCGACTCCAATTCGTTTGGGAAAATCACAGATTAGATCTTTCCTCGGGACTTTGACAAGGTGTATCAACCTGTACATCATCTTAATGCGATGGAGCCTCCTTGCTCATCAACTTACCATATCCAAGATGATGTCTATCTGCTGGAGCAATCGACGAATACGGGATTCCTCAATAATCGAATCCCACCTCTGGTTGTTATAGAGAATCACAGTGGTATCCAATGTAAATCCAAATAGCTTACTGAAGAGCTTTCGCAACCAGACTACCTCACACGAGGTTATGCTAGCAATAATATATCCTGCTTCGGCGGTGCTCAAAGCCACCGACTTCTGCTTCCTGCTTATCCAGGATATCGAAGCAGATCCCAAGGTGAAATAGCACCCGAAAGTGCTCTTACGGTCCACCACACTGCCTGCCCAATCAACATCAGTATATCCAAGTAGTCTCACATCTCCGGCAGTGTATCTTAATCCATGAGAGATTGTGTCCTGAAGACATCTCAGAAGATTCTTGGCATCAATCCAGTGAGGCTCAACCAAATATGAGCTCACAATGTTAACTGCAAAACATATGTTAGGACGGAGGTTCGCCAAGAACATCAATGCGAATGAGTTTTTTGAAACTCAGAGGCATTTCCCAAGTCTGGTCCGACATCACTACCATATAACTTCTAAAAGTTAAGATCCTCGAGGTAGTCACAGGCTTGCAGTCCATCATACCGAATCTTTCCAATATATTTACCACATATTTTCCTTGAGATAGGAAAATTTCCCTTGGCTTCTGCCACACTTCAAGTCCTTGGTCCTTCATTTCAAATTCAGAAGCCATCTCCCTCTTACATTTGTGAATGAGAGGGTTTGCACCTGTTAGAAAGAGGTCATCCACATACAATACCGGTATGAGAGGCTTGTCATCTTCAACCTTAAAGTAAAGGTTAGGATCGGCTTCACTCCTAGTGAATCCCAGCTTCATCAAGTAGCTATCGATCCTCTCATACCATGCCCGGGGTGCTTGCTTCAGCCCATAGAGAGCTTTCTTCAACCTGCATACATGAGATTTTCGATCATAAATCTCAAATCCTTCGGGTTGCTCAACGTAGACCTCTTCTTTGATCGAGCCATGCAAGAACGTAGTCTTGACATCCATCTGATGTAGGTTCCATCCTTGTGAAGCGGCAAGGGCTATGATCGAGCGGATGGTCGTATATCTGGCAACAGGTGCAAATATCTCATCATAGTCTATACCTTCCTTTTGGGAGAAACCTCGAGCAACAAAACGAGCCTTATACTTTTCCGTGCTTCCATCTGCTGCATGCTTTATCTTGTAAAGCCATTTGGAAGTAACAACAGTCTTGTCCTGGGGTCTGGGAACTACTTCCCAAACATCATTCTTTATGATAGACTCATATTCTTCGGTCATAGCATCCTTTCATATTTGATGCTTGATGGCATCTGAGAATGACGAAGGCTCATTTTGTATGATCGTGCTCATGATGGTCAGGTATCCTTGATACCTATTAAGTTTCTTACTTTGATGGAAGGTTCCTCAGGGTGCAGCATGTCCTTTAGCATCATCAAGTAACCCCTTAAGCCATGAAGGCCTCTTCCTAGAAGAGGAAGGCTCATATGGAGGAGGATCAATCGGATCCATGGGTTCTGCTACATCAGGCATTGATTCATCATCCTTTTCTTTCGGTTCCCTGGTGTCGGCTTCTTGAGAGCTCCTCAAAGTCGGAAGATTGATCACCTTGCTGAGAGCCATATCTTCGTCAAAGGTGACATCATGACTAATTATGACTTCCCTTTGACCGGCTACATAGATTCTATAGCCTTTAGTATTTTCACCATAGCCCACGAAAATTCCCTTCTTTCCAGATGCTACCAATTTATTTATTTTCTCTTTCGGCACATGAAAGTATACAGGGCTTCCAAAAATTTTAAAATGAGAAACATCAGGTTTCTTACCGGTGAATTTTTCTTCAAGAGTCTTGGCACCCAATGCTTGATGAGGGCATCGATTTTGTACATATATGGCAGTGTTTGCAGCTTCAGCCCATAGAAACTTTGGAAGTATTTGATCATGTAGCATGGCCCGGACAACTTCCATCATTGTGTGGTTCTTCCTTCCCACCACACCATTCTGCTCAGGAGTATGTGGTGTAGTAGTCTCCCTCTTAATGCTAGCCTCAGATGTGCCTAAGTGAACCAACTGTAATATATCAGAGGTCTTGCTTTGGCTTGAGGGGAATGGTCCCCTTTTGAGCTTTCCTTCAGCACATCCCGGACATACACCTTCTTTCTCTACTTGGAATTCGGGCATCCCTGTTACCATTTGTCTTACATCGAGTATAGCTTTATAATGAAGGTGGGCAAACCTCCGATGCCAAAGTTCGGACTGAAGAGTTGTGTCACAAGACATGACACCTAGCGGACTTCCATCGACCTAATATAATGAATCAACACTAAACCCAAGAGTAAAGGCATATTTAACATTATTTTTCCATATACATACCTTGCCATTGCTGAAGGTTGCCTTGTAGCCTCTGTCTTCCATTGCCAAGATGGACACTAGGTTCCTTTTGAGGTCAGGTGCATTTAATACATCCTAGAATTTCTAGCCTTCTTGAATGCTTGTTCTCTTCCTTGATTCCCAACTCTCCTCTTACCTTTGCTGTTGAATTTGTCATTCCTTTGATTGTCATTAGAGGGATTTCGAGTTGCACCACTGCATACTATACCATGCTTCTCTAATCATGATTATCATCATGCTGCCCATGTCCATGATTTTATCCATCATAATGCTGCTCAAACTAGTGTGCATCATCATCATGCTATCCTATATGTCCATGATCTCATGTTGCCCTTTATGTCCATGATCTCATCCATAGTTTTCCCATTGTGAGTGCCATTTCTCTGTCAGTAATAGTTTCCCCAATAGATAGGAGATCGTTCTTGATCTCGGAGATTCTTAAGAAGTATGCTTGCATACTTTCATCTTTACCCTTCTTGATTTCCCTTAACTTATTTCTAAGAAACAAAACTTGATTTGCATCATTAACTTTAAATAAACTCACCAATATGTTGTAGATTTCCTTGGAGGTGTCTAGATCAGAGATGTAGGCCACCAAGCGCTTGTCGATAGAGTCCCGGATGATCTTCTTTGTTTTGACTTCTCCATTTTTCCATTTGTTCCAAGCAGCAGCATATGCATTTGATGAAGGCTCAACAATATTGCCTCTTACATGGTCCAACACTCCTTGATCTTCAAGGGTTAGATCGATAAACATCTTTCATCCGTGATAGTCAGCTTTCTCACGAAGCTTGTCTTCGGCAGGAAAGAGTGTTGAGGACCCCATAGTTCTTTTAGGATAGCCTTGCCAATCTTCTCTTCAATGATTGCTCTTGCTCTTGCTTGGGCTTTGTCTTCACCTCAGCTCTGATACCATGTTAAGTTATGGTATGTTCTATGCTTATAACAGTTTACTTCTTTTTCTTATTATATTCCACCGATTAGCAATCACATGTACGTAAAGTAAAGTGCAGATAGAACATTAAACGATCGACAGAAAACAAGCCAAGACAAGAGACACAAGATGTGGCGGCTAGCCAGGGACAAACCCCACAATGTGTGGGGAAACCCTTTGATCAAATCTTCTTTTATCTTCAATAATTCAGCAGAGAGAAATAGTACAATAAATCTTATTCATATCAGCAGTAGCAAACCCTAGATCAGTAGCATCAGCATTAGCGGCTTCATTATCAAACTAGGGCAGACCATATCTCACAAACCGACAGTCGGATTGACTTCATTCCACCACCAAAGGTTTCGGCTTCCAGAGGAGGTTCATATGAACCTACAGCGCAGTTCAGATGAGGAGATCTTCTAGGCCACGCAAGTCAATCTTTACTTCTGCAGTTGCAGCTTCAGTTTCAGCAGTTTCCGGCTTCAAACTAGGGCAGTCGATATCTTGCAAACCGTTCGTTGAATTGACTTCATTCCACCACCAAAAGTTGCGCTTTCAAAGGAGGTTCAGATGAACCTACAACGCAGTTCCAAAGAGGAGATCTTCTAGGCCACGCAAGTCAATCTTTACTTCTGCAGTTGCAGCTTCAGTTTCAGCAGTTTCCGGCTTCAAACTAGGGCAGTCGATATCTTGCAAACCGTTCGTCGGATTGACTTCATTCCACCACCAAAAGTTGCGGCTTTCAAAGGAGGTTCAGATGAACCTACAACGCAGTTCCAAAGAGGAGATCTTCTAGGCCACGCAAGTCAATCTTTACTTCTGCAGTTGCAGCTTCAAATTCAACAGCTTCTGGCTTCACATGTGAGAGAGAGAGAGACCCATTTCAGCACAGTAGAGAAGAGACTCATATCTGTGCAGTAGAGAGAGAGAGAGATGTGATGAGATGAGTGAGTCCAAATGAGGAAAAGTCCTCTTATATTTATACACAACGTTGGTGGGTGAATAGATGCGACTGTTGGGCCTCTGAGCCTACATGAGTTGTAGGTCGGCTTGATAATAATTCCATAATCAAAATAAATTCATATCTCCATGAATACTTATCGGAATCGGATGATCTTTATATCAATCCTACACCTCTCGACGAGAGGAATCTAATAAAAATATTATCAGCCATGAATAAGATGACCCACATGAAGTTTTTCCCTGGTTGCCAATTTTAACACTTTATTGTGCAGCCTCGCTATTAGCGTGGGATAGTCCTCTGTCTCATGATCAAATTGGGTACAATATAAACATGATGGTCTCATCAGATTTGTACAATCATGGGCATAATTCCCTGGCCCTCCGTAATTGTAACAAATTAGTTGGCCGCGACCTATTCCTAGTCCCATTCCACCTTGACCTCGTCCGTGCCCCTGAAATCCAGTGCGCGCCATCCATGCATTTTGATCGAGGGCCCATGTTTCGGTCTAAACTCTGTAGGTAGGAGTCCGATCCATCATCAGTTCATAACTTCTACAGGTGCGCTCATCGTGGCCTACTAACCTGCAAAAATTACAAAACAACTGCTGGGAAGTCTGCGTATACTTATGTAATAGATGGCAGTTATCTGTAGCATGCTTCCCTCCTATCTGACAAATCACGCACCATAATGCAGGCGCCATGCTCGGTCCTGCTTATGCCTCTGGTCTCAATGGCATTGGTCCTCCTCCCGCCAGGTAGTTCGTGAACACTAGACAATGGTCCTTGTCATGTGCCTGGCCCTTGTACTTTATGCACTATACATCCTCGCACGCTTCTAGGCGAGCTGTCCTGTCTTGTTTCAAACTCTGCATCTAAAGACACAAGTTTTTCAACTGCACGTGTATCTGTTGAACTCCCAGGTTAGGATCTTGTATTGGGGTCTCGTGCAATCTTATTACAATCTCCAAGGCCTCGACCTAAGTGGATAGCTTCTACTGTGACAACGCGTTCCTTAGATGCGACGTTAACGATGCTACAAATTATGCGCGGTGTTTCCCATCCGTCAAGGTCATGTTGGCTTCACGAATCATACCCTTCAGTCTCTGATCTAGCTCCCCAGGGGATCTCGCCTGGAAAAATTGCAATTTCCTTAAATCCAATGATCGACTGTGTCTCTGATTCTGGCCTACTAAATTCCCTGTTTAGCGCAGCTTGGATATCTGCAATCCCTTCATTCAGATTGTCATTGGAGTGCTTAATGTACCAAGTCAGTGTGCGATCCTGCAAAGCGCTGACCAATGTTGCTTTCTTTATATTGTCATCCGTGACTCCCTGTGCTTCCCATACAACCCTTACCATGAACCAAAATTAGTCCGAATCTTCATTCCCTACTCCTTTGAACACCGACAATTTTATCACGCTTGCAATATTGAACTGTGGTGGTGGCGAAGGTGTTGTGGGCGAAGAGGGGGTTGAAGATGGTGAAACTGGTGGTGGTTTAGGTGGAAGAGGTATGCGCAGATTTCGCTGCTTTATCAAACTGATCACACTTCTTGGTGAGACCTTCGCGAGCTCTTCCTCGCTTTCTTACAGAGGTGAAATCAAGGGGTTAGTTTCTAGTTCTACGCTACCTTCGTTTCTGTAGATCCTCCCACTTCGCGTAGCCCCAAACATAAATTTATTCGCATAACCCGATTTTCACACAGTAGAATTTTAATCCAAGTGTTCAAAGATTTAACATACTTACCTCGCGGTCATTTGAGGAAGCGTTGTTCTGCCTCGCTATAGCTGACTACCATATCTACTGGGAACTCGGTGATAAGTCCCCCTATAATTCGATCAAGCCAGTGATCCACAGTGCGCGCGATCTTATATTCCGATGCTTCCAGTTTTCACACCAACTCTGGAGTCCACACAATAGGTTTTTCAAGCCTACACCTTCCTTGACTATCTGCTAGCTTCACAATCCACTCGTACAACTCAGAGGGGAAGGATGCAAAGAAAATTTCATGGATTTCCGTATATAAGTAGCATTCTAACCACTCTTCCTTCGATAATCGCGGATTCCTATTTTCCTACACTGTGAACTTGTGAATATTCCTGTTGAACCACTCTTCAATTCCTTTCTTTGTCGGATTCCAGTGATACGACATCAAACATATCTATGCAGATCCCGGTCCTGACAACGGAACCATTTGTTGGCTTAGTGGGGCTTGACCCAAGTTCAGAGTTGATTTAGCCAAACAAATCCTGGTACTACAAGCCCTTTCGGCAACAATTTGTGGAGCACGGACTGAGGTCTCACCCGAAGTAGTATGGGAGGGTGCTAGAACCAGGTTTCCACACCTTGGAGATGTCTGATGAGTTCAAGTGGTCCACGGTTTGACCTTGCACGCAAGTCGCTATGCGCACTTTCCCTTACCTTGCACCCTGATATACTGCCTTCGCATAGCCCTATCGAGGGGCTGAACGTCACGCTCTGTGTTATTACCTAAGCCCTCAATGGTATTCCAACGTTAGTTAATTAACTTTTCCTATTTGAGCACTTTAAGTATACTTAACAATATAAACCATTCATATAGGTGCATGCAATAAATAAACAGTATAATTGTAAATCATATCAAACATGCATTAACCCAAGAACAGATACACAAAATAATGATAAAACTTCTCTTTCTTAATTCCTTCCTCGGTTACAGACTCAACTCCGCCCTGCGCACTCAGCTGCAGGGATCCGCACACTTAGCTACGGACTACTAGGCCTCTGCGCACTCATCTGTAGAGCCTTTTCCTACTCTATGACCCAAAGACACACTTCACACTTGTGACTTAATCACTTAGACTTGTTATTCTTCTCCCTCCTTTTTCTCTTACACTTAGAGCCTCGCTCTATTTATACAATCCCATGGTTCGTGGACCATTGGTAGGTCTATCTAGCCGACACAACATTACAAAACCTAGGGCGGACAACCCTATGACTCTATTATACTTTCGCGTCGCACGCCCGTAATTCGCGGAGCTTTACAACAAAATTGGGTGAAAACTTGGGCTTTAAGCCCCTAAAACATGCCTTGGGGGGATTCCATGCCCAACAACTATGAAACTTATTACATGATTTCAAGAATGATATCCTAAAATTGACTCAACTCACAATTAGATACCTTGCAGGGAAATAAGAAAGAAGAGGTACATTTGGAATTAGCCATATTTTGCTCCAAATGCCAAAAGAAGCACCTTCTTTGGGAACATCCTTTGAACAATGTGGTGTATGTTATTTTGCAATAGAAGCATGCAACCAAAGACTAACCTTCCTTGCCTTAGCTTAAGATAGTATAACAAGTTGTTAGTGAGGAAATTAAATAAATTTTCTTTGCAATCGAGAAGCAACCATGGCCACCTAGTGTGGCACAAGAGCCGCCTCAATATTTTGTTTCATACCAATATCCATCGCAAAATCGGTACTCATCCATGCCATGGTACCAATGGCTACGCATGCTCAAATCGAACCTTGTAAATAGGATTGGTGAGGGCCTTCATCCTTTGGGAACTTCCCCAACACACCCAGTAGTATCCTTAGTCACACCCACCATTCCAACATTCACAACAAATTTAATTACCATCTAATCAATCTCCTCAAAAACCACCTCAAATACTTTCCCAACCCATACCTAACCCTAATAATAAAGTTGTCTAGTCCACCTACAATGCTAATCTATCTCCATTTCAAACTTATTCATTTCTCCTGCAATAATAATGATATTCATTATGCTCAAGAAAAGTGATTAATGATAAGAATTCCCCTAATTTCCAAGAATATGAAGATGAGATTAGTCCCATAGAACTAGACGATCAAGTTATTAACTCTTCCTCTAGAACACAAACTACTACCTCAAATCCTAGCCAACAACACTAAGAGGGTAAATTCCAACTCCTCCACCTCTAAAAGATAAGGTTATATCTACACTTTAGCTTCAATTCTAAAATGTCTTCAAGAAGACTGATGGTCATCTCCTTGATGAAAGGTGTTTTTCCTATCTATCTTTGGATTATTTGGTTTCTCCCTTCCCTTTCCATAGATTGCCTCTCCTACAAATTTAGTCTTAAAGGACATCACTCAAAGCATACTCTATAATAAGTTTACAATTGCTTCTACCATTGACTCCACTTTCTTTAATCTAAGTTTTCCTTCATCGGTTTCATATTGATCCTTTATATCAGTTTGATTTGGCGTTTGGCTATGGGTTATTCCAAGCAATAATGGCTCTTCACTTGATAGAGATCCAAATCTAGTTTTCACCGTACACTCTAAAGGAAACAAGAAGCAATTCAAAATCACCCATTGTATCTATATTCTACATAATGAATTCCATTATAAACTAAACAACTACGCCTTTCTAATATAATAGCATATATTTCATATCTTATTAATCAATATCAAATACAAAACAAGTTAAATACACACAATATTCATCACAAAAGACAAAACAATTTTTATACTAGAAAATACCCCCCTTGGGTTAAAAAATTGATTCAAAAAATATAATGTGCTAACAAACAATTTTTTAGCTATGCACTGTTCACAGCTTTCTAGATTTATCATCCATGGAGATGTGCTTACATTGTTTGACAATCCTAATAATCAAAGTTGAAATTTCCCTAAAAGGAAAATCTTTCTTCTCTTCTTCCTTTGCTGCAATCTCACAATCAAGTTTCTCAATGAACAATGGGTTATTCAATCTTCTAACACACTAACTCTTGAATCCATCCTAAAATCTACCTTATGGGCCATTTAATTATCAATTATTCTTCATCTTGTGCCCTTTTAGTGACACAATGATTTGCTTCATGTGGTAATTAACGTCGTTGTCCAATGAATAATTCTTGATCCATAAATAACCCCTACCAAAAATCTCTCATTGACACATGTACAAAATAAAGATAGTTTTTGGCATAATTTATAGCTGAACCAAATCAATTCAATTGAGCAAATCACATACCTCATTGACATTAACATGAATGCATTAATTGATTCTAGTTTCAAAAAAACATATAGCAATTTTTTGTAGTCAATTCCCCTTAAGCAATGGAATTGGCCTAATTGAGCTTCCATATTCTAACTTGTCATTGATCCAATTTTGGATTATATAGATTACAATTTATATTGAGAATATTGGCCATTTTTTAGTGGAGTAATTATGTGACATTTAGCTTGGTGTAATTTTATAATATATAAAACTTGTTTTATTTATAGGGTGCATGATAATTTGCATTAGATGAAAGTATTTAACTTAAAACAAATTTGCAAACTCTTGCAATAACTAACTACACAATCTTTTCACTTTATTTTTTTGAACATTTCTTATTATATTATTTCACTTTCTTGCTAAGAAAACTATAGTTTTCTCTAAAGGACCTAGATTTAACTTGTCAAAAAGATAATACTTAGCTAACATTTGAATAATAAAATGATCTCTAATATTGTTCATTACATAAATTATCATTTTGCTTAATTTGTACAATGGTAATTTAGTACAAATTATATGAATTATGTTGAGTTAATTCACTAAATGAAGTCGAATTTGGAAATAACTTCCACTTGAATTTTCTGTATTCATATCTTCCCTTGTTGTTATTGTGTTTCACCTATAACACTCCCATATTGCTGTTATAATTTCAAAACACTTAAAGAATTGAATTTTGAAAAGGGATCAGAAAATATATTGTTGTTTCTTTTGTGTTTACATAGAATCAAATGGTGTAAGCATAAGAAAAACATGTTACCTTTTTCGATGAAGATGTTATGATGTACTTTTGAATATTTAATCTCACCTCCAATATAATTTGAACTTGTTATTCTAGATTGTTAAATTTGCTATCAATGGTTTGAATTGAAAGTTTTGTATAGAATCCACTTTACTTTGATGTTTAAATTTATTCGTTTTCCTTGAATTTATTGTTATATGCTATGATAATCTCATATATGCCATGTTTCTATATATCTTTTCATCAATGGAATTGGTAATGCAAGGCCATCGTGGTTGATCCAAGAACATTATGCTATGATAATCTCATATATGCCATGTTTCTATATATCTTTTCATCAATGGAATTGGTAACGCGAGCCCATAGTGGTTGATCCAAGAATATCATGCTATGATAATATCATATATGTCGTGTTTCTATATATCTTTTCATCAATGGAATTGGTAATGCAAGCCCATAGTGGTTGATCCAAGAATATGGGAAGTTGTGGCTTGAGCGCATAGGTCTCCTGACTCTCTTGGATTGCTATCTTACCACATTTATAAAAATTAGTTCTATTTCAAATAAATTTATGTAAATGGCATCAGGGAAAACTTTAGGGGCTAATATTAGTAGGTGGGCTCATTTTCTATGTTTTTTCCAAAAAAAAGATTCGCCAATTTCCATTTTTCGTAAAAATTGTTTGCCCAAATTTTAAATCATAAAATTATTTTACCTTAAAAATCGCCAAAATTTTATGAAGACTAGATAAAATCATTAGAAATTTGAATATTTTTACAAACATATCCTTAAACATTTTATAGTTTACATGTTAGGGACTATTAATATTCGCCAAGGTTTCTAAACTTTAAGATAAATTTTCATCCTTAAAATTTTCCCTGAATGACATAATATTAACATTTTTATGTGTTTTCTATCTTAAACAATATTGGCAAATAAAATGTGGATATAGTGGCTTCTAGTATACATTTGAATTCTCTTATTAGTCTATCATGGTATGCCAAACTTTTGGTAAAAGATAAAGATGGTATAAAATATAATCAATAAAGAAGTTTGAACTTTAAATGTTATCTAACAAATCAAAACAATAATAAATAAATAAAATCACTGTTATCACTCATTATGAAGTTTAAATATGTCAAGAAGTTTAAATATTGCAAAAATTAATTGTTAAAGAAATTCTTGTGAAAAAACAAAAAACAAGTTTGCCAATGTCAAAATAGGAGTTTCGGAATATTGTACAAATAATTGGAAATAATTATTTGAAAATATAGATGTAAAATAATAATTCAAGTTTGAAATTTAATCCTTATTTGTGTTTTAGATTAAGGATTTTTTTGTAAGATCAAATAGCTTATATTACTTTGAAAAACACATATTTACAAAATTGATAATCTCTACTTGTCTGCTGCTATAGAACCCAGACCAGTGGCATAAACTCAAAATTTTGAGATTATTTCTATTGTTCCTAATCTACTGAATTGATAAAACAAAATAAATATAGAGATCTACATAGAGAATGCTAAAAATATTGAAAAACATTGCCATATTGGAAAATAAAATATTAAACTAAGCATGAGCCATGAATTCCCTCATTCCACTAAATTATGTGTTTGATCTTGTTGAGGATCACCATCAGTGCCTCATGATGAGGGGTTTGTGCCTGTGATTTGCTCAGTGAAAAGGGTGACCTTCCTGTTGATGTTGTCCTTTTTTTCCAAGAGCTTGGCCATACAAATAATAATTTCCTGTTGAGTGTCAACCTTGTCAATGAGAACTCTCCCCATGAGAGTTTTTGTGTGCTAACACAGGTTGATGGTCTACATATAAGCAAATTCTCTAAGAAAATGCTCTGACTCTAGTGGAATTTCCAACATCAAGGATCCAATCTCTGATCTCCCGCTCCACGTGTGTCTCTGGGATGAACCCGAGCTTGTCTAACTTGCTCCTTGACCTCAGATATTGCTTTCTAGACATCTTCAAGGATAATATTCATGTGTCTTTCCATGGCTACCATGGTAAAGGATTGGGCACACGTGCTTCTCAGGGTTGGGGGACTGAAGTCAGGAGAGGGTGAAGCCCTAGGTTTGCCTCTTCTGGCTCTGCAGGAGGGTCCAACAAGGCGATGCGTTGGGAGAGACTAGCTGAGGAAGAAGGGTGTGAGCAAGAGTAAACAACCAAGCACCAAGCAAGGGACCGGGCCACCAAAACAGGGTGGAAATAGAGGGGGTTGGGGAAAAAAAGAGAAGCTAACAAAGGGACCAACAAACAACAAAGAAGAAAACACAGAAAGGGAGAAAAATCAAAGAGAAACAAGTGAGAAGTAGCCGTCCATATACATCGAGCCAAGAACAGGGATGGACGCCCAAAAACAAAAAGAACTTGCAGAGGACAAAGAAGTGAGCATAAATTGTTGTAGATTCAAAATTGAGTTGCAGGGAAGGATGATGAAAAAGCTGACCTTGAAAACAAAGATCCCACGAAGAGGATTGACATGCAAGAGCGAGAACAATTTGGAGCTATCAAGATGGTTGTCAATAATTGAAGACTCTATTTTCCTGTGCTCCATGAGGCTGTGCTAAGAACCCAAAGTTGTGAATCTTGAATAAATTTTGCCATAGCTGGTGGATTATAAACAAATTAGAGCTCCTCTTGCCCACAATGTTACACCATTCTCCCCATTCCTCTGTATAATGATCTTGCCCCTATCTATATTCTACCATGATTGTTGCTATGGGTCCTCTAATGTGCAAATCACCCCTCTAGTGTACCTTCCCAACTCCTCAAACACTTTCTCTCTGCACTAGTGCACTGAACACAAACTTACCAAACACTTTCTCTCTGCACTAGTGCACTGAACACAAACTTACCAATTTCATAGCATTCCTTGTGGCAACAGGGTGGCCATGAAGGCTACCAGGTGGAGGCAACCTGCCCCTGTTCATGCAAACCTCATCATTGTCATTGCATAGTGGATGGGCACCTCGTGAGGAATGTTTTAGATTAAAAATTAAAAAAAATACTTAGAAGCAAATAAAAATCCCCTAATATAATAATGCAATTAAAATTTTTTAAATATTTTGATTATTTATTAATAATGTTAATCTTATTATATATGTTAATACTTTCAAAAATTCTTCTTCCTAAATGTACTTGTTAAAATTAAAATTATCCTTCATTATCCCACTGTATGGAAAATTAATGAAAAATATTAAAACATTTTCAAGATTGACATATTCATAATAACATATTATTTGATATCCCAATTAGGCCCAATCAAAATTCATGCCATCGATTTATAATGGATTCAATTTTATGCGACTTCAATGTACAAGAAATCTGGACAATTTCCTTTTAATTTAACACACGCTTCAAATATTTTGTCGAAGAATATTGATACTTTCATCCATGTGGACGAAGATACATGCAGATAACATTACAGAGACTGGTCTGAAACAACTTATTTAATTGATAGCTTCCTCAAGCATTGTTTTTAACCTTTCCGGTCTCCAATCTAATAATGACAAATAAACATACGCGAACTACAATGTCCCTGAGACAAATGAGAAACATGGTTTTTTCAAAAAAATCTCTCGTAACTTGAAACTTTCTATCCCACGTATATGGAAAATCTAATAATCTAATAGAGACAATAATTAGGCTTCCACGACATTTATTTCTTTCATAAAGATACAATAATACACAAATGATGAGGAAACATACAATATACTGGAAACAGTAATGCAGAAATTGGAAATTTTCTATTCAGTAGCATCAATTTCTCCAGCGCCAAAATAGCAACCGACTACTACACCAATATAAAATTTCACGTGAACCGCAGTTGGAGAAATCACAGATTGCCATTCGTAAGCTTCTCAACTAACGCCAATCTCCCGTTGAACCGAAAAGAAATTGTTGAACATGCTAAATTGAAATCGAATACTGTAGAAGTTAGAAATCAATTCAAGACCTTCAGGGCACGCGCCTTCTCTTTGATCGTTTACTTCGCTTTGGTCGAGGATTATTGGCGTCTTTTCCATTAACACTAGCAGCATAAACCTGTTCTAATGATTCCTGCAAAAAAACACATCAGAAACAGATTAATCATTTAAGATAGAACTCGGCTGGTTGTAATTTCACTAAGTGGAACTCAAAACTCAAAATTTATGCTAACTGAAAATATAGTTTTGATCACTGTCCAGGTATTTATATTCGCATTAAATTTTATGTAAATATATTATCTATAGTGTTTCTATCTATTTATAACTTGAATCTGGTATTATTTTCTTAATCTCTCTATACAGCAATTCTTATATTAGGCATACAGATCAAATCTCTCTATTCCGTCTGCATCTATATTTGGCTAACATATATAGCAATTCTTATATTAGGCATATAGATCAAATCTCTCTATTCCGTCCGCATCTATATTTGGCTAACATATAGCATTAGCAATTATTTGTTATAAGTATTATATTGTTTTTAGACTCGCATATGATGACAAAAGCATTAGCCATGTGCATGGCAACATAGGCTATAGAACTAGCACCTTTCAGAGCAACAAGAACTTATCACCTTACAAATATGCTTTTTAATACAATATGTAGTTTGGACGGTCGAAAATTAAAGAACTTGGCCATTCTTGTCCCTTAACTTCCTAACTAACTGATACCAATATTATTGGACAACCAAATGACTTCGCTTTCTTTATTTAACTATGTCATAAATTTACCATCGTCTTTTATTAATGAGGGTAAGAGTTGTAAGTTGTTGAGATCCACCTATCAAATGGGTGAAAGCCACTTGTTGGCATCACTTCTCTTGCTCTAATATTCTTTCATAGTTCCACATATCATTAAGAGAGAAATCAAGGAAGCTAGGCTATTGAAATAAATAGAAATTAACAAGGTCTTACTAACTACACCTTAGCCCCAAGATGGCCTTTGTAGAGAAGCGCTTGTGATTGAGTCCTACATGTACTTTGGTTGAAGTAAGTCATCTTGTGTCAAGACACATCCCCATCCCCCCTTCTTCCACATTTTTCTTGAGAATAGATTTCACCAGGGATTATAGTGGACCTTGTAGCAATTTTTATTTGTATCTTTGGTTGATATGGGTATTCCACAAGGAAAAGGGATTAATACTCTTAGAGAAAAGGATATCCTAAATGGTTGCTTAGATCCCCTAAGAGGTATTAGAGGAGATAACAACATCATCATAAATCCTGCATACAAAAATCTAGGACTTATCATCCTCAACAAATCTTGGTACACAAATGGACTCCAACAACTATCTAAACATCTAATCTATCAAGTCACTGAAGTGCCTTGGCAAAATCTGGAGTAAATTAATCAAGATTATTGAGAGGCATCCTAATTATTTTCAGGACAGTAGAGTTCTCAAAAATGATTTTAGTTGCACCAAAGCTTGTGCATTTTATCTCCTTCCTAAGATTCATAAATCTGAAGTCATGGGAAGACCAATTGACAACTATAATGAGTATATGATTAAACTGGTGTCGAGATATCTTCACCATCATCCTATGCATTCTTTGTTTTCTTTCGTTTTCTTTTTCTTTTCTTTTCTTATTTCTTTTTGATTAGAGATTTGACCTCCACATTGCTTTGGTTGAAGTCCCCTAGACGATCTTTACACACCACACGCAGTATTGTACCTGATAGCTAATCGAAGGTCCTCTTGTTGTGTCTTGTTACCCACCAAAATCAGTAACCCCATAGGAGAAAACGTTTCTCCTACATTTGACAGCCAGCAGCCCCTAACATTCACTTCTCAATGATGATATGCCATGTGCCTTTTCCATATGCATCAGTGATATAGCGCACACCATCCGACATTCCTCTTAGATGAAGGCAGGCTACTATTCAAGAAGTACTTTGATCATTATGCAATCGGGTGCTTATACATGTTTGTTTTGGGCATTTATGTAATATCCCTTTCCAATCCACAACAATAGAGAGAAATGAAGTCATAGTCTACCATGATCCCTATTACCCACCAAAATGGGTAACCCCATAAGAGGAAATTTCTCATACATTTGACAGCCAGCCAGTCATCCAAATAACTAGCAGCCCCTGCCAACAACCATTAAACGATGATATGCCATGTGCCTCCGCCGTTTGCATCAGCGATGTGCCTTTCACCATCCAACATCAACACTTGGATGAAGGTGGGTTGCTATTCGAAAGGTACTTTGATTATTTTGCAATCGGATGCCTATACTTGTTTGTTTTGGGCATTTAGTATGGATAATGGGGTGATTTGGAAGATTGAAAAACCTTCATCGTAATTTTGTTCTCTCACCTTACCAAGGGGTTAATCATTGACCCTAGTCTAGTGGGGCCTCCCTTAAAGGCCCTTTGGTTTATAGGTGGGGCACTACTTGAAAGCCATGATTGAGATAGTATGTTCCATTTTCACTATGATATACTTAACATCTTCCATCCCACATTACAAGACCCATATCTCACCTCCATTCTTCAGGTACCACTTGTCATTAGTTCTTGGGGATTTGGCACTCATATGCTCACATACCATGAGTAGGGCCCAAATTTTTTTCCCTAGGAGGTTGATGTAGCTAAAAGAAAAGAAAAAGCATATCATGACCAAAACGAAACAAGAGAAGGAGAATCAAAATGAAAAAGATGGTTGAAGCATAAAGATTAGCACCTGGGAAAAAGCCCAGTGCAAACTCTTCCTAACTCAAATGGCCATCACCCAATTCCTAAGCACATGATGCTCCACTATATCAAAAGGGAATCCTTGCATCTCCCAACCTTGATGAGCATCAAAAGGGAACCCTTGCATGTCCCACAACCCCAATGAGCGATAAACTAACTCATCTTAAATGGGTAATAAAACTGCTACATCATACAAAGCAAGCTCTAACCCTTGAGCTATAAGCAGTAATACAAGGAATAATCAAGAAGTAAAACACGCAGAGAGGTGGAAAAACCAAGCCGAGATGGTAACTAGTGCATCTACGAATGCTCCCTCCTCACATCTATACACTCAGAATGTGGACATCCCCATCAGTGGGTCCCTTTTGACCAAGGCACTTGATCATTGAGTGTTCTCCCCTCCATTACTACATCATTATACACTAACAACTATTAATTGAAGGGTGGACTAGGGAAATGTCACTTCCCCTTCGGGGCCAGAAGCACCTACTAGGGTTCACCATTAGCCAGCGATACCAAGAGAGAAAATATGAAATTTCCTTAATTGTAACCACTGGGAATTAATCTTCTAACTTATATAGTTTATTCGTCTTCATAAATTATTATGGAAAATAACACTTATTCCACTACTGCAATCTTCACAAATAAATATAGGAACTGAGAACTAATTCACACACACAATTATGGACACCAATATTTTTGGACAAATCTTCCTTGGAAAAAACCCCAATGTGGGGAAAAGCAGTCTGCAGATGAGGGTTTAGATTAATTCTTCAGCAAATTAAAGAGTGCATCCACTGATTTGCTAACACAAGCAAAGCTCCAATAATTTTCTCTGCTCGAAAAATCGATCTGGAAACACAAATTTTCCTTCCACAAATCAAATCGACCTCCTGCCTACATCTTGTATTGGAAAAATTTGGAAGTGTGTAGGCACTCTAGGAATTTGCAACTCCTTCAACTCATTCCTGCAACTCCTTCCACATGCAACTCCACTGAGTTATTCGCTTTTACTCCCAGCAACTGGAAATCGAACAATTGCCCAGTAATGTGCACTGTCTAACTCACACTGGCTAGTGCGGCATCTCTGCAGAAAATTTTTGCCTCTATTCTCTTCTTTCAAAGTGTTGGAATCTCGTGAAGAATTCCTCCAGCAACCACTCCGCAATTTGTCTTGCTAAAACCCTTGTTGCTAGTGTCTCCTTCTGCTTCAACTGCACCCTTGTTAATCAATGCAACTGAGTAAGTCGAATTGCTTGAATTTGATCTATGTGTTCTCTAAGGCCCCATCAACTTGCCCTTATAATCTCTCGTTGAACAACCAACAACCATCATCTAATCACAATCGATGGCTAAGATCATCTTAACCCCATCAAATAACTTTTCCGGAAGTCTCTACAACAAGATTGGTTTTTCTCAATTAATTTGATTCAGAGTTTCGAGGGCGTGCTTTGGGCGGGAGCGGCTCAGGAGCGCTCTCCCGATAAAAAAATTTGCACTCCCTGCCAAAACAAGGAGCGATCTCGGGAGCGTCGCTCCCGGAGCGAAAATTAAAGCCAGGGAGCGACCCAAGCTTTTAATTTTCGCTCCGGGAGCGACGCGAGCGCCGCTGGGAGCGAATCACGCAAAAAAAATCCACAGACGCTAAAAAAAATTTAATTTAAAAGAAAAAAAAATGTTTTAAAAGGGCTTGGGGGGCAAAAAATATTTCATTGTGACTTGAATGAGCGAGGAGAAGCGAGGAGCGAGCGCCCAGGAGCAAGGAGCGAGCCCGCAGGGGGTAAGTAACTTAGTAATTTAGTAGTTTAAACTTTAGTTACTTAGTAATTTAGTAATTTAGTTTAGTTTAGTTAGTAATTTAGTAAATATATAACTTATTTAGTAAATAAATCATGAATCCAAATAAATTAAATAAAGTAATCTAAATTAATTAAATTAATTTTCTCATTCCTATTCCCATTCCCATTCCCATTAAATTTTGCAGATTCAAAAGCCTACAAATATCAAACATCATGGACCTGGTTATATTTCTTGGCATTTTCCTCTTTTTGGTCTCTTTTCTGGTTATTATGGTGCTGGAGAGTAGGAAACGGAGGGGCAAAAATGAAGAGGGGGATGAAGAAGCTAGAGAAAGTGGATTTAATAAAAACCACGGTGAGGAGGAGTTGGAGGAGGGTGAACATGACTCTCAAAAAATTAAACAAGACCAAACCCCATTGTGAAAATATGTTAACAGGTCTGAAGCAGGGAAAGGGGGTGGAACCACTAAATTTCATTGCCCCCATTGCGACAATAATTACACAGGTTCATACACTCGTGCCAGAAAACACCTCTGCGAGAAAAGATCATGGGATGGAGATAAACAAATAGGAATCAAAACTTGTGCAGCTGTGTCAACGACAGATAGAGCCAAATACATAAGGGAAGAGGAGGAAGCCCAATACAAATCTAAAAAATCAAGGGGTTTCTTTGAACCAAGCTCACAATCACAAGCACAAAGAACTCCTTCAGTGTCCTCCCAAGGCAGTGGATATGGAGGCATAGGGTCACCAGCTTAAGGCGTAGAACCATATTAGATTTCCATGATGAGGGTGTAGGAATGATGTGGATTCAAAAGTTTACAAGTTTCTCTATGCATGTGGGATACCATTCAATGTTCTTCGCTCACCTTATTGGCACGAAATGGTTTCTGCCATAAATGATGCCCCTAAAGGATACAAGAGCCCTAGGTATGACAAGGCAAGAACCGTTGGACTTGATCATGAAAAAGCAAAAATATCACATTCTTTGAATAGAATGACAAGTTCTTTTACTGACCATGGGGTGTCCATTGTATCTGATGGATGAACAAATGTAAAAGGCAAGCCATTGATAAGTGTTTTTGTTGTCTCTGTTAGTGGTGCCATCTTTCTAAATGTATATGATTACTCAGAGAAGTTCAAGACCACCATCAACATTGCAGAAGCATTACTTGAAAAAATTGACCATATTGGGCCATACAATGTCATCCAAGTCATCACTGATAATGCTCCTAATTGTAAGGCAGAAGGAGTAATTATTGAGGATAAATACCCCAACATATTTTGGTCTGGGTGATTGGTTCACACAATGAACCCTTTGATGCATGATGTTGTTAAGAACAAAAATGAACAATACAAATGGATTGGTGATTTGTACAAGAAAGGCAAACAAATGATAAAATTTATTACAAATCATAACAATACCCACGGCCTTTTCCGCAGTCACTCAAGATTGGAGTTGTTGAAGATTGCGAAGACTAGATTTGATAGCTATTACCTCACCTTCAAGCGCCTTTTGAAGGTAGGAGAGTCATTGGCTAGCATGGTATCAAGTCCACACTGACAGGTATTAAAGGAAAGGGCTACAAATGCAGCTGACAGGCAAGGTTTTGAACTGGTGGAGGAGGCCGCTCTTGATGGTATGTTTTGGTCAAGTGTGAAGCAAGTATTGAATTTCACCAAGCCCATTTATCACATGATTCAGTTTGCAGATACAGATAAAATAGTGATTGGCGAGATGTAATGGATACCATGTTGGGGCAAATAAAAGATATTGTTCATAAAAAAGATCCCAACTTGTACAAACTGATTCACGATTGTGTGTGTGTACGGTGGAATAAACTTAATATTCCACTACATTGCTTGGCGTATATCCTAATGCCAAAATACTACTCTACATCTTGGTTGGGCCAACTTGCACCAGGGGGTGGGATTAGGACCAAACCCCATTTAGATGCAGAGGTAACTAGAGGATATTTGGATGCATTAGAAAAGTTGGTACCTGACAGGGCCTTGAAATAGGCAGATACTTCAGTGGCACTGGTTTGTTTGGTACCTTCCATGCAATGGAAGATAGAGACAGATTTGATTCTCTCACATGGTGGGAAACATATGGCGGCCAGGGACTCTTGCCAAAATTGGCAAAAAAAGTTCTATCACAGGTTGTAAATACTTCTTCTGCAGAGAGGTGTTGGAACACCTCCAGCTTCATACATAATGTGAAAAGAAACAGACTCAATGAAAATTGGGCAGAAAGCTTGGTTTATGTGCACTACAACTTGAGGTTGTTGAGTCATTACTGTGATCAGGCTTATGAGGATCCCACATATAAAATTTGGGACAACCACCCAAAGGATGACAATTTGGAGGATGGCACTATACATCTTGAAGAACTAGAAGAGGAACTTATAAGGGATGAAGATGAAGCAGCTGCAACAGCTATGCCACCTCCACCATCCAGTAGCAGTGCTCGAGTTTTGAGTCTTGTTCCTTTGTTGTCGCCACCTCCATCTACACCCTCACATGGAGGGCATATGCCTTCTAGTTCTGGTCGTCATTCTGTGCGGGAGACTCCTAGAAGACCACCACGACCTGCTCATACAGGAGACTCTCGTGGCAAGGGCCACATGTAGATTTACAGTTTACAGTTTACTTGTCTTTTCTAGTTTCTATCAGTTTTCATAACTGTTGAGTCTTGAGTCCTTGACTCTTGACTCTTGACTCTTTCATATCATAATGATATTTTTTGTAAACAATATATGACTGTGAAAATGAAAGTTTGAAGTTTGAAGTTGGCAATTATAACTCATTGGTAATGATTGTGAATTATGAATATGATGCTTCGTGAAAGACTAAAGTTGTTTCATTTCATTTCATTATTCATAATTCATTTTATAACATTTCATTTTATGTTAACAGTTAGAACTTAGAAATATCTAAGATATTATTTCTTGTAATAGTTAAACTTATCTTACAAGTACAACTTTGGTGATCAATGATGATAAATGTTATATATTGAATTTTCAATTTTGAAAGTTTGAAGTTGAAACTTTAAGATTGAATTTGATGAATCATGATTCACGAGACTCAATATGTTGCAGTTGTAATATGTATGTTACTAACTTGTGGACATGGTTGATGAAGATTATAACTTCTAGATGATTGATGTGATATGGTTCAATGATCAATCTATGTTTTTTTATGTTTTTTTATATCTAATTCATCATTCTACATGTTTTTGTTGACATATATGTATCAAAAATTAAAAAATATAACATATATATATATATATATATATATATATATATATATTTTAAAAATCGCTCTGGGATTCGCTCCCAAATCAGGAGCTTTTGAAAATGTCGCTCCCCCTCCCCGCTTTCGCTCCTGCTCCAAAGTAACACTAATTTGATTTGATTAACTAGTTTTCCTAAGTTAGGAAAATATTTAATAATTGGCTAATTAATCTAATTGAGGTGTTTCTTATGAAACCTTTCCAAGGTATTGGATAAAATGTGTTCTTTAGCCTTGTAGACACCATAGAGACTAGAAGACTTGCCTACTGCTACCAAACACTAACAGTGCCTCTTAGAGAGGAAGGTGTTCTCCACTACTCCCATCTTTTCCTTAAAGTAGACAAACTTTGCCTTACCCAAGGATTTCGTGTGTATATCCACAACTTGTTGATCTGCGGGAACATGTTGTAGTCGAACTGATCCACATTACACACAATCTCTGATGAAATGGCATCTTATATTGATACACTTCGAACTATCATGAAAGACTGGATTCTCAAAGACTCTGATGCAACTCAAATTATCACAATCGATACTGCTCGAATCCATCTTCTAACCAAACAAACCCACTAGCAACTTTCGAAGCCAAATAGCATTGCATGTGTCCATGATCACTGCCATGTATTTTACCTCTGCAAAAACTCAGAGCCACGAACTTCTGATTCCTACTGCACTAGGAGACAACCCCTAATCCAATACTGAAACAACACCCTGAGGTGCTTTTCACATCACTGAACTGCCTGCCCAGTCTGCATCCATATATCCACAGAAATTGACAAGATCACCTTGAGCATATCTCAGACCATACTCGATTGTGCCACACAGATACCTCAATATGTGCCTCGTTGTTGTCCAATGCACTCTATTTGACTCCACCATAAACTGACTAAGAGTGTTGACTACAAAACAAATGTTTGGCCTTGTGTTGACCAGATACATAAGAGTTTCGATGAGTTGCCTATACAAGGTTGGGTCCACATCTGCATCTTCTGATGGAACTATCTTCCTCCAGTTCACAATCATAAACATGGACATAGGTCTATAGTCTTACATCTTGAATCTCTTTGGAATCTTCATAGTATATCTCCCTTGTCCAAAAGATCTCCCCGTCTGTTTACCATACCTCCAGTCCTACGAAGTAATGTATTAGCCCCAAGTCCTTCATCTCGAACTCTACTGCCAAGTCCCTCTTGCAATCCTTTATGAGCCCTAATGACCCTGTTAAGAAGAGATCATCCACATATAAAACCAATACAAGTGACTCACCTACTACCATCAGATACTAGAGGTTGGAATCAACTTTGCTTTTCACAAAGCTCGTCTGCTGTAAGTAGATATCTATTTGAACATACCATGCTCTACGAGCTTGTTTTAGCCCATATAATTCCCTCTTCAACCTGCATACATGTGTGTCCCTCTCATGCGTCTCAAACCCCTCTAGTAGTTCTATGTACACCTCTTCTATCACCCCATTCAAGAATGTAGTCTTGACGTACATCTCGTGAATCTGCATTGCTAATGAGATCACTGCCCAGATAGAGGTATTTCAGGTCACTAGTGCGAAGGTGTCCTCATAATCTATGCCTTCCTTCTGCACATACCCCTTAGCCATGAACCTTTCCTTATACTTTTCCATGTTGCCATCTGCAACATTTTTGATCTTGTAGATCCATTGAGAGCCTACAACTGTCCTGTCCATTGGTCTAGGCGTGACCTCCCATATATCCTTGATCATGATGGAGTTGTACTCCACCATGACATCCTACCACACCTGATGTTGTGCAACCTCATCATAACTGGAAAGCTTCTTGTTGATGACCCTTGTCACTAATGCCTTGTACTTGTCTAGTTATTTGTGCTCTCTAGTGCTTGCCCTAGGGCTCCCACAAACTCATGTGCACCTCTCTACTCCTTCCACTGGTGGCGGTTGGAGCTTCAAGCTCCTCATCCTGCCCCTATTGCTCTGTCTGTTATGAACTCGCAAGACCTCGTGCACCTGAGCTAGTGTTGGTCTACTCTAATCATATGTTGGCAACTCACAAGATCTCCTAAAGGCTTTCTCCTCCTCAAACTTCATGTCCCATCTCACGACGAACCTCTTGCTACCAAAAAAATATATCCTGTATGCCTTGGACATTTCGCTGTAACCAACAAAATAGCCCTTCTTTGCAGTCTGATCCTGTTCGGTGCATTTATCATCTAGGACAGGATAAGAAGAATGTTGGGTTGTGTTATATTCTTTGCACGACTAGCCTATGTAGTTAACTAGGAGGTTAGAGGGGGGGCCGAACCCCCTCTTCGTTGTGCTGATTGCACAGCGAGGGGGTCATTAGGGGGGCAGTAGCTCCCCTTGTCCGGGGGGTTTGAGGGGGGCAGGTAGCCCCCCTCTACAGGGTGTGGGGTAGCACCCCGGGGAAATTTTTTTTGGACCCTATATTAGGTTGGGTAGACCTACATATGGTTTTGTGCATGTTTTTTGCACATGGTTTTGGACGCGATGGTTTTTAGTCCATGGTATTGGATGCTTCAACATGCATAAGTATGTATTGTAACATTGAAAGGAACATAATGAAAAATCAAGCTAATAGTCCCAGTTTTGGGATCCAAGGGAAAATCTCTGTGCATATGTGTTTTATGTGTTATGCTCTTGCATTGTTTATTTTCTGTGTTTTAGAATTCGTATGCAGGTAATTTCTGTACGGGGTTAAAACCTACATTTGGTATCAGAGTTGTTTTGGCTTCAAGGGGACGCCTTTGTTGCTGAGGGGTTTCGCTCAGGCCTGTAGTAGACCCTGTTCAGTGGGAGATCTGCGAGATCGATTCCGGTGGTGAAAGAAGATGGCGAGCAGTGGAAAGATAGATATCGAGAAATTTAATGTTCAGAGTTTTAAGAAATGGAAACTCAAAATGGAGGATCTGTTGGTGGATAAAGATTAGTGGATTGCGTAAATCTAGGTACTAAACCAACGGGAGTGTCCGATGAAGAATGGACGAAGTTGGATCAGAAGGCAAAGAGCACAATACGATTGTGTGTCTCAGATTCAGTATTGCTGAATGTATTAGAGGAAGCTATGGCTAAGGCTTTGTGGGACAAGTTAGGGACTTTGTACCAATCTAAGTCTCTGGTGAATAATTTATTCGTACAGAAAAAGTTGTATAACCTGAGGATGAAAGATGGAGACTCGGTGACAAAGCATTTGAACGCATTTAACACCGTGGTAAGTCAGTGATTATCTGTTGATATTAAAATTTCAGATGAAGATAAGTGCATCAGTTTGTTGTGTTCTCTACCAGATTTGTGGGATACTCTGGTTATTGCAATAGGTAGCAATGCTGCTGCCTTGTGGTTTGATGAAATAGTCTCATCCTTGCTAATGGAGGAGATGAGACGGACAAATATGGAGAGCCAAAATGGTGATGCCTTGTCTGTACGAGGACAATCCCAGAACAAAAACAAAAATAAGTCATCGAGTGGGAGATCTAAATCTAGAGGGAGGTCTAAATCTCCAGGAAAACCTGTAAAGATGGTTTGCTAGAAATGCGGAAAGGAAGGGCACTACAAAAGGGACTGTAAATCTAAAGCTCTTGACAAAGGAAAAGGATCTGATGATGCTCCTTCTGCAGAGGCGAAAACCACCTCAGATGAAGGTTGGGATGTGTACTTGGCTTCTTCAAGTACAGATGTAGATCATAAGGCACAGTCGATTGACTCAGGTGCATCCTTTCACTTCACTCCCCATAAAGAGTGGTTCTGCGAGTATGACAAATATGATGGTGGTGATGTCTTCTTAGGGGATGATAGGAAGGCTAGAATCATTGATCGCGGAAAAATAAAGTTGAAGTTGCAAGGTGCAAGGGTTAGAACACTTCCAGGTGTTCTGCATATTCCTGCATTGGCTAGAAATCTGATTTCTGTAAGCAAGTTGGATGATGCAGGTGTAAAAACAATGTTCGAGAATGATACCTACAAGATGGTCCGGGGAGCACTAGTATTGATGCGGGGAGTTCGGATTGGAACTCTGTACAAGCTGCAAGGTAGCACTGTTATTGATGGGTGCAACAGTTCTGTGGTTCTTGAAAGTGTAGCAGAAAATGTAGTGGTCTCTGGAGAAAATACCATGTTATGGCATCAAAGGCTTGGACATATTGGAGAGAAGGGCCTTCGAATACTTCATGGTAAAGGTATGGTAGAAGGTATGACTAAAAGCTCTCTGGATTTTGATTTCTATGAAAATTGTGTATATGGAAAGCAGAATCGGGTGAGTTTCCCCTTTGGAGGTAAGAGGGCACAACAAATATTAGAGCTTGTGCACGTAATGTGTTTGGACCTATGAAGGTTCCATCACTGGGTAATTCTGTGTACTATGTATCATTTATAGATGACTTCTCAAGGAATACATGGATATATTTCCTCAAGAAGAAATCTGAAGTCTTTGACAGGTTTAAAGAATTTAAGGCTCTGGTGGAAAACCAAACAGAGAAGAAGATAAAGGTGCAGAGGACAGAGAACAGTAGAGAGTTTTGCAGCAAGGAATTTGAAGAATTCTGTAAGAAGTGTGGTATAGCACGGCAGAAGACTACTCCATACACATCTGAGAAAAATGGAGTTGCAGAAAAAATGAACAAGACGTTGACGGAAAGGGCAAGAATCATGCTCAGTGGTGCCAGGTTAGGACAGGAATTCTAAGCAGAGGCGGTGGAGACAACATGTTACCTGGTCAACAAATCACCTTCATCAACATTGGAGGATAAGACTCCACAAGAGGTATGCACTGGTAAAAAACCCTCTCTTTCACATTTGAGGGTATTTGGATGTGATGCATATGTACATGTTCCAAAGGAGAAAAGAACCAAGTTGGATGGTAAATCTGATTAGTGCATCTTTATTGGGTATAAGGATGGTTTAAAGGGTTATAAGCTTTGGAACCCAGTAACAAGGAAGGATGTGTATAGCCGAGATGTGGTGTTCAGAGAGGTGAAAGATGTTATTAAACATGAAGTCCAACCAAATGAACCTAAGAAGATAGAGTTAGAGCTCAAGAAGGAAGAATCAGACTCTACAACAGAGGAGGAATCAGAAGATGAAGAACCATAAACTGCAGGTGTGAGAAGATTAGTACAAGAAAGAAGGCATACAGAAAGGTATAGTCGATCTGATTTCTGTTCAAATTTTGCTTTATCTGTCACTGATGATGATTCCAGAATTGTGAAGGAAGCAGTAGATTCAGAGGATGGCAAACTCTAGAAAGAGGCCATGGTTGATGAAATGGCATCTTTGCACAAAAATGAAGCTTGGGATCTGGTGGAGTTGTCGACTGGAAGGAAACCCATTGGCAGCAAATGGGTGTTCAATAAGAAGACAAATGCAGAAGGAAAGGTGGAGAAATACAAAGCTCGATTGGTAGCAAAAGGTTATTCCCAGGTGCCGGGAATTGATTTTGGTGATATTTTTTCTCTTGTTGCCAAGGTAGCTTCTATTAGATTACTTTTGTCTGTTGTTGTTGCTTTTCATTTTGAGGTAGAATATATGGATGTGAAGACAACATTTCTTCACGGGGATCTAGAAAATGAGATCTATATGAAGCAACCTAAAGGATTTGCAGTGAAGGGTAAGCAAGAACTGGTATGCAAGTTAAAGAAGTCTTTGTATGGGTTAAAACAGTCACCAAGGATGTGGTATCAAAAATTTGATACATTTATGCGGGGACTTGGTTTCACCAGAAGCAAAGAAGATCACTGTGTGTATTTTAAATTAATTGGTGACTGTGTTATTTCTCTGGTCTTGTATGTGGATGACATGTTGCTGGCTGGAAATGACAAAGAAATTATCTAGGATTTGAAGACCCAATTGTCCTCCAAATTCGACATGAAAGATCTTGGTGTTGCAAACTATATTTTGGGCATGGAAATTAAAAGAGATTGAGCAGAGAGGAAGCTCTGGTTAAACCAGAGGAAGTATGTCGAGACAATATTGCAGAGGTTTAATATGCAAGATAGTAAACCAGTGAACGTTCCTATTCCTGTAGGTGTGAAGTTATCTGTTGAACAGTGTCCCAAGACACAAGAAGAGGAAGAGGACATGTCCCGTGTTCAATATGCAAGTGCAGTCGGTAGCCTGATATATGCAATGGTCTGTACTAGACCAGACATTGCACATGCTGTGGGAGTATTGAGCAGGTTTATGTCAAAACCAAGAAAGGAGCATTGGACAACAGTGAAGCGGGATTTCAGGGATTTGCGAGGCACTAGTGATTATGGTTTGTGCTACCAAGGAAGACCAGGATTGGACAGAGTGTTGGATATTCGTGGCTTTGTTGATGCACACTGGGTTGGAGATCTGGATCAGAGAAGATCTACAAGTGGGTATGTGTTTAACCTATTTGGAAGTGCAGTCAATCGAATGAGTAAGAAACAATCTGTAGTGGCACTATCAACTACAGAGGCAGAATACATCGCAGCCACTCATGCAAGAAAGGAAGCAGTTTGGTCGCAGAGACTGTGTTCAAGTATGGGATTACTACAGGGAGCTATAAGGATAGACTGTGACAGCCAAAGTGCAATTTTCTTAGCAAAGAACTCGGCTTATCATTCAAAGACAAAACACATTGATGTTCAGTATCATTTTGTGAGGGATATGATAGAAGACAAAAAGGTGTTGCTGGTAAAGGTGGACACTTCGAAGAACACTGTAGATGCATTGACAAAATTTGAGAGCTCTGAGAAGTTCTCTTGGTGTAGAAAAACGATGGGTGTTGTAGGGCTGGATAAATGACTAAGCTCTCTTGTGGTCCCTTGCGTAAAGAAAACAACAAGTGGGAGAATGTTGGGTTGTGTTATATTCGATGTGTCGATTGCGCAGTGGGGGGGTTACAGGGGGGCAGGTAGCCGCCCTCTACGGGGTCCAAGGCAGCGCCCCGGGGAAATTTTTTTTGGACCTTTTATTAGGTTGGGCGGACCTACCTATGGTTTTGTGCATGTTTTTCACACATGGTTTTGGACACGATGGTTTTCGGTTCATGGTATTGGATGCTTCGGCATGTATAAATATGTATTGTAACATTGAAAAGAACATAATGAAAAATCAAGCTGGTAGTCCCGATTTTGGGATCCAGGGGAAAATCTCTGTGTATATGTGTTTTATGTGTTATGCTCTTGCATTGTTTATTTTCTGTGTTTTAGAATTCGTATGTAGGTAATTTCTGTACGGGGTTAAAGCCTACACTAAAGGCTTTCTCCTCCTGGAACTTCACGTCCCATCTCACAACGAAACTCTTGCTACCAGAAATATATATCCTGTATGCCTTAGACGTTTCGCTGTAACCAACAAAATAGCCCTTCTTTGTAGTTTGATCCCGTTTGATGCATTTATCACTTGGCACATGGTAATATGCAATGCTACCAAAGATCCTGAAATGCCCGACCTTTGGCTTCTTCCTCGTGAATACCTCCTCTGAAGTTATCTTCCCCAACGCTCTGTGAGGAACCTTATTCTGTATGTACACTACCATGATACATGCCTTTGCCCATAGAAACATGGGCATATCCTAATCATTTAACATCACCTTTTCTGCCCTGACAATTGTCTTGTTCTTCTACTCCACAGCTCTATTATGTTGTGGATTGTATGGAGTTTTCCACTCTCTCCTGATGCCCTCCTTCACACAGAAACTTGTGAAGGCATTATCTGTGTACTCACCTTGATTATCCATACCAAGCACCTTGATCCTTTTACTTGTCATATTCTCTGCAAGAGCCTTAAACTCTTGGAAGCAACTGAAGACCTCATCTTTTGTCTTCAAGAAATAGATCCAGGTTTTCTTGGAGAAGTCATCTATGAGGGTCACAAAATACACATAAACCTTGTCAGATCTGGTGGACATTGGACCACAAATATCTGAGTGTACTAGCTAAAGCACACCACTCTCTCTACTGTCTCTCCTTAGGAATGTTGCCTTTGCGAACTTCCCAAGAACACACCCTCTGCACATATCATTGTGTTATTTGCTCAATTTTGGAACACCGGTCATGGTTTCTCTGAGCAACCTGAGCGCTCCATGGTGTAAGTGTCCCATCCTCCTATGCCACAACTCTCCCAAGTCTCTGCCACTGCTACCACTGTTGATCAGTGCATTTGGAGAATCAAACTGCAACTTGTATAACTTGTTGCTTCAAACCCCAATATTTTTGACCTTCCTCCAACTCAAGTGTTTAATGAACACCTTTTTCGCCGCGAAGTAGACATCATACCCCTTGTCCTATAGTGAGAAACTAAAATTAGGTTCATACCCAATCTTGGCACATGCAGCACATCTACAACACTGGTGTTCTTGCTTAACTCCCTTTGAATGTTGACGTTACCTCTCCCAACTGGAGTACATTTCATGTTGTTTCCCATTTGGATCTAGAAGTCCATCTGCTCCTCCTTGTAACTAGAGAAGTAGTCTCTAACTCCCATCATATGTGTTGATGCTCCACTGTCGATGTACCAAACACCTATGGACGTTGAGCTAGAGAGGCAAGCTATGAGAGCGAATTCATATTCCAACTGGAAGACAAATTTTCAATGTTCGCTGAAGTTGTTGTCTGCTTCCCCTTCTTGTCCTTCTTCTAGTTAGGGCATTGGCTGACACAGTGACCATGCTGACCACAACCAAAACATTTGACCTTTGATAGGGCTTTCTTCTTCTTCTCTTCTTTTGAGCCTTGTCCCTTACTAGGACCTGTTATCCACCAAAAGTGGGTGACCCCATAGGAGAAATTTTTCTCCTATATTTGTCTTCAACCGGCAGCCAGCAGCCCTGACAACCACCAGTGTAGCCGATATTATGCTAGTTGATCTCTGCTCCCTAAGCTAGTTGTATGTTCCCTCGCCCATCTGTTGAGAGTGTATGTTTGAAGGTGGGCCATCCAATCCTAAAGGTATGTCTTTCACTGTGAAATTGGGTGCTTATGCTTGTTTTTCTTGTGCACATTTGGGTATGGATTATTGGGTGACTTGGAAGAAAGAAAGGGTTTTGACTTTAATTTTGTTCCCTCACCTTAAATGGGGAGTTAATCCTCAACCTTAGTCTCGTGGGATCTCTCCTATTGGCTTGTAACTTTAGGATGGACCATTGTTTTAAGAAATGGCCATTTCGAAACCGAAATGGCCTGGTTGATCCGAGTTATTGGCCCAAGTTATGACCCGGCCATGGAAACGGTTCAGTTGGCCGAGTCATGGGTGACTTGGCCAACTCGGCCGTTTCCGTTATGACTCGGCCGAGTCACAAAAAAACGCCCAGCATCACGTCAAACTGCGATTTAATAAAATTTTAATGGATTTTTAAATTGTTTTTTGGTTGGTTTGGACTCCAAGCAGTTATATGAATTTTCTAAATGATTTTTGGGGTCCATTTCCCCCTCCCAAACCCTATTTAACACACCCAAGTGCTCTTATTCACTCACAACAATCTTATGCATTTGAGTGAGAGTCTTCTTTGAGAGTTAGTGAGCAGTTCTTGAGCTTGTTTTGGAGCAGCAGTGAGGAGTCTTGGAGGAGCATTGTAGCTGGAGTGAGGAGCTTCTTGGGCAGCCATTTGGAGCAGCATTGAGGAGCTGATTCTTGGAGCAAGCTTGAGGAGGCAGTTTGTGCCTGGAGGTATTTTTTTCCACCTCTATAAATCTGTTTTTTCTTGGTAAATTTTAGGTGCATATCTAGAAAGCTTAGAGAGTGTTTTTTGTCAAATAAATGAACATTGAATCAATGTTTTTTTTTTTTTTTCATTTTCAGATTGTTTGCTTTCATTTCCTAGTCAAAAAATGGCACCTAGAGCAAGAGATCCTGCTTGGGCATATGTTGAAATGGTTGATAGTCAAATGCAACGCAAATTTTTCCATAGGAAAATTAAGGAAGGTCCTGGGGGCATTAATAGGCTGAAACAACACTTGGCAGGGATTAGAGGCCAAATTACCCCATGTACCTCACCACAAATTGGGGAGATTAGAAAGAATTTGTTGGCCAACTTTGAGAAATTTAAAGAAGATAAGGCTAGGCAAAGAGACATACAGGCTGAAATTGGGAGGAAGAGGGAGATACAAAAAATGATGGCTACCAATCCCCACTATGATTTTGAGGGTTCTTCCTCTATCCCTCAAACTGATACATCCAACCCTTTCCGATATGTTCCTCCCACTTTTGGTTCTGTTCAAGATAAGGGAAAGGGTAGAATGAATTTGAAAAAGGGTGATGTGACTATCAAAAGTTATTTCACTCCCTCCTCTCCATCAGATGCACATGGTCCTGAAGTTAGTAAAGCTCAAATGCAGCCCACTTTAGATGACCATTGGAAGAAAGAATTGAGGGAGACTGCTTGTGAGTACATAGCTAGATGGTGGTATGATGCTGATATCCCCTTTAATGCTGCTCGTTCACCATATTATGAGCCTATGTTTGATGCCATACATGCTGTTGGAAAAGGCTTCAAAGGCCCTACTATGCATGAGCTAAGGGGGTTTCGTTTGCAGAAATAAATTCAATCCATTAATGAGTATTTGCAAGAGTTCAGGGACTCATGGGCAAGAACAGGGTGTACCATCATGTCAGATGGATGGACTGATCAAAGAAACCGTACCATCATAAACTTTCTTGTCTTTTGCCCACAGGGAACCATGTTTTTAAAATCAGTTGATGCATCTAATAAGATAAAAGATGGCCACTTGTTGTTTCAGCTATTGGATCAGGTTGTTGAGGAGGTGGGGGTGGCTAATGTTGTTCAAATCATCACAGATAATGCCTCTAACTATGTTCTTGCTGGTAAACTGTTAGAGGAAAAACACAAGACCATCTTTTGGACCCCATGCGCTGCACATTGCATAGACCTCATGCTTGAGGATATTGGAAAATTAGATTGGGTCAAAAACACTATAGATCATGCCAAAAGCATAGCAAAATTTATCTACAATCATACATTGGTTTTGAGCCTCATGAGGAAACACACTGGGGGCAAGGATATTATTAGGCCTGCCATCACTAGATTTGCTACACATTTTTTGACATTGCAATCTATGCTTTCCCAACATAGAAACTTGCAAAAGATGTTTTCCAGTGATGAATGGAATCAAAGCAATTGGTCTAACAAGCCAGAAGGCAAAGAATTGAAAAGGAAAGTCCATGAAGAAACTTTTTGGAGAAAGGCAGCAGAGATTGTGAAGCTTGCTGAGCCACTAGTTAAGGTGTTGCGGTTGGTGGATGGGGAAAGGTTGGCTATGGGCTTCATTTATGAAGCTATGGATCAAGCAAAGGAGCAAATAAAGACGGTATACAAGGATAGAGTGGCAAAGTATGGGCCCATTTGGGCAATCATTGGTGAAAGATGGAACAATCAACTCCATCGCCCTATACATGCAGCTGGGTATTTTTTGAACCCACGGTATCATTATAAAGCTAAGGAGTCAGGAGCTTTGAGGGGGAGGTCAGAGATGGACTGGTTGATTGCATTGAACGCATGATCCCATTGGAGTCTGATCAGCTGGAGATACACCGACAGGCCAATATCTTCAGCAATGCAGCAGGTACCTTTGGGAAGAACCTAGCAAAGATTGCAAGAGAAGCAGATGAGCCAGGTAAACAAAAATTTCAATTTTCAAATTCTTAATAGTTTTACTTTTTTTTTTAAAGTTTGTTAAATCGTTTATAATTTGAAAGTTAGATATAATTTGTAATTTTGTTGAGCTAACTCATTACACTCCTATGTTTTTTGCAGCACAATGGTGGGAGGCCTTTGGTGGCCATTGTCCTGAATTGCAAAGGTTTGCAATTCGTATTTTGAGTCAAACTTGCAGTGCATCTGGGTGTGAGCGCAATTGGGCTGTCTTTGAGAGGATTCACACAAAGAAGAGAAACCGTTTGGATCAAAAAATGGTTAAATTATCTAGTTTATGTCCAATACAACCTTCGGCTCAGACGAAACCATTTGCTAAACAAAAGACCTGATTCAGATCCCATTGTGTTGAAAGACATTGATCCAACATCAGATTGGGTAGTGGAGAGTTGTCCAGCAGAGTTTGATCCTGATGAGGATCTTGATTTAGATTTAGATATGGAGACATCAATTGAACTTGAACATGTTGTTCAACTTCAGCCTGTTCAGTTGAATGCAGATCCCAATCCACCAGCCTCAGTGTCACAGCCAGCAAGGACTCCAGTTGTAGGTGCTTCCTCTGCTCAGCCACGACAGAAGCGCAGCCGCATCTCTACTCTATCTCAGCTTGCATCTACTGCAGTTGCACAGCCTGCTAGTGGTACCACTTCTACAGTTGCAGTTGGAGATGATGATGATGAGGAGGAGCCATGGGGCCCCCTGTCTGACTCTGATGATGATGATCCAGAGATTGATCGACATGATCTTGGCTCCTCTGACAGTAGCTACTAGCCAGTAGTACTGTAGTACTAGTACTAGAGTCTAGTCACCGTCACAGTTTACTTTTGTTGTAGAGGCCATTTCTAGCCTCCTTGGTTATGTGTTTTTTGTTTTGAGTCTTCGATCATGTATGACAATTGACTATGTATTGCCATTGGGTACCATTTTGATATAATGGATTGGTTCATGAGCCTACTTTGATCATGTGTTGTCTTCCATCTATATTATAATGCTGTGTGTTTGGAAACATGAATGAAAATCTTTAAAATTATGTTTAAAATCTTTAAAATTATGTTTTTTTATAAAAAAAATAAATATTTAATGTATTTTTTACAACGACCGAGTCACTGAAATCGAGCCGGCCGAGTCATTACCGTTTCGGAGTCGGAGTCGGAGTCGATCCTCGGTCGAGTCGGAGTCGGAGTCGGAGTCTTAAAACATTGGGATGGACACTACTTGGGAAACCTTATTTTGGTAGCATGGTCTCGTTTTTCCGTTCCATATTTTTCACTCCCCTCCGCACATTACATGCTCTATTTCATCATCTTCCCTCTTCGGGTCAACATGACCATTGGGTCCACCAAGCTCTAGTGCTCCCCCTCCCCTTGTCCACATGTCTGGGTCAGGCCTAGAACAATACTCTGTTGGTTGATGCAACTAAAAATAAGGATAAAAACATATCATGGTCACATAGAAAAGGAAATGTACCACAAAATGCGAAAGATGGTTGGGAAAATTAAATTTAGCATGTGGGCAAAAGCCAAACATGAGCTCTACCCCTTATCATCATGGACATCACCTTGGTGCCTAGGGCCCCTATGATTGCCCCTTGCATCATTAAGGAACCCATGTATGTCCCAACCCTTGGTGGGTGATGAATTGCCCCACCTCAGGGGGTAATCACTGTTATATCATGAACATCATGGTCTCATCCCCTGGGGCCTCAAGAAATAAAATAAAAGAAAAATCAACAAAAGGCAAAAAGAAAGGTGGAAAAACAAAGGTCGGGGTAACTCATGTACCACAATTTCTCCCTCCTACATTCATACTCCCAAATATGTGGACATCCCTCATCATTACCACCATTGAGCTCATAGCATTTGGCCTTGAGACCCCTATGTCCCCATCCACCTCATAATTCTCCACATGACATCTACCATTTGAAAGATGTATCTTGGACATGTCTTTCCTTTTAGGAGTTGGGAACACCTACTAGGTTTGTTCATTAACTACTCCTACCTAGGGAGGTAACACCATTACATGATCAAGCCCCAAATTTGGAAAGGAAACCCACTATGAAGTCTCATGTCTACCCTTGATTAATGAGCTTATTCACTCAATTGCACTAATGAATTATTGTATCTAAAGGTGAGGAGACACATTGGATCTTATACAGGCTTCGTAAGTGGATTCATCATGGGATGGGAAACTTAACTGGGGCTCAAGCCCAGCAGAGGATCATATCAACACTTATAGAGGACACGTTGAGAGCCATGGGTTTCCATCATATGACACAACATTATCTCATTCCATGGGCATCCTCAACACTTTCAACGGCTTATTCATTAGCCCACATTATATGCGAGATGATGCACTTGTACCAGCAGTGCTCCTAGCCAACATAGCATCGTATACAAGGTTTGGCAGCTAATCCGAGGCTCAAAGGAGGTTTGTCTCAACTTGGAGACATGGAAGGGAAAGCACCATCTTTCGTGCCCTCATTTGAAGTAGTCTACATGTTTATTTTACACCAGGAGACCCATGAGACCACTACTTATGCCCCAGAGCCACTTTGAAGCACCACATGATGTTTTACTTGGACATCAACAGGCCATCCCCTTGACCATCATTCATGGAGCCCTCTTCTTAATCATGGCACCTTGAGGACTCAATTAGGCCTTCCAACGACCCTCCTACACCATTGCTTCATCATTTTGACTTCATTTTGGATGGCTTATTCTACAATTTATGAGCTATTTGGTGGACTTGTCACCAAAGTTATGTTATTTTGCACATTAAAATATTTTTAGGGGCATCTTAGGCTAATTCAAATTAAAAGAGGCTCATATAAATAAAGCTAAGCCTCATTTGTATCAAACATCGTCATCATCACTTGGATTCTTCTCTTATAAAAGAACTCACATTTTTTCTTTCGAAGTTATTGGAGTATCTTGGATGCACTATGATATTTGGAGCTGATTTTTTATCTTTTCTTGGAGCTATTTCTTGAATATGGATGGATATATTGCATGATTATCTTGTAAGTTCTTTTGTTGATGAAATCTTTCTCTTGAAAATGTCTAATGTATGTAATTGTAACAACTAATGTAAATGCTATTGAGCCCTAATTTTGTTGAAGAAATTTCTTGGAAGCTATTTGGCTGGCTCTTGCATATATTACTCATGATATAACATGCAATGAATGTTCCTAGTGAGGAAATTTTATTTTTCTTCATGAAACTCCATATTCTAATACTAGGTTATTGTTGAAGGTTGGTAGCTAGGGCATCAACTTTTAACCTCCTAAAGGACAAATTTGCCCAATCTAACCCATCTAGGACTCCATAGCCCAAAGGACTAGGAGTTGGTACAAGAGGTTTGGTGATCAACTTCTCTTTTCTCCATCGTTTCTCCTCCTAAATTTCAGTCCCCTAAAGGCAGGGTAGAAATCTTGAGCTTGCAACAAAATTTTAGGTGGGTATTTTTTGGGAATTTGAGGGTCCAAACATCAAGCTCAGGGTCTAGGCTACCTATGCTCCAAGTTTGGTGGGCATCTGCCTGAGTTTCATCCATAAAATCTATTGCCCTAGGTGCTACTCCAAGAGGGAAAACCTAAGTCTTTCTCTCTCACCTTGGGGAAGTCTTTGAGGGTTGTATGAGCATAGTATTCATTGAAATAAATCATAAGAAACCCTTTCTCCTCCCTTGCCTAGTGAGTACCATGGAAGTATTAATTCCTAGGATCATTCATAAAACCCTAGGTCTAACGCAAGTCTTTCCTGGTTTCTCAAAGGAATCAAAGAGCCTTTGGAAGTATTAAAATCATCACATATATATTCTTTGAGAGGTCCTACCTCGTCTCCTAAAATCTTGGCCTTACGAATACCGATTACCATCATCATATCTAAAACCCTAAGTCTTGATCTCTTCATCTTAAAGGTTTTCTCGGAGAGATTTTAGCTTCTTTGAAGCATCAAACTGTTATTTTTTCTATCCTTCAATGGGCTTTGTGGAAATCACTTCACACCTAAATCATTGATCAATTCATCATAAGTGATTCCCTTTCTATTGGAACTCCTCCCGTCAGTGAATGCTTGTAAAAAGCAGGGCACCTTGACTGAGGTGACAGAGTGTCATTGTCCCGTTGTTGTCACTTAGTCTAGTAGTTGTCCCTAAGGTTTCCCTTCCTTAGGGTCCTGCTAGATTGTGTGGTAATAGGACCCTTCTTCGCCTTTCCCTTCCCTGCTAGGGCGACATTTTCCTGCGCCTTTTCCACCTTTGGAACCTTACTGCTGCTACTGGTGCCATTAACCAAGCTGAGCATAAGCTCCTCCTAAGTGAAACCACTCCATAGGTGATCCCAATCTAGAAGTTTGTCTCACCCGGAAATCACTTCGATGAACATACTCCACTCCTTTGAGAACCCATGGAGTGTTATGCACACCAGCTCATCGTCACTCGGCTTGTCCCCTACTGCAACCAATTCATCCCTGACAAGTTGAAATCTGGTGAGATATGAAGTCACATCTTCACCCTTATGCATCTTGATGGTCCCCAACCTTTTCTTAAGAATCATCTTCCTGTTTTTTGAAGGATCTTGGTACAGTTTTACTATGGTATCCCATGTTTCCTTCATTGCCCCTTTCTTTGCGATATGTGGAACAATGTGGTCCTTGACTCCATCAAGGATCATCCTCTTTGTTTTGGCATTCTCCTTTTTATAAGTAGCCAATTGTTGTTGATCTGTCAGTACGACAATCACATTTTCCACATACTCCTTCATACCATACCCATCCAAAAGGAATGACACCCTGGCCTTCCAAACGCCAAAGTTGGAGGCTCCATCCAACCTGTCCTGATTTGTCAATCCTACTGCAACCATATTTGAAAATCCATGAAACTTAAATAAACTGGAGAAATTATTGAAGAAAACAAATTGGGTTAAAACCCTCGGTTTTCTCTTCCTGTTCCCTACGCTGATTTAATCTTGCAAATCCTCTGTGCCTAAATCTTCTTTAATACAAAGCTATGTTGCCAGGAAACGTGGGTTCAGGGACGGGTATGGGTGTGGGGACGGGGACGGGTACGCCATTTTTCAAAACAGGGTGCGTGGGTTCGTCGGTGGTATATATATATATAATATAGATATTATATTTTATAAATTATAATATATATGAATTTGTATATTTTTCAACTTTAAACAAGAAAATTAAAATATTTATGATTTAAACTTTAAATATTTAAACATGCACATCATTGAACATTCAACATTCACAATGAAATTTCAAAATTTCTAGTTTGATATCAAGTGCAAATTGGAGTTTACATATTAATAATAATCATGATATATGTCCATTGTCATACTACATTCAAAATTTGTCTTAAGGCATCTCCAAACAAGATCTGGGAAATTTTAAAATACTAAAATAAAATATCTAATAGTGAACAATGGCTTCCTCAAGCGATGTCATCAACATCACTCAGATCTTCAGTTAGCATGCTCTCCAAGTAGGGATCACTCTCATCCTGAGGCTCTTGCTCATCCATAGCAATTGGAGGTAGCTCAATAAGGCCATCTGGTTGTATCGCCTCGTCCACACACATAGCATCGTTTGTGTATTGGTTCCATCCCTTAAAAGGACCCTCGTATCCAAGGTCTTTTCGAGATATGAGACGAAGTGTGCTATGAACGTACACTAAGTTCTCTGCCTTCTTTGAGCCCAATATATTTCTCTTTACTAAATGGATAAAGGCATAAGTACTCCAATTCCTCTCGCAAGATGAAGAACTAGCTACCTAGAATATTAGGGGAAGCCCATTAAATTAATTAAAAAATAAAATATAAAAACTAAAAGAACCCAAAAGAACCTGATTTTGGCATTCCAAGTACCCATCATCAGGGCTCTCTGTACCCGTCAAGACAAAAGAACCCAATTTTTTTAAATGAAGAACCCGGTTCTTCATAGAGGAACCCGGTTCTTATGGGTTCTTCTCAGAAGCACCCGAACCCGAATCCGGTACTTGGGGACGAGAACCCGGGACGGGTTCGAGAACCCCATCCCTAGGTTCGGGAACCCATGCAACATAGATACAAAGTGAAATTTCCTTAATTGTGGCAACTGGAAATTAATCTTCTAACTTATGCAGTTTATTTGTCTTCAGAAATTATTACAACAAATAACGATTAATTCACAACTGCAATATTCACAAATAAATACCAGAACTGAGAACTATTGCACACACACAAAATTATGGACACCAATATTTTTGGACAAATCGTCCCTGGAAAAAACCCAATGTGGGGAAAACCAGTCTGCAAATGAGGATTTAGATTAATTCTTCAGCAAATTAAAGAGTACATCAACTGCTTGCCTAAAACTAGCTAAACTCCGGTAACTTTCTCCATTGGAAAAAATGATTTGGAAACATAGTTCCTTCTGCAAGTCATTTCATCCTCCTTCTGCAACTAGCACTTCTGCTTGCAACACGCACTGGAAAAATCTGGAAGTGCGTACTATTGAAAAGTGTAACTAGGTTCAGTCTTCATAATGACATGTGTAATTGTGATTTTATGTAATTGATGAAAAAGAAAAAGAAAATTATTATTGTAATGCTTGTCTCATGGGTTTCATGAGCAAGGAATTTTATTTTTAGTAATGGCTCCCATTGTGAGCCTTTACGATTTGTCATCTAGTCATAAAAGTCAATTTGAGTCTATGTCATGTAAGAAGGACCCTTCTTGGGCATGTTACATTTTGTATGAGTCATTAAATAAGTATGAAAGCCCTCCAAGACAAGCACAAGACCTCTCCTTCAAGTCGGCTTCAAAATAGAATAAATGATCTCCTCCAAATGACACGTCGGCTCACCCTCCAACAAGTCGGCTTATTTGATGAGGAAACAACTATAAATAGGGTAGCACGATGTCATTTCAGAATCAGAGTTTCGGTCATCATCAAGTCTGAAATAAAGGGTGCAAAGATCACCTAAGAAGGAGACTTATCATCTGCGAAGAAGGGAGAGGAGGAGAGCGAGGTATTGGGTATCATTTGGATATGTTTTAGGACACACCTCCGAAGAAGGAAGAGTACACTTGCTGCAGAAAGAGCTGAGAGAAATTACAGTCCTCCTAAGTAGCCCAATTGGAAGTAGGGCAAGTTTAAGAGGAAGTTGAGGCAAGCTAGAAGGAGTCCTTATGCAAAAGTGAAGGTCGAATTCAAGGAGCCTGAAACTAGTGAAGGTCTGAAGCACAAGGTAGCCGAAATTGAAGAGAAGTCGAGAAGAAGGAGAGGAAGGTTGACTATCGTTGACTAAGGATCTCATAAAGGAGGTTTTGTGTCTTGGTCTTGGAGTGGAAAACAAGTCAGGGGTCTTGGTCTTGGTATTCGTCATTTGGAATCTCTATGAGAAGAAGAATTTATTCAAGTTTTCCTCTCAAGTAGGAGAGGTTTTGACCCTGGCTGATAGCCTATATTCAGTGTCCCTTGTCTCTTTATGGTTTATGCCTTGGTAGTTGTTTGATGAAGAATAACACTATACTAACATAAGTAAAGAAGATCCTAATCTAAGAAGTAAAAAGCATTCACAAGCAATAATCTAAACAAGAGAAATCACTTAATATTGATGCCCTAGATTTCTCAACACATACAACCCTCCAGGAATTAGCATTACCTCAAGAAGTCATTCCTACAACTCCTTCTACCTAAAACTCGCTTGAGTTATTTTCTCTTCCTCTGGGCAATTGGAAATCCAATGTAGATAGTCACCACAGTCTCCCTAATGAAATTCCTCTAGGACCCTATCTGATTCATCTTTCAACAAACAATTTAGTAACATTTCTCCAGCATCTTTCCAATATAAATTATTGTCAATAATGCAGAATTTCAAAGATTTCATTTTAAGGAACCTTGCCTTGGTTTTAATTAAACTAGGAGGAGCACAGTGTTCCACGGGGACGCATCCCCCAGGGTTGGGTGCGCGCAACCCACGCACCCGGGACAGGGGGACATCTGGGGAAACATTTCCCCACGTCCCCCTTTTGGGTAGACGCGGGGAGACGCAGGGGGGACGTTTCCCCAGTGTGGGGGACGCGACTCCCCAAAAGGGGGCTATGCGTCCCCCATTAAATTTGCTTGTAAACAATGATTTATGACAGGGAAAACCTAATATTTGACCATATTTCCCTACTAATGCTATGCAATTCATGGTAATGTTAAATTCTTAAAGTAAAAGTGACATTCTCCTTTATCTTTCATTTTCATCCTTTTATTTAAATTTTTAACATTACCATGAAATGACTCAGGATGTTTGATAGTGGTTCCGACCTCATTGGATTTCATATGGAGAAAGAAGAATTTTAGATCTCACTCAAAATCCATCAGACTTAATAGTTTTTCAGGAATTCAAGATTCGATGGATTGCAATGTTTCCATTGCATTTTGTCATGTACAAGGGTATGGAATTTGTATTTAATCAAGAGCACCAAGCCCTCTTTGTACTTTAGAGTGACTTTTAGACCCATCACTCCACTGTTTTTGAGTTTTAGTTATATCAATTTACTATTCTAGTATTCAGATTTCAGTATTTATTATAGTCTATTTTGCTTAGTACTAATTAGATACTAGAATGATGAATGATGAATTCTAATTTTAAATCAATTTAGAATCTAGAATTATGAATGATGAATTTAATTTTTAAATCAATGTAGATTCTAGAATGGTGAATAATGAATAATGAATATGGATTGGAGTATTTCATTATTGAATCTCGTGGTCTATGGATGAATCATGTATGTATTAGTAATGATGATGAGTATGGATCAATGTATTTCATTATTTAATTCAATTATGTATGTATCATTGTATTTATGCTTTCATTATTGAATATGAATTTGAAATATATATATATATATATATATATATATATATATATAAAAAGGAAAAAAAATATATACCTCGACGTCCCCCTGTCCCCCCTAAATTTCCCTAAAATTTGAGGGTACTCCCACACGTCCCCCTTGTGCGTCTCCTCGCACTCGTGTCTTCCTGTCCCGAAGTCTTGGTGGAACATTGGAGGAGCATATAAGTTTTGTAAAACAAAAATTATATCAACATACCATGATGATGTGCTGAAAAATTTTGAGATCAGTGGACTCACCTACTCTTCCTGTTCATCTAATTTTGCAACAAAATTGATGTCTAACACATTACAATTGGACTCTTCCATAAGTTTTGCTAACCCTTGACCCTTGATAAGCTTTGTTGGTTTGATTTCAATATCGTATTCCAGAATGGTGGCAATCCATTTGCCCCTTTTGCCATCTGGATCTGCTTGTGTGAGTATGTCCTTGACAACTGCACTAGGGACAAAAGCAATAATATGTGAGTGAAAAATATAAACCCTGAAATCCTTGATTGCCTTAACCAATGCAAATGCCTGTTTTTCCATGATGTTGTATTTTAGTGATGCATCTCTCAATACTCTGCTGAAAAAGGCAATTGGTTGTTCATGTCCTTCAGCATTCTTCTGCAACAACACAGTTGTTATTGTATGATCAGACGCAAAAGAGAATACCATGAAATCTTTAGTAAAATCAAGACCTATTAAAATAGGTGCAGTTGTTAAAGATTTCTTGACCTTAGTGAAAGAATCCTTTGCATCATCATGCCATTTAATTTCAATATCCTTCTTTGTTATTTCTTTTAGGATTTTAGCCAAATTTGGTATAAATCTCCGAAGGAAGTTTATTTTTTCAATAAAGGATTGGACCTCTTTCTTGTTCCTAGGGGGATCTATTTTCAATATTGCTTCCTCTGCTAGGGTCAATTTTTATAACATCCATTGAAATGATGTGTCCTAGCAGTTTCCCCCTTCTAAACCAAATAATGTTTTCTTAGGGTTAAGAGAGATGCCAAATTTTCTACATTTTTCAAAAACTCTCCTTAAATGGAGCAAATGCTCCTCATCTGTCTTTGACATGACAGTGATATCATCCAAATAAATGACTATAAACCTACCTAATTCATTTGCAAAGGCAAAATCCATTGCTCTTTGGAATGTAGCCCCAACATTCATCAAACTGAAAGCCATTTTCACATACATGAAAGTGCCCCAGGGTGTTGTAAATGTTGTTTGGGATGTACTAGAACCTAGTTATAACCAGAAAATCAATCTAATAAAGAAATTCTTGTTGATCCAACTACCTTCTGCCGGATGTGGTCCATTTTGGGCAGAGGATAGTTATTTTTCAGAGAAGCTTTATTGAGATTTCTAAAATCAACACACAGTCTAATCTCCCCAATCTTTTTCCTAGTAGGAACTAAGTTTGATACCCATTTTGAAAGCCACAGGGGTACAATGATTTTGGCATCATACAGTTTCTTAACTTCTTTCTCAACTAAGGGCAAAAGCATTGGGTTGATCCTCCTAAGTTTCTATTTAAAAGGTTTGTTGTCCTCTTTTATAGGAATTTTATGTTGTACAATGCTAGTGTCATAGGACTTTAAATCCTCATAACTCCAAGCAAATACATCTATGTATTCTTAGAAAAGCTCTATATACTTTTGCTTTTCAGCTGAAGGCAAAGATTTGGACAATTTAACTATTTTAGGCTTTCCTTTGGTTCCTATGTTACATTCTTCCACATTGGTTCCAGTAGGTTCTTTTTAGGTTTTTTAGCCACATCATTAAAATCAAATAATTCTTCCAAGGGAACTAACCCTCTAGGAAAAACATTATCCTTCAACTGCAAAATTTATAACTCTTTTTTATCTTTATCCAATTCATTCAATTCTATTTTATTCATTATTTTATGTACATGATTATCTACATCACAATCTATGTCTATATTGGCATACTCGAATTCTTCCTTTGACTGCAAAAAAATTTCAGTCTGTTCATCATTTCCAAAAACTTGCTAGTCCCTGATGTTATATGGGACAACTGGTCAGTTTTTAACTTCAATTGTATACTAGTGACTAGGGCGATAAGGCATTTTGCAAGTACTAGATGAAGTAGCCATACCATCAGCTTTAATATTTTGATCTCTTGGAACTACAGATAACTCATACTCAACAAAACGTTCAAGGAAATCTAGAACAACATTCCTATAAGCCCTTATGAAGCAAACAAAGTTCCTTTTACAAATTAATTACTCCAGAATACTTGGAATATAAAGATATCCATGAGGATACAAATATTATATATTAAATATGTGAGTAAGAATGAATTATTTACAATGAGAACGAGAGGCTTGCTTATATATCAAGCGTCTCTTCATGGAGAGTCATGCCCTATTAGACATGCCTCTTCAACCTAACTATTGATTATTATTAACTAATCATTATTACAATTATTATTGTTTACATTATTTTATATATTTTATTTGTAACATTGCCTCCTTCCTCAAAAAGCTTTGTCCTCAAAGCCTGTCGATAAAAAGGCTTGATCTCTTTTTCGGCTTCGAACATCTTTCTCTCTCAGAATAGTCATCCTCGTTGATACAAGTTGATATGATCTTCTTAGTGACAAACAAAATTGTCGCACTGAGAAGGGATCAGACCATCCTAGATTAATCTTCTGTATAGTATTCTGATCACTGGAATTTTGTAACGACTTGTTAGCATAAGACTGGATTGAGGTTACATCACTATTATCTGGAACATCAGTTTGTTGTTTCGGTTCTGAATGGTTCAGATACGTAGCATGGTTGATTCGTCTATTCTCATGATTTGGATGCTGATATGGGACTTTACTTTCCCTTATTGGGCATGTGGCAATTTTTAGATTTTCTTCTGGCGAAGATGTTGTTGAGTTGGTTATGGAACATTCACTAGGGATGTTCATTGTTTGAACTGCAACATCTAAGCTTGTTGTTTCCTCAATTGACTTGTCTTCTTCAATTGTCATATTCATTGGGTCAGTATTCGTTCCCTTATTTTCAACTTGAACTGTTGCGACTGGAGATTTCGATACTTCTTCTTGAGTGAATTGTTCCAACTTATCTTTTAATGCTTTCTTATCATCCTTAAGCTTCTTAATTTGAGTGAGTAGACTTTGATTATGGTTTCTCAGACGTAAAAGTTCTTTGATTTCTGATTTATCAACTTTATTTTCAGTGTTTTGAAATTTAAGCTTTTCATCTTTTAGATCTCTGATTTGTTCTAATAAATTTTTATTAAGGTTCTTTAAATGCAAGGTTTCCTCTTCTTGTTCTGATAAGTGCTTCTTGAGTTCTTTTTTTGTGACCTTAGTCTTCTTCACTTGCGCCAATAATTTTTCGACGTGGTCCTTGAGACGAGAAATTTCTTCGTCCTTTTCCATTATTTCTTTGTAATGCATATCCACAAGATCTTTATGTTCGTGTTCTAACGCTTTCTTGTTTTGTTGGATTTTGGCTATTTTGCCATTCTCTTGATCTTTTAGCTGCACTTTCTCAGTACACTGGATTACATCATTCTGTGGGAGTGATGATGGATGTAGAGAATGGAATAGGGATTCCCTTCTCTTTTTCTCCTCAGCATATTGTCGCTCAAGTATTGTGATTACTTGTTCTACATCTCTTTGGAATTGTTTTTGTTTATTACTTAGAGATTCCATATTTTTTTTTTCACTTCTTTTATCTCCTTTTTTTTTATATACATATTTCAAATATTCTCTCCTCCTTTTTTTCATAATATAAAACCTTTTTTTATTCTTTTCTTTCTCTTTTCTTTCTTAATAAATACTTTTTTCTTTTTAAATAATTAATATAAAACTTCTCTTTATATATTTTTTTTGCAATCTTTTCTTTTATTCTTTCCCCATAATTTTTTTTTAATATTTAGATTTATATATATAACTATATAATATATGTATATATAAATAAATTATATATAATATATGTTATATAATATACAACTATTTAATATAATTTAGTTATATATATATTCTAAATATATATAATGAAAGTTCAATATCGAATTTAAGTCAAAATGAAACGGCACGACGGTTTGGCGGCAGACGTGGCCAGATAACGAGGTTAAGGAATTTGTGGATTGTCAAAGGTGGTCAACATAAGAATGGCAGTAGCTTCGTGGCGTTTAATGGGAGGCTGCAGTTGTGTGATCACGACAATCTACATCGGCATTGCAGAGTGGAAGTAACTGCGATATGGAAGAATTCGTGGGGCGAGAATTTGATAGCAGTGAATTGCACTGGAGCGGTAAGCTTCGATGGCTTGTGTGCACAGGTTCGCTTCAGCGTAGACGAATTCACGGTAGCGGTAGGACGATCGACAGAATATAGTTATATATATTAAATCACATACATTAATTTATGAAATCGTACGACCCACACACAATTGTTACACACGACTGTTGACAAAGTCGTGAGTCGACTTGTAAATGGAGTTGACGAGGGTTGATGTCGGAAAATAGGGGACTTGACAAGGTGAACACTGGGGGAGCCGTGGGGACAAAGGATGGAGGACGTTTGTGCAGAAATTCGTATGGTTATGGCGTGGTCGGACCTGCGGTTGGAAGAATGGAGCGATGGACTAGAGGAACAAGCAACCACATTGGATGCAATGGGTCGTTGTGGCAGCGTGCTATGTGTTGTGTAGCAACAATCGATTATGGCTATGGACATGGCGACAAACAGGGCATTATGTAGTGGTGGTTGTTAAGACAGGATAAGGAGTGGGGGTGATGACAGACACAGCAGCACAAACACGGACAGGTGGAAGAAGGAAGGCAGGACAGACAACACGGGGGAGTAGTGATTGATTGATGCGGTTTAGGTGTACAAACAACGGGTAGACACAGGCAATGGCGTGCAAGGCAGTGGACAGTGGAAGCCCACTGCAAGTAACTATGGGTACAACTGTGGAGGCAGCGTGTCTGTGGAGCGCAAGGCGTGGAATGGTGTGCAATAATTGAGAGAAGAAGGGAGCGAGAGAATGCGTATAGTACAGATTGCACTGGGATGCTTGACGTAAGGCCTAGGTGAGTGGTTAGGTTGTGGTGTCTCGGTTTTTTGTTTTTTTTTAAATATTTATATCAACCTTTTTAATTCTCTACTTTCTTTTAAATCTTTTAAATGGCCAAAGGCCTAGAGACAAATCTGGTGAATTGGAGAAACTCCAAAACTAGTAGTGAATGCTGGAATAATGACGGCAACACAATTGACGACAGGTTGATGGCCAAAGGCCTGGTGATCAGCCAAACGTGACTCCGATACCAAATGAAGCGAACAAACTTCCTTCTAAAAATTAATTACTCCAGAATACTTGGAATATAAAGATATCCATGAGGATGCAAATATTATATATTAAATATGTGAGTAAGAATTAATGATTTGCAATGAGAACGAGAGGCTTGCTTATATATCAAGTAAGTGTCTCTTGATGGAGAGTCATGTCCTATTAGACATGCCTCTTCAACCTAACTACTGATTACTATTAACTAATCATTATTACAATTATTATTGTTTACATTATTTTATATATTTTATTTGTAACACCTTAACTGTAATGTTCCAAACTTAAATAAACAGTGATATGCAAAGAAAAAACGATTTACATCACATAAATTTTAAACAATCAGCAAATGCTCATAAAACTCCAGAAGTAATAACCAGTTGATCCATTTTCTTAATCAATGGAGCAAGTACAATAGTATGGAGGAATGAACCTGGGCTTGCCTTAATGGAAAGCGTGACAGAACCCAGGTGATAATACAATGATCTCAAATGCTGGAAATGATTACTACTCTAATGCTCTACGCTGCCCAGAAAACTACACTACTAGCTAGAAAGGGACTACAATAAACTCCACCTCCGATGCTCAGAAAATGCTACAAAATTAACCTCAAGCTCCTTGACCAAAACCCAAAAAGTGTTTGGCCTATCTCGGAGCCAAAGTCGAACCCACAAAATGGTGAGAATTCCCCAACTAACTAACAATTCGCCCTATTATAAGAATTAGGATTTCAGGCCAGACTAGCATCTGAAAAATTCTGAAACTTTAACCACGGACTCCCCTTAGAAAACCCAAAAACACCCACGAAAGAATTTGGCTGGTTTAGACTTCTGAAATTCGACCCCCTTGGACCCTAGCTTCAGTTGCAACTGCAAAACTCAGCTTGCTGGAATCTACCTGTAAATCCTCCCGGAAATGGACCCAAAGTGCTGGGTTGACCTCCACTATCAATCCCCTGACTTCTCGGATGGGCTTCTGGCCTATGGCACCTGCTCCATAGCTCCACGAAATTGTTGGACTGGCCCTCTACGTTGTCCCCAAGCCCAGTAATTTGAACTGTTGGGATGCTGGTTTTGTTGGCTCCAAAACTCACAAAAAAGGTTGGCCCTTTGCCCTTTGTTTCTCTCCCAATCCTCTCGACAAATCCTTGATCACTAGTAGCTCCAAAGTCCCCCTGCGTATTCTCTAGCTAGCCGGAAATACACACTCCCTGTTGTGGCTGAATAGTAGTGTTATAACACACTCCTGGAACTCTTGAAATACTTATGGAACTGCCTCTCTAGGGCGGGCACGAATGGTCCCCTGAAGTAGAGGTTGAATCTTCCGCTTGAGAGATTCGTGGCTAAACAGCCGGTTAACTCAGCTAAACAGCAGAGCAAACTGTCAAGTAATTTTGATTGCAAGGTGTAAGAATGAATCCAAATGAGATCTCTCTCCTCCTTTTATCTTTGTGGGCCTTCCTTGCCTCATGTGGGCCCCTCCATCCAGCGCTTTGAATTCCCTCCAAACCATTCACATGGCCTAGTTCGAATTCCCACATGGGTGGCCCCCACCTTCCTCTAGCAACCAAATTAAGTCGAATTTCCTCCTAAGTCCCTAAGTTGAAAACGCTGGGTTCTTTCCCTTAGCCAAAATTGTGCAAAAATGTGTGGAAACACCATATTACAAATGGATTTGAGAAGGGACATGACAACCCTCCCCTCCCAAATGTTGCTTTTTCTCAAGCAACTCAAAGTTGGGTGCTCCAAAATGTGCTCACCCTCCCAGGTGGCATCCTCATCCGGCAAGCTCCTCCAATGCACCAAAAATCGCCTTTCCTCAAGTAATGCCTAAGCAAGCATCCTCTCTAATTGCTTCTCCCCACTGTCACTACAAAATGTGCCAAGGTCCCAGATGTGCCACTGGATGAAGCCTGACCTCTGCACTACCCTGATATAAAAGAATCCTTCAATACCAAGATCCCAGGCAACCCTATCCAACATGAAGCTCCCATCGCTCCATCCACTATCCTGCCCGGTGAAAGTACCAGAAGTCCCCTAGTCCATCAGTGACTCACTAAAGCCCAATGGAAGATCTGTATCATATCCCCCTGTAGTAGCCGACGCATCCCTAAAGGTTATTGAGTTGTGAAGAGCTGTGATGCCCTAGTTCCCTACTAGCCCCAGAGTGGTGCCAGCATGCTGGCGCTGCGCTACTCTGACTATGTCATACTCCCCATCGTGCGCAATCAATATCCCCCTCTCTTGGAACTCGATGGTGGAGTAATGAAATAGGCGAGACACATCCTGTCTGGGCATCTCCATGGCACCAAGGCCTACCCATCCAAATCTAACTTTGAACCTGTGCAACAACAGAGAATGTTTGCCTCCCCATATGATGAAACCCTCTGTGAACCCCCATGTGTCATCCCATGAGCGAACTATATCACCTTCTGCCATGACTCCGCTCATCACAAGTGATCTATCGATCAACTGAGTCCCTACATCCCATAGCCAAACCTGTTGCGGCATAGACTTATCAACGGATGGAATCCCTCTAGCCCTCATCTCTAGTCCCCGCATGTGATCACTATGTCCCCGCATGTGATCACTATATAGGCTCCATCTATCGCGGGCTAATCTGATGCATGCTAAACTACCCTGTGCCTGCCACTGTGTAGTACCGATGATCGTTGGGAGCCACATGTGCCAAAGAGCTACCCCCTGAATGCAACCAAATGATGGGTATCCGATACTCATAATCGACTTAGGGTATGTGGACCCCTCCTGTCCCTGCCAACCATCTCCCCTGGGTCTACCATCCGCCCTCTCAATAATGTGCCAATACAATGTCTGGAGGTTGAACACATATTGGAAAGCTACCTCAATCATACATGGTATCCACTGCTCATGCATGGTCCTAACATGCCCTATGGAAAGAGTGACACATGTCTCCCTTGTGACTTGCTCCCTAGGCGTAGATTCACTGATGAACGATATGCCACCCATGCAGATGATCAGCGAATCCCCCAACCTGTGGTTGTCAACTCGTGCGCCGACCCAATGCCACCACTGAGGAGTCTCTCCCCTAGTGTGTTGAGTGTCATCCCAATATCTTGGGTGAGCTCCCTGTCCCCAGTTACTCATGCCCAAAGCGTCAAAGGACAACATCCAAGTCGTCTGTCCCTGTAAGTGATGTATAAGAGGGACAGGCATGTGAGTCCCCATGGATACCATCGAGTATCGCTCATCTATGTTGTTATAGACATTTTTGGGCACTGTAACCCCAATCATAAATGTCCATAAACCAAGGGCTCTTAAGTCCCTAAAAGTGTTGTTCCAACCCCTAAAAGAACAAGGTCAGTTGATTACATCATCTCCCAGAAGTTCTCCATGAAAAACTACTCAGAACTGGTCAAAACTGGACCATCTCACCTGCTCCATGGTCAAAGTGCGCTACATCCCACCTAAATGCACATGGGAGGTGTGATGCATACTGAAAAGCCCTTCTATGGGGTGCAATGGGCGAGAGTGGACAAATGGCAGGGTCAATTTGCGAGGTGGAAGATCATGGAATCGTCTAGAAACTTCTCCTGTGACACTTGCCTCTCTGCATTCGCCCAGGGTTGAGTAAGAGATCATCAATCTCCAAGTGGAATCAAGAACTATCAGACAAAGGAAACTAATCAAATTCAAAAGCTGACTCACCCCCCTTGCAAACATCTATATATGGATCCCTCATCCCAGAGATCCAGGGGCTGGAATTTTGTATCTTGTAAGGAAGTGCTACTGGTTTCTTGGTGTAACATCATAGTGTTGGGTGATCTAAGCTTTTCATGAGGTGAAGAAGGGCTTTCTCGCTGAGAGGATGACGCTAGGTCAGAACAATTGGTTGTAATCCTCTTTGCTATTCTTGATTATTAATAAAGCTATTCAAGTTTTCCTCCACATTCTTGTATGATTGATGATATATGCATTTGTGTGGTCAATATATATCTAGTCCTATATTGTTTATGATAGTAGATCTCTGTTCTTGGATAGTGTTATGCTGCTTTGATTCCACAGGTGCTCTTTGAAGCTGGGTAGACGAGGAAGCGAGTGGCAAAGATCTATCAGAAGGGAGAGGAATCAAGCAAGGAACCAAGCGCAAGATAGAGGTTGGTCTCCTTTATTCCCCTCTTATCTACTTCTCATAAAGGAAAACGAAAGTGGTTTTAGTTTGTTTGTTTCTAAGGTAGCTACCAGCCTTAGTGGGACTAGCAGCTCTGCATAGACAGTAGATTTCCCGATAACAAAATGGCGACTTTGCTGGGGAGCGAATAGATTGTTTGTTTTTCTATATTTGTTTGCTTTTTAAACTTACAGACGGAGCCTGAAGTCAAGCCAACTAGCCTTCGAACTGCATTTGCTATGCAAATGCAAAGTAGATCAATGTCGCTTCAATCTATCTCCGGGTTTTGTTTATGAATTGAACAATCGATTTACAAACTCTCTAATTGCCCTTGTGGTGCCTCTAGTAACCTCCTTAGATCCACCCCTGTGATTTAATTACTGATTATCACTTGCTCGGCCAAAATCCCTGAACTGTGCTGCAAACTGTGATCAAGAACTGGATCAAAAGTCTCGCACTGTACCATCGCACCCTCTCTTCAAGGATATCAGTATGCATCGCACTTCCAGTGTGTTGTAGGTGGGATGCATACTGGAAACCCTGTGTAACAGGTGCGCTGATCAGAAAGGGCTAATTTTGCCTCCAGACTTTGGGTTTTTTCACTCCTTTCAGCTCTATTCAAGAGTTTTGTTGTCTGTAGTCAGTATACCTCTGTTGGAAACCCCCTTCCTTGCCATTATTCCGCCTCCATTGTCCAAAGAACTGTAAATGTTTTTATGTATTGTGAGCCATTTTCAGTTCTCTTTTACAAAGAAGTAGCGTAATTGAACTGTCGTTTCTTGATTTGGAAGTGTCGCAAGTGTCGTTTTCAGTCATAGAAGAGAATCCGATTGTTCTTGATAGTCGATTACACTGTTACTCTTGTATTTGATTTGGATTAGTAGTTTTTCAAGTATCGAAAGCAAGTTTTCAATTCCAAATAACAAAGTGTCGTCATTGTCTTCATTTTGTCTTGAAAAGAAACTTGTTAGTAATGTTGCTTTGAAAAATAATTCAGATTTGCGCTTAGCTTTCTTTCTATCATTCACACATTAAGAAGGCTAAAAACAAATACATGCATGTGCATTTGCATTTAGACTGTTTGTTGGCTTGATTTAGGATAGTGCATATAGTGTGTGCTCTCTGCTCTATGTTGAAAGAATATCGTCTCTCTTTCCTTAGTAGCTAGGATTTTCATTGCAAAAAGAAGATTAAACGATTGTTTATCATCTTAGATTGCATTTTAGGAATTGTATATCTACATCACGCGGTGAACCTGAAAGGCAAATTTCTTAAGCAAGATCAACTGTAAAATAAATTTAATGAATCTAAAAACGCTTTGGAACCCAACGCACAACATTTAGAAGTCTAGGCTAGAGACGTATTCCGACGTCGTAAAGCCTGGTAACTATTGTTTTCATTGCTGGTTGGTTGATTCCTCCACTTTGAGACGATAAGTGCCAGTACGGACTTGTGCTCCCACGTACTGTCGAGTATATATTCGGCGACCACAATAGGCTTTATCCTTTATCCATAGGAAGCCGTGTCTGCCGCCCTATCGATCGCAATGCACTGAACACAGCATTCGGGAAGATTGACTACCGTACCGTAAAAAGTATTCTGCAGTTTTGCGATTGGTTTGGTAATCCCTCTGTCTAGATTTCCAGAGTAGTCTCTTTCGTTCCTTTTCAGACTCCTTAAAGGAAAAGGTCCATCTGAGCACTTGTCACTTCAAGCTCATTAAAAATCGAAGGCGACTAGAGTCATCTTTTGTTTTTTCTCGACTCTTAAAAATTGAAAAAACAAGTTGTGTCAAAGCGTCTAAAATTTATTTTAATCGGAATAAACATCACCTTTCCTACGTTGGTCTTAGGTTGAGAAAAATGGAGTCCACCAACAAAGAATTTCCCCTTGGAGGAAATCCTAGTCTTTTCTCCTCTTGGGGAGATGTTGGTGCACCCCATATGGCCACATTGTCGCTTCCAGGATTGACAATCGGCTTGCCCATATGGCTCTTCTCGACCTCTGTTGTTCAGAACACTGTGACTCTTGAACAATCAAGTCAACAACTAAACGATACCAAAGTTACCCCCCAACCTTCTACTTCGTCCAATTCTCCCTCTCCTCCTTCCTCTTCGCTTGATGATGCTGGTAAAGCAAAAAATCAAGTAACTGAGAAGAAGGAGAAGAAGAAGAAAGAGCCGAAGGTGAAAAGGGGCAACCAGGCATCGTCTAGCGAAAATCCACACACGGCACCGTCCAGGCCTAAATCGACATGTGTCATTTGCAAAGGAGACCACTATCATCAAGATTGTCCTTGCATCCCTCAGATCTTAAGGGACTGGTCTCCTCGTTTGCACAATCCGGTGTCATCAACCTCTGACGATCATGTTGAGAATACACCGTCAACTAGTGAAAGTGAAGCCCCTGGACAAAAAGGAAAATGTAAATTTCCTTGTAAACTGTGTGAAGGCAATCACGCCGTCCACCGTTGTCCCTTCTTAGATGAGGCTAAAAGAGTTTTGGATGACCGTCCAGTTTCACCGTTACGGCTTCCTCCTGGATATAAGAAACTCTTGCCGAGTCCGTCACTAGTTGAAAATCCGGCTGACACGCCATTGTGGTCGGCCGAAGCGTCTATCATTGAAGATGAACCCTCTGAATCCACACCAGACGAAAGTCAAAAGGTCGAGGCGGCAGTTGACCCGGTCTTGCCTTCAGAAGGACCATCTTCAGATGATACAGTCACCGGAGAGAATAAGAATGACACTGTTCAAATTCTCTTCGTAAGCACAAACTCCAATGAACATGGGGGCAGTCTACCCGTTCCTTTACCGCGGGAAGGAAGTTCGTCAGAGTCATATCTGACCGTCTATTTGGTCCCACCTCCAAGCAACCTAGTTGTTTCCTTCGATTGGCATCTACTAGGCAGACCCTGTTTACCAGCTAGTGTACCATTTCGAATCATTGCTCAAATATATAGAATGGTTATGGCCGGTACCATCATAGATGAAGGGGCTTCTGTGAGTATCCTTTCCTCAACTACTTGGAAAGCGCTTGGTTCGCCATCGCTTTTGCCTGAAATGAGAAATCTAACAGGCTTTGACAAAGGAACCAGTCGACCGTTAGGGATCCTTCCCAATGTGCCGATAACATTGAGAAGGAAAACCGTTCACATGAACGTAATGGTAGTCCAAGGACCCCTGGATTATAATCTACTCCTTGGACGCGACTATATTTATTACATGGGAGCCATTGTCTTCTCACTCTTTAGAGTAATGTGTTTTCTGCATGAAGGAAGAGTGGTCAAGCTCGTAGACCAGCTTTCATTCCCCGGTTCACACATAGCAAATAGTCAAATACCATCCCTGAATGGTCTTTTCACGCAAGGAATGTCTCATCAATCCCCAGTCCGTCCACCTGATGAGCGCGAGTGATTCGAAGGACATGACTGAAACCCAGGGGGCATGCACCCTGGTCTGTTTCGGCAGGAAAACCTTGGGTATAGGGTAGGTTTCCGCGAAGGATATATGACTAGTCTATGAGATTAGACTGGAATAAGATTCCTTCGTCAAAGTTATGTCAGTGGAGCTAATTGCGCCACTCACCTTTGTTTATTTCGGTAGACATCGCCGAGGAAGTGTTTTGTCCGCAGTACGGATAGAACAATCTTTGGTAACTTGGAAATTTTTCGCTATACCCGGGGGCATGCAAACATTTTGGTGTGCAAGCGAAGAACGACCATTTATTTTTTTAAATTTGTAGGTCCTCTAACCCTTTAAACTCGTAGGATTGGTCGTTTCCTAACTTGCATAAAGAAAGGATGCGAGGCAAAGCTTTGAAAAAATGCCATTTTAAATGAGACATCCTTATTATACGACTGGATCGAGCAGTTTTAACGCGGAATTCAAGCTTGTTAAAAAATAAACATAAACAATGAGCAAACGTTCCCCCAGAGTTTAAGCTCAGTAAAAAATGAACCAATTTTCGATAAATAACCATCGTGAATGCATTATCATCAGCCTTTGAAGCCTTGGTCGTGTTCTCATCATCACCTCCACTCTGTATTGGCCGATCATTCACCTCCATTTGATTGTTTACCCTTTTTGAGGAACAGCTGCGAAGAGTGATCCTATTAGCCATCCTTATGACACTGCCGTGATTGGAAAATTCCAAACCTTACCTGGAATTAGCTACTACCCGAATTTATCACTCGTTCCTCGAAAAACGAGTCTCCTTTAAGCTCTTTTCATCTGACTCGTAAAATATGAAAAGATTGCCGAGCAATTGGCCTCTCCAGCTCGTTAAAGTGACCGGAAGTGCTATCCCTCCTTTAGATGTTAATATTTTTGGCCCTGAGGGATTATTACACAAAAAAATCGAGCGCTTGTTTTGTTCGGCTCGTCCCTTATTCACACCACGTGAATTGTACTGTAGTACCTTGAGGGTCATCATCATTATCGGTGATTCCTTTCACGCCTATTAACAGCTTACGTCATTGGCTGGTAATCAGGCGATGTCTTTCCATGTTCGACTCCAAAACATCTCTCACATGGATCGACTTGTACTTTGAGTGAAGATCGAACGAGATTGAAGACCTCGGATCTAGTTTCATCCATCCGGGCTGCGATATATATTCAGGAAAATAAAGACATTAAATGTACATCATTGCTGCACAGATAATCATCCAATCCAAGGGATGATGGCTCTACCAGAATCATCAGTCTGCACACAGACGATTGTTTGTCTTATGTACATGAAAATGAATTTATAAAGTTGAGCATGGAAATGCCCGCCTCAGCTAGATCATGAAAATGTTATGGAGATAATGTGTTGTATTGTATCTTATTACAAGTCGCCTTCTAGCTCGGAAAAACTTTGGATCCTCATGATAAAGCATTTCACCCGACATCAAAAGATTAACGACCTCATGCTTTAGGGGGCAACTGTTATAGACATTTTTGGGCACTGCAACCCCAATCATAAATTTCCATAAACCAAGGGCTCTTAAGTCCCTAAAAGTGTTGTTCCAACCCCTAAAAGAACAAGGTCAGTTGATTACATCATCTCCCAGAAGTTCTCCATGAAAAACTACTCAGAACTGGTCAAAACTGGACCATCTCACCTGCTCCATGGTCAAAGTGCGCTGCATCCCACCTAAATGCACACGGGAGGTGTGATGCATACTGAAAAGCCCTTCTATGGGGTGCAATGGGCGAGAGTGGACAAATGGCAGGGTCAATTTGCGAGGTGGAAGATCATGGAATCTTCCAGAAACTTCTCCTGTGACACTTGCCTCTCTGCATTCGCCCAGGGATGAGTAAGAGATCATCAATCTCCAAGTGGAATCAAGAACTATCAGAGAGAGGACACTAATCAAATCTCAAAAGCTGACTTATCCCCCTTGCAAAAGTCTATATATGGATCCCTCATCCCAGAGATCCAGGGGCTGGAATTTTGTATCTTGTAAGGAAGTGTCGCTAGTTTCTTGGTGTAACATCATAGTGTTGGGTGATCTAAGCTTTTCATGAGGTGAAGAAGGGCTTTCTTGCTGAGAGGATGACGCTGGGTCAGAACAATTGGTTGTAATCCTCTTTGCTATTCTTGATTATTAATAAAGCTATTCAATTTTTCCTCCACATTCTTGTATGATTGATGATATATGCATTTGTGTGGTCAATATATATCTGGTCCTATATTGTTTATGATAGTAGATCTCTGTTCTTGGATAGTGTTATGCTGCTTTGATTCCATAGGTGCTCTTTGAAGCTGGGTAGACGAGGAAGCAAGTGGCAAAGATCTATCAGAAGGGAGAGGAATCAAGCAAGGAACCAAGCGCAAGATAGAGGTTGGTTTCCTTTATTCCCCTCTTATCTACTTCTCATAAAGGAAAACGAAAGTGGTTTTAGTTTGTTTGTTTCTAAGGTAGCTACCAGCCTTAGTAGGACTAGCAGCTCTGCATAGACACTAGATTCCCCGATAACATATGTCCCTGTCGATCCTGGGTGAAGTACACCCAAAGGTATGCTTGGTGTCTCCGTCCATAAGTCTCCTTGGAGGCAACCCTCCAAGACCTCGTTGTGCAACACCATATGCCCCTGCATCCCACTGAGTATCCCTGTAGTCCTCGACCTGGCACTGTACCCTGCAACCTATCCCTGTACACCACTAGATACCCTGTGCTATTGTTGTACCATCCTGTACTCGATGTGAGGTGAGTTGCTCAATGCAAACCAACATACTACATCAAACAACCACGCATCTCCATGCTCCTCTGCAGGCCACTGTTCATCATTGCATACCACTATACAACACTAGATGCTAGGTTCTAAAATTGGGTTTGTATGCATCAGGTCGCATCCCTCTGCATAAGACTAGACTCTGCGGCATATCCTTGTGCACCCCTGGGTACCACTGCCTACTGTCGTACCACCCTGTATCATATGCCATCCTGCATGTGCCAATGCATCCACCAATCTGCTAGTAATCCCTCCATGATGTGGGCTACATCTCCCCATCTTCCCTGAAAGACTTGAGCAGTCTGACTCCTCACATGGCAATGGGAATGACAATATTGTGCCTATCCTCATTAGCTCTAGTGTCCAATATACAAATGACAGAGCATCGTCTCCATGTAATGCCCTATCCGGTGGTCTGCCGATGCCACCTCCTCCTACCAGCTCCTGCCATAGTAGGCTAATCACCCTATGACTCCATGCACAATCAATATGCCAAGACAACTCATGAAATTGGTCTGCTCCCCTGTCAAACCATCTTGTCACTAGTGTTGTCCTGGGCTCTAATGGGGATTTGAAAATGTGTGCGCACCAAATGTTGGATCCATCACGCAGTTACTACCGTCACCTAACGACTCTATGATGTGATGGGAAATGCCATCTAGATCCCAAAAATAGTCTAGCCCTCGAGTCCCTATGGTTATCCATGGCCTCTGTTGAAATGTGGCCATGGATGTATCCAACCGCCTAGCCTGCTCCATCGGGTACCAGCTCAGTACCTCTCACCACCCAATCCCAAAGGAGGGATCGAATGTACAATCCCTTGTGGAATAAACAAGCCCTCCAAGTTGATTCAGTGTCATACTCAGCTCATGTCGCTCAATCCTACTAACCTGGCCATCCCCTAGGGTATGTCTAAACAACATTGCCTCCCTCAATCCAATGCATAAGGGTGGGTTAATAACGTTGTAGATCTCGTCAATGTGCCTTTGAAACAAACTGTGCTGAAATCCCAATGTTCGGTCTCTATGCTGCCCCTCATCAATGGCTAGCCCAAAGGATGTTTTCACATCCTCCTCCATCATGGACTCAACATAAGCCTCCAACTGCTCCTAAATAAGCAATCCAACATGCAAGACATGCTCGCCAATCAGCTGCAGGTGACTATTGTCTGGTAACTATGGCATAGATCTAGATGCCTTTGTATCTATCAGCTCCTCATCAGCGGTGGAGATGTCTCTTGGCACCTCATCAACCTGTGGTGCACTACTATCACCTGAGTACTCAGTCACAACCCTGGATATCTCATCAATGGATACCTCAACAACGGATGGCACCTCCTCAATGGTGGACACCTCTGTGTCTCTTGGCACCTCATCAATGGAAGGCCCAGTGGGTGTGTGCTCTACTCTCTCCCCCAAGGTGTCAGCCAGAGCTATCAAAGGAACCTCCAACAAGGGTGACTCCTGCGTACACCGGACACATTGACATGTTCCTCACGCTCTAGTGTGCCAAAAAAAACCTCCTCCTTAGGCACCTGATATCTAAAGCCAGGTCTCCACCAATAAAAGCACCCCTCGGTCTCACCCTCTAACTATTCCTGTCCTGTTTGCTCCTTTTGAGGAGATCTGATGCCCTGAATCTATCGACTTTACCCACACAATGTAGATGGTTGCACCCCCACAGCCTGCACACCACTAATGTCTCTACTATAAGGATGAGAATGGATTTGATCCGACACCTTTCTCAACTGGATCAATCTCTCATCATTCCAATAGATTCCACCCCAGAATTCCTGCATACTAAATCTTTTTTGAGCCATAAGTTGTCTATGGTTTAACTCGTCACTGTGCATACATGCTCAAATCTTCCATGATCTAGATGGCTACCCCACAATTGGCCAAGATCATGGCTCTGATACCACTGTAATGTTCCAAACTAAAATAAACAGTGATATGCAAAGCAAAAACGATTTACAACACATAAACAGCAAATGCTCATAAAACTCCAAAAGTAATAACCAGCTGAGCCATTTTATTAATCAATGGAGCAAGTACAATAATATGGAGGAATGAACCTAGGCTTGCCTCAATGGCAAGCGTGACAGAACCCAGGTGATAATACAATGATCTTAAATGTTGGAAATCACTGCTCCTCTAATGCTCTGCACTGCCCAGAAAACTACAGTACTGGCTAGAAAGGGACTGCAAGAAACTCCACCTCCGTTGCTCATAAAATGCTGCAAATTTAACCTCAAGCTCCTTTACCAAAACCCACAAAAACCTAGAAAGGGTTTGGCCTATCTCCAACCCAAAGTCAAACCCACAAAATGGTGCGAATTCCCCAACTAACTAGCAATTCGCCCTACTATACGAATTAGGATTTCAGGCCCGAATAGCATCCAAAAAATTGTGAATCTTTAACTATGGATTCCCTCAAAAAACCCATAAAAACCCACGAAGGAATTTGGTTGGTTTAGACTTATGAAATTCGACCCCCTTGGAGCCCAGCGTCAGTTGCAACTACAAAACTCGGCCTGCTGGAATCTGCCTATAAATTCTCCTGGAAATGGACCCAAAGTGTTGGGCTGACCTCTGCTATCAATCCCCTGACTTCCCGAATGGGCTTCCAGTCTATGGCACCTGCTCCTTAGCTCCACGAAATTGCTACACTGACCCTCTGCATTATCCCCAAGCCCAGTAATTCGAACTACTGGGATGATGGTTCTGCTGGCTCCAAAACTCACAAGAAAGACTAGCCCTTTGTTTCTCTCCCAATCCTCTAACTCTCCCGGCAAATCCTTGATCATTGATAGCTCCAAACTCCCCCTGCATATTCTCCAGCTAGCCAGAAATATGCACTCCCTATTGTGGTTGAATGGTAGTGTTGTAACACACTCTTGGAACTCTTGAAATACTTATGGAACTGCCTCTCTAGGGCGGGAATGGATGATCCCCTGAAGTAGAGGTTGAACATCCCGCTTGAGAGATTCGTGGCTAAACAGTCAGTTGACTCAGCTAAATAGCAGAGCGAACAATCAAGTAATTTTGATTGCAAGGTGTAAGAATGAATCCAAATGAGAGTTCTCTCCTCCTTTTATCTTTGTGGGCCTTCCTTGCCTCATGCGGGCCCCTCCATCCAGCACTTTGAATTCCCTCCAAAACATTTGAATGGCGTAGTTCGAATTCCCACGTGGGTGGCCCCCACCTCCCACTAGCAACCAAATTAAGTCGAATTTCCTCCTAAGTCCCTAAGTCGAAAATGTTGGGTTCTTTCCCTTAGCCAAAATTGTGCAAAAATGTGTGAAAACACCCTGTTACAAATGTGTTTGAGAAGGGACATGACATTAACCTTGGATGTTTAGTTGAATATTCCCCTTTGATATGTTTAATTATGAGTTCAGAATCTCCATGAACTGAAATCCTCTTAGCACCTAATTTTTCAAAAGATGCAATCCTAGGATTAAAGCTTCATACTCAACTATATTATTGCTACAATGGAAGTTCAGTTTATATGAATGTCCTTCGGCTTTTCTAGTTTGTGAATTGAAAACCCATATACCTGCTCCTAATCCTTCTTTGCTTACAGCCCCATCAAAATCCATGTTCCATAAAGGTTCATTATCTTCATCCAGTTTTACCATGTCTATTTTGTTTTCTTCTATCTCACACAAATCAATTTCTAGATTAGGGAGTTTTCCTTCTATACCTCCATCATTATACAAGATAAAAGAGTCTAGGTCTGAATGAACTGAATACAAGGGATGGTTGTTTGGTCTATCTTGACTGCTAACCATGTATTTCATTAGGGTTTCTTTGTAAAGTCTCCTAGGCTGACCAAAAATAGGTATGGTAGCATAACTCATATCCATTTGCAGTGTGCCTTGCAACTTCGCCCCCCATGATCTAGAAAGAAGAATTCCATATTTTGGGGTATGTCTACCATTACAATATACATGACTATGCTTTTGGTAGGAATTTGAGCTACGGTGACACAAAGGTCTTTAATGAGACCAAGGCACCTTACCTTGCTGGAATCAAAAGAATACAAGTCTTTATATGGCCTAGTAATGTCAAGATTCAATTTCTCCATTATGGCTCAAGGAATTAAATTGTGTGAGGCACCAGAGTCAAGCATGGCATTGTGAAGGATTTTATCAAGGATATTGAGACTAACATAGAAAGGGGGAACATTTCCATCTTGGGGTTTACCTTCTACCTCTGGACCAAATAGCAGTTCAAGCTTGTCATCAACAAGGTTTATAGTATCTATTCCTTCTCCTACCTTTAAGGCTTTCATTACTTGTGTCCTATACACATTCTTATTCATCAGTTCAGTGAGGGGGGTTGAAATTTTAACTTTTTCCAATTCATTTTCTATGCTAAAAGAGGTTTGTGGCTTCTCTATTTCCTTGGGGTTCTGATGTTGTTTCTTAATGTTTTTTCTTTGAGTATCTTCTTTGGATTGACTAGAGGAAGGAACATCTTTAGTTTGACTAGAAGAAGGGATATCAATTTGAGTTTTCTTTGATTGATTATCGGCAGCCTTTTTGGAAGGAGTATAGAAATTTTCTTAGGAGGAGCATCAACAGTTTTTCTACTCCTGAGGTTATATTGCCCATGCACTTCCGTTATGGCATTCTAATATCCTTGTTTGTATTCCCCAGACTCTAAAGGAATTGTTTCTGGTTGTGAAAGAAGAAATTGATCTTGTTCTTCTTTAGTCAAAAAACTATGATCAATTTTTGTCTCCCCAGACAAATTGATTTGGTTTTCCTCTGAAAATTCTTCTATTCCCACTTCTTCTTCGGCATAGTTTTCCTGAAATGGAGGCCTAAGTCGCTGATCATTAGGGCTCCTCTATTCCCTTTGTTTTATCAAAGGTGGATTTCTTCTAAGATTTTGATTTCTGTTTTGAGAATTTGTTGGGTTATCCCTAGGAGGAGTTCTATCAGCCACTGTCATCCTCTCCATCATTCTTTCCATCGTTTTGACTAGATTGTCTATTTTTAAGTCTGATGAAGAAGAGGAAGGTTCCTCCTTGATGGTAACCCTTCTTTCAGTTTTAAGCTTGGCTTTTTTGGCTAATAAATTAACCTCTACTTTGACAACGTTACATTACATTTCTTTAAGTGTGGTAGGGTCTCTTTCCCTTAATTTCTAGACCATGTAAACATCAAACCCTTCAGGGAAATGAATAAGAACTAACCCTGGTGGGGGCTTTATAGCAATTGGAATGGCATTATAAACTCGATTAAACTTATCACAGTATTCTTCAACAGTTTCATCAGGCCCTCTTTTCAGATTTTTATATTCATTTAAAACTTGGAGGAGATTCTTTTTTGTTTCCCATCTGTTGAGGAAAGAGTGATGAAAGGCAGCGAGATCATTAATGGTAGTTGTTGATAAAGATTTAAACCAATTTCTTACCTCTCCATTAAGGCTTTGGGAAAACAACCTCATCTTCACATCATCTTCATCAACCTCCTGGAGGTCAAAGAAGTCATTCATTTTATCTACATGTTGTTGTGCAGTGAGGGCCCTAGTGCCATCAAATTTAGGAATCCTACTTTGATAGTCTTGACGCATGTTATGTGATTGGGCAAGTAAAACCAAGGGAGCATATCTGCCTGCCATGACTGGTATATGGGTAGGAACAATAGATGAAACAGTGTGATGTGTAGATGCAGAAGGGATTAAGACAGTTTGTATTATACTCCGTGATATTAATGGAGAGGTAGTGGTAACTGTTGAGGAGGTGGAAATAGTGGAAACAAGATGTAGAGATTGTATGATGTGAGAAGAAACAAAGAATGATAGGGATGAAAGTTCAACTGATTGTTGGATGTAGGCTTTGTGGATAGCTTGATCTAGGTCTGACACTAAGTCTTTTAATTTTTCAAACTGCTGGAGAGTTTGTTGGTCAAGATCCTGGTCTACAGACTGATGTTCAGATATGTATGGCTTTAATACAAACTCATCGATGACAATTTCAGCTACAAAGCTTTCAGACTTGGTTCTAAACAAACTGAGTTCAAAGGGTAGATCAAATTGAATGTCTTGTATGGTAATAAAACTCTCAAGAAAAGAATTGGCTCTTGGCAGAGCACTGTTACTTCATTGACTTTCGGTCAAGCTTTTCTTCCTTATCAATTTCTTAGGATTATCTAGGATATTGGGAGGATTCAGATCTGGTTGAGCTTTGGTATGAATTCTTTTAGGAACCAGATCTATATAGTATTTAACACACAATTACAGTATGTACAAAAATTACAACCTCAAAAACATTTATTTCTAAAAATAACTCTTAAATGTGCTGAAATAAAGTTTTTGAACCAGGGAAATGAAATTTTAAACAAAGATATGTTCAATTCCCCAGTATGGTTGCCAGGATGTTATCACTCCATAATTTTTGAGGTTGCAGAGTAAATCACAGAGGTAACCTTAGAACCACTTTGGAAACTGGGAATCCAACCCTTCCAGTTTCAGAGAGGGATCTCTCTATATGATTTAGCTTTGTTTTATTGATGATATTAGGCTAGTTATCATGTTCAGATTTGGGTTTTTTGTATTGTTGGGTTCAGTTGGTAGAATTAGGCCATTGGGCAATGGAGTCATAGGTTTATATTGATCAAACACAGAGTTTACAGGCTAAACTTACAAGGCAAGGTAGGCAACTTTACTGGATCCTTTAATATTTATGGTGTGAAAGAGGAAAAAGATAAAGCAATCCAATTAATAAACAGAGCAATTAAGAATTACGTTTTTTATTTTCAGAAGAAAACACGAAAATTATTCATAACTCAGATACAGAATGTACTTTTAAACAAATTTTGCTCGTACTCTTCTTAGAATAATTTAGATTATAGGAACATTTGTGAAAATAATGAAAACATTCAACTGAGAAAAATGCACTTCACCAATGAAATTGACACCAGAATCCTGTAATGCTTGAGCTGTATTACTGAGATATGATCAAAAGTAAGTCAGCGAGCTTCTTTATAATATAAGTCCTTTCTTTAAACTAATCCCAACCCTTCATAATTAGAATTATGAAGTACTTATAGAAAAATTTACAAAATATCTTGATTCACAATATCAAGATAGGATCCTAAAAATATCTAACAACTAATTACAAAAGTAGTATAAAAATTTAGGAATCTTCTTACTGCTGGAACTGTTAGTACCAACTCTAAGGAAAATTGTTGATGACTTGGCATCAAAATGTGTTGCCTTGCTTTTTGTCTGTTGGAGATGAAAATCTTTCACTCAATGATGTCACACAATTGATCCCATCTTTCATCACTGAGGATAGAAAGATTGAGTAACTTTCTATACACTTCGTCAACTTATGTATACTTCTCAAAGGTTGGCTTGTTGATGACAATGTGTTTGATTTCATGTTTGATAGTTAAATCAAACTCCAAAGATTCTAAGAAATATTTCCCTGTGATATGTCCCTTGATACCTGCAAATTTGAATTTATCTGTAGCAATAATATAAAGTTTATGACAATCATCCTCCAAGCTAATCAATCTATCATCTGGTGCTACTAATCCTAGTAATCCTCTCTGGTTCAATAAATTGAACTTGGTGTGCAATCTCTAGACAACATTTTCCAGAGTCAAAGTTGTGGTCTCCAATTGGGTCATCAAGTTTCTTTTTTGCAATACTTCCTTGATCTCCAAGATAGTCTCTGTCCTGTCTGCATTATACATGTGTTCTAATTCTGATCTAGTCTTTGAATTCAACACTTTAATCATGGTTGTGGCCTCGCCTGGTTTGTGCCCCAGGTCATCTCTAACCTGTTCTATTATGGTCTTAAATCTTTCTATCAGCTCTTCTTGTTCAAAAATGATCTGAATGGATGGTCAAATATTAGTCATTGCTTGACTAATTTCCAGCCACAAATATTCCCTGGCCTGTGCCAAAGTCTAAGCCATCAGTGACTCATTTTCCAATCTTTCAATCTTTTGGGCAAGCTGGTGAGATTTCTGCAACTCAGCTACATAGAAGTTGTCAATTTTCAACTTTTGTTCTTCCAGATTCTTCAATTTATTCTTTAGCTTATCATTATCTTGTCTCTGAAGAGACAGGTCCTGCATGAGTTTGTTCAGGTCACTTGAAGTTGATGTAGAATCCTCGGCTGTCCCTGCAACATAAATCAGTATAGTTGTGACTGTAGTCATAGCTAATTGTGCACCATCTTCCTTGTCTTTCAGTAACTTTTCTATTTTCTCTTCCATCTCCTTAGTCTGTATATTTTGCTCAATGATGAATTTGAGCATGTCTTCTTCATCCTACTCATTTTCTTCTATCTCTTTTGCTTGTGGATCCTCTGAAGATGGTAATTTAAGTTGCTTTCTAAGTGCTTCTATATTTGTGTCCTTTTTCTTCAGGATTTCTTCCACTGCTTTCACATCACTAGGATCATAACCCAGTTTGATCACTGGGTCCTCCAATGATTTGATTTTGTTGTCTTTTGCTAATGATGAGATTTTCTCGAGCTTTAATTGTGATTGGACATTGCTGAGTCGTGTCCTTAACTTTGAAGTTGTCATGGCAGTGTTGGCCATGGTGGAGAAAAGTATTTCTCCATAATGTCTATGCATATCCATTTGATCTATAGGATGTATCTGCTTTGCATCAAATGAAAAAATAGTCTTCTTGTAATCTGAAGGGGACTTTGGGAATGGCACTTGAGCTTGTAAAAATGCCATCTACATTCTTCCTTGCTCACTGTCAAATGTTGTTAATAGTCTATGCTGGGAAGTAGAGGCCTGTTTCCAAAACTGAAATGTGTTGGCCTTGAGTGATTCATTCTTCAGATTGATTTTCAGAAATTTATTGAAGATGTTTGGCTCATCTTGATTATCTCCCAATTATGTTGACTGTACTAATTTTGAAGGATCTTGTGAGGTCGAGGAGGATGGAGTTGCAGAGAAAAGATCCTTTGACCCTATTGAGACATGTGTACCAATCATGACAATGGTTTCCTGCCCTTCTTCATGCTGAATGGTGACTGTTTTAGGGTCAGTCTTTTGCCTTTTCTGATAAATAATGAATTCTTTGGCACTGATTTCTGTAACTGGTGAAGATCTTTCTTCCCTTGGTCTTTTGTTTTGCTTCTCTTGAGGCACTGGAGTTTGGGAGGTGGCTATTGACAGAGTCTGCTCCTCTGCTTCTTATAGTGTGTTTTCCTCCCACTGATTTTGATTGATGAATTTTTCAATCACTGGTCCAGGGGTATGATTATACAGCGTGGTTTTGTGTTCCAACCTTAAATTGGAAATTATACTGAAGGGGTCATAAGACCGGATAAAACTTAGGTGGAAATTCATTTGTTTGAGGATTGAATCTGCCTCATTCCCTGCTACTCTGCTAATACATATAAAAGGTCCCACTTGTGACTTAATTTTGAACTGTGATTTTTTTTTTACCTAAAACAAAGTGGAGTACATCCATGTCAATCATTTGCCTAATATATTCCAGAGAAAAGATACTCATTGGAACATATTTTCGCAGCTTATATGGGGGTAGTTCACACCCATATAACCTTATTTATGTATAGCTCTATACAAATACCAGTCTCCAGTTTTGGTCTGCTCACTTAGGTGCAAAATCCTCTTAATTTTTCGACTGATCCTTGGCTCAGTCTGACTGTTGAGAAGCCCTGCAGCGATATGAATAAACATGTCTATGAAATCTGTGAAACTGAACTCCATTGAATTTCTCCTCACCAATGAGGTCCACTCTATTACTGACTGACTGACTCCTTGATCATCTTGCTTTTGCAATACTATTGGAAATTTGTCACCTTGCTGAAAAAGGGACATATAAACTAACACAGATGGATATTTGAAGATGCCTTTGGTAGTGATCTTCATCAATGGTTCATGCATATTATCAGCCAAAAAGTGACTGAAATTAAACATGAAAGCTGGCTTATTCTCCTTAGAAAAATTGGAAAGAAAGCCTAGAATAGGCTCATCCACCCATTGGTCTGACTGGTACCCTAAAAGGCAAGACACTAAAGAGATGATCTGTTTAATTTTTTCTGGGAACATGGAAGTTGGATAGGGAGGGCTTTTCTTGGGAAGTTGAGCATCCTCTAGGAGGAAAATCTCAAATATTTGTGCTCTCTGAGGGAAGGTGAGTTTATGATACAGATCCATTAGGGCAGGTGCAGAAAAATAACTGAGAGAATCATTTTCAAGAATTAATAACATTTGGTTTATGGTTTCTGGCGAAATAGTGACCAGAATGTCTCCATTCTGGGCCACAATGGTTCTCTGAACTGGATTGTATTTGGTTTGACACCATATGATGAAATCAAGAAAATAATGGACCTGTGCAAACATGCACATGGGCAATAGGGATTCCCAGATACTGATGTCATCCCCCTGGTCCAGATAAGTTTGCTTCAACCAGTGGTGCAATTCAAAGAAGTCAAATTCACACTCATTATCAACAATTTTGTATTACTGGTTAGCCAAGGTTAAATGGTCGAGCTCCGAGGTGGCAGAGGACATAGCCTTTTCATCATTTGGTTTTGGATTGGAAGATTTCCCCTTTCCCTTAGGTGCCATATTTGAAAACTTTGGAAAGACAAAAGGGATGGCATAGACACGATTGGAACGCTACCTAGCTAGGTAAATTTGGCCCTGAATTGCAGAAAATAACGGGCGCTGGTGGTGGACGCGAGATGCAATATGAGAGATGAATACCTGTAAATTAAACAAGCAACAGTGCAAAGAAGGACCACACGGGGTTACTAGGTTTTATTTATAATGACCGAATTGGTGGTCGTTGCATGCAGATTCGTTACAGAACAAGTGAATTAGGGAAATGAATGATTAACGATTAATCGTAATGGGAGAGTGCCACGAGCTCATGGTGTAACGGATAGGTTGATGGGAGAATGAGGGAGGGACAGGTGGCGCGATGACGGGAGCAGAGAGTAGGATACGGGAGTTGACGTGGTTGACTATTGGCAGAAGCGAAGGATAGAAAGGTGGTTTTCGGAAGGGGGGTAGTGATATGTGGTTTGAGGCGGGGGGTGCGAACTCACGAGCAGCCGCCACGTAGCGTGGGGCCCGAGGATTGGATTACTGCTCTTCGTACCCCTCCCCCCCACCGATAATGATAAGATGGACTGGGGGGGCCAAAAACGATCCCCCGTCATTGATCTGGGTGGGGTAGATCAAGGTCGTTGAATCGTGCGCCCGATATATCACATGACAATAAAGCATGTTTTTCGTTTTCTGACTTTATAACAAAACCCAAACATTACCTCCAATACATATTTTTAATTGTGATAAAATAACACGATTAATTACTCTAAACCTAATTACTTATCCTAAGCATGATTAATCTATTCTAAAGGCACGTTTTGATTTGCAAGCCTTTTATTTTATTTTTCCTATTCAAAATAATATGAAATTTTATTTAAATACTTCATTGAACTTTAGCCAAGTTTAAACAGTTTGGCTAACTTTTCTCTAATCTAACTAACCATTTCAACCAAGATTAAGTTAGATGGTTGATTTATTTCCCTAACCTAACCTACTGGATCCAGTTTAATCATGATTAGCCACTATGATTCACTGAATCATTTATTTCTAAGTGACATTTAAACAAGCTGCATACTTATATACAAAAATTAAATGAAGGTCTTCATGTATTTTCTTCTTTTTCTGGTGGCATTTGGACTTGCTCATATATATATATATATATATATATATATATATATATATTGTCTTCTGTTTTCTTTGTTTTTGTTTTATATTTTCTTTCCTTTTTCTTGTCCCCTACAATTTTTTTTTTTCTTTTTTATTGGAAATAAATTTCAAACATGAAACATTATTTACATTTTTCAAATACAAAATCATCAGGTAAAAACAACTCCTCCTATGAAATATAGAACCCTAACAGACATCATTGGATTCCTCTGTAGGCTTCTTTACATTTCCTCTTACCAAGTCTAGTACCTTGTTCTTTTCAAGGATTAGGTCAATCCTCTTCTTCTAGGACCTGAAGTTAGGGCTCCTTCAAGTTTGTTTTCACCCTTGATAGAGTTAGACATCTTCCTTGAATATAATAGACTTCTTCCCTGGGATAGTCCCTTTGAATGGTTTCTAGATCAATTGCCTTTTCCTTCCTTCTTCACCAAAGATCTGAATCCATGTTAGAAAATCAAAAAGGCGGAAATATTTTCTTATTCTTGATAATTACTTGTGATGTTTCTTATTATTATGATTCTTTATATCTTCTTTCTTTTAATTCATCAAGCAATTACCAGAGCAACAACACATAAAACAATAGACACCAGATGTAGGCAAATGCCAAGGCAAAACCCCTCTCGAGGGGAAAACCCAATCAAGGTAATTCTTCCTTTCAATAGTAATCTTTGAGACTCTTCACCCTAGACCAAGACCAGACCTTCCATCCACAGCAAGTCAGCCTCTCAGAATTTCGACCTCTTTCCAGCAACTTCAACTAAGCAACAATTTACGACAACTAGCAGCTTCTGGCAACAGTGAAACTTGGAAGACTTTGATCTCCCAATCCGAGACATGAAACAAAGAGAGAGACACCGAAATTTCGATTTTCCTTCTCTCCTTAGACTTCCCCAAACTCGCATTCACTTCAATTCCCCGACAACAACATTCGCACCTTTTCCCAGCTATAAGATAACTTTGCACTTCTTCCCAGCTACAAGAGAATTTTGCACTTCTTCCTAGCTACAAGAGAATTCGAACTTGTGTGTGAGAATGATGCTCCAAATGAATTCAATGAGCTTGCTTTTTATAGGCTTCTTGTGGGGTCGAATAGGGTCCTTAGGCTGGCCTGATCTTCTTCTAGGCTGACATGGTGTGGAGATTACATAATACATATTTGACTTAATACTTGACCTTTCTACATGATTCAAAAGCCCAAGAAGGGTCTCTTTAAAAGTACAATAACTCTATAGACTCAGAATAAATCCTAGAAGTCCTCAATTGGGACTTTGGCCTAAAACAAGGTGACCCAAGCATGAAACCCATGCTTTAATAAGTCACAATAATAATAATAATAATCATTTTCTTTATTCTTTTGACAAGTACATTACATGATGACTCAAGTACATTATGAAGACTGAACATAGTTACATTTTCCAATATTGGAGACCCATGGAGACCACATGTTGGTACCCCAGAGGAGGATTTGGGGGCATTTCCTCAAAATTTGGATGATCCAGACACTTTGATACTTTCCACACCTCATCACACCTTGGCATGGCATTTGGAGCCCTAAAAGCGATTGACATCAACATTATGAGAGGCTACAACTCACACATGTGAGCATTTATGGTCTAATTTGTCATTAAGCTAGTAGGTTGGTTTGTAACCCATGTCTATCTTATGTCAAACTTGTTATTAAGGGCTTCATTAGGCTCAAAATTGTTTGAGGTAGACCTCATATAAATAGAGGTCACCTCACTTATGTTTTCATCATCACTTGTGGATCAATTGGGCCTCTCTAAAAGATTTCAACCTCGCTGAAATTAACTTATATCATGTGGAGATGTGATCTTTTGTGGAGTTTTTGCTTATGGGGCTTTTCTCTTACTTTGGATATGTCATTTTGGAACAATAATGGATTGGTTCATGCATTTTTATTTTAAGTATTCTATGTATTTGAATATCTTTATGGCTAGTGCATGGAATGGATAATGTTAGGATTTTTATGTGCTAGTTTTTGTTAAAAAAACTATTCTGAAATCTTGGCAATGGGATTGTATGCATTGCCCTTTTAAGATTTTGTGTTACAATCCCTTGAGTGATCTTCATGTTAATCTCTCCTTGATGACTTTTTTCCCTCATAAAATGATAGCTAGGGTATGAAACTAGGGTTTTCATACTCCCTTACTCCATTCTCGGTTATAGTTTTCTCCTACGTAGATCTCCCTCTAGACTCCACCACCCAAGGTCAAGCATTGGCCTTCCACATAGATGATCAAAACAAAATCAAAAGCTTCAAAAATCTCTTCTTTTTCTTCTCTTCCTAAAACTTCAGCGTTAAATATTTTGGTCTCCAAAATTCTGAGCCCCAAAACTTTTTTCCTTAAACGTTTTGCCCCTAAATTTTCAGCACCGAAATTTTGGCACTAAAATTTTCAGCCCCAAGTTTTCAACCCCTAAAATTTTGGCTTTGAAAATTTTGACCCCTAAATTTTTAAGCCCTTAAAATTTCATCCCTTCAAGGCAAGCTACTAGGGTTAGGATTTGAAGAAAAATTCAACTAGAGCTTGGGTGTTGAACTAATTTGAAGTCACTTCACCTTGTTGATCTTTAAAACATCGAAATCTAGCAATATGCATGGTTGAAATTGCTTCCCTAGGGTTGAAAAACCCTAATTCTACTCTAGGGTTGGAAAAACCCTAATTCTACTCTAAGGCTTCAACTAAGGGGCACTTGGAGGCCTTTTACTCCTTTTGTCAATCATACCAATTTTTATAAGCCTTTTCTTAGTCTTATGTGCCATAGTAAGACGTTATCATTGCTTATCCCTTAAACCCTAGGCGATAAGTACTTTTGATAGGTCCCTTGGGGAGCATGTTATCCCTCTTTTCACTAGATTGGACCTTATTCTTAGTTGGAGTTCCCTCCTTGAGCCTTTAGTAGGTTGCTCCTAAGGTATGTTATTCCTTGTCTAGTAAGATTGAGCTTTGTCCTTAATCAGAGTATCTCAAGTAAGCCTATTCAACCTCCTTTATAGGTTCCTTTGAGGGAACGCCTCTCCTTATTACATAGAATTGAGCCTTGTTCTTAGTCCTAGTACCCTGTCTGAGCCTATTCAATTGCCACCTTTGAACCCTATACCAAGAATATCCTCTAGGTGACTTAAATCGAGAAGACTCCCTTGTGAAAATCCACAAAAGAGTAGGAGGTGGTATGTTGCGGTGACAATGGGCATCCACCTCGTTGTTGCTTGGTCTAGCTCTTTTATTGTGAGCTCCCCTCAAGACCTAATATATTTTAAGGAAACAAGGGCTTCATTAGCTAAAACTACGTGAGTTAGACTTCATATAAATAAAGGTCACCTCATTGTTACATTTCATCATCACTTGTGGATTTTTTCGAGCCTCTTAGAGATTTCGCTCTAGCTCTTGTAGTTTGGTATTCTTGTGGAGATGTGATCTTTGTGGATATTTTTGCTATTGGAGACTAGTCCTTGTTGTGGAGACATTACTTTGGGATAATGAAGGATTTTTCATGGATATCATGTGAGTATTTTTATTATTGAATACCTTTTATGGTTATTGCATGAAATATATTTCGTTGGGGTTTCTATGTTCCTTGCCTAATTGCATATCTTTATATCAAACTTTGGTGGAATGTTGTATGCTATAATTAAAGAATCTTGAACATCCCTTGAGAATCTCATAGAAATATTTTCTCTTGATTTTAACCCCATATTGAGTGATAACTAGGGTTTTGAAGAGGAAAATTAGGGTTTTCCCCCTTACTCCCTTCTAGGGTTTGATATCTCCATAATAATTTTTCTTTAGACTCCATCACCCAAGAAGTAGGCATTGGCTTCCACATAAATGATCAAACACTACTATAACTTCATTATTTTCTCTCTCCTAAGCAATTTTGGCGCTTCAAGGCAAAGTACTAGGGCTAGGGCTAGGGCATAGGGCAAAATTCAACTAGGGTCAAGTCGTTAGTTTGTTATGAGGCTATCATTGCAATTTGGACCTTGTAAAATCAAAATCCTTTTGCATGGTTGGAATAGCTTCTTAAAATAGCATCCCTCGGGATGATGGCAAAAACCCTAGGAATTTTATCCCTAGGAAATGCCAATCTAGTGTTAAGACTTCAACTTAGGGCATATTGAAGGCTTGTGGTTCCATCTTGTTAACCATGCCTATCTTACAAACCTTTTCTTGGTCTTATATCCCTAAGTGTGCCACTTTTATAACATGTTACTCAAACCTAAGGCTATAAGTACTCTTCGTACGTACCTTGGAGGGCACATTATTCCTTATTCCAGTGGAGTGACCCTTGTTCTTAGTTTGAATGCCCTACGTAAGCCTATTAAAGTTGTCACCTTTGAACTATTTCCTTAAAATATCTATTTGGCGACCTATACTAAGCTGCCTCCCTCAGGGTGAAACTCCGCTAGAAAGTAAAGGATGGAGTGCTAAGGTGACAGTGGCCTCCACCCCATTATTGTATCTTGGTCTAGCCTTTGTCTTGTAAGGCCTCTAAAAAGACTTGCTATATTTTGAGGAAACATGTACAAAAGTGGCCACCTTGTTGAAAACACCCCACCTAGTGCAAACAATCAATTTTCTAGCAATTGGACTTGAACTTAAGACCTCCCAAAATCCTATTATAGAAAAAACTAGCACCTTAGTGCAAAGCCTCACTAGGAAACCTAAATCAAATGCAACAATGGAAATGCCACCACTCTCACGGTTACAACACAATTTAGCAACTTAGTGCAAAGCCTCACTAGGCAACCTAGATTGAGTGCAACAATGGGATTGTGGCCACTATCACCTCAATAACAATTCCCCTCAATTTAATGATAGACATAATCCACCACAAGGGAGCATTCCTTGGTAGGACATGGAGATCAAGTAACCCAATAAACTTAAGCTAAGGAGCCCCTAAGGACACTATAATAAATATCCACCAGAGATCAATATAGCCAATTGGGGTTCAAGGTGGAAAAGGAGTAATTTCCATATTTGGCTTCAAAGTTGTTATGGTTCAATCTAGAGGTTATATTTGACTTATATAGGCTCAAATAGGTTTCCCGAACTATTGAGAAATCTAGGTCAGCTAGATTAGGGTGATTTCTCTTTAATTTGATAATTGCTTGTTCTGTTCTTTTACTTGAACTTAATGTAGTTTTAATTAGCTTCTTCTTCACTTAATTATTATAGTGTTCTTATCATCAAACGACTACCAAATTATGAATATCAATAGAACAAGAGGACACAATATATAGGTTGCTAGCTAGGGCCAAAACCTCTCATTTGAGAGGAAAACCCACAAGAATTCCTCTCTTCTTATAGAATCTTCAAATGACGAATTCCAAGACATAAGACCCAAGACAAAGACCCCTCCAAGACCAAGTCAACCTCTCCTTTGATGAGCTTGTCCTTCACAAAGTCAACCCAAGTCAAACTACTTCAACACTTGAGATTTTCACCATCTGCTTCAGGTCTGCACTTTTCGGCGCTCCTGTAATTTTTTCAATTTCGCACGTGTGGGAGATGTAGGTCAAAACAAGGTGTCCTTCTTGCTCGCTTCTGTTCCTTAATAACTCGGCTTCCAAACTTGATGTTTTAGCTTCAGACTTCGGTCCTTTTAGTGGATTGCAATTTGAGTTTTGGCTGCAACAATGGATGCCCTAATACTTTTCGCACATGTGAGGAAGTAGCCCAAAATTTGTCTTTAGAACTTTGCTCTTTCTTCCTTTTGTTCTTCTCCTCTTCACTTACCTTCTTTTATCTCCTCCTTGTCCTTGTGATCGAACTTGTTGGATGATCTTCAAATGAGGTCGAGCACCTCTTATATATAGGCTTCCAGGAAGCCCTAATTAGGCTGACTTCATCATTGTAGGCCGACTAGTCTTCTTGCAGGCTGACTTGGTCTTAGAGGGAGACTTTTGACTCTTTTGACTCATAATAAATTTCTCTTACATGATACAAAATGTCTAATAGGGTATTTTACATATGACAATGACTCTTTGACTTCTTTGACTCTATGACAAAGCCTAGAAGCACAAAATGGGTGCTTTTACCTATAAATAAAATGACCTTGAGAGCATGAAACCCATGCCAAAATAATAATAATAATTTTCTTTTCTCTTTTACATCAAATCAAGATTACATAAGACATTATGAAGACCGAACCTAGTTACATATTTCAACATGAACAAACCAAACAAGGGAATACCCAAAAAAACACGAAATAGGGTTTAAAACAATGTTCCACCAAGGTTTCGGGACGAGGGGGCGAGGGACCAAGGATACACGGGAGCAGCCTATGCAAAAGCTCCCCACCAATTTTTAGGAAACATGGGGGGACGTCGGGGTCTTAAAAACTTATAAATAGAAAATATAATTTATAATGAATCATATCACTGAAACAAATTTAAAACGAAAAATTAAAACCTACAAAGCATGATCATTGATATGAATATCATTATCATATAAATTTAAAATTCTAATTTATAATCATACATCATACATTATCATTAAACCATATTGATGTTCCACTTCCTACTATGAACATTCAATATTGAACAGTGAATATTGACATAAAATTATAAAAGTCAAGTATGATACCTCAAGAGTCAAAATTTTATAGAATTATAAAAGTCAAGTCTGATACATCAAGAGTCAAAAATTTATAGAGTCAGAATAACATAAGAACATTAACATATCAAAAGATAAACAAGCATAATTTTGCTCAAGCCTCAAGGTAATGCCCCGCTAGTCTCTGCATCCAACTGTTGCATGAATAAATCAGGATCAACCATATCACCATTTGAATCTAAATCACTAGCATTCTCAAACATGTTTAGTGGCACACCAACCAACCCCATCTGTTTCTCATCAAGTCTCTCCTCCATATCTACCTGTGCATCATCCTCTGGATCAACATCCCATCATGTTGCTGGTCCTTTCAAATACTCAGGTGTCTTCCTATGCTCAAGACGTAGGCCACTGTGCACAACAACTAACTTCTCCGCTCTTTTAGAGGTAAGCTTGTTCTTCTTGATAGAGTGGATGAAGCTATATGTGGACCAATTCCTCTCTGCTGCAGAGGAACTAGCAATCTAAGACAACAAACACATAGCTAGATCTTTGAGCTCTGGAGCACTATCCCCATGCATCCTCCACCAACCAATCAGGTCATCTTGGGCTAGATCTATGCGATCTGCCCGAGAACCACATGTGTTGAAGGGGCCACTAAGAGATGCAAACTGAACAAACTATCTTCGAAATCTTTCCCCCTCCTCCTCATTGTATATCTTTGCAATTGCATCTAGGAAGCCATTCTTTACCTCAGGATCATCAACAGGAAGCACCCTCCCAGGTCTCTTAACATACCAGTTTGGGTTTAATGCATATGTTGCCATGTGCAAAGGTGTGTTCATGCGATCCCACCTACGCTGAATGATGGGTTGAATCTGGGATGTATAGAACTCTAATGAGGGCTCCCTCTGCTGAATGGCTACCTTCACACGACCCAACATGCTATCAAAGGTCTCATAGATTTCTCCAAGACTAGGAGCATCTGAATCAGTATAACGAATGGCCTCCACAACAGGGCCCAAGAATGACACCAAATAAGAACAATCTGCCCACCAATCATTGTCCAACACCTGAAGCCTGACCTTCTTCCCCGTGTCTGTCTTTGATTTTGACCACCTTGCCAACTCTGAACTCACAACCAAGGATCGTAGAGGTACTTGTACCTCTAGTATCCTCTCCAATAAGAGAAAATAGTTAGCATATCTAGTATCAGTGCGCTTGAGGAATTCCTTCCTCGTGTGAGCCCTGTAAATAGCCAAGGAGGTCTGGTGGTTGCAGATAAACATCTACACATCTCTTGCAGTTATCACCAAGTCTGATATCCACTGAATCTTGCCAATGTCCTTTAGTGCATTATTGAGTGCATGCACACAACAAGGAGTCCAAAAAATATGTTGATACCTGTTTTGAATCAATAACCCAGCTGATCTACAAACTGTTGTTGCATCTGTCACAACCTACAGCACATTATCAAGCCCAACATCCTCTATAGCTTCTCGAAGAAGCTAAAATTGGAAAGATGCATCCTTGCGCTTTCCAGAACAGTCAACAGCTTTAAGAAAGAATGGACCTTCTGAAGATGTCACTATGATGTTGATTAGTGGGCGTTTTCGGATGTCCGTTCATCCATCCATAATAATAGAGCAACCAAACCTCAATCATGTTTGTCTCATTCTCTCTTTTTGCACATTAATTTTGGACACTTGTCTATCTAAAATTGTTGTTTGTAGCTTATGTTCTTCGAGTGGTACATATGAAGGCCCTATTCTTGCAATTGCTTGGACCATTTCCTTGTGATAAGGAGAATGAACAACAAGGAAGGGAATTTCATTGGCAAAAAGAAATTTGCCAATCGCATCCTCTGTGTCATCTCGATCTAGAATGTTGTACATCCCAGACATTGTACCACCCATTGCACAAGAACGAGATGCACCAATAGAAACCTTTGTCTTTTTTGATAAAGCACTGAATGGAGGAATATTTGTGGATGGATCAACATGTCTGCTAGAAAACAATCCTTTTCCAGTGGTTGCCCTTTCTAGCCTCCAAAGTTGCTCTCTTTGAGCTGAATTCAAGTTCTTTGAGGGACACATATTGACTCCTTTACCTGTAATAGCCAAAATGTGTTGCTTCACCTTGGTATAGCTGCCAACAAAGTGATGCCCACAAATATTGCAGACCCTATCACGTGAGCCACCACCAACTTTTGAATTCTTTTCCGGCAGTCTGGTTGCATAGATTAGAAGCAGTTTTAGAGGATTAAATGTCCCCTTTTCAAATTTTTCCAGGTGGGCCTCGAGAATCTACACCATGTCTATTTTGGTTTCTTGCCCCCCTGTCACTGCATTCAATTTCTTCTTGTGCATCTTGTGGCTCACTACCACTGTCGCTGTTGTCACTATTCCCACTGTTCCCAAAAGAAGTCTAATTCTGACTCATAGTTGTAACTTTGTAAGTTGAATGACAAATGTAGGTTGCAGCTTGTAGTGAAAATAAAAAATTTTAAAAACATTACACGATCTGACTAATACTAACAACACACACATTGAACACTAAATTTTTGTTTTTTTAAATTTACAAGAAAAAACTTAAAATTAATACACAGTCAAAACTAAAAAAAAAAATGAAAAGAACACAGTCAAGTTTCACATTTTTTTTAAAAACACAGTCAAGTTTAAAAATAAAAAATAAAAAACACAGCCTACAAGACTGAGAAAATTTTTTAAAATTACAATTTTTGAATTTACAAAAAAAAAAAAATGGAAAAATTTAAAAAACAACAGTGGGTACTTACTATTACAGCTTGACTGTCGATGGGGGATGGAGGCTGCAAACTGGACAATGGACTATCAGCCTTCAGGCAGCACGGTGCAGTGGTCAGGCAACAGTAGCATGGTGCGGTGGTCACTGGTCAGGCAGCAGTAGCACGGTGCGGTGATCACTCGTCAGGCAGCAGTAGCAGTGAGCACGGTGCAGTGGTCAAGCAGAAGTCAGCACGGTGCTTTAGGTGACGACGTCCACAATGCTTCAGCCTTCAAGTGACGACATCCACGGTGTTTCAGGTGCAGCGTGGCTTCCAACAACGATGGCGACGAGTGTCCACGGTCCGAGTGATGGCGTCCGAGTGTTGCAGCAATGGTATCAGCGGCGTGATGGCATCCGAGTGTTACGAATACAGTGAGGGAGGGAGGGCAGCAAACACACTTAACAAGTTAACTTGAAAAGTTAAACAAAAACCCTTGCCCGATAAAAAAATTAAATTTATGATTTAAAAATTTTCATTTAAAAAAATCGAATTTGGTCAAAGGGAAACAACGCCCCTCGACCCCCCACGACCCCTTTTTCGGAAACAACCCCTCAACGGGAGGAAACAACCCCCTGGCACGTCCCCCTGTGTACCCTATTTTTTGGGAGCGTGGGGAAATGACCCCTTCTCATCCCCAGGTCCCCAAAGTGCGAGGGAGCTAGGAAACTCGACCCCTAGGGGGGGGGGGAGTCCCCGTGGAACACAAGTTTAAAATCAACAAATTGCATCAATACAATAGTTTATAACAACAAATTAAGTTCTTGAAAGTTTCAAACTATGATATAAAAGTGTAAAATAAAGGTTAAATATAGAAGTAAACTAGGAGATAAATTATAGCAATATTTGATGGTTATAAACGACATACAACAACAATAAGACCCTCAAAGTTAGCCCTAGAAAATGGTTGCAAGATGCATGTAAAGAAACATTTTTACTTCTCTAATGCACTTTTCAACAATGTCTAACCCTAAGGTATAGATCAATAAGTCATTTAACGCTGAAAGTATAAGATTTTCTTGTAAATACTAATTTACCATAAAACAAAAAGAAAAACATTTTTTATAATTAGGCAATTTCCACAAGAGAGATAGACTAGTGCCTTCTCAATCTACGGCATATGGAGTCTAAGAATCAAACTATTCCAAGTTTTCCTTGGAGTGTAAACAAGATTCAAACAAACTGGGGCAAGTAAACTAACTTTACTCTAAGGTTTGAGATCAAGGTTCTCAATATGTTTTAGATGATTAAGGGAAGGAACAGAGTATCTATTAACTCAAATTCTTGGAAGAAGTATAATGTACCCATTTTGAGTTTCCTCTACAGTACAGCGAGGATGGATTTGCGGGGTACGTGATGGCCAGGTCACAGGAGCAGGATTACATCATCAGAGGTCTCGAAGGGGTTTTTAGGAGTTTTATGGGATTCGACGACGTTCACTTGGCATATTCCATCATCAAGGTCAAATCTACACAACTTGCTTTTGGCTTCATTACATTATGATAATTCTTGTAAAATGATGTTAATATTGAGTCTAACTTAATTAATTATGCTTAAGGTGGCATTCTAAGAGGAATATTTGATGGAACATCTTAATGTAATAGCTCGTTGGAATTGGAATGAGAAGATCAACATGATGGGATGATGAGAAGTGATTTTCAGTGGCTATAGAAAGTATGGTGGGTAATTTACCATTTTCCCGAATTAAAAGTGACTTTAATTAGTCACTTAATTAAATAAAAGAAGGGGAAATTGATTAATTGAAGGAAAAAGGCCAAAAGTGATTTGAGTAAAGTAAAATAAAATTAAAAGCCACTTAAATGAAGTCAAGGGGGAGCTTCTAGAATAATACTAAGATAATCAAAATAAAATACTTCTAGAAGATTGGAGATCTATCTATCGAGCCTTTAAAAGGAGGAGAATGAGATCATTTGGAACATCTTGGTTTGGTTGTTTATTTGTTATAGTGAGGTTTGGAGAACGAATTTTCTAGCTTCAACAAGCCCAAGGACAAAAACCCTTGGGTTTCCATTGTGTGTGTTGGACGTGTTACCCACCACTTTGTGGGTGATATCCCCAGGGGAATTTTTTCTCCATGATGAGCCTCAGTTGACAGCCAGTAGCCCCTTGATGCCTCCTACTAGCTCATTGCGCCATTTCTCTGCCACTTGAGCTAGCCATGTGGTCCCTCACACACCTGTAATAATTGTATGTTTGAAGGTGAGCCTCCCGAATCTAAAGGTATGTCTTGTCATTTGGTAATTGAGTATTGGGTTTACTTATCATGGATATTTCTGGGTATGGATTGATAGGGGGATATTGCGAAAAGAGTGGGCTTAGTTTGCACTCTTGTCCCCTTGATCTCTTTTGGTTGTTATGCTAGGATCTTAGTCCCGTGGGATCTCTTTTATTAACCATTTGGTTCTAGGGTGCTACTACTTGGGAAACCCTAACTTTGGGTGTGTAGTCCCACTCCTTTATCCGCACATATTACTCCCTATCCACTCATTATACCCCCATTCATATTTTCTCCCACCTGGGTCCACATTCCCATTTTGGGTCCACATAGGGCTAGCCTCCCTATCCCTTTGCAACAACTCCCCTCATTTAGTGATGGAAACAATCCAACAAAAGGGAGCCTTCCCTAGTAGATATTACAAATAAAAAAAACCCAATAACACAATTACCTTAGGCTAAGTTTCCCCTAGAGGCTCTACAATGACTTCCACTGAAGGATAAGAACAGGAATTAGAGTATAGGGTGGATTAAAGCGAAATTCTAAGATTTGAGTTCAAAGGTCTATATGGCTCAGTCTAAAGGCTTAGGATAGCAAACAGAGGCTTAAATAGGTTCTCAAACACACACAGTCTAGAAATTACGCTTGTTTGCTAGAAACTAGCTCTTTAAATAAGAAATAGAAGGAAGAGAATAGTTTATAACAACAATAAAACTAGCCCCAAAATCTATAATTTAGAAAAGTGCAAAAATGAGGGATAAGAGAATGAATGGATTAGAGAATAAATACAACATTTTTTTTAGATTTAAGGAAATATAAAAGCACTAAAAACCGTAGATGCCAGCCTTAAAAAGGGTTGGAAAATGCTTGTAAAATGACACTTTGACTTTTCCAATTAATTAATAACAAACACTAGCCCTAGGACAATAACATCCAAGATAATTAATGCTGAAAATGTATGATTTTTTTTTAAATAAACCATAAAATTCTTGTAAAATGACACTTTAACTTTTCCAATTAATTAATAACAAACACTAGCCCTAGGACAGTAACATCCAAGATAATTAATGCTGAAAATGTATGATTTTGTTCTAAAAAAACCATAATTTACCCTAGACAAAATTTGGAATGAATTTAGGATTTCAAGGATTGCCACAATAAAAAGGACTAGTGCCTTCTCAATTTAGGGCTTGATGAAGTGATTCTTGTTGGAATTGTGTAAGTTTATTGCTATCATCTTCCATTTTGCATGCTATATTTCTGAAATTAGGGTTTCTATTGTGCCATATTGAAAAGCATAATATCTTTCTACGAAATCTTGATTCTTTATGGGATGTAAAAATTTGTCTTGCAACAATCCATCAAAGGAACTTGGTTCATGCATCCTTTGACCTTAAATCTCTCATATAGAGATGTTACTAGGGTTTCTAAGGGACGAAATTTGGTCTTCCACCCTCTTCATCCACAACCCTCTAACATAGGCCTCGCCTTAATTGACTCCAATGCCCAATTCAGAGAACCAATGAGTCTAGTTGTGGTGATCATCTTAACTTTTTACTAGCTTTCTAATTTCTTGCTAACTAGGGTTAGGGTTTCGTTTTAATTTGCATGTTATGGTAATTTTGAATCTATATGTTATTATTCTATTGATAAAAATTGCATTTAATACATTGAAAGGAAATTTTTAGCATTAGTTGCATTGTCTCAAAATTAGGATTGACATTTATGCTCTTATTGTTGTTTTATGCATCTTAAACCATGAAAAATGATAATTTTTTTCCTTTCCCTAGCTTAACTCTGGATAGTCTTCGATATTTTATTGAATGTAACCCTTATAGGCCATTTCTTGGATGCTATATGCTTCTGCACGCTGTAAATCTGCATATTAATAAAACCCTATTTTATAGCAGCCCTCTTCTAGTTCATTGGGTTTGGTGGAAAGTGTGCTTGACTGCTTGTATCTCTTATCATGGCCATGAAGGTCCTGCCAGTACCTTCCTCCATAACCATTAAACCATATAACACCCTTCAACCCTTGTTTATTGAAAATCTTGTTGGGTGATTTCTTTAGGGAAGCCTCCCTTGTGGGGATAACATCTACCACTAAATAGCTGGACAAAGGCCACTGAGTCGACAGTAGTAGCCAATCTAGTTGTTGCCATAAGACCTAGGTAGCTTAGTGAGGCTTTGCACTAGGCCTACTAGATTTTGCGGTAACATACCCTAAGTTTGCATCTTTGTTGAACTTAAATATTTTGATGTGCAGATCATAGAGGTAGCAAGTACACTAGCATGTACCTTCAATCTAAAAATCACTCCTATCTTCCATCAATTTGTGGATTTAATTGACATCATTTACTTCAAGGACAACACAGATCTTGGTCATTGGGTGCTATTAGAAGCCTCGAAATGTTAATCAATATTCCTTTTCTTCCTGAAAGCCTCACAATAACCCTTTCTGATTAATGACCTAAGCAAATATGAAAGATATCCTAGACCCTTCATTTTGCTAAGGGATTAGTTCGTCAAACACCTACGGTGGATAACAAAGGAAATTGCAACTGCATTGTTTTGGTAGAGTCTTTGTTAGGGAAAAGAAGCATTGCTTGACCAACTTTGTTTTAATAAATTTGAAAGAGAAAGATGCTGCCCCCACTTTTAATAAAATTTGGGTTACAATATGGCTTCCAAAAATCTGAACTTGGAAGCCACCTAAAGTTCTGAACCCTACACTCTTTCAGCTTTTCCAATAAGACACCACACTCAAACAAATCCCACAACCCAAAGTTTGTTGGAGAAACCAAAAGAAATTGAGTTCCTTTCTTATGTGCAGCAGGTAATCATCATCAAAGAATCAAATTAGGAGACAAACACAATTTTTTATATTATATCTTTATTTCTATTGAAAGTTTTTTGGGGGTGCGACTTACCCACAAATGCTTATTTTGAGAAAAACAATTTCTCATGTAGGTTAATTTTCATAAAGACTCTAGGGAATATTTATACTAGGTAACAGCCCTCATTTTTTCCCACAAGTTCCTTGATGAGATCATAAGGACTGAAACTAGTTTGGAATCTGGATACAGTACAAAGTGTGAAAATGATGACCATTTGGGGTTTTATGTAATATTCCACTTTCTTCATATCATATCCCCTAATTGTCTCTTGTCACCCATCTCTCTCTTCTTGGTGTTACCTCTCACGTGATGTTTGCCAGATGATGTTGATATGATTTTTGATGGACATGGGGATTGATATTAGTGCGATATATACTATGATGCATCAACAATAATAGTCAATACCAGAATAGGCATCATAGCAGTCCTCCAAAATGAAAAGATGACAAAACGAGATGGTCCATGAACAAATATGCATCCAAAAGATTAACATATTGGCCTGAAAGGCAACATCCTCTAGACACAGTCTGCTTGGGAAAGTTCTTCAACTCAGAAATCCTAATGCTACATGTGAGGGTAACAGGGCCTCCACTACATAACATGGACTTCTTTTGGCTTAGATGCTAGGTTTTGAGGCATAATCACTCACCAAATTTTTCAAGATTTGCCCCCAGTCTCATCCCTTTTGAAGATATCCCATTTGGGTGGGGTAACAGAACCAAGAAAGAAGCCCTGGCAGGAAGTTGAATAAATTGTCAAACTCACCAATGAACAAAGTGTAAGCTTTATTATTTGTAGTTTCCTATTTTTTATACTTAGCATGAAAACTCCCTTGGGATAATCTACGTGTTGTATTTGAAAGTCCTGGGACTACTAGTTGCTCATCCATAAACTTCAATATAATTTCTTTCTTTCTTTCTGCAAGAGGTTCTGCTTTTGCAAAATATGTCTTTGACCCAATCAAGAATGATGGCAGAAATTAGAAAAAGAATGAAGCCAATAAAGGAACATCACAATTAAAAGAAAGATATATATAATCTATATGTTGTATTCGAAAGTCCTGTGACTGCTAGTTGCCCATCCATGAACTTCAATATAATTTCTTTCTTTCTTTCTGCAAGAGGTTCTACTTTTGTCAAAATATGTCTTTGATGCAATCAAGAATGATGGCAGAAATTAGAAAAAGAATCAAGCCAATAAAGGAACATCGCAATTAAAAGAAAGATATGTATACCCAAAAAACCTGTACCTAGATTCAGCATTGGTACAAAATTTATCCCTTGTTATACTTATAACCCATTTTCATTAGATTCTTCATTGAGGATTCGAGTTGTAGTAACTACCTTTTCTGAAGATATGCTGTTCATTTTTCCATCACTCTCTTCATGGGCATCATCACTTTCAGATGATAAACTGACTGTTTGATATACATTTTGCTCTTTGACATCTGTTCCCATTTGTCTTTCGTGATCTAATTTCTTTCTTTCTTCTTCTGCCTTCCTCTGCCTAAATCTATCATTCCCAGTGACAATTAAGGTGATGAAAGGAATGTATCTTTAAAAATACTAGCATATTAGGTTATATAGAATATAAAATTTCAGATATAATTAAAGGTATATACTTTTAAGAAGAGAAATTAAAATTCTCACATTTCACCCCGGCGGGCTTCTTTTAAATCAGTGACAGCCTTTGATGATGAGCGTTTTGCCTGTCCGGCACTAATAATTCCATTACCATCTTCACTGACAACAAGTTTAGCACCCCCTAACTTACGAAGCCAAAGTTGTTGTGCTGTGCTTAAAATGTTATTCGTAAACCTGATACAAAACAGGACATAAGCCTCATCTAAAATCTAGATATTAGCCAATGCCATGCACACGACTGCCCTTCTTGGACCATATATATCACACATAAAATAAGAACACAAAACCAGCCATGACATCCAACAAAATAATAGCCAAATGAAGTATCAAAGTTGAACAAAAACAAGTTACACACATGGAGAAACATTATAACATTATTCAATCTCATTTGGTTTGTTGAATAACTACAATAGATAACACTCATTTTGCAAGTTTCCCAACAGAAACAATCCAAAGACAACATTTTATTTACATATCACAATTTCAAAATCTCTATTGGCATATTCTTAGTCTTTCCCTATCATTGTTGCATAATCAACATAACCATAATATTTAACATCATGGCATATATTCAGCAAATTTCTCTCTTCAGCAAACTCGGCCTTCTAATGAAGATGAAGGTCGGCCTCTCAAGAAAATATACTCAGCCCTCCACAGAAGATGAGTGAAATCAACCCAACACAAAGAAATGATACTTGGCCCCTCCAAAGATAATATGAATCAGTCTCCAAAATGATAGAATGCGGCCTCCAAAGAAAGACAGATAACTCATCTATAATGAACTCGGTCAGCCAAGAATGAAGAAGCAATTCGGCTCTTGAATATAAATTTGTGAGACTCGGCTTCTTGCTGCAATGAAAAATTCAATCCTTGGAAGAAGAATGACTCGACCCTCGAAATTAGCTCTCGGCCTCCACTCAGAAAATGCCTACAGCCTCCAAGGAAAATAGGCTCTTGACCTATTAGGAAATATACTCAACCTCCAAGATGATATGCTTTTGGCCTCCAAGAGATCAAGCACCCGGCCTTTGAGAAAATGTGCACTCGGCCTCTCTAAATCAATGTCACTCTGTCTCAATAAATTCTGAACTCCTCCTCCTAAAGGAAATGGTATTCAGCTTCCACACTTTTGAACTCGGCCCAAAGGAAACAACAATAAACTCGACCTCTTGAGATGAGTACAATCTCCCAATAATAGCAGTGTCAGCTCTGGCAAATATGTTTCACTTCAACACTAGAGAATCAACTGAAAAATCACTTGCACTGAGGATCAAATGAGAAATATGAATGATTTCTCCATAAGCCAACTAGGGTAGCACTTGAAGTCCACTAAAACCAGATAGAGAGCTTCGCCTAAAAGCCTAGAACTAGACTCGTTTGAGCCCCAATCAATCATCAAGAAATAAGCATAAACCAAAATGCTAGATAAATGACCTTCTTTCCTCTTTTATAAGATTTTGCCGGATCTTCTCCAATCTTCTAGAAATCTCCTTTTATTATTTTATTAATAAGCTACTTAGTCTATTGACTATTTCCCTCCTTTTCCCCAAGTGACTTTTTCCCCCTTTTATTTAACCATTAGATAAAATCTATTTTTCTCCTTTTATTTAATGAGTGATTTTTGTTACTAATTAAAGTCACTTCTATCTCTAGAAAATGCTTACAATGCCACCATGATCACATCAGCCTCCCAAAGCCCCTTTTCATCATCCTGTCTTGTAGATCTTTTCATCTTGATTCCAACGAGCTATTACACTAAGGTGTTTCTCCAAATAATTAGCCCAAAACAACACCTTAAAATATGCTTGTTAATAACTCTGTTTTACGGAAATCATCAAAAAGTAGCGGAACCAAGATCGGATTGCACGGAACTGATCTTTATGATGAAAGATGGCAAGATATCCCAGTCAACCCCCATAAAACTCCTCAAAACCGTCCAGTCCCACAAATAATGTAATCTTTCTCCTCTTACCTAGATGACATAGCTCTGGATGATGAAAGATGGCAAGATATCCCAGTCAACCCCCATAAAACTCCTCAAAACCATCCAGTCCCACAAATAATGTAATCTTTCTCCTCTTACCTGGATGACATAAGCTCTGGAAATATCCCTATTCACATCACAATATAATCCAAAAATTGGGGACATTATAGTCTCCCCTCCTCGAAATTGCTTGTCCTCAAGCAATGCCATCACACATTGTTGCTCCACAAGCTGGTCCAAATTAATACCAATGTCCCAAATGTGCCACTCCAGACCACTATATTATCCCAACATGTATGAATTCCATGATACCAGGGTCCCAAACCACCCTTATCTGTTGATTTGGGATAGCATCGGATGTGCTCTAGCCATGAAAATTGGTGGAGAGGCTAAAGCACATGAGATCTCCAAGACCCAGAAATGGTTTGGACAGATTGTATCCGGTTTGGGAGATATTAAAATAATTAATATTTTTAATGGAGTTCCTAAGTCTAAACTTAGGAAAAATAAAATATTAATGGGTATTAATATAAAATTGGGTTAGAAGGTTCTAAAAGTCATGGATCAAGCCAAATCTAATTTTAGTTGTTGATTAGAGATTTAATCTCAGTTGTTGAAGGACCAACAGGAAAAGTATAAGAGGAGGCTTGAGGGTCAGTTGGAGAACACACTAGAGTGATCAACCATTCGATTTGCTAGAGCGGCGTTGCTAACCAAATTCGAACCAGTGATCAGCAGCGAGGGGTAGTGAGTACTAGGCAGAGACAATGCCAAGAGACCAGCGCAAAAGCAGAGAGCGAGAGGCAGCGACTAGTTCAGGCCACGCAGAGCCCAACAGAGACAGCGCAGAGACTACAGGAGTGACGAAGAAGGTCCCAGAGGCTGTGCAGTGCCTCAAAGCGCTGACGCAGAGAGGTTTGAGGCTGATGCAGAGGCCAGAAGGGCCAACACAAAGCTTTAGAGACACTGGAGAGGTTTTCGTGGGACAGGTTTTCTGAATACCTGTTTCCAAATAAACAGGTACCGCTGCCGTGTATTTTTTCTCTATCGAGTGAGCTAATTAGGCACCCAATTCTACTCAAGGAAATACTACATAATAATAAACCTAGGTTGCACGAAAAGGGGAAACGGGTACGAGTTTCCGAAACGGGAAGCGATACGAAACGCGACCTCCCCAAATTTTGGAAACGGGGAAACACGAATATATATATATATATATATATATATAGGACATTTAAGAAATATGTGCAATCATAAAGCATATATGATACATTCTAATTTATTACATTATGATAAAATTGTCAGTTGTCAATGCATAAACTATAAGTCTCTAAATTTACATCACATTTACTCATGAATGATCACATAATGAAAATAGAAATATCCAAAATCAGCCACGAGAAATTTCTAATTTCTTGTCTCGTGCTTGATTGGGAGTCTCCTCCTACATAGTCGAACGACCTTAGTGCTCTTGATTAAATACAAGTTTCATACCCTAGTACCCTACATGCTTTTCATTATTGGGAGTCTCCCCTGCATAGAGGGCATGGTTCTCTTGATTAAATACAAGTTCCATACCCTAGTACATGATAAAATCCAATGGAAACATTGCAATCCCACCAATCCTGAAATCCTGAAAAACAGATAAGTCTGTTGGATTTTGAGTGACATCTAAAATTCTACTTTCTCCATATGAAATCCAATGAGAGCGAAACCACTCTCAAACATCCTGAGTCATTTCATGGTAATGTTAAAAATTTAAGTTAAAATGAAAAATAAAGGAGAATATCACTTTTACTTTAAGAATTTAACATTACCTTGAATTGCACATCAACACTAGGGCAAAAGTTCACTTTTATAACTTTAGACAGGCATCTAAAAGCAACTAGAAGTCACTAGGATAACCTACAAATAAATTAGAAAACAAATTTTAAAAAAAAAAAATTGAAAAAAAATACAAGTAAAAAGCTGAAATGTGAGTTGTACGGCCCTGAAACGCGTTTCAGGCCGTACTGGCCACGTTTCAGTTTCGTGAAACGTGGCAGTACGGCCATAAACGTGTTTCAAGGCCGTACCATACACGTTTCAACGTTTCGTACCCGTTTCCGTACGGAAACGCCCCCTTGCCCTACGTTTCCTGCAACATAGTAATAAACCCTAAGAATAGTTGCACCAGTTTCCCGCATTGGGTTTTTCTTGTAACATTTGTCCAAAAATAATAGTGTCACTTGTGTGTTTGTTTTCTTTCAGCTGATGATCTGTAGATGTTGTAACTATATTGTGTTTATTTCATTATTTAAATGTTTTAAATAACTTGTTCAAAATTTACAAGTAGAAGAAATAAACCAGCAGAATACAGATTAATTTTCTAACAGATAGACTTAGAAAATTCAACATTATCAATGTGAAGAATTCCTTGTGTTAAAATTTCTAAGTATTACCCATTAGAAATTTTATCTATATTCTCTGGTTTATTTCTCCTACTTGTTAATTACGAACACGTTATTTAAACAGATAAATATCGAAATAAACACAATACCGTCTTAACCATCTACAAATCAAGAGTTGAAAGAAATAGCAAACAAACAAGTGACACCATTATTTTTGGACAACTCGTCCCCAGAAAAACCCAACTTGGGAAAACCAGTGCAACAATTCTAAGGGTTATTTTATTATGCAGTTTATCTGAGTACAACGAGGTGCCAAACCAGCGCACCCGACATAGAAAATAACCTGGTAGTAATACCTCTCTATTCGGAAGCAGATATTCAGAAAATATGCCCCACGAAACCCTCTCCAATACAACTGAAGCACTGCATCAACCTTCTTGGCCTCTGTGTCAACCTGAAAACCCCCTGTGTCAGCTTTCTGAGGCTCTGCGCAGCCTCTATCGCTCTCAGCGTCACTCCAACTGTAATATTCCTAGCCCAGAATATTCCTCAAACCCCAGCAAAAACTCCAACCAAATATATGCAAATGATATAATAACCCAGAAGTGATAAAATAACAGTGGAACAACATATAATAATGTAAACCGGAAATATAAGCAGATACACAAGAAATGCAGTGAGAAATGCTAAGCCATTTTATTATACTGAGCAATAAAATGAGTACAAGAGGTGATTAGACAGATGGCACCTCAACTTGCACAAGGCAAGTGAAGAAATACTCTCAAAATAACAAGAAAGGCCTCTCTACATAGATGTTGTTGCTGTGCTGCTTTTGTTGCTAGGAAACAAATGATGATTTGGGGCTGCTCCCCTCCTCGAAAAACACTGAAACTCTTGATTCGGACTGTACTCAAGAATCCCAGAAAAACCCAGAAAGCTTTCCTAGAATGGTTGACCCCCGAAAAACACTCTCTTGGGGTTCTGCGCAGTTCCTTAATGCCCTGCGCTGCCACTGAAGAAATCCCCTCTAAACTCTGCCTGAAATATTGCCTGAAACCCTGCCAAAAATCCTCCAATGAGATAAGAGCGGGACCCTAGCTCAATCTCCCAGCATAAATCCACCTGCAAAACCCCAATCCAACACTACAACCAAAAAGAACTGTGTCCCTCTCCAAGTGTTGTGCAGTCCTCCAAAATGCTGATGAAACTGCTGCTGAAATGCTGATAAAACTACTGCTGAAATACCGATGGAAATACCTTGCCCGAGCAGGCACTCAAAGTCCCCCGGGGCTAAGGGTGAGATCTCCGAACAGAGACACTCAATGCACTAAACAGTGTTGCAGACCAGCTAAACAGCCAGCGTGCTCAGAAGTCGAAACGACTAGCTCAAAATGCACATAACTGAATGATCCAAAATGAGGGGGCTCCTCTCTATTTTATAGCCTCTGCCTCTCACAATCCCTAGGCTCACCTCCTCCTGCATGCTTCTTTTACCACGTGTTCTTCCCTCCTACACAGTCTCCCCATGTGTCTGCGTCGGCTCCATTTCTGCGTCCCCCATTTGGCCCCCTTGGCTCCCCTTTAAGTCACAACATTATGCTACCTAGGAAGTGACTTTTTATTCTAAAGTGAGTTATGTCCCCCTTCCTCACTTTTTTTTATTTACAAATAACTATAGAAGGCAAAAATTGAACAAAATCGAATATTCCAATTAGCCATAGCTAATTAGGAATATTACAGTCTCCCCCGGCAAAATGTTGCTTGTCCTCAAACAATTGAAGAGATGGATGTTGCAAGATCCTCTCACTCTACCAAGTGGCATCCTCATTGGCAAATTCTTCCACCTCACCAAGAATTCCCGAACCGTCCTGCTCCGCAGCTACCTCTCCCTGGTATCAATGATAGCCTCCGGCTGCAATACCAAATGCCCCTCGTCATCCATGGGTGGTAACTCATCTGTCACTGTCACCTGTTGCCCCAATTTTTCAGGCATGATTCATGAAAAACGTTATGAATCTTGCTGCCTTGGGGCAACTCCAGCTCATATGCAACCTGTCCAACCCTGTGTATCACCCTATACGGCCCATAAAAGCGGGGCTTGAGCTTCTCAGCTGCCTTCTGCTTTAGTGACAACTGTCGGTATGGCTGTAATCATAGGTAGACCATGTTCCCTACCTCGAACTGTCTCTCCACCTGACCCCTGTCGGCATACAACTTCTGTTGATTCTGTGCTGTAGCCATGTTATCCTTAAGAGCTCGGAGAATATCCTGACTCTCTTGGATCCAAATCTTGGCTCTGGGAGCCTTGCTATCACCAAACATCACGTCAACAAAAGATAAAGGATGATACCCATATAAGGCATAGAATGGTGACATACCAATGGACATGTGATGTGAAGTATTGTAGCAATACTCCCCTAGATGTAGCCACCTCAACCATGCTCGCTGCTACCCACTGACATAGTTACGCAAGTAGCCCTCTAGCCACTTGTTAACTATCTCTGTCTGCCCATCTGTCTGTGGGTGATAACTAGTACTCAGTGTCAAATCCATCCCCACCAACCGGAAAAGTTCCTGCCAAAATACGCCCATGAAATGACTGTCCCTATCACTGACGATGGTCTTGGGAAGACCATGTAACCTGAAAATCTCTCTAAAGAACAGCTCGGCCACCTATGTTGTTGTATAGTGTGAGGATATGGCAAAAAAATGTGCATACTTCGTCAGTCGATCAACGACGACAAAGATGCAATCCTTGCCCTGTACCGTGGGCAACCCTGTGATGAAGTCCATCGAAATACTCTCCCATTTCCCCTCCGGAATGGGAAGAGGCTGCAATAATCCCGCGGGATGGCTCATCTCTCCCTTGTTCCTCTGGCAAACATCGCACTCCCGGATGTGTTGGAGTACGTCCTCCTTGAGGCCCTTCCATGAGAACCTCTCCCTAATGGCCCTGTAGGTTTTGGTGAACCATTGATGTCCTGCCAATGGTGAATCATGTGATGCCTGGAGTATCTTCTTCTTGAGCTGAGACCCCTCAGTCAAGAAGATCCAGTCCCTGTAATAGATGATCTCATCGACCACCTTGTACCTGTCATCTAACACCTACCCATCTAGAACCTCAGATGCAAACCTGTCCTTGGAATACTCTACTAAGAGTCGAGCCCTCCAGTCTGTATCCAAGCTCATAAGAGACAACGTGGCTTGTCTACGTGAAAGGGCATCTGCTACCACGTTGTTCTTAAACTTGACATACTCAATATCAAAGTCATATGCTTGGATCTTGTTGATCCACTTCTGTTGCCTCTCCTGTAGCTGCTTTTGCTCCAAAAAGAACTTGAGGTTGTTGTGATCAGTCCTCACCCTGAACTTGTTACCCACAAAGTACTGTCAGTACTTAGCCAATGCATGCATGATGGCCAGCATCTCCTTGTCGTATATAGAATACAACCTCTCATGCGGAGGAGCTTCCAGCTCTCAAAGGCTATAGGGTGACCTCCCTGCATCAACACTGCGCCGATCCCCTCTCTCGACGCATCACACTCCAAAATAAATGGCTATGTAAAATCTGGCAATGCAAGCACTAGGCAGCTGCTCATAACCTCCTTGAGCCTGTCAAAGGCTTACTGTGTCGTATCTGACCAACTGAATGCCCCCTTCCTCGTCAAATCTGTCAGGGGTGCAGCAAGCTGCGGGAAACCTTTAACGAACTTCCGGTAGTAAGTACAAATGCCAATGAATCCTCGAAGTTCCGTCACATTTCTCGGCTCCGGCCATTCTCTGATGGCCCTGATCTTCTCCTCATGGACCCTCACTCTGTCCACCTCTATGATGTGTCCCAGATACAACATCTGCATCAACCCAAACTCGCATTTGGAGAGTTTGGCATAGAACTGCTGCTCCTGTAAGATACGTAATACCGTCTCAATGTGTTGGAGATGCTCCTCTCAAGTCCTGCTGTAAATGAGAATGTCATCAAAGAATACCAACACAAACTTCCTCAAGTGACTACAGAAGCTGTAATTCATACAGGACTGAAATGTAGCTGGGGCGTTAGTTAGCCCAAAAGGCATCACCAAGAACTCAAAGTGCCCATAGTGACACCTGAAGGCGGTCTTGGGAATGTCCTGCTCCCTCACGCGAATCTAATGGTACCCAGATCTCAAATCAATCTTTGAGAAGAAACTTGCCCCTCTCAACTCGTCCATCAACTCATCGAGCCTGGGTATGGCATACCTGTTCTTCGGGGTCTTCTTCTTCAAGGCCCTGTAGTCAATGCACATCCTCAATGTACCATATTTCTTCTTCACCAACACCACAGAAGAAGCAAAAGGACTCGTGCTCGGTCGGATATGCCCAAGAGCCAGCAACTCCTAGATAGCCCGCTCAATCTCATCCCGATAGGCCTTGGGGTGCCTATACGGGGTGGTGATCACGGCCTGTATGCCCTGCTCAACCTCGATGGTGTGCTCAAACCCTCGATCCGGTGGTTGTCCTGGTGGAATCTCCCCAAACACTATGGCATACCAATCAAGGATGGACTATATCTCTGGATGTACTGTCTGCACTATAGTCCCTGCCTCTAATGCACGCAGTTCCACTGCCCACTCTATGTCTCCCTTCCAGAAGACTGCCTCCCTCTGATGAGCCGAAACAATCTGAGGTGGATATGTGTGTTGTCCCCTTATCTTCTCATTCCTCCCTGTCTTCTCATCATCCCACTCCATATCTAGGGTCTTCCAATCTGTCATTACTTTCCCTACAGTGATAAGCCACTGAACACCCAGTATCATGTTGGTGTCCGGAATATCGACCATGAAAAAGTGGTCAGTCAATGTGTAGGTGCCCATTGTCACTGAAAGCTCTAGAACATAACGAGCACACGTCATGGTCTGATCTCCTGGGACCAAGACTAAAAACCCATCGAACCTCTCCCTCTATATACCTCTCCGCTCAACCATCTGGGCATCGATGAAGTTGTGGGTCACCCCACTGTCCACCAAAACTGATACTCGCTGGCCACGTACTGTCCGACGTACACGTAGCGTCAGATACTTGGGAACTCCTCGCAATGCTGCAAGGGCCCCTCCAGTAGGTGCAAAAGATGCACCACCTGCTGCTGGCGGTGGAGGTGGCAAAGATCCCTGTATGGCATGGCTATCTCCTGCCTCCACATCATCCTCGTCATCCTCTTCTCCAATGCTCTCGGAGAAGACCTCAATAAAATGTGCTTTGCCAGCTGCACATCTATGTCCCGGTGGCCACAACCCCTGACATGTGAAGCACAACCGCTTCTTCTTCAGCTCCCTCCTGGCACCGTCATCAAGCTGTACTCGTCCTGGATTCCCCTTTGGAGGAGGAATCCTCACACCCTTCCCCTTAGACTAAAAAGTCTGTCTCTGGGGGTAAGGTGTCTGAGTCCTGGGTAAGACATCCTTTAAGTCCCGGGTCCTGCTGATAGCGTCCTGGAGTGTGGCTGGTTTAATGGATCGGACTAAACCCCAGAGTGTCTCTGCTAACCCCTCAACATACATATAGACCCTCTGTGTCGTGGATAGGTCTGGCACCATCACGGAAACCCTCAAGAAATCTGCAATGTAGGTCTCTGGGCTCCCTGTCTGTTTGAACCTCATCAGCTCAACAAAATGCTGCTCTGGATCCCTCCAATAAAATCGCTCCATCAGTCTTCTGGTAAACTCGGCATATGTCGTCACTGTGGAGTGCCCCAGTGTAACCATCCCATGAAACCACCAATCCTTGGCCTCGCCATCCAAATGCAATGTTGCCACCTTGATGGCCTCTACCTCCGACATCTGGTTAAGTTGGAAATAAATGTCTAGCTTCTCCACCCAAGACTTTGCCGAACTGTTTGATGAACCATCAAACGTAGGCAAGTGGAATCTACTCGTTGCGCGGTGGGTGTCACCATCATGGTAATGTCGGTACCCTCTGTGATGGTCGCGGGGTCTACTGTCCCGCTGGAGCTGAACAAAATCTCTGAATGAGAGGGCTTCCCCGAACTCCTACACATAGGCCTGGTACTCTGCAAAATAATCGCCCATATGTTCGGGCTCTGCCTCTTGCTGGGTTACGGCCCCCGTGTCGGCTCCTAAGAAAGTGGGCATGGTAGAGCGTGTAGGGGCATGTGAGGCCACCTGCTGCACAATATCACGCTGCTCTGGCAAATGGTGGGATGCACATGATCCCTCACCAACCTGGAAAACCCGTGGGCTCTCACGCTGTCTATCCTCTACTGCCATGAATCTCTACTCCATCACCTCAATTTGTCTCGACAGATCCTGCACTGATTTGAGCAGCATATCTGCAAATCTCTTCCCATCCTCGTCTGCCATCTGATCCTTCTGCTCTGCGTCCACCACAGGCTCCTCCTGTTCTGCGTCCACCACCAGAACACAGTGTCCCTCTCCGTAGGTATTCTCCAACCTATGCTCACTATCTCTGTATTTCCTACCTCTGTAACAGATGTAGGGTTTTTCCCTGGTGTCATAGATTGCTAGCTCCACAGGCTGAGCTAGGTCTATGCTCTGATACCACTGTAATATTCTTAACCTAGAATATTCCTCAAACCCCAGCAAAACCTCCAACCAAATATATGCAAATGATATCATAACCCAAAAGTGATAAAATAACAGTGGAACAACATATAATAATGTAAACCAGAAATATAAGCAGATACACAAGAAATGCAGCGAGAAATGCTAAGCCATTTTATTATAATGAGCAATAAAATACGTACAAGAAGTGATTAGACAGATGGCACCTCGACTTGCACAAGGCAAGTGAAGAAATACTCTCAGAGTGACAAGAATGGCCTCTCTGCGTGGATGTTGCTACTAGGAAACAAATGATGATTTGGGGCTGCTCCCCTTCTCGGAAAAAGCTGAAACTCCGGATTTGGACTCTACTCAAGAAACCCAGAAAAACCCAGAAAGCTTTCTTGGAATGGCTGACTCCTGAAAAACACCCTCTTGGGGTTCTGCACAGTGCCTCAATGCCCTGCTGTTAAGTTATGGTATGTTCTATGCTTATAACAATTTACTTCTTTTTCTTATTATATTCCACAAATTAGCAATCGCATGTACATAAAGTAAAGTGCAGATATAACATTAAACGATCGACAAAAAACAAGCCAAGACAAGAGACACAAGATATGGCGGCTAGCCAGGGACAAACCCCACAATGTGTGGGGAAAACCTTGATCAAATCTTCTTTTATCTTCAATAATTCAGCAGAGAGAAATAGTACAATAAATCTGATTCATATCAGCAGTAGCAAACCCTATAACAATTTACTTCTTTTTCTTATTATATTCCACAAATTAGCAATCGCATGTACATAAAGTAAAGTGCAGATAGAACATCAAACGATCGACAAAAAACAAGCCAAGACAAGAGACACAAGATATGGCGGCTAGCCAGGGACAAACTCCACAATGTGTGGGGAAACCCTTGATCAAATCTTCTTTTATCTTCAATAATTCAGCAGAGAGAAATAGTACAATAAATCTTATTCATATTAGCAGTAGCAAACCCTAGATCAGCAGCATCAGCGTTAGCGGCTTCATCATCAAACTAGGGCAAACGATATCTCACAAACCGACTGTCAAATCGACTTGATTCCACCACCAAAAGTTGCAGCTTCCAGAGGAGGTTCAGATGAACCTACAGCGCAGTTCAGATGAGGAGATCTTCTAGTCCACGCAGGTCAATCTTTACTTCTGCAGTTGCAGCTTCAGCTTCGGCAGTTTCCGGCTTCAAACGAGGGCAATTGATATTTTGCAAACCGTCTGTCGGATTGACTTCATTCCACCACCAAAAGTTGCGGCTTCCAGAGGAGGTTCAGATGAACCTACAACGCAGTTCAGATGAGGAGATCTTCTAGTCCATGCAGGTCAATCTTTACTTCTGCAGTTGCAGCTTCAGTTTCGGCAGTTTCCAGCTTCAAACTAGGGCAGTCGATATCTTGCAAACCATCCATCGGATTGACTTCATTCCACCACCAAAAGTTGCAGCTTTCAGAGGAGATCCAGATGGACCTACAGCACAGTTCTAAGGAGGAGATATGATTGTCAACGCTGGTCAAACTTTGGATCTGCAGTTGCAGCTTGAGGTTTAACAGCTTCCGACTTCACATGTGTGAGAGAGAGACCCTTTTCTGCGCAGTAGAGAAGAGACTCATTTCTGCGCAATAGAGAGAGAGATGTGATGAGATGAATGAGTCCAAATGAGGAAAAGTCCTCTTATATTTATACACAACGTTGGTGTTTGAATAGATGTGACTGTTGGGCCTCTGAGCCTACATGAGTTGTAGGTCGGCTTGATAATAATTCCATAATCAAAATAAATTCATATCTCCATGAATACTTATCAGAATCGGATGATCTTTATATCAATCCTACACCTCTCGACGAGAGGAATCTAATAAAAATATTATCAACCATGAATAAGATGACCCACATGAAGTTTTGCCTTAGTTGCCAATTTTAACACTCCCTCTCAACTAGGGAAAACTTCATCTGCAATCTGTCTATCGGTCGTTACTATTCATCCATCAAATGCACTGCCCTATACAGCTTGTCCCTTGCCTTGCTCTACTCTATTCTGCCTGTTCTGCTTTGTCTTGTTCTGCCCTGTACTGATCTGTATTGTTTTTCTCTGTTCTGCTCTGCTCTTGCATTGTTCTGTTCTGCTCTGCTTTTGTCCGAATTATGAAGAAGAAGAAATAATTGAGGATGTAACACACTGACTCAAAGTCAGTCTCAGAGTATGTACCACTAGCCCCAGACCAGTCTCAACCAACCCGCAGTCAGTGTCATAGTGAGTATAACTCCACTAGTCCCAGACCAGTATCATCCTCCACTGACTCAAAGTCCATCTCAAAGTGCGTACCACTGGTCCCAAACCAGTGTCAACCAACCCGAAGTCAGCTTCATAGTAAGTACCACTCCTACCACTGGTCTCAGACCAGTATCGCAGTCTCAGAGAGTGTACCACTGGTCCCAGACCAGTCTCAACCGACCCAAAGTCAGCGTCATAGTATGTACCACCCTCACTGGTCCCAAACCAGTACTGCACTGACACGAAGTCAGTCTCAGAGTATGTACCACTAGTCCCAGACCAGTCTCAACTGACCCGAAGTCGGTGTCATAGTATGGTACAACTCCTACCACTAGTCCCAGACCAGTATCATTGATCCCAGATCAATGGAGGTCATCCTAGCATAGGGAGTACGGTAGATACAACGATGCGTCCATCGGTACTACTATGGTCCCTAACTTCATTTCCCTGCTCATTGATCAGATGAGAGGTACTTCCCATGAGTCCCAGACTGCATGGGTAGGATGCCTCGACAAGAGAACTTAATCAATCCCGTCCTCACAGGAGAACACATCAATCCTGCTACAATCACCATGGAGAACACATCAATCCAGGCCTCACATGAGAACACACCAATCCTGCTACAATCGCCATGGAGAACACATCAATCCAGGCCTCACAAGAGAACTAATCATCTTGTTCCAGAGTGCACCACCAGGGGAGGGTGAGTCACCCTGTGGTCGTATGTTGCTCCAGTAAGAACTGCAAGTCCTCAGAGCTCAATGTATGCAACATGCAGGGACACTTGTACAAGGGTTTCTTGACGACTCCAAGTCATTTGGGAAAATCACAGATTAGATCTTTCCTTGAGGCTTTGACAAGGTGTATAGACTTGTACATCATCTTAATGCGATGAAGCCGCCTTGCTCATCGACTTACCATATCCCAGATGATGTCTATTTGTTGGAGCAATTGACGGATACGGGATTCCTCAATAATCGAATCCCACCTTTGGTTGTTACAGAGAATCATAGTGGTATCCAATTTAAATCCAAACAGCTCACTAAAGATCTTTCACAACCACACTGCCTCACAGGAGGCAATGCTAACAGCAATATACTCTACTTCGGCGGTGCTAAAAGCCACCAACTTCTGCTTCCTACTCGTCCAGGATATCAAAGCAGATCCCAAGGTGCAACAGCACCCAGAAGTGCTCTTACAATCCACCACACTACCTGCTCAATTAGCATCAGTATATCCAAGTAGTCTCACATCTCCGGCAGTGTATCTTAACCCATTAGTAATTGTGCCACGAAGATATCTGAGAAGATTCTTGGCATCAATCCAGTGAGACTCAACCAAATATGAGCTCACAATGCTAACTGCAAAACATATGTTCGGACTGAGGTTTACCAAGAACATCAACACGAATGAGTTTTTGAAACTCATAGGCATTTCCCAAATCTGGTCCGACATCACTACCATATAACTTATGAAAGTTAAGATCCTTGAGGTAGTCACAGGCTTGCAGTCCATCACACCAAATATTTTTAGAATCTTCACCACATATGTTCCTTGAGATAGGAAAATTTCCCTTGGCTTCTGCCACACTTCAAGCCCTTGGTTCTTCATTTCAAATTCAGAAGCCAACTCCCTCTTACATTTGTGAATGAGAGGGTATGCACCTGTTAGAAAGATTTCATCCAAATACAACAACAGTATGAGAGGCTTGTCATCTTCAACCTTAAAGGTTAGGATCGGCTTCACTCCTACTGAATCCTAGCTTCATCAGGTAGCTGTCGATCCTCTCATACCATGCTCGGGGTGCTTGCTTCAGCCCATAGAGAGCCTTCTTCAACCTGCATACATGAGATTTTCGATCATAAATCTCAAATCCTTTGGGTTGCTCCACGTAGACCTCTTCTTTGATCGAACCGTTCAAGAACGCGGTCTTGACATCCATCTGACGTAGGTTCCATCCTTGTGAAGCCGCAAGGGCTATGATCGAGCGGATGGTCGTATATCTGGCAACAGGTGCAAATATCACATCATAGTCTATACCTTCCTTCTGAGAGAAACCACGAGCAACAAAACGAGCCTTATACTTTTCCATACTTTCATCTTCTGCATGCTTTATCTTGTAAAGCCATTTAGAAGTGACAATTGTCTTGTCCTAGGGTCTGGGAACTACTTCCCAGACATCATTCTCCATAATAGACTCATATTCTTTGGTCATAGCATCCTTCCATACTTGATGCTTGATGGCATTTGAGAATGATGGAGGCTCATTTTGTATGATCGTGCTCATGATGGTCAGGAATCCCTGATACTTGTCAGGTTTCTTACTTTCACAGAAGGTTCCTCGGGGTGCAGCATGTCCTTCAGCATCATCAAGTATCCCCCTAAGCCATGAAGGCCTCTTCCTAGAAGAGGGAGGCTCAGGTGGATAAATAAGATCCATGGGTTCCTCCACATCAGGCATTGTTACATCATCTACCCATAGAGACAGCTTCCACAATCGTATGGTTCTTCCTTTCTGCCACACCATTCTGCTCAGGAGTATGTGGTGTAGTAGTCTCCCTCTTAATGTCAGCCTCAGATATCACTGAGTGAACCAACTGTAATATATCGGAGGTCTTGCTTTGACTTGAGGGGAATGGTCCCCTTTTGAGCTTTCCTTCGGCACATCCCGGACATACACCTTCTTTCTCTACTTGGAATTCGGGCATCCCTGTTACCATCTGTCTTACATCGGGTAGAGCTTTGTAATGAAGGTGGGCAAACCTCCGATGCCAAAGTTCGGACTGAAGAGATGTGTCATAAGATATGACACCTAGCAGACTTCCATCGACCTGATATAATGAATCAACACGAAACCCAAGAGTAAAGGCATCTTTAACATTATTTTTCCATATACGTACCTTGCCATCACTGAAGATTACCTTGTAGCCTTTGTCTTCCATTGTCGAGATGGATACCAGGTTCTTTTCGAGATCAGGTACATATAATACATCTTGTAAGTGAATCGTATTACCTTGATTCAATTTGAGAGAAACATTGCCTACACCTTTCACGGGGTATTTCATGTCATCTCCAAGGACAATTTCCAGGTTAGTTTCTTTCTCTACCAGATTATGGAGTACTTCTTTGTAACCAGTGAAGTGTCTTGAGGCACCACTATCAATGACCCAAATTCCCATTGAGTTCGAAGGAGCGGAGGTAGATAGAGAAGCTGGTAGATAATATTCAACCCGCTTATTGTCAACAGTGTTAGATTCATACCTGGAATTTCTAGCCTTCTTGAATGGTTGCCCTCTTCCTTGATTTCCAGCATTCCTTTTACCTTTGCTGTTGAATTTTCGATTCCTTCGATTACCATGAGAGGGTTTTGATCATCGTCACAGTGAGAGTCCTTTATATTAGGGCATCCCCTTGCATAGTGACCTGCTTTATTGCAAATAAAACATCGTCCTTTTCTTCCACCCTTAGATCTAACCTTTCTTTTCGATTTAGACCCAGAATTATTTCTTTTCTTAGCATGAGAATAAAAAGCAGCAGGAGGACCTTTAGGCAAGGGAATTTCTTGCTCTTCTACCCTTGTTTCTTCTTGAATGCATCTAGCCATTAATTCCCCGAAACCAGGAATTACATTATTGTTCAGAAGAGTAGTCCTGAACACATACCATTCAGACGGTAATCCTCCAAGAGTTGTGAGTGCCATTTCTCTGTCAGTAATAGTCTCCCCAATAGACAGCAGCTCGTTCTTGATCTCAGTGATTCTTAAGAAATATGCTTGCATACTCTCATCTTTACACTTCTTGATTTCCCTCAACTTATTTCTAAGAAACAAAACTTGATTTGCATCATTAACTTTAAATAAACTCACCAGTCTATCGTAGATTTCCTTGGAGGTGTCTAGATCAGAGATGTAGGCCACCAAGCGCTTGTCGATAGAGTCCCAGATGATCTTCTTCGCTTTAATTTCTCTGTTCTTCCATTTGTTCCTAGCAGCAGGAGGTGCATTTGATGGAGGCTCAACAATATTGCTTCTCACAAGATCCAACACCCCTTGATCCTCAAGGGTTAGATCGATAGACATCTTCCATCCGAGATAGTCAGCCTTCTCACGAAGCTTGTCTTTGGCAGGAAAGAGTGTTGAGGACCCCATCGTTATTTTAGAATAGCTTTGCCAATCTTCTCTTCGGTGATTGCTCTTGCTCTTGCTTGGGCTTTGTCTTCACCTCAGCGCTGATACCATGTTAAGCTATGGTATGTTCTATGCGTATAACAGTTTACTTCTTTTTCTTATTATATTCCACAGATTAGCAATCGCATGTACATAAAGTAAAGTGCAGATAGAAAATTAAACGATCGACACAAAACAAGCCAAGACAAGAGACACAAGATGTGGCGGCTAGCCAGGGACAAACCCCACAATGTGTGGGGAAACCCTTTGATCAAATTTTCTTTTATCTTTAATAATTCAACAGAGAGAAATAGTACAATAAATCTGATTCATATCAGCAGTAGCAAACCCTAGATCAGCAGCATCAGCATTAGCGGCTTCATCATCAAACTAGGGCAGACGATATCTCACAAACTGACCATCAGATCGACTTGATTCCACCACCAAAAGTTGCAGCTTCCAGAGGAGGTTCAGATGAACCTGCAGCACAGTTCAGATGAGGAGATATTCTAGTCCACGCAGGTCAATCTTTACTTCTGCAGTTGCAGCTTCAGTTTCGGCAGTTTCCGGCTTCAAAATAGGGCAGTCAATATCTTGCAAACCGTCCGTCGGATTGACTTCATTCCTCCACCAAAAGTTGCGGCTTCCAGAGGAGGTTCAGATGAACCTATAGCGCAGTTCAGATGAGGAGATCTTCTAGTCCACCTAGTTCAATGACAATCTTTACTTCTGCAATTGCAGCTTCAATTTCGGCAGTTTCCGACTTCAAACTAAGGCAGTCGATATCTTGCAAACCGTCCGTTGGATTGACTTCATTCCACCACCAAACGTTGTGGCTTTTAGAGGAGATCCAGATGGACCTACAACACAGTTCTAAGGAGGAGATCTGATGGTCAACACTGGTCAAACCTTGGATCTGCAGTTGCAGCGTCAGGTTTAACAGCTTCCAGCTTCACATGTGTGTGAAAGAGACCCTTTTCTGCGCAGTAGAGAAGAGACTCATTTCTGTGCAGTAGAGAGAGAGAGATGTGATGAGATGAGTGAGTCCAAATGAGGAAAAATCCTCTTATATTTATACACAACGTTGGTGTTTGAATAGATGCGACTGTTGGGCTTCTGAGCCTACATGAGTTGTAGGTCGGCTTGATAATAATTCCAAAATCAAAATAAATTCATATCTCCATGAATACTTATCGAAATCGGATGATATTTATATCAATCCTACACCTTTCGACGAGAGGAATCTAATAAAAATATTATCAACCATGAATAAGATGACCCACATGAAGTTTTGCCCTAGTTGCCAATTTTAACACCTGCACTGCTACTAAAGAAAACCCCTCTAAACTTTGCTTGAAACATTGCCTGAAACCCTACCAAAAATCCTCCAATGAGACAAGAGCTGGACCCCTGCTCAATCTCCCAACATAAATCCACCTGCAAAACCCCAATCCAGCACTACAACCAAAAAGAACTGTGTCCCTCTCCAAGTACTGCGCAGTCCTCCAAAAATGCTGATGAAACTGCTGCTGAAATGCTAATAAAACTACTGCTGAAATACCGATGGAAATACCTTGCCCGAGCAGGCACTCGAAGTCCCCCGGGGCTAAGGGTGAGATCTCCGAACAGAGACACTCAATGCACTAAACAGTGCTGCAAACCAGCGAAACAGCCAGCGTGCTCAGAAGTCGAAACGACTAGCTCAAAATGCACATAACTGAATGATCCAAAATGAGGGGGCTCCTCTCTATTTTATAGCCTCTGCCTCTCACAATCCCTAGGCTCACCTCCTCCTGCGTGCTTCTCCTCTTGCCACGTGTTCTTCCCTCCTGCGCAGTCTCTCCATGTGTCTGCGTGGGCTCCATTTCTGTGTCCCCCTTTGGCCCCCTTGGCTCCCCTTTAAGTCACAACGTTGTGCTACCTAGGAAGTGACTTTTTATTCTAAAGTGAGTTATGTCCCCCTTCCTCACTTTTTATTTACAAATAACTATAGAAGGAAAAAATTGAACAAAATCGAATATTCCAATTAGCCATAGCTAATTAGGAATATTACAGTGCCCATCGTCACTGAAAGCTCTGGAACATAGCGAGCACACGTCATGGTCTGATCTCTTGGAACCAATACTGAAAACCCATCGAAGCTCTCTGTCTGAATACCTCTCCGCTCAACCATCTGTGCATCGATGAAGTTGTGGGTTGCCCCACTGTCAACCAAAACTGATAAGCGCTGGCCATGTACTGTCCCTCGTACGCGTAGCGTCAGATACTTGGAAACTTCTCGCAACGTTGCAAGGGCCCCTCCGATGGGTGCAAAAGGTGCACCACCTGCCACTAGTGGTGGAGGTGGCAAAGGTCATTGTATGTCATGGTTATCTCTTGCCTCGACATCCTCCTCGTCATCCTCTTCTCCACTACTCTCGGAGAATACCTCAATAAAATGTGCTTTGCCAGCAGCACATCTATGTCCTGGTGCCCATGGCCCCTAACACGTGAAGCACAACTGCTTCTTCTTCAGCTCCCTCTTGACATCATTGTCAATCTGCACTCGTTCTGGATTCCACTTTGGAGGTGGAATCCTCACATCCTTTCCCTTAGACTAGAGAGTCTGTCTCTGGGGGTAAAGTGTCCGGGTCCTGGGTAAGACATCCTGTAGGTCCCGGGTCCTGCTGATAACATCCTGAAGGGTGGTCGGTCTAGCGGATCTGACTAGACCCCGAAGTGGCTCTGCTAACCCCTCAACATACATATAGATCCTCTGTGCCGTGGATAGGTATGGAACCATCACAGAGACCCTCAAGAAATCTGCAATGTAGGTCTCTGGGCCCCCTATCTGTTTGAGCCTCGTCAACTCAACAAAATGTTGCTCTGGATCCCTCCGATCAAATCGCTCCATCAATCTCCTGGTAAACTCGGCATACGTCGTCACTATGGAGTGCCCCAGTGTAACCATCCCATGAAACCACCAATCCTAGGCCTCACCATCCAAATGCAATGTTGCCATCTTGATGGCCTTTGCCTCCGACATCTGGTTAAGCTAGAAATAAATGTCTAGCTTCTCCACCCAAGACTTTGCCGAACTGTTTGATGAGCCATCAGACGTGGCCAAGTGGAATCTACTCGCTGCACGATGGGTGTCGCCATCATGGTAATGTCGGTGCCCTCTGTGATGGTCGTGGGTCTGCTATCCCGCTGGAGCTGAACAAAATCTCTGAAAGAGAGGGCTTCCCTAAACTCCTGCCCATAGGCCTGGTACTCTGCAAAATAATCGCCCATATGTCCGGGCTTTGCCTCCTGCTGGGCTATGGCCCCTGTGTCTGCTCCTAAGAAAGTGGGCATGGTAGAACATGTAGGGGCATGTGAGGCCACCTGCTGCGCAGTATCACGCTGCTTTGGCAAGTGATGGGATGCACCTGATCCCTCACCAATCTGAAAAACTCGTGGGCTCTCACGCTGTCTGGCCTCTACTGTCGTGAATCTCTGCCCCATCACTTCAATCTGCCTCGACAGATCCTACACTGATTTGAGGAGCATATCCACAAATCTCTTCCCGTCCTCATCGGCCATCTGCTCTGCATCCACTACTAGCTCTCTCTGTTCTGCATCTACCACAGGCTCCACCTGTTCTGCGTCCACCACAAGAACACAATCTCCCTCCCCGTAGGTATTCTCCAACCTACGTCCAGTGTCTCTATTCCTCCTACCTTTGTAACAAATGTAGGGTTTTTCCCCTGGTGTCATAGATTGCTAGCTCCACAGGCTGAGCCAGATCTACGCTCTCATACCACTGTAATATTCCTAACCCATAATATTCCTCAAACCCCAACAAAAACTCCAACCAAATATATGCAAATGATATAATAACCCAGAAGTGATAAAATAACAGTGGAACAGCATATAATAATGTAAACCGAAAATATATACAGATACACAAGAAATGCTAAGCCATTTTATTATACTGAGCAATAAAATGAGTACAAGAGGTGATTAGACAAATGGCACCTCGATTTGCACAAGGCAAGTGAAGAAATACTCTCAGAATGACAAGAATGGCCTTTCTGCGTGGATGTTGCTGCTACTGCTAGGAAACAAATGATGATTTGGGGTTGCTCCCCTCCTCGTAAAAAGTTGAAACTCTGGATTCAGGCTCTACTCAAGAAACGCAGAAAAACCTAGAAAGCTTTCCTGGAATTGTCAACCCCCAAAAAACACCCTCTTGGGGTTCCGCGTAGTTCCTCAATGCCTTGCGCTGCCACTGAAGAAATTCCCTCTAAACTCTGCCTGAAACACTGCCTGAAACCCTGCCAAAAATCTTCCAATAAAACAAGAGCAGGACCCCTGCTCAATCTCCCAGCATAAATCCACCTACAAAACCCCAATCCAGCACTACAACCAAAAAGAACTGCGTCCCTCTCCAAGTGCTACGTAGTCCTCCAAAATACTGATGAAACTGCTGCTGAAATGCTGATAAAACTATTGTTGAAATACCGATGGAAATACCTTGCCAGAGCAGGCACTCGAAGTCCCCCAGGGCTAAGGGTGAGATCTCCGAACAGAGACACTCAATGCACTAAACAATGTTGCAGACCAGCGAAACAACCAGCGTGCTCAGAAGTCGAAACGACTAGCTCAAAATGCACATAACTGAATAATCCAAAATGAGGGGACTCCTCTCTATTTTATAGCCTTTGCCTCTCACGATCCCTAGGCTCACCTCCTCCTGCGTGCTTCTCCTCTTGCCACGTGTTCTTCCCTCTTCCGTAGTCTCCCCATGTGTCTGCGTGGGCTCCATTTCTGCGTCCCCCTTTGGCCCCCTTGGCTCCCCTTTAAGTCACAACATTGTGCTACCTAGGAAGTGACTTTTTATTCTAGAGTGAGTTATGTCCCCCTTCCTCACGTTTTTTATTTACAAATAACTATAGAAGGCAAAAATTGAACAAATCAAATATTCCAATTAGCCATAGCTAATTAGGAATATTACACCAACATCCTCTACGTGGATGGCGTGGGCCCTCCTAGCCTCTGCGCTGTCTCTGTTAGCCTCTGCGTGGCTCCTTCTACCTTCTGTGTTATGAAACCAGCTCAAGAAAAGATAGAAAAGATAGATCAACGCCTTAGAATTCAGCCTCTTCGAGGGGGCAACCTCCTTTACATTACATAAATGAACAATTCTTGAATAATTCAAATGACAAAACCTCCTTTCTATATATAGGAGTCTAAGGAGTCACAATATAATCCAGCCGACCTAACAATAATAATATATAGCCACAAAAATAACAATAGAGGGATTCTATAGGGCACAGTAATAACAATATGGGGGCAATAGGGGCACAACAATATTAATAAGGTGTATAACTACAATAGTAATGGGGTAATCACTAGTATTATAGGGACCCAACATGCCCCTCTCCTTCAAAAAAGTGTTGTCCTCAACGCTTGAGTAGTTTTGGATACTTCTGCATAAAATTCTCATCCTCCCATGTGGAATCTTCAGCGGATAAGTTCTTCCACTTGATAAGATACTCTGAAATTGAACGATTTCGTAGCTGTCGAGTTCTTGTTTCTATGACTGCTTCCGGTTCCAATATAATTTTTCCTTCCTCGTCAAGTTCTCGCAATATTCTTTGAACTGGGAGCTTGTCGCCTATAACCTTTTTTAAACATGAAACATGGAAAACTGGGTGCAATCGAGAAGCTGCAGGAAGCTCCAATTTGTATGCCATAGTACCAATCTTTTGCAACACCTTGTACGGACCATAATACTTTAGTGATAATTTATTATCCTTCTTAGCTTGCTTGAGGGACATTTGCTTATATGGTTGTAGCCTAGGAATACCCAATCACCTACATCAAAACTTCTTTCACTGTGATGTTGATCTGCCTGTTGTTTCATTCTATTATGTGCCAACACGAGGTTATCCTTTAAGAGTTGGAGGACTTGTTGTTGATGTTCGATGTGATGTTCCACTGCCTGAACCTTAGAATTTTCTCTTAAATATGATGTGATGGATGGTGGTTGATACCCATAAAGTGCCATAAATGGGGTCATTTTTGTTGTTGTATGGAAGGAAGTGTTATACCACCATTCAGCCAGAGGCAACCATTTGACCCATTGTGTCTGTTTATCAGATACAAAGCAACGAAGATATCCTTCCAAACATTTGTTTACTATCTCAGTTTCCCCATCAGATTGAGGATGATAAGATGAGCTATGAGCTAACTGAGTACCAAGACAAGAAAATAATTCTGTCCAAAAATTTCCAGTGAAAATGGGATCTCTGTCACTTACAATAATCTTTGGGTTTCCATGTAGCTTTTGAATTGTTTCCATAAATGCAGTAGAAACTATACTGGCTTTAAATGGATGTGATAATGCACAAAAGTGTGCATACTTGGTAAGTCTGTCAACTACCACCATGATGACACTCTTTCCCTCAGACTTGGGTAAACCTGTGATAAAATCCATTGAAACCTCCTCCTAACGTTGGCTTGGAATGGATAAGGTTGTAATAGACCCGGTGTCTTAATTTTTTCAACTTTATTTTGTTGGCAAACCAAACATTCAGCCACAAACTTTTGAATATCTGATTTAAGGCCATCCCCAAAAACTTCCTTCTTAACCCTGTTGTAAGTTTTTAAAAATCCTGAGTGCCCTCCTAAGGGAGAAGTGTGCAATTCCATAAGATCTTTTGTTTTAGCTAGGAATTCTTACAGAGGTATAAGCGATCTTTGTACCATAACGAATCATTTTGCAAGCTAAATGTATCAGACGTACTGGAATCTTGTTGTAACTTTCGAATAAGTGCCCACACTTCTTCGTCATTCTTCCATTCCTCCCTTGCTTCGTTTATCCAATCTGGTTGGATAATAGAAATGGCACACAACAATGCTTCCACATCCTCATCCTTTCTTGAGAGTGCATCTGCCACCACATTTTGCTTCCCTTTTTTGTAGATGATTTCAAAGTCATAACCCAACATCTTTGTGACCCACTTTTGTTGCTCTTCAGAGGATAATCTTTGTTGTAAAAAGTATTTAAGGCTATCATGATCCGTTTTTACCTTGAAGTGTCTTCCCATTAGGTAGGGTCGCCATTTTTTAAGTGCATGGAGTATTGCCAACATTTCCTTCTCATAAATAGCTTTGCTTAAAAACTTTCCCTTGATTGGACGACTTTCAAAAGCAATGGGTCTTTCATCTTGCATTAGAACAGCACCAATTCCATTTCCTGAAGCATCACATTCCACAATAAAGGTTTTTGTGAAGTTCGGTGTAGCTAAGACCGGTGCTTGGCACATTGCCTCTTTAAGATGTTCAAAGGCCTTTGTTGCTTCCGGAGTCCATGAAAATGCATCTTTCTTCAATAATGTTGTTAGAGGTGCTGCTATTCTCCCATAATTCTTAACAAACTTGCGATAATACCCTGTCAACCCGAGAAATCCTCGCAGATGCTTTATGGATGTGGGATTTTCCATTCCTTAATGGCTTTAATTTTGCTAGGGTCTACCTTAACTCCTTCATGAGATACAATATGACCCAAATATTCCACCTCCTGGACTCCAAAGAAACATTTGGATCTTTTTGCATATAATTGTTTCTCCTTCAATAGTTGTAGCACCTTGTCAACATGTTCAACATGATCCTTCCAAGACTTGCTGTAGATTAGTATATCATCAAAAAATACTAACACAAATTTTCTAAGGAATGGTTTGAAAATTGAATTCATCAAACCTTGAAATGTTGAAGGTGCATTGGTAAGGCCAAAAGGCATGACCAAAAATTCATAATGACCCTCATGAGTTCTAAATGTTGTTTTCGGAATGTCTTCAGTCTTCATTCTGATTTGATGATATCCTGAACGAAGATCCAACTTGGTGAAGTAAATTGATCCATGCAATTCATCCAGTAATTCATCAATGACAGGAATGGGGAACTTATCTTTAATAGTGAGCTTGTTGAGCTCCCTATAATCCGGACACATGCGCCATGATCCATCCTTCTTGTGCACCAATACTACTGGAGCAGAGAAAGAACTTTGACTCGGTTGAATTATACCAGCCTCTAGCATTTCTGCAACCATACGTTCAATTTCACTCTTTTGGACATAGGGATATCTGTACGGCCTGATGTTTGGAGGAACACTTCCTGGAATCAGATGAATAGCATGATCATGATCACGCATAGGTGGGAGACCTTTGGGAGTCTCAAATACCTTGGAATGATTGTCCAGGACTTTTTGGAGATCTGGAGAAATAGATGATTCCGATGTGGAAACATCTAGCAAGCAAAATTGTGCAATTACACCTCTTTGCTCCTTTTTTAGAAGCTTTGTCATACCATTAGAGCTGATTATCTTTCCTGGTTTCCCTGCAATACCCCTTAATTCAACTTCCTTTCCTTCCGTACAAAATTTGATGAAAAGTTCTTGAAAATTAAAAGCTATTGTACCCAGGGATTGTAGCCATTGGACTCCTAGTACAACATCAGCACCTCCCATTGGAATGGAAAGCATTGGGCTAGTCAATACATATTCTCCCATGGATAGCTTGATATTATGGCACTTTCCAGAGCAATTTATTGTTCCTCCATTTGCAATCATCACTTGACACTCTGGTGCTGGATATAGGAAGCAATTCAATTCTTTTGCTACCTTACAATGAATAAAATTGTGGGTGCTTCCTGAATCAATCAACACTATTACCTTTTTCTTCTTGATTTGTCCTTCTATCTTGATGGTTTGAGGAGTGGTAATTCCCGCCAATGCATTACAAGATATGGTCGGATTTATTTGTTCTTCATCTAGGCTTTGTTCCTGGAGTATATCCTCTTCTTTTGACCTTTCTTGCTCCTTTTCTTCTTCCTCTTCACAATCTATGTAGAATAATTTCTTCTCAGCACACTTATGACCTTTAGTGTATTTGCTATCACAACTGTAACAAAGCCCTTTTGCTTTTTTTTCTTCCAATTGTTGTGGTGTCAACCTTATAGGTTGTGGAAGACTAGGGGCAACAACACTTCCGTCTTTATAGTTGTGAGTGGTATGCTTCCTGGTTGCCATAATTTTGCTTTCCATTTTTCTTGCTAACCTGAATGCCTTTTCTAATGAATCAGGTTCCCAAAGGCGAACATCATGTTGGATATTATCCTTTAAAGACCCTATGAACACATCAATCCTATGCTCCTCTGGAATATCTTTTACCCTTATGTTCAATTTTTGGAACTCCTCAATGTGCTCCATTATTGAACCCTTTTGTTTGAGACTTATCAATTGGCTAAAAAAAGTGTTGCTTTTTGTATCCTCATAATGTGCTATCAATTCTTTCGTAAAAATTGCCCAAGTGATAAATGATTTACGAGAGCAAAGCCATTGATACCATACAAACTGATTTGGTTCCAAATATAAAGTTGCCATATGTACCTTTTGTGTGTTTTGCACATTATTGAGATCGAAGAATTGCTCCATCTGTAATATCCATGTGGCAGGATCCTTGCCATCAAACTTCCTCATATCGATTTTTGGAATATGGTAAGTCTTCGATCCAACATTAGCGTCTATGGAATCATGATTAACATTTATTTTGTTCTCATCATGAGTTTTTTTAGTACCATTTCACCCTTAGGGACCATTTCTTGTAGCAACTTATTCATATTTATCTTCAATTCGTCCATGTCTGTCTTCAAATCTATCTTCAAATCATCCATCTTAGCCTCCACGTCAATCATCTTAGCTTCTACGCCTTTCTTTAAACAGTCCATCTTAGCTTCTAGACCTTTCTTTAAACCATCCATCTTAGCTTCTACATCTTTCTTTAAACCATCCATCTTAGATTCTGTTCCTTTTTGTGCAAGGGACAGTTGTTGCACTTGGTCTTGTAATTTTGATATATCATGTTGCGTTTCTTCCTCTTCTTCATGAGTCATGCTAGAGCTTTCAAGTTCCTTACTAAGTGTTTGCATTTTCTTTCCTCGGGGCATCAGTTACCGATAATAATGCTCTACTATGCCCTTTGAATTCCTTCAAAATAAATTTTCAAACCAAGCTTAAGCAAAAATTTAAGAAAATCTACACACCTTTTTTCACTTTGTAGGAGCTCGATATTGCCTCTGATGTATCTCTGTACTTTCCAATCATCTAGTTCTGGATTTGTGAGCTGTAGTAGCCCTCTGTGTCCTCTTTCCAATGCCACAAGTCTGACCCAAATTGGATTCTCCAAGGAAGAGTTATGTGAAATCTCCCACAGTGACTTGCTTATAGACTAGTTCAGTAGAGCGAACTTGTACGACGTGCCACGAGTCACTGTTTCGACCTTTGGATCTGAAACATGCATACAAAAAACTATAGTCCGTCCTCTTTCTATACCTTCTTACGAAATTTCAATCCGATCCACAGAGAGAAAGTTATGACGATTTTCCCCAGGTCACATGTTTTGAATGTAATTCAGGAGTCTGCAAAAAGACCAACTTCCTCAGATCATATCTCCGCAAATATCACGCGAAAAGCTCTAAAATTTGGACCCAAGGTTCAGCGTGATTTCATCTCAAATGGGTTTTTTTTGCGACTTCTGAAACATCACAGAAAAAAAGTTATAGCGAAAATGCCACGATGACCTGTTTGGAGCAACGAAACCCTAGAATCTAAAGCTCTGATACCAAATGTTATGAAACCAGCTCAAGAAAAGATAGATCAACGCCTTAGAATTCAGCCTATTCGAGGGGGCAACCTCCTTTACATTACATAAATGAACAATTCTTGAATGATTCAAATGACAAAACCTCCTTTCTATATATAGGAGTCTAAGGAGTCACAATATAATCCAGCCGACCTAACAATAATAATATAAAGCCACAAAAATAACAATAGAGGGATTCTATGGGGCACAGTAATAACAATATGGGGGCAATAGGGGCACAACAATATTAATAAGGGGTATAACTACAATAGTAATGGGGTAATCACTAGTATTATAGGGACCCAACATTCTGCATCTGCCTCTTTGCCTCTGCACTGGTCCTCCGGCACTATCTCTGCCTCTCTGTCTCGTACTCACTGACCCTCGCTGCAAATTGATCACTGACTCGACTTTTCTTAGCAAACCACGCTCTAGAAAATCGAATGACTGGTCACTCTGGTTTGTTCTCCAACTGAGCCTTAAGCCTCCTCTTATACTTTTCCTCTTATACTTTTCTAGTTCTTCCTTCAACGGCCGAGATAATATCTCTAATCAATGACTAAGATTAAATTTGGCTTGATCAATGTCTTTTAGAACCTTCTAACCTAGTTTTATATTAATACCCATTAATATTTTATTTTTCCTAAGTTTAGACTTAGGAACTCCATGAAAAATATTAATTATTTTAATCTCCTAAATCGGGTAGAATCTGCCCAAACTATTTCTCAGTCTTGGAGATCTCATGTGCTTTAGCCTCTCCACCATTTTTCATGGCTAGAGCACATCCGATGCTACCCCAAATCAACACTCCCTCTTAGCGAGGATTGTGCTCTAGTAATACTCCATACTGAGCATCACCCTAATTATATGGCATCGGTACCTGTGCTAATGATAGGCCTCCTCGCCCAACATACTCTGTACTGTTACATCCTATACTGCTACCCATGGCTCTGCGACTACCACTGTTGCATCTGTACAACAGCTCCCTCTGCATCCGTGCTGCCGCTGGTCCTTTCTCCCAACACTGCATCTGCACTACAACCCCCTCTCATCATGCTGCATCTTGCTACTGCACTACAACTCAGTTACCAAGAAGTAAGTAACCGATCCACCCAACTATTAACATCCTTGTCAGGCTAGAAACACTCCCGATGTTGAACCTCTCTCTATCGCTATCTTGTGCTCCCTATACTATCTACACGTTGCTTCAACAACTCCCTACCTCTCGCACCGCTGCAAACCTCTCTGTGCCATTCTGCATTGTTGCAACCTCCTGTGTGCCTCTTGCACTATTGCAACCTACTAGCTCTGCGCTACTCAAGACTACTGCACTGTAGCTACTCTCTGTCGCTTCATCCGCATCTGTTTCTACCGACATCTGCCATCCTGCTACTTCTCACTTCGAGGCTCCTGTAGCAAGGTATAATCCAAGAGTTTGGGTATCTCAAGGATCCTGCCCCTCATTGCCTGTAGTCTTCTTGACTACAACTCGATGTCTCCCCACCTCTTCTCTAGAGGTACATGAGCACTCATGGCACAATCATCATCCTTCTCTACCTCTTTTTCCGCCTTCACTGCCGCTACATTGGAGTCAGACGCCTCTCCCTTATTCTTCTTCCTCAGACACTGGTTCGCATAATGCCTCAGTTCCCCACAGTTGAAGCACTTTCTTGGATAGGTGCTTTTTCTTCCTCTTCTTCTGCTTCCCCGCAAATCCCAAAGTTGCATCCTCTTCCTCTTCCTTCTTGATCCGAACTCCTTTGTTGCTCCTTCCCGTCTTGGACAGCTGTCTGATCTCTTCTTGGCAAAGAGTTGCCCATAATTCTTCCCAATCTAGAAGATTCGCCCTGCCCAGAATACTCTGGACAAATGTCTCCCACTCCTCGGAGACTGCGTTTAGGGTGGTCCTCACCATCAACTCCTGATCTGGCGTGGCCCCTATGGAAGTCAGTTGGTCCGTGATCTCCTTCAATTTGTCAAGGAAGTGATCTATCTGCTCCCCCTTATGCATCTGGTATGACCACAGTTGATTCTCTAATAACATCTTCCTTTGCACAGAAGTATGCTGGTACAATGTCTTCAAGGCGTCCCACATTTTCTTCGCCCTCTCCTTCTCGGCAATATGTTGGACCACATGATCCTTGACCCCATCAACGATGATGCATTTTTCTTTGGCCATTGCCTCGTACTTTTCATTGTCAGTCGGGTCAACTGGGATAGCCATTGTTTTCAAGGCGAAGGCCTTGATGCGATGTCTATCTAGAATGGACAGGATCTTGGCCTTCTAGACCACAAAGTTGGACGCTCTGTCCAGCCTATCCTGACCCCTCAGTCCATTCATGGCCATCTCTCTGCTCTTCCTTTCGACTCCTCCAAGTCTCTACTTCCCTTTGGAAGTTCTCTCTTCGACTCCCTCTGAGTCTCTACTTCCCGTCTGGAAGTTCGCCTACCAACCGTTGAGTCGCACCTCTCCGATCTCCTATGCACCTGCAACACTGATCTGGATTTCTTGGCTAGAAATCTACCTAGGTAGCAACTCCCTCTACCTAGGTTTTGCCCCGTTAGGTTCTGTTCTGTCTCTGCAGCAACAACACCCCACTAGCTTCACTCCCCGCAATCTGCCCACAGCTTCCTATGCCCCAGCAACTGAAGGACTGAGCCTCTAAGCTCCGCGCAATCCTGGCACTAGTTGAAATTCTCCCCTAGCCAATAGCGTCAACCCTCCTGGTCTCTGTGTGGCTCTTCATGAGCCTTTTCTGCCCTCCTCAGCCTCTGCGTTGGCCTCTCTCTAGCTCAGACTGATGACACAATCCATCTGCGTCAATCCTTATCCACCGCTTTCTGCTAAGAACAACTTCTTTGAACACATGCCACTGTGATTCTTTGTAACAACCGGAGGTGGGATTCGATTATTGAGGAATCCCGTATTCGTCGATTGCTCCAGCAGATAGACATCATCTGGGATATGGTAAGTCGATGAGCAAGGAGGCTCCATCGCATTAAGATGATGCACAGGTCGATACACCTTGTCAAAGCCCCGAGGAAAGATCTAATCTGTGATTTTCGCAAACGACTTGGAGTTGTCAAGAAACCCTTGTACAAGGGTCCTGCATGTTGCATACATTGAGCTCTAGGAGCTCTGAGGGCTTGCGGTTCTTACTGGAGCAACATACGACCACAGGGTGACTCACCCTCCCCAAGTGGTACGCACTGGAACAAGATGATTCACTCTCGTGGGACAAGATGATTCGCTCTCTTGTGGAACAGGATGATTTGCTCTCCTGTGTAGCAGGATTGATGTGTTCTCCTGTGAAGCCTGGATTGATGTGTTCTCCATGGCGATTGTAGCAGGATTGATGTGTTCTCCATGGCGATTGTAGCAGGATTGATGTGTTCTCCTGTGAGGTCTGGATTGATGTGTTTTCCATGGTGATTGTCGCAAGATTGATGTGTTCCCCTGTGAGGCCTGGATTGATGTGTTCACCATGGCGATTGTAGCAGGATTGATGTGTTCTCCTGTGAGGCCTGGATTGATGTGTTCTCCATGGCGATTGTAGCAAGATTGATGTGTTCTCCTGTGAGGACAGGATTGATTAGTTCTCCTGTCGAGGCATCCTACCCATGCACTCTGGGACTCATGGGAAGTATCTCTCATCTTATCAATGAGCAGGGAAATGAAGTTAGGGACCATAATAGTACCGATGGACGCATCGTTGTATCTACCATACTCCCTACGCTAGGATGACCTCCATTGATTTGGGATCAATGATACTGGTCTGGGACCAGTGGTAGGAGTTGTACCATACTATGACACTGACTTCGGGTCATTGAGTCTGGGACCAGTGGTACATAATCTGAGACTGACTTCGTGTCATTGCAGTATGGGTTTGGGACCAGTGAGAGTGGTACATACTATGATGCTGACTTCGGGTCGGTTGAGACTGGTCTGGGACCAGTGGTACACTCTCTGAGACTGCAATACTGGTCTGGGACCAGTGGTAGGAGTGGTACTTACTATGAAGCTGACTTCGGGTCGGTTGAGACTGGTCTGGGACCAGTGGAGTTGTACTCACTATGACGTTGACTTCGGGTTGGTTGTGACTGGTCTGTGACCAGTGGTACATACTCTAATACTGACTTTGAGTCAGTATGATACATCCTCGATCATTTCTTCTTCTTCATAATTCAGACAAAAGCAGAGCAGAACAGAACAAAGCAGAGCAGTGCATAACAGAGCAAAGCTGTACAGATCAGTACAAGGCAGAACAAGACAAAGCAGAATAGGCAGAATAGAGCAGAGTAGGGCAAGGGTCAAGCTGTACAAGTCAGTGCACTTGATGGATGAATAGTAACGACCAATAGACAAATTGCAGATGAATTTTTCCCTAGTTGAGAGGGAGTGTTAAAATTGGCAACTAGGGCCAAACTTCATGTGGGTCATCTTATTCATGGCTGATAATATGTTCATTAGATTCCTCTCGTCGAGAGGTGTAGGATTGATCTAAAGATCATCCAATTCCGATAAGTATTCATGGAGATATGAATTTATTTTGATTATGGAATTATTATCAAGCCGACCTACAACTCATGTAGGCTCAAAACCCCAACAGTCGCATCTATTCAAATATCATCAGTTGTGTATAAATACAAGAGGACTTTTCCTCATTTGCACTCACTCATATCATCACATCTCTCTCTCTCTCTACTATGCAGAAAAAAGTCTCTTCTCTACTGCGCAGAAAAGGGTCTCTCCCTCACACATGTGAAGCCGGAAGCTGCTAAAATTGAAGCTACAACTGCAGAAGTAAAGATTGACCTACGTGGACTAGGAGATATCCTCATCTGAACTGCGTTGTAGGTTCATCTGAACATCCTTTGAAAGCCGCAACTTTTGGTGGTAGAATCAAGTCAATCCGACGAACGGTTTGCAAGATATCGACTGCCCTAGTTTGAAGCCGGAAGTTGCTAAAACTGAAGCTGCAACTACAGAAGTAAAGATTGACCTGCGTAGACTAGAAGATCTCCTCATCTGAACTGTGTTGTAGGTTCATCTGAACCTCCTCTGGAAGCCGCAACTTTTGGTGGTGGAATCAAGCTGATCCGACAGTCGGTTTGTGAGATATCGTCTGCCCTAGTTTGATGATGAAGCCACTAATGCTGATGATGCTGATCTAGGGTTTGCTACTGCTGATATGAATCAGATTTATTGTACTATTTCTCTCTGCTGAATTATTGAAGATAAAAGAAGATTTGATCAAAGGGTTTCCTCACACATTGTGGGGTTTGTCCCTGGCTAGCCGCCACATCTTATGTCTCTTGTCTTGGCTTGTTTTCTGTCGATCGTTTAATGTTCTATCTGCACTTTACTTTATGTACATGTGATTGTTAATATGTGGAATATAATAAGGAAAAGAAGTAAACTGTTATAAGCATAGAACATACCATAACTTAACAGTAAAGCATATTTTAAATGCTAGAGTCAAAAAAAATGAGTCAAATCCCAATTGGACTTTTAAAAAAAGAAAATTTGAAATTTTTGGCTCCTAGTTTATCAAGTCGACCTCCCTACAAGTCAAGTCGACCCCCCTGCAAGTCAAGTCGACCCAGGTAGAGTCACACCCATTCAATCTAGCCAATTCACCATATAAAGGTAGCTCGACATCCTCCTCAAGGCACCAATTCACACTCTCTCAAGTAAGACAATTTTTGGGCATCCTAGAGCAAGACAAGAAGAAAAAAGAGGACGAAGAAAAGGGAAAAAATCATCTCTCTCTCTTCTCTAAATCGCACATCTAGAAGGACTCTCTCACTCTCTCTGCAGTTTGCACTTTTGTGGGCAATTCTGTCGTAGGGGCCGAAATTTTTGGGCAATTGCAGGGGGGTGTAATTATAGGATTCAGGCAGTTGCAAGATGGCCAAAATTTTGGGGAAGATTAGTAGAGCGAAGTCTTGGATCAGACTGAAGGGCTTGACTTGGAGGGTTTGACCAAGTTTGACCTTAAAGTTGCACTACAACATATATGGGGTTTGAAATGGATACGGCAAATTTTCAAAAAATCTGGATACCATACGACAAGGAAATGATATATATATATATATATATATATATATATATATATATATAGTTGCACAGGGACCCGTTCCCCCCAAAAATACTCACGTACCCTGCATCCCCATGTTCCGGGTACTTTTGGACCCTTAGGAAATGTCCCCAAACTGTTGGGGACTTGTTAGACATCCCCGAGATGTTCTGAACAAATTTCAGGGGTGTTCTAGACAGATTTCAGGGATGTTTTTGGCAGATTTCAATGGTTTTCTGGGCATATTTCAAGGATGTTTTGGGAAGGGATAATCCAAGCACAAAGCTTCAGTTTAGACAATCATGGACATTGATGATTGAACAATATAATCATTTTTTCCCATTCATTTTTTTTGGAATGCATTGAATCTAAATTTTTTGTACAAGTTGCAGCTCAAAACATGGGTTTTGTATGATGGGTTTCATTTTGGATTTCTAATGATTTAGATATTAGATTTTCAATGGTAAAATTACAAAAAGCACCCTCCATGTCAAGAAAACAGAAAATACAACCTTTTAAAAGGATGATCCTTGTGGTTATCTTTCATGTTCTTTCTTAGGTTAATCTCAGCTTTTAGATATTGTATGTGGGTTTTGAGGACACATTCAAGTTCAGTGCTTCCATCATCCCAACCCCAAGCATTGTGAAAACAATCAGATAGTTGTGAATTGGATTGAGTACTAAATGTTTAAATAAATTCCTATTCAATCCCCTTCTTAATCTGAAATATGAATTTAATATCAATAGAAAACCAAATTATTTTATAGTGGTTTTCAACACAACTATAAAAGTTTGCAAAACCTATTTAAAAGGGAATGCCTTTTGTGTTTAACATAGTCATTATTAGCAAGAAATATGAGGAAAAAAAACTAATATAAAGGCAGTTCTCCTTGATAGATTGTTTGTAATATTCCTAATGGGAAAATCACAATGATAACAAAGACATGTAATAAATTTCACAAATAAAATGTACTCAACAATTAACACAAACAGAAATGTTTCCTCAAACACCCAACTGGCTCATTTTCATTAATAAATATGCTAGAGAACAATAGAAGATGGATAAGGTGCACCTGAGCTTGCACAAGGCAAGCAACAAGCCTCAGGTGATCAACACAAAAGTGCCCAGCTGCTGTAGAATTGCGGCACTCAAAGAAGTTGCATTGTTCCTCCAAATATGCACTGCTAGCTAACTTCGAGCTCTAATTTACCCCCTCAAAACAACCCAAAAATTTTTGCAGATTTGGGAGTGTACTTCTTGCCAAAATCCCAGAAAAACACAGAAAAGGCTTTCCCTAGTTTTGACCCACCAATTTCAACCTCCTAGAGCTTGGCCCTCCTCCAACACTAGAAATTTGCACCTGTAGTTGTAACTGTTGTCATCTGCTCCCAAAATGCCAAGAATCCTCCCAACAACTCCCCCACAACCCAGCTCCTAAATCCTCCAATTTAGGCTCCTTCCAAGCAACCCACTCTAGTGACTGCACAGTCCTGGGTGAGGATGGCACAGTCCCTTCAATCAACAACTCGTCCTGAGTGCTTGGCTCCTCCTCCTGCTGTGATATCACTCTCTCGGATGACAACTAGATGAGAAAGCCTCCAGCAACACTTCACCCCCAAATCTCGACTCTATAGCGCCACCCAAACACACAGTCTCTCCCCCTACATCCCTGTTGCTCCCACTGCATCCTTGCTGAGCCAAGGCAACGTAATTCCCTAAAAGGGGTCGCTCTCTCTATCTCCAATCTACAAAGGAAAGCCCTCCTAGGGTGGCACTCGAGGTCCACCAAAGGGAAGGGATGAGCTTCACTCCTTGGGAAGCTCTGGTGCTAAACAACACATTGTAGCTTAGCTCAACAGCCAAAGCAACAATGAATTCTCAAATTGACAAAAGGCCCCAAATGTTGCTCCTCTCCTTCTATTTATGCTTGCTCCCTTAGGCTCCACGTAGGTCCCATCAAATATTTCGACCCCCAACTTACGAAAATCGAACTGCCTGTAAGGGCTGCATCTTTTTGGGTGTGTGAGTGATCCCCACAATCCACTAAAGGCATATTGACCCTCTTTTCTTCTAAGTTCTTCCACCAAAAATGCATTGAGCCAAAATAACAAAATTGACAAAAAAAATCCTCTCCTTGGGAGAACAATTAGGAAGGGACATTACATTGTTTATGGACCTTGCTACAAATTTAAAGTAGTTACACTTAAGTTTTCTAAAGCTAAAACTCATGTCTAGTGGCCAATAATGGAATGTCACTCAACCCCTTTTCAAATTGTTTGAGATTTTAATTGGCAAGTGTAAGGGTTGTGCATAATACTAACTTGAAACAACAACAAATGTTAATATTGAATTCTTCATATATATATTGTCATCCCCAACCCCCCGTCCCCTAAAAATTTGGGGGTGCACTCTAGTCGTTCCAGGGACTCGTCCCCCCGTCCTCATTGTTCTCCCATCCCCAAAACTAGTGCAACATAGATATATAATAAAACTTTCATATTATCATTCATCTTTGAGTCTTTAGAATCTAGATTCTATACTTAAAAATACATAATCATCATCATGAATTCAACATAAACAAATTATCATCATCAATTCAGTATAAAAATTGTCATAATCATCATCAATGATTATTATAACATTCAAGTTGGCACCTTTGATTAAAATGTCAATAACCACTCACAGTTTAAAGGAATATGAGATTGTTTTCAGAGTCACATCATACTTCACGAAATTATATATTTTTCTAATGAATTTGACAACATTAACACAGAGGCAACATAGTGAATTTGACTTTGTAAATAGTATGTTGCACAGTATCTTGGTCTAGACTCTAAAGGAGTCATGACATAGAAATATTGTTTAGTATCACTGAATATAATGTAAATTTAATCATTGTAAATAACAACGTCTACACATTATAAATTGGACTGTATTCCAGTAGCTACAACAGGGGATGCTCTGAAATTCATAGAAAGAAGTAAGTTGGATTTATTTATTTACAACCTAAGATCATATGACCAAGAATAAAGATTCCACAATTCAAGCAATTAAGTATTGTAAAGTATGATACTAGTAAAGAAATGCTGAGAAATTTAACCTAATGCAAAGAAACTTCTTCCACCAGCCAACTTTGTGGGTAACAACTTTCCTTCTTGATTTCATAGATACCTTATAAGTTTCCATTCCAAATTCCAAGTTTCCATCCTTTAGATCTAGTATTGTTGAAAACTTGTTGGCAAATACATCTATCATGTCATGAATCCTTTTTCAAGATAAATGTTCACTTTCAGATGAGATGTAGTCAGTAGATTCAAGGTTTGCAAAAAATCCAACTGCATTTACATGCTCTAGTCAAACAAACCTGGAATATATTCTTGCAATAAAGTGCCTAGAACATTGGAAACATGGAAAACTGTAAACCTAGAAACTTGGAAATGTATCCATATTTTCTGGAAACATATCCAACTTTTTTGGAAATGGATCAATTTTTCTTGAAACTCCTTTGAAACGTTTCCGATCTTAGGCTCATTGTTTCCAAAAAAGTGAAATGTGGCTGGAAAGGTTTCCATGTTGTTTCCAAGTTGTTTCGAATTCATTTCCATATCAAAAATGCCGAACAACATTTCTAGGAGTTGGGGGCAGCGTTTACAATAACTTAGGTTTGACAATATATTTGTTGAAGGTTGGTTTGACCTAGTTGATGGATAGAAGGTCTAGGTGTGTCTCTTGTTGAATTGAAGAATTTCACCATTGAAAATGTTGTTGGGTTTTTCACCTTGGTGGGTTTTCCCAAGGCAAATCTTGTGCTCCCTTTATGCATTTTGATCCGTATTGTTCTATTGTTCTTGTATGGTTGAATTTATAAAGTATAATTGCTTAATGATATATTGGAAAAATTAAAAGAATATCAAAATCATTAGAAGTAATTATCAATTTTCAAAAATATTGTGCTAGTATCTATTGCACTTGAAAAATCAACATGTTAAACCAGAGGAAGCCCTAATGCTAGAAGGCATTATTTGACAGTTGGAGACCCACAGAGACCACTCGATGGTACCCCAACTAGCACTTGGGACACCACAGGAGATATTGAGGTGGACTCGAGGGCAAACCCTCAAATTTTGGATCATACAGACATCTACTCACATTTGGACACCTCATCCCTCTTCAACATGGAATTTGGAGCCTTAATTAGGCATGATGTAAGCAATTAAAGAGGTTGCAACTCACATGTGTGGGCCATTATGTCTATTTTATCATTAGCTAATGGGTTGGCTTGTAACCCAAGTTCATTTAATGATCAAACTTGTTTTTAGGGGCTTTGTTAGGATAAATTAGGAGACCTTAGCCTCATATAGATAGAGGATAGGCTCAAATCATTTTCATCATCACTTGTGATCTAATTCGTGTGAAATTTCCTTAAAATGCAGCAACTGGAAATTTATTCTTCTAACTGATTAAATTATGTAATTTATTTGCTACGGAAAACAATGAATAAATCACACTGCAATTTTCACAAATAAAAACATTGCAGAAATATACTGGAAACTGAGAAAATGATAGCGCACACAATAAAATTGACACAACTATTTTTGGACAATTGTCCCAAAAAAAACCCAATGTGGCAAAAACGGTGCAACAGATGAGGATTTTATTATTATGCAGCAATGAAATTTCTGAGTACAATCTAGATGCAAAATTGGCTATTCTCAGTAAATAATCTGGCCAAAATTATTAAGGGAATTTCTCCCTTCTCCACAAGCAATCTCAGCATAACTTGCCTCAGAAAACTAGCCCTCCAAGAACCCTTACATAGGTCTTTACACAGTGCTTACACAAACCCTCACACACACAGCCTGAATCGTCCTTTGATCAAGTCATTTTGCCTGTTGCTGCCTCTGGAAGTGGTTCTCCGGCCCACTTGAAAATTATTCTAACCTTTGTCTACTGAATCAACCTCCTTCTAAGCCAAATCAAACTCCCCCACTGAAGTTGCCTGCACAACCTTTAGTGGAATAACTTGGCCTCTTGTTGCTTCCTCTCTAAAACTGGAAATTCCACTAGAATTCATTTTTGTTGCTCCCTTGTAATATCCCGTTTCTGAGATATTCCCCCAAACGCCAGTAAACTCCAACCAAATACGTATAAATGATATAATAACCGGGAAGCTCAAAGTGATGGAAATAACAATGGTGCAACATATAATAATATAAACATGAAATGTAGCAGATACTCAAGAAATGCAGAGAGAAATGCTAAGCCATTTTAAGATACTGAGTAATAGAATGAGTACAGGAGGCGATCAGAAAGATGGCACCTTGACTTGCACAAGGCAAGTGAAGAAATACACTCAGAATAGCAAAGGAATGGCCTCTCTCTGAACTGTGTCCAAGCTGCTGGAGAACTGTCGTGCTGTTGCTGCTGCTGGAAATCAAATGAGGATTTGGGGCTGTTCCCCTCCTCAGAAAATGCTGAAACTCTGGAATCAGACTCTACTCAAGAAACCCAGAAAAACCTAGGAAGCCTTTCTGAAATGGCAAACCCCCGAAAATCGCCCCCTTGAGGACCCACGCAATCCCTCAAGGCTTTGCGCTACCACTGAAATAAACCCACCAAAACTCTGCCTGAAAGTCAGCCAAAATCCTCAAATAGACAACGTCTGATCCCCTGCTCAAACTCCCAGCACAAAACCCCCTGCCAAACCTCAATCCAGAACGCCTGCCAGAAAGAACTGCATCATCCCTCTCAAGACTGTGCAGTCATCCAAGATGCTCAATCCTCCTGCCAAAATGCTGATGAAACTACTGCAAAAATACTGATGGAAATACCTTGCCCGAGCAGGCACTCGAAGTCCCCCGGGCTAAGGGTGAGATCTCCGAACAGAGACACTCAATGCACTAAACAGTGTTGCAGACTAGCTAAATAGCCGGCGTGCTCTAAGTTGAAGTGACTAGCTCAAATGCACATAATCGAATAAAAAAATGAGGGGGCTCCTCTCTCCTTTATAGCATTGGCCTCTCCTAATCTCAAGGCTCACCTCCTCCAACGTAATCCCCTCTTGCCACGTGTTCCTTTTCCATCTGTGCAGTCCCTCCAAGTGTCTGCGTGGACACCCATCTCTACGTGGTCCTTTGGCCCCCTTGGCTCCCCTTTAAGTCACAACGTTGTGCTACTAGGAAGTGACTTTTTATTCTAAAGTGAGTTATGTCCCCTTTCCCTCACCTTTTTATTTATAAATAACTATATAAGGCAAAATAGAGTACAATCGAATATTCCAATTAGCCATGGCTAATTAGGAATATTACAGTCTCCCCCAGCAAAATGTTGCTTGTCCTCAAGCAACTGAAGTGATGGATGCTGCAAAATTTTCTCATTCTCCCACATAAAATCCTCATTCAGAAAATTCTCCCACCTCACCAAGAATTCTCGGACCGTCCTGCTCCGCAGCTACCTCTCCCTAGTATCAATAATAGCCTCTGGCTGCAACACCAAATGCCCCTCATCATCCGTGGGTGGTAGCTCATCTGTCACTGTCACATGCTGTCCCAACGCCTTCTTCAGGCATGATACATGAAAAACGTTATGAATCTTGCTGCCTTGGGGCAGCTCCAACTCACAAGCAACCTATCCAATCTTGCGTATCACTCTGTATGGCCCATAAAAGTGGGGCTTGAGCTTCTCAGCCCCCTTCTGCTTTAGTGACGACTGTCGGTATGGCTGTAATCTTAGGTAGACCAAGTCCCTTACCTCAAACTGCCTCTCCACCTGACCCCTGTCAACATACAGCTTCTATTGGTTCTGCGCTGTAGCCATATTATCCTTGAGAGCTCGGAGAATATCCTGACTCTCTTGGATCCAAATCTTGGCTCTCGGAGCCTTGCTAGCACCAAACATCACATTAGCAAAAGATAGAGGATGATACCCATATAAAGCATAGAATGGTGACATACCAATGGACATGTGATGTGTAGTGTTGTAGCAGTACTCCCCCAGATGCAGCGACTTCAGCCATGCTCCCTGCTGCCCACTGACACAGTTACGCAAGTAGCCCTCCAGCCACTTGTTAACTATCTCTGTCTGCTTGTTCGTCTGTGGTTGATAACTGGTACTCGGTGTCAACTCCGTCCCCACCAACCGGAAAAGCTCCTACCAAAATCCGCCCATGAAACGGTTGTCCCTGTCACTGGTGATGGTCTTAGGAAGACCATGCAACCTGAAGATCTCTCTAAAGAATAGCTTGGCCACCTGTGCTGTTGTGTAGTGTGCGGATATGGCGAAAAAGTGTGAGTACTTTGTCAGTCGATCAACGACGACAAAGATGCAATCCTTGCCCTATATCATGGGCAACCCTGTGATGAAGTCCATCGAAATACACTCCCATTTCCCCTCTGGAATGGGAAGAGGCTGCAATAATCCTACGGGATGGTTCATCTCCCCCTTGTTCCTCTGGCAAACATCGCACTCCCGGACATGCTGGAGTACGTCCTCCTTGAGGCCCTTCCATGAGAACCTCTCTCTAATGGCCCTGTAGGTTTTGGTAAACCCCTGATGATGCCTGGAGTATCTTCTTTTTGAGCTGAGACCCCTCAGTCAAGAAGATCCAGTCCCTGTAGTAGATGATCTCATCGACCACCCTGTACCTATCATCCACCACCTACCCATCCAGAACCTCATATGCAAACCTATCCTTGGAGTACTCTACTAAAAGTCGAGCCCTCCAATCTGTGTCCAAGCTCATAAGAGACAATGTGTCTGGTCTACATGAAAGGGCATCTCGTACCACGTTGTTCTTACCCTTGACATACTCAATGTCAAAGTCATATGCTTGAATCTTACTGATCCACTTCTGCAGCCTCTCCTGTAGCTGCTTCTTCTCCAAAAAGAACCTGAGGCTGTTATGATTAGTCCTCACCCTGAACCTGTTACCCACTAAATACTGCTAGAACTTGGCCAATGCATGCATGATGGCCAGCATCTCCTTGTCGTATATAGAATACAACCTCTCGTGCGGAAGGAGCTTCTGGCTCTCGTAGGCTATACGATGACCTATGTGCATCAATACTACGTCGATCCCCTCTCCTGGCGCATCACACTCCAAAACAAATGGCTGCGTGAAATCTAGCAACGCAAGCACTGGGCAGCTGCTCATAACCTCCGTGAGCCTGTCAAAGGCTCGCTGCGTTGTGTCCGACTAGCTGAATGCCCCCTTCCTGGTCAGATCTGTCAGGGGTGCAGCGAGCTCTGAGAAACTCTTGACGAACTTCTGGTAGTAAGTACAAATGCCAATGAATCCCCGAAGTTCTGTCACGTTCCTCGGCTCTGGCCAATCTCTGATGGCCCTGATCTTCTCCTTGTGGACCCTCACTCCGTCCACCCATATGATGTGTCCCAAGTATAACATCCCCGTCAACCCAAACTCACAATTGGAGAGTTTGGCATAGAACTGTTGCTCCTCCAAGATGCGCAATACTGTCTCGATGTGCTGGAGATGCTCCTCCCAAGTCTTGCTGTAAATGAGGATATCATCAAAGAACACCAACACAAACTTCCTCAAGTGACTACGGAAGATGTGATTCATGCAGGACTGAAATGTAGCGAGTGCGTTGGTTAGCCCAAAGGGCATCACCAAGAACTCAAAGTGCCATTAGTGACACCTGAAGGTCGTCTTGGGAATGTCGTGCTCCCTCACGCGAATCTGATGGTACCCAGATCTCAAATCAATCTTTGAGAAGAACCATGCTCCTCCCATCTCATCCATCAACTCATCAATCCTGGGTATGGGGTACCTGTTCTTCAGTGTCTTCTTGTTCAGGGCCCTGTAGTCAATGCACATCCTCAATGTGTCGTCCTTCTTCTTCACCAACACAACAGAAGAAGCAAAAGGACTCGTGCTTGGCCGAATGTGCCCAAGGGCCAGCAACTCCTGAATGGCCCGCTCAATCTCATCTCGATAGGCATTGGGATGCCTATAGGGGGTAGTAATCACTGCCTGTATGCCCTGCTCAAGCTCAATGTTGTGCTCAAACCCTCGGTCCGGTGGCTGTCCCGGTGGAATCTCCCCAAACACTATGGCATACCGGTCGAGGATGGACTGTATCTCTGGATGTACCATCTGCCCTGTAGTCCCCGCCTCTGAGGCACGCAGCTCCACTGCCCACTCTACGTCTCCCTTCCGGAAGACTGCCTCCATCCGATGAGCCGAAAGAGTCTGAGGCGGATATGTGCGCTGTCCCTGTATCTTCTCATGCCTCCCTGTCTTCTCATCATCCCACTCCATCTCTAAGGTCTTCCAATCTGTCGTGACCTTCCCTAGAGTGATAAGCCACTGAACACCCAGTATCATGTTGGTGTCTGGAATATCGACCACGAAAAAGTGGTTAGTCAATGTATAGGTGCCCATCGTCACTAATAGCTCTGGAACATAACGAGCACACATCATGGTCTGATCTCCTGGGACCAAAACTGAAAACCCATCGAAGCTCTCGGTCTGTATACCTCTCCGCTCAACCATCTGTGCATTGATGAAGTTGTGGGTTGCCCCACTGTCAACCAAAACTGATACTCACTGGCCACGTACTGTCCCCCATATGCGCAGCGTCAAATACAAGGAATTCCTCGCAATGCTGCAAGGGCCCCTCCGGTAGGTGCAAAAGCTGCACCACCTGCTGTCGGTGGTGGGGTGGCAAAGGACCCTGCATGGCATGACTATCTCCTGCCTCCACATCATCCTCCTCATCCTCTTCCCCGCTGCTCTCGAAGAAGACCTCAATAAAATGTGCTTTGCCAGCAGCACATCTATGTCCTGGTGCCCACGGCTCCTGACAGGTAAAGCACAACCGCTTCTTTTTCAACTCCCTCCTGGCATCATCGTCAATCTGCGCTGGTCCTGGATTCCCCTTTGGAGGCGTAATCCTAACATCCTTCCCCTTAGACTAGAAAGTCTGTCTCTGGGGGTAAGGTGTCCGGGTCCTGGGTAAAACATCCTGTAAATCCCGAGTCCTGCTGATAGCATCCTGGAGTATGGCTGGTCTAGTAGATCGGACTAAACCCTGAAGTGGCTCTGCTAACCCCTCAATGTACATGTAGATCCTCCGTGCCATGGATAAATCTGGCACCATCACTGAAACCCTCAAGAAATCTGCAATGTAGGTCTCTGGGCTCCCGGTCTGTTTGAGCCTCATCAGCTCAACAAAGTGCTGCTCTGGATCCCTCTGGTCGAACCTCTCTATCAATCTCTTGGTGAACTTGGCATATGTTGTCACTATGGAGTGTCCGAGTGTAACCATCCCATAGAACCACCAATCCTAGGCCTCACCATCCAAATGTAATGTCGCCACCTTGATGGCCTCTGTCTTCGATATCTGGTTAAGCTGGAAGTAAATTTTAAGCTTCTCCACCCAAGACTTTGCCGAACTGTTTGATGAACCATCAAACATAGGCAAGTGGAATCTACTAGCTGCATGGTGGGTGTCACCATCATGATAGTGTCGGTATCCTCTGTGATGGTCGCGAGGTCTACTATCCCGCTGGAGCTAAACAAAGTCTCTAAATGAGAGAGCCTCCCTGAACTCCTGCCCATAGGCCTGGTACTCTGAAAAATAATCGCCCATATGACCGGGCTTTGCCTCCTGCTGGGCTCCGGCCCCCGTGTCTGCTCTTAAGAAAGTGGTCATGGTAGAGCATGTAGGGGCATGTGAGGCAATCTGCGGAGTAATATCATGCTAAGTGGTACCCTGCTTTGGAAAGTGGTGAGATGTACCCAATCCCTCACCAACGTGGAAAACCCGTGGGTTCTCACGTTGTCTAGCCTCCATTGCTGTGAATCTCTGCCTCATCACCTCAATCTGCCTCGACAGATCCTGCACTGATTTGAGGAGCATGTAAGCAAATCTCCTCCTGTCCTCATCTGCCATCGAATCCTCCTGCTCTGCGTCCACTACAGGCTCCTTCTGTTCTGCGTCCACCACAGGCTCCTGTTCTGCGTCCACCACCGGAACACAGTCTCCCTCTCTGTAAGTGTTCTCCAACCTACGCCCAGTGTCTCTATATCTCCTTCCTCTGTAACAAATGTAAGGCTTTTCCCTCGGTGTCATAGATTGCTAGCTCCACAGGCTAAGCCAGATCTATGCTCTGATACCACTGTAATATCCCGTTTCTAAGATATTCCCCCAAACCCCAGTAAACTCCAACCAAATACGTATAAATGATATAATAACCAGGAAGCTCAAAGTGATGGAAATAACAATGGCGCAACATATAATAATATAAACATGAAATGTAGCAGATAATCAAGAAATGCATAGAGAAATGCTAAGCCATTTTATTATACTGAGTAATAGAATGAGTACAGGAGGTGATCAGAAAGATGGCACCTCGACTTGCACAAGGCAAGTGAAGAAATACACTCAGAATAGCAAAGGAATGGCCTCTCTCTAAACTGCGTCCAAGCTACTGGAGAACTGTCGTGCTGCTACTGCTGCTGGAAATCAAATGAGAATTTGGGGCTATACCCCTCCTCAAAAAATGTTGAAACTCTTGAATCGAACTCTACTCAAGAAACCCAGAAAAACCCAAGAAGCTTTTCTGAAATGGCCGACCCCGAAAATCGCCCCCTTGAGGACCCACGCAATCCCTCAAGGCTCTATGCTGCCACTGAAATAAACCCACCAAAACTCTGCCTGAAACTCAGCTAAAATCCTCCAATATGCAGGTCTGATCCCCTGCTCAAACTCCCAGCACAAAACCCCCTGCAAAACCTCAATCCAGAACTCCTGCCAGAAAGAACTGCGTCATCCCTCTCAAGACTACGCAGTCATCCAAGATGCTCAATCCTCCTGCCAAAATGCTGATGAAACTACTGCAAAAATATTGATGGAAATACCTTGCCCGAGCAGGCACTCGAAGTCCCCCGGGGCTAAGGGTGAGATCTCCAATCGGAGACACTCAATGCACTAAACAGTGCTGCAGACTAGCTAAACAGCCAGCGTGCTCTAAGTCGAAATGACTAGCTCAAATGCACATAATCAAATGACAAAATGAGGGGGCTCCTCTCTCCTTTATAGCATTGGCCTCTCCTAATCCCAAGGCTCACCTCCTCCAACGTAATCCCCTCTTGCCACGTGTTCCTTTTCCATCTGCACAGTCCCTCCATGTCTCTGCGTGGGCCCCCATCTCTGCATGGTCCTTTCACCCCCTTGGCTCCCCTTTAAGTCACAACGTTGTGCTACTAGGAAGTGACTTTTTATTCTAAAGTGAGTTACGTCTCCTTTCCCTCACCTTTTTATTTATAAACAAATATAGAAGGAAAAATTGGGCAAAATCGAATATTCCAATTAACCATGGCTAATTAGGAATATTACATCCCTCTCTATCTTTGCGTCTCTTCTGGCTCGAAACTCTCTCCCTTTCTCGTTCTTTGTAGCTGGGTAGCTCGATCTGCAAAGGAACTCAACCTCCCAAGTGTGTTCTCCATCTACCCATTAATTTGTTCTTATAATCTATCGTTGGTGAACCAACGGCCATGATTAGATCCCCCATCAATAGCTAAGATCATCTCAAACTCGATCAGTGTGAGTTTCTAGATAATTCTCACTTTTCTCAATTAATTATTGTCACTTAATCACTTTTCCTAAGTTAGACTTAGGAGATATTTAATTATTGATCAATTAGCCTAATCGAGCCATCTCTAGGTGTTTTCTACTGAATTTTTTTCTAGGTTTTGGAGATCTAGTGTTTCTTAGCCTCTCTGACCAAAGTCGAGACTAGAACACCTATCTGATGCTACAAAACTAACAATTCGGCCTTCTTAGAGAATTTGGCCTAGCTTAATTTGAACCTTGTATCTTGTGAAGATGTGATCTATTGGGTATTTTTGCTTATGAAGCTATTATTTGGCCTTGGAGATGTATTTGATAAATCTTTGCACTTTGTGGCTATTGTATGGAATGGATAATTCTCTAGGGTTTCTATGTGTTTAAATTTCTGTCTATTACCCGTTAGTAATTTTATCTGTATTCTCTAGTTTATTTCGCCTACTTGTTTGATTACTAACAAGTTATTTAACCATATAAACACTGAAATAAACACAATACAATCTCAACCATCTACAGATCAACAACTGAAAGAAATAGACAAACACAAATGGGACACCGTTATTTTTGGACAATTGTCCCGGAAAAACCCAACTTCGGAAAATCGGTGCAATAGCTCTGAGGGTTTTATTATTAAGCAGATTTTCTTGAGTACACTGGGAGGCAAACTGGCTCACCCGACAGAGATAAATAATCTGGCAGTAATACCTCTCTTCGGAAGTAGATATTCTGAAAGTCTGCCCCATGAAACCCTCTCCATCACAATCTGAAGCACTGCGTCAACCCTCCTAGCCTCTGCATCAACTTGAACCCCTCTACGTCAACCCTATGAGGCTCCGCGCAGCCTCTCTGGCCCTCTACGTCACTTCTGCAGCCTCTGTGTGGATGACGTAGGCCCTTCTGGCCTTTACGCAGTCATTACTAGCCTCTGTGTGGCTCCCTCTGGTTCTGCGTCTGCCTCTTTGCTTCTGCGTTGGTCTTCCGGCACTATCTTTGCCTCTCTGCCTCATACTCACTGCCCCTCATTGCAACTCTAATCACTGGTTTGATTTCTCTTAGCAAACCCCGCTCTAGAAAATCGAACTGACTGATCACTCTGGTGTATCTCCAACTGACCCTCAAGCCTCCTCTTATACTTTTTCTGTTGAGTCTTCAACAGTCGAGATTACATCTCTAATCAATGGCTACGATTAGATTTGGCTTGATCCATGTTATTTGGAACCTTCTAATCTAGTTTTATATTAATACCCATTAACATTTTTATTTTCCTAAGTTTAGACTTAGGAACCCATTAAAAATATTAATTATTTTAATATCTCCTTCACTAGGTAGAATTTCCCCAAACCATTTCTGGGTCTTGGAGATCTCATGTGATTTAGCCTCTCCACCAATTTTCATGGCTAGAGCACATCCGATGCTACCCCAAATCAACACTCCCTCTTAGCGAGGAATGTGCTCTAGTAATACTCCACCACTGAGCATCACCCTGATTATATGGCACTGGTACATGTGCTGATGCTAGGCCTTCCTGCCCAACATCCTCTGCATTGTTGCATCCTGTACTGTTGCCCATGGCCCTACCACTGCCACTACTACATTTGTACGGCAACTCCCTCGGCATCCGTGCTATTGTTGGTCCTTTCTCCCAACATTGCATCTGCACTGTAGTTCTCTCTCATCATGCTGCATCATGTTGCCCATAGCACTACCACTGCTACTGCTGCACTGCAACTCAGTACTTGAGAAGTAAGTAACTAATCCACCCAACTACTGACATCCTTGTCAGGCTAGAAACCCTCCTGATGCTGAAACTCTCTCTCCCGCTAAACTGTGCTCCCTCTGCTACCACTGCACTGTTGCAACACCTCTGCGCCTGTCGCACTGCTGTGAACACCTCTATGCCTTATTGCACTGCTGCAACCTCCTCTGTGCCTCTCGCACTGCTGCAACCTCTCTCCATTGCCAGGTACTACTACACTCTAGCACTCTCTGTCGCTCCATCTACATCCACTTCTACCGACATCTGCCATCCTACTACTGTCACTTCGGGGCTCCTGTAGCTGGGTATGATCCAAGAGTTTGCGTACCTCAAGGAACCTACCCCTCATCGCTTGTAGTCTTCCTGACTACAGCTCGATGTCTACCCACCTCTTCTCTAGAGGTACATGAGAACTCATGGCACAATCGCCATCATCCTCTACCTCCTCAGCCTTCGTTGGCACTGCCTTAGAGTCAGACGCCTCTCCCTTATTCTTATTCCTAGGACACTGGTTTGCATAATGGCCCAGCTCCCCACAGTTGAAGCACTTAATCTTGGAGAGGTCATTTTTCTTCCTCTTCCCCTACTGCCCCGCAGATGCCAGAGTTGCATCCTCTTCCTCCTCTTTCTTGACTCAAGCTCCTTTGCTGCGACTTCCCATCTTGGTCAGTCGTCTGATCTCTTCTTGGCAAAGAGTTGCCCACAATTCTTCCCATCTAGGAAGATTCGCTTTGCCCAAAATGCTCTGGACGAACGTCTCCCACTCCTCGGAGACTACATTCAAGGCGATCCTCACCATTAACTCTTGATTTGGCGTGGCCCCTATGGAAGTCAGTTGGTCTCGAAACTCCTGCAACCTATCGAAGAAGTGATCTATCTACTCCCACTTCTGCATTTGGTACGACCGCAGCTGATTCTCCAGTAGCATCTTCCTCTACATGGAAGTGCCTTGATACAATGTCTTCAAGGTATCGCACATTTCCTTTGCCGTCTACTTCTCAGCAATATGTTGGACCACATGATCCTTGAACCCATCAAGGATTATGCATTTTGCCTTGGCCATGGCATCCTCATACTTTTCGTTATCAGCTAGGTCGACTGGGATAGCCACAGTTCTCAAGGTGAAGGCCTTGATGTGATGTCTATCTAGAACAGACAGGATCATGTCCTTCCAGATGACAAAGTTGGACACCCCATCCAGTCGGTCATGATCCCTCAGTCCGTTCATGGCCATCACTCTGCTCTTCTTTACAACTCCTCTGAGTCTCTACTCCCCCCTGGAAGTTCTCTCTTCGACTCCCTCTAAGCCTCTACTTCCCTCCTGGAAGTTCTCTGCTAGACTCCCTTTGAGTCTCGATTTCCCTCCTGGAAATCCTCCTGCCAACAGTGGAATCGCACCTCTCTGATCTCCTATGCTCCTGCAACACTAATCTAGATTTCTTGGCTAGAAATCTGCCTAGGTAGCGACTCCTTTCTACTTTGGTTCTGTCCCGTTAAGTACTGTTATGCCTTGACAGCAATAGCTCCCCACCAGCCTCACTCTCTGCAATCTGCCCACAGCTTCCTATGCCCCAGCAACTGAAGAATTGAGCCTCTAAGCTCTGCACAATCCCAGCAAGGTTGATTTTCTCCCCTGGCCAACTGCGTCAACCCTCCTAGTCTATGCGTGGCTCTTCGTGAGCCTCTTCTGCTTTCCTCTGCTTCTGCATTGGCCTCTCTCTGGCTCAAACTGATGATGCAGACCCTTTGCGTCAACCCTTCTCTATTGCTTTCTACCTAGGAACAACTTCTGTCACTCGGGACAGCTGTTTCCGCTGCAAATTTTTTGATTTAGTTGGCGCCTTCAGCTCTCCTGTGATCTGCAACGCTCTAGTACCATGTTGAAAATTCTAAGTATTACCCTTTAGAAATTTTATATGTATTCTTTGGTTTATTTCGCCTATATGTTTAATTACTAACAAGTTATTTAACCACATAAACACTGAAATAAACACAATATAGTCTCAACCATCTACAGATCAACAGCTGAAAGAAAAAGACAAACACACAAGGCACACCGTTATTTTTGGACAATCTTCGCCGGAAAAACCCAACTTGGGAAAACCGGTGCAGCGGTTCTAAGGGTTTTATTATTAAGCAGCTTTTCTTGAGTACATTGGGGGCCAAACTGGCTCACCCAACAAAGATAAATAATCTGGTAGTAATACCACTCTTCTGAAGCAGATATTCTGAAAGTCTGCCCCCAAAAAATCCTCTCCAGCACAATCTGAAGCACTATGTCAACCCTCCTGGCCTCTGCATCAGCCTGAATCCCTCTACGTCAACCCTCTGGGGCTCTGTGCAGCCTCTCTGGCCCTCTGTGTCACTTCTCTAGCCTCTGTGTAGATGATGCAAGCCCTTCTGGCCTCTGCGCAGTCACTACTGGCCTCTGTGTGGCTCCCTCTAGCTCTACGTCTGCCTCTCTGCTTCTACACTGGTCTTCCAGCACTATCTCTGCCTCTCTGCCTCGTACTCACTACCCCTCGTTGCAACTCTGATCACTAGTTCGATTTCTCTTAGCAAACCCCACTCTAGAAAATTAAACTGACTGATCACTCCGGTGTATCTCCAACTGACCCTCAAGCCTTCTCTTCTACTTTTTTTGTTGAGTCTTCAATGGCTGAGATTACATCTCTAATGAACGGCTAAGATTAGATTTGGCTTGATCGATGTCATTTGGAACCTTCTAACCCAGTTTTATATTAATAACAATTAATATTTTTATTTTCCTATGTTTCGACTTAGGAACCCATTAAAAATATTAATTATTTTAATATCTCCTTCACCGGGTAGAATTTCCCCAAACCATCTCTGGGTCTTGGAGATCTCATGTGCTTTAGCCTCTCCACCAATTTTCATGGCTAGAGCACATCCGATGCTACCCCAAATCAACACTATGTGCTAGTTATTATTGAAAATTATTCAATGAAATCTTACTAATATTATTGCATGCATTGCCCACCTATAGAATTTGTATCACAATCCCATGGGTGAATCTTTCAACTATCTCTCCCCATTGACTTTGCTCCCTCACAAAAGTGATAACTATGGTTTGCAACCTAGGGTTTCATAATTCCCTTACTCCTTGCTAGGGCTTAGTTGTATTCTCCTAAGTTAATCATCCCATAGACTCCATCACCCAAGGTTAAGGCACTGACCATGGTCACATTGTTCATCACCTTGAAAAATCAAATTAAATCTCATTCTTCTTCTCCTAAACCTAATTTCAGTCTCTTAAGAAAAGTCGTTGGCTAGGGCTAGGGCATTTATTTCAACTAGGGTTAATCTCGTTGCCTTGTGGAGAGATTCATCAATCAACACGTGGTTGTGAGGTAGTTTCCTTAAAATCACCCATTTCCCATGGCTAATTTATCTATTATAGGGCCAATCTCCTTTGCCCTAGCTAAATTGTGCCCTAGAAAAGCCCTAGTTTGCCTTAGGCTTCAACTTGAGACTTATTGAAGGCTTCTTGAGCCATAAATTGAGAATATACATCTATTGTAAGCCTTTTCTTGGCCTTGTGATCCTAGATAAGCCTATTAACCTTGCTTATTGATAAGCCCTAGGTCACACCCTAATTAGGCCTTTTCGAGGATGCGAATTGCCTTATTATGCTAGCTAAGCCCTGTTCTAAAGAAGAGAAGCCCTCCTTGGCCTATCTTTGTCACCTTTATCGCTAATACTTGATAAATCCTTTAGGTGACCTAATATAGGGAAGCCTCCCTTGTGGTGAAAGTCGACTAAAGAGCAGGAGGTAGTGGTTGTGGTGATAGTGGGCCAGACCTCATGTTGTTGTCCCTTGGCCTAGTTCTTGTGTTGTGACCTACCTTCACAAGACCTGCTAGATTTTGAGGTAATAGGACCTACTCATCCTTTAAGATCAGGATGCTTGGATTGTTAGTGCTCAATCAAAGCCTACCAGTTAAATATAGACTCCACCACTACGAACTAAAACATAACACCTAAGTCACAGGACACGAGGACACGAGTATTCGACACGAGACACAACAACCCCGAAAACAAGACACGAGGGACACGTTATATATATATATATATTAAAAAAAATACTAAAATATAGTGCTTGATCCATATAGATATGAATCATGATGATATCTATTTAGTATACACTTTTACTATTTAGTAATTTACTAATTAGGTTATTAATTTACTACATCAATGATGATCACAGTTCAATGTTCATTGTTCATGTTATAATTTTTGTTATTAGCTTCAAACAAGTTTGATCATGTTCAAACTTCACATAAGGTAGTTTATGAACTATAAATTTATATGTGTTCAAACTTCATTGTTGACTAGAGCGTTGATTGAGCTTTCCCTCCCTTTAGAGTCTAGACCTCAAAGGTGTAGTGAGCAATGAGCACATGACGGGGAGCTGGCATTTTTATCTCAACACAAGATCTATACGTGGTCACTCGTGTATAATTAATTTAAGTTATGTAGGCTATAACACAACTTACAAGAAATTTAAGGGCTCCAAACTCTCGGCAAAGCATGCGAACACTTGTCTCTTACATCTCCAGGTCCAGGTCGATGTGAAGTTGTGAGCATTGCGCTCGAATCTGATGGAATTCCTCACACTGCACAACAAATTGGATTCCGGCGACGATCAAACTCAACTTCGGTGGTGAAAAATGACAAAAAAACCTAAAAATAAACCATGTTGCAGGTTTTAAATGTCACTTTTCATGGGACACGTGTCCTAAGAACCAAAAACGTTAGAGTACGTTTTCACCACGTCCAAAACATGTGTCTTGATTAGAGGACACGAAGAAAAACGTTTTCGACACGTTTTAGGGCGGTTTTCGTGTCTGACACGTGGAATATGGGACACAAGACCCTGAGGGACGTGACCTGTGACTTAGCATAACACTTGTCAAACAAAGATTGAGAAGCATATGGTCTGGGAAAGCAGAATTGCACACACATTTTGGGAAATGAATCACGTCTATGCACGTTGTTCTTTTTTCTAGCTTGCTTCATTGGAAAGGAATCATTTTGAGGGACAGGTGGACAATCAAACAACATATATGCAACACAAGGTGGCAAGATGGAATCTCCTTGCCATGGAAAAGGTGTTGTTGATGTTCTTTCAATGGGGATGCCTACCCTTTTCAGTTCAGTGCGATTAAACTGTACAGAGAAGAATTGGCAATTCAGATCTCAGCTAGAAATGCCATTTTCTGTAAGAATGTAATTCTTGAGACTAGGGCTATGGAAGATAGGCCAGCACTCTAAAGTACACTGGAAGGACTGGTTTGTGTAGTAACCTGGGTTATTGATCTGTCTGCTATGTATTCTTTTTGGTGCATAATGTAATCAAACATGCATTTTCAAAATATAATTGTTTGAATACAAAACTCATCAATTCTAAATAACCCAACAAACTAGCCACTATTGAGATAAACCAGACATTATCATTAACTGTTCAGAAAAAAAGAGGAAAAAAGTGGATGGCACCTTGCTACTTCACATATCCATTGACTATATGAACAGATTCTTTATAATCATTGTAGAAAAGATAAAAACAAAGAAGTTGAATAACAAAGGTGCTTCGCTTTGAATTCTATGCAAATATTATTGTCTAGATCCAATATCATTATTTTTGGATGGCCTTCATCCACTCTGACTTGTTGAATATTTAATATCGCTTCTTTAGCCGTGACAGGAAAGAATAAATAAAGACACTAAAATAAGATTTCATCCTTTTATCCTAGAAAGAGAGAGAACTCGTAAATTGATAATCTTGAATGCTCACCAGTAAATGCTCAACCCTGATGGCACAGAAAGAGAGAAATAACCAATCATAAGAGGAAGAAACTTCAGTGCAATCTGTGTGTTTTTTTGACTTGGATCATTAGCCTGCAACATTCAGCCATAGCAGAACTAATCATATCAAATTAAAAATTGATGTCACGCATGCTTGATATGTACTGACCTGAACATCACAGACACTTGGGATTGAAACAATTATCCTAAGGATTATGCATGCTCTCCATTATATCTACTAAAAACAATATCCAGCACTGGAAGAACATACTTGAGGGGTCTGCATGATCTGCATTGATATATATTGAGAACCAACAAGCAACAACGGTAGAACAAGATAGGCAAAGGTGTCTGACCAACCTAGTGGTGGATGACCATCCTGCAAGGACAAAAGCCAGATCTCCAAATTAATGCCAAATTTCATCATGATTCCTACATTATACTTGGCATAATAAACAGACTAACCACATATACAAGATGTCATTCATGTTTGTTCCTTTGAATTTGTAAGACAAGTCAAAGGCAAGAAGTGGTAGACATTACATTATTAAATGCAATATATGTACGTAAAGGAATCTCAATTTTGATAAACCTATGAGTTACTTGATGTGGCATTACTTATAATTCCGTGGAATCATATTCAAACTACACTCACAAGAGCACACCATTGCATTGAACCATTCTCATAGCACAAAGCTATAAAGCAGTGTTTCATAATTGGAATCCAGAATTGAATAGAAAAATGAAGCCCAAAATTCAAGACAAAAGGGAATTAAAATCAAATAATACTATCCAATGGGACATTGTAAATCTGCATTTTCTGTTGAATTTAACATGACTGGTTTCTTAGAAGGCATGATTTTCCCCAGGAAGTCACCAAGACAAGCTAGAGATTTGATATTAGCTAGTAGTTACATAACAAAACTTGCCACATGTTTGTATGGTTTCAAAACATTAGGAATAATATTACAGCTAAGGGAAAGGGAATGGACGTTTTTCATATATAAGGCACAGATGCCCAAATAATGAAAACGTTGACCCAATCAACCGGTCAAGGAAAGAAACTTGAAAAAAGGCCTCAGTTTCTTTATTAATGGAGGCAGAAAAGAGGGGACATTGTAAAGCTGCATTTCTTGTTGATTTAAACAGGACATTTTTTTATAAGGCATTATATTCCACAGGAAGTCTCTAGAACATGCTGGAGATTTAATATCAGTTAATACTTACTTGACAAAACGTGTCACATCTTTGCATGGTTCCAAAGATTTAAAATAATATTACAGCTGGGGGAAAGGAGGGGATGGACATCTGATATGGAAGATGCAGATGCCCAAATAGTAAGAAGGTTGAACCAATCATCAGTTCAATAAATAAACTTGAGGAAATGCCTAAGTTTTTCTAATATGGAGATAGAAAAGAGTAGAAGATGAGCAAGAATTCCCTGAGGGGTAAGATCTTAACGAACATCAAATTTGACTGAAAAAATATAAAAACCCTTTTAGAAGTCCTCTATAAATAAAAGTCCAAAGTGGCACTGAATCTGAACAAATTGAAACCGAGATGAATTGAGACATATTTAAAAATATTAATCAACTGCAGAATCTCCATTCAGGCTTCAACAGAACCCAAGCCACAAGCCATGGAAACACAAGTTATTTTATGATCCACCAACTACATGATGCAATTTTCTGTCACCTTGGTAACAAGGTGATAGGAGAGTAGCTTTCGTCAAACAATGCTTTTTGTATTCCTTTATAGGAGTTTGTATTCCTTAAGGAAGTTTAAATAGTGACGGAGGGATCTGGAGATTAGTTTCAATCCAGCAAGGGAAAATGGAATCAAGAGATCAAATCCTAGAGGGCAAGCTTGTCAAAGGGTTGAGACTACAAAGACCACAATATGCATGTCTCAAGAAGAACTTAACATTTTTGAAAAATAGAAGTAAAGAAATGCTAGGAGTATTAGATTATGGTAGCAGCGGACATGTGTTCTAGTCTCTACGATGTCTAAGAGGCTAAGGAACACGAAACCTCCAAAACCCAGAAAAAGTTTCGTGAGAAAAGACTTGGAGACACCTCAATTAAATTAATTGGCCAATAATTAAATATTTCCTAACTTAGGAAAATTGGTTAATTAAAGTGAATTAATTGAGGGAGTTTGAATTTTCTCTAGAGACTTCTAGAAAAATTAATTGACGGAGTCAAGATAATATTTGCCATTAGTTCAGATGTGATCGTGACCATTGAGACTCCAATGAGAGATTAGAAGAGTGGGTCAAAGGGTTTGGAGAAGGCATCAATTGTGAGTTGAGCAGTTCAACTACTCAATTGTAAGTATTCAACAAGGGCACAATTGAAGCTAGGGAAGCATCAGAGGCAGGGGTTTCAGCAGAGATTTGGAAGTAGCAGTCTAGAGGAGATTTCCTCAGTATTTTCTAGTGTCTGGAAGACAGGAAGAAGAGGCTGAATTCATCTGCAAAGGAGGCTGCATCAGCTAGTGCAAGTAGCCAGATTTCCTAGTGCGAGTTTCCGAAAGAGACAACGTTTCAGTTGCTAGAGGCCGCATCTATTTTCCGAAGGCAGAGTGAGTAGATTTCAAAGGGAGACAACTTACTGGAAAGAGTTCCCAGTGGCTGATCGAATTTCTAGAGGCAGCAATGCGCATTTCCAGAGGCAGTGTGAATATCCTGGGAGAGTGCGAGTTGCTAAGAGAGGGTCAGATCAAGTTGCAGAGAGACAATTAGTCTCTAGATTATTTTGCCAGTGGAGATCAGTGTTTGCCGAAGATTTGCTAGTAAATGGAAACTAGTTGTAATTTCTCCTAAATTGTTGAATACTAATAAAAACCCTCATCTGCTACATTAGTTTTCCCTTCAGGGTTTCTCCAGGGACAATTGTCCAAAAATAACAGTGTCATATTTTCATGTGTGTGTGCATATTTATCAGTTCCAATTTATATCTTCTACGGCGTATTTTATTTGTGAAGATTGCAATTGCGAATTATTCTTTTTTTGTCATAATATTAATTTACAGAGGACAAATAAACTGCAAATGTAGGGAGAATAATATCTAGTAATTGCAATCATGGAAATTTAACATGCTATCAGAGCAGATAGGATCAGAGAGGCTCTAGAGCAAAGTGAGCAAGGGTGGTGCAATTTAGAGGGAGATTTGAAGCACAGAGAAACAAATCTGTGCAGGCCTAGCCAGGTTGTGCAATTTGATGCGGCAATAGTTCGATTTCCATTCCAGGGAGGTGATCCGAAGGAAAATCGATTTGTTTCAATTGCAGCAGCATATAGTGAGGTTACCGGAAAGGGTTTCCAATGAGCAGATCCGAGATTCACAGAGAAAATCTAGCACAAAGATTTGCAGCATAAGGGTTTTGCAATAGTAGATCAACGTAGGGCAAGGAACAAAAAGCACATGAGGGTTTCATTTCTCTAGTATTCTTAGAGTCATAGAAATGCCAATTTATCTGCAGATAACAGGGCCAAATCAAGTAGATAGAATAGCTAATTTACCCAGTTCACAGATCTGAAGCAATACTTTCATTTCCATTTACTGGATCTATTTTTCGTAGGAAGTGCCAGTAATTTTGGAGGACGGAGGGAGGCAGCATATGCACCGGAAAGAATTTCCAAAAGCATTTCTCAGTTGCCAAGTCAAGTTGCAGGATCCAGTGCAAGCTGTAGGATCCAGTGCGAGTTCCAAAGGTAGAGGGTGTGAATCTGCGCAGAAGGTCGAGTTCGTTTTTGCAGAGGAAACATAGTGTTTCCAGAGTGATTTTCCAGCTGGGGAAGTGAGGTCAATTTCCCCAGTTTATTGGATTTCAAAGATTTTCTCAAAGATGGTCACAACAGGACTAAGAGATCAAGACAAGTTTGATGAAGCCTCCAACTTTGGCATCTGGAAGGCTGGGATGTTGCCCTTGTTGGATTAGCATGGTCTGAAAGAGTTTATAACAGCAGTTGCTGTTGTACCAGCAAATCCTATCTTGTTACATGATTACAGGAAGGACATGGCCAAGGCTAAGAGGATGGTCCTCAACATAGTATGGGATCATATCGTCTTGCATACCACAGAAAATACTAGAGCGAAGGAGATGTGGGACGCCATCATCAAGTTATACAAGGATCCTTCCCAGAATCGGAAGATGATACTCAAGGAGAAGCTGAGAATAGTCAAGATGAACAAGGGCAAGAACGTAACATCCTATCTCACCAGGATTCAGTGAGTCAAAGATGAGCTTGCAATAGATGGAGAGAAGCCAGAAGAGGACGAACTGGTGCATACAACTCTAAATGGGTTTACAAAGGAATATCATATGTTTGCTCAGGTGATTACTGGATAGGACAAGCTACTAGATTGGGAATGCCTGTGAAGTGACTTTACTCAAGAAGAGTTGAGGCTCAATCTCATCAATGGTGCTACCAGTAGCAGTTGCAAGGGACCGAAGGTAGAGAAGGAAGAGGAAAGCGTTGCTCTTGTAGGAAAGGGAAAAGCAAAAAAAGGTCCCAACTAGGGACAAGACTCAAAGGGAGATCTGTCGAAGGTCAAGTGCTTCAAATGTGGTGACCTTGGTCACTGCGTCAGCTAGTGTCCAAAGAGGAAGAAGGACAAGAAGGGGAACCAGACAACAACTTCGACAGAGATTGAGGATTTGTCCACCAGATTGGAGGATGAGTTCATTATGTTTGCAACATTATCCTTAGGAGGAGGAGTATGGCACTCCAATATCCCAGATTAGGTAGGGTCCAAAGAAGCAGCAAGAAGGTCTACATCTAGCCAAGTAGGGCTTGATCAGTAGACCAGATCCAGTTGTTGTATGTTCCTCGGTTGGACCTTTGCTACAGGAGCCCAAAGTAGTGAAGTAGCAGGAGGATTGAAAGGTCAACATGGTCAGTTACTTGAAAGATAGTGCACAGCGAACTAGGCACAATCAAACACTTGAGAGACAGTTGCAAATCCAGTGACAATGACTCGGTAGATCAGGAGAGATCGAGTTTCCAATTGCAAGTGTGAATTGTAGGCAATTATATAAATGGGGTGGCAGTTTGAATGACCAATTGTAGAGTGCAGGCACAATTCCAACCAGAGAGAAACTCTAAGAAAGGGTTTCCAGCCAGAGCAAGTTTCAAGCATTCCAGCTAGGAACTAAGACAGAGATTTCCAATAGAAGAGGTTGTAGCAGAGGATGTGAATTGTCAGTGCGAAGCAGACAATTAGCCAATACGTGTTGCAGAAGCCACAGATTGTGATCTGGAGGAAGAGTGAGTAGCTTTAGTGACCAACAGGATGCAAAGTAACTATCGGGAAGGGTTCTCAAAGTCAATATTGAGTTTCCTAGTAGTAGCAGTGCTGCACAATCCAATTAGCCAGTGTGTGTAGCAATGCCGCACAATCCAATTAGCCAGTGTGTGTAGCAGTGCCGCACAATCCAATTAGCTAGTGTGTGTATCAAGCAGGAGTGCGAGTAGCAGGAAGGCCAAGTTGATTTGTTGGAAGGAAAAAAGATTTCCTCTTACTTTTCAATGGGAGAATGAGACTCACAGAGGCAATAATAGCAGCAGTGATAGCAGCAACCTAGAGACAATGCAAGGGCATCAGTATGGTGAGATTAGACTAGTGTAGTGAAACCATAGATTTGTTCAGCTACAGCATGTAGCATGTTAGTTTTTGTAGCATCGAATGTGTTATAGCCACGAATTTTGTGAAGAGCCTAGAATACAAGAGATCTCCAAAACCCAGAAATTGGTTCTGGAAATTCCACCTAGAGATGGCTTAATTAGATTATTAGCCGATTTTTAAATATTTCCTAAGTCTAAACTTAGTGAATATGATTAATTAATCATAATTAATTAAGTCAAGGTGTGAATGTTCTAGAAACTCACACGGATTGAATTCAAGATAATCCTAGCCATCGATTAAGAATTAATCTTGGTCACTGGATCCCCAACAGAGGATTATAAGAAGAAGTCGATGGGCACTTGGAAAAGACACTTGGAAGAAGTCGATGGGCACTTGGAAAAGACACTTGGAAGAAGTCAATGGGCACTTGAGCAGATTGATTTCCAGAGTAGCAACAGTCAGTTGCCAGAGAGAGAGCTAGTGAGATCGAAGCAATGAGAGAGGAGCAGAAACAGTGATCCGGTGGAAAGATTTTCCAGATCAAGAGAGGTAGTAGCAAGTGAGCTGAATTATCCTACAGAGGCAGTGTCGAGGGGCAGCGCAGTTGCTTCAATCGAGCAATTTGATTTGGAGAGAAGAAAAATCATTCTCAGTTCCACAGGACAGGAAGGAGTCCCAGAGAGCTGGAGAGACGATTTTCTCAGCATCCAGAGGCAGAACGACTTCATCAGAGCCCAATCTGAAGCAACTTGTCCAGCTAGCTACACAGAGCAACACAGAGCCTGATGTAGTGCTTGCTGATTTTGGGTAGCATCGAATGTGCTCTAGCCATGAAAATTGGTGGAGAGGCTAAAGCACATGAGATCTCCAATACCCAGAAATGGTTTGGGCAGAATCTAACCAGTTTGGGAGATATTAAAGTAATTAATATTTTTAATGGAGTCCCTAAGTCTAAACTTAGGGAAAATAAAATATTAATGTGAATTAGTATAAAATTGAGTTAGCATGGTCCAAAAGTCATGGATCAAGCCAGATCTAATCTTAGCCATTGATTAAGAACTTAATCTCGGTCGTTGAAATGTCAACGAGAAAAGTATAAGAGGAGGCTTGAGGGTCACTTGGAGAACACATCGAGTTGATCAAGAATTCGATTTTCTGGGGTAGGGCTTGCTGAGGAAATCGAAGGAGTGATCTGAGTTGCAACTGAGGGGCAGTGAATACAGAAGCAGAGAGGCAGAGAGGGTACCGGGAGCATCAGTGCAGAAGTTGGGAGAGGGTTGATGCAGAGCCAGCTAGAGGCCACGCAAAGGCAGCCAGGAGCTACGCTGTGTCAAAAAAAGCCAGTGTGGGAGACGTAGAGGCTCCAGAGGCTGACGCAGACCCTAAAGGTTGACGCTGGGAGATTTCGTGGGACAGATTAGGGCTGATATCTGTCTCCAACTGAGAGGTACTACTATAGAGCGCATTCTCTATTGGGTGACCCATTTCTAGCACCCATATTGTATTCTGAAACTGCTTAATAATAAAACCCTCAGATAGCTGCACCAGTTTTCCCACATTGGGTTTTTCCAAGGATATTAGTCCAAAAATAACGGTGTCACTTGCATTCTTGTTTTCCTTCAGTTGATGATTTGTATGTGTTGACATTGTACTTGTATTTATTTTCAGTATTTACATGGTAAATAACTTGTTAATTAACAGAACAAGTAGGAAGAAATAAATCAGAAAGTACAGGAAGGATTTCTAACAAATAGACTTAGAAAGTCCAACATGGTATCAGAGCGTGGTTGCAAATCACAGGATAACTGAGGGCATCAGCCGAGCAGAGTGGCAGCAGCAAAAATGGTTGTCCCGAGTGACAGAAGTTGTTCCTAGCAGAAAAGCAGCAACGAAGGGGTGACGCAGGCACCAGTTCAAGCCAAGAAGAGGATCAGCGCAGTGGTAGAGAGGAGCAGACCTGACCTACGCAGTACCCGGTCATCTTCCTTAGTGAGGAAGTATTGACACCTGTGGCCAGGAGGTGTGGATTTTGCTGGTGCCGGGATTGCGCAGAGCTCAGAGGCTCTAACCTTCAGTTTGCTAGGGCATAGGAGGCTGTGGGTAATTTGCGGAGTGAAGCTGGTGGGGTACTGTGGTCAAAACAGTACATAACAAGGCAGGACCAAGGAGAAGGGAGTTGTTGCTGAGGATTTCTAGCCAAGAAATCCGGATCAGTGGTGCAGTTGCACTAACGATTGGAGTTGGGGCATCTCGACATTGGTAGAGGGGTTTCCAGGAGGGAAATCGAGGCTAAGAGGGAGTCACACCGAGAACTTCCAAGAGGGAAGTAGAGAGACTCGGAAGAGTCGAAAGAGGAGCAGCGAAATGTCAGTGAATGGGGTAAGAGATCAGGACAGACTGGACGAAGCCTCAAACTTCGTAGTCTGGAAGGCCAGGATCTTGTCTGTTCTAGATAGGAATCATCTCAAGCACTTCGCCTTGAACATGATAGCGATTACAGTTGACCCCACTAAGAATGAAAAGTACCAGGAGGAAATGGCGAGGGCCAAGAGCATCATCCTTAACGAGGTCAAGGACCATGTGGTACCACATATTGCCGAAAAGGACATGGCAAATGCGATGTGGGAGGCCCTGAAGAAATTGTATCAACATACTTCTGTGCAGAGGAAGATGCTACTAGAAAATCAGTTGCGGTCATACCAGATGCATAAGGGAGAACAGATAGACACCTTCCTCGGTCAATTGAAGGAGATCTGGGATCAACTAACTTCCATTGGGGCCACCTCGGATGAGGAGATGATGGTGAGGACCGCATTGAATGCAGTCTCAAAGGATTGGGAGGTATCTCTGGACAGGTCGACCCTTCCAGATTGGGAGGAACTGTGGGCGGCTCTTCGTCAAGAAGAGATCAAAAGGCTAACCAAGGTGGGAAGCAGCGGCAAGGGGGTCAAAATCAAGGAGGAAGAGGAGGATGTTGCCCTAGCATCTAAGGGAAAACAGAAGAAACGGAAGAAAAAGGACCTCTCCAAGGTCAAATGCTTCCACTGTGGGGAACTAGGTCACTATGCGAGCCAGTGTCCGAGGAAGAAGAGCAAGGGAGAGGCTTCTGAGACCAAGGTTGCGCCAACAAGGGCGAAGAAAGAAGTGGAGACAGATGATGACTGTGCCATGAGTGCTCATATGCCACTTGGGAGGAAGTGGGGAGACATTGAGCTGTAGTCAGATGGACTATAGGTGATGAAGGGCAGGATCCTCGAGGTACCCAACCTCTTGGATTATACCTTGCTACGGGAACCCCAAAGAGGAGTAGCAGGACGAGCGGATGTCAGTAGAGACAGATGCGGATGGAGCGACAGAGGGAGCTACAATGTAGGAGTTCCAGGACAGCATGAGGCAGCAATGCGAGATGCACAGAGTTGTTGCAGCAGCGCAGAAGTCAGAAAGGGAGCACTTGTCAGTGACAGAGGGAGCTTCAGCGTCGAGAGTATTTCTAGCCTGATGGAGATGTCAGAGTTGGGAGATTAGTTACTTCTCAATAACTGAGTTGCAGTGTGGCAGTTAGCAGTGGCAGTGCTATGGGCTGAATGATGAGAGGGGTTGCAGTGCAGATGCAGTAATGGCAGTGGCAAGGCCATGGGCAGCAACACGGATGCAGAGGGAGCTGTCGTACAGATGTAGCAATGGCAGTGGCAAGCCCATGGGTAGCAGTACATGATGCAGCAGCGCAGACGATGTTGGGCAAAAGGCCTAGCATCAGCACAGGGACCGATGCCGGATGATCAGGGTGATGCTCAGTGAGGAGTATTACTAGAGCACAGTCCTCGCTAAGAGGGAGTGTTGATTTGGGGTAGCATCGGATGTGCTCTAGCCACGAAAATTGGTGGAGAGGCTAAAGCACATGAGATCTCCAATACCCAGAAATGGTTTGGGCAGAATCTAACTAGTTTGGGAGATATTAAAATAATTAATATTTTTAATGGAGTCCCTAAATCTAAACTTAAGGAAAATAAAATATTAATGTGCATTAATATAAAACTGAGTTAGAATGGTCCAAAAGTCATGGATCAAGCTAGATCTAATCTTAGTCGTTGATTAGGGACTTAATATCGGTCGTTGAAATGTCAACGAGAAAAGTATAAGAGGAGGCTTGAGGGTCACTTAAAGAACACACCGAGTTGATCAAAAATTCGATTTTTTGGGGCAGGGCTTGCTGCGAAAAATCGAAGGAGTGATCTGAGTTGCAGCTGAGGGGTAGTGAATACAAAAGCAGAGAGGCAAAGAGGGTACCGGGAGCATCAGCGCAGAAGCCGGGAGAGGGTTGACGCAGAGCCAGCTAGAGGCCATGCAGACGTAGCCAAAGGCCACGCAGAGGCATCCAGGCGCTGCGCAATGCCAGAAAGAGCCAATGTGGGAGATGCAGAGGCTCCAGAGGCTGACGCTGGGCTAGTTGGGCTAACGTTGGGAAAGTTGGGTTGACGCTGGGCCACAAAGACTAACGCAGACCCTAGAGGCTAACGCTGGGAGATTTTGTGGGGCAAATTGGCGCTGATATCTATCTCCAACTGAGAGGTACTACTGTCGAGGGCATTCTCTATTGGGTGAGCCATTTCTGGCACCCAGATTGTATTTTGAAACTGCTTAATAATAAAACCCTCAGATAGCTGCATTGGTTTTCCCGCATTGGGTTTTTCTGGGGACATTAGTCCAAAAATAACGGTGTCACTTGTGTTCTTGTTTTCCTTCAGTTGATGATCTGTGTGTGTTGAGACTATACTTGTATTTATTTTCAGTATTTACATGGTAAATAACTTGTTAATTAACAGAAAAAGTAGGAGGAAATAAATCAGAAAATGCAGGAAGGATTTCTAACAAATAGACTTAGAAATTCCAACAATGCTCCAGGAGGCTGAGTTTTCGATAGGGAAAGTTGAGCTAGAGATTGCTTGAGGGAGAAGGGTAATTCCCTTCAATATTTTTCTCAGATTTTCTTGTTGTTTGGATTGCCAGCTGGGCATCCATAGAATGATAGATGCACTCATATTTCACTATTGAATAATAAAATAAAACCCTCATTGTTGCATCGGTTTTCCCAAGTTGGGTTTTTCCAAGGAGATTGGTCCAAAAATAACTGTAAATTTATGTGTGTGTGCTAGCATTTCTTCCAGTGTCTATTCTTCTGTAGATTTATTTGTGTAGGTTGTAGTGTGAGTTATTCAGTATTCGTTGTAGGAAATACTAAATAGTGATTAATTTGTTAAATTAAAATAACAATTAGGTAAATAATTTCCAGTTGCTACAATAGGATTCTGATTTTCGGAATTTTCGCATAGCAGGTGAATCAAAGTAGCGCAGTAGCATGGTGCACAATGATTTCCAAAGAATTTTCATCGTAGATATTTCCAATTTCTCAGTGGCAGAGCGAGATCTATTTTATTTGCAAGGGGAGTATGAATTCTCTCGAGGAGTGCGAGTTCAGTGAAGCAAGGGGAGTTGATGGGACAATGAGATACCTTATCAGATCAGATCGATTTGTAGAGGAGACACAGTTTCCAGTTTGGCTATTTAATTTCTAATGGAGGCTAAGTTACTTTCCCAGTAGTGCGAGTTTGTCAGAGATTGTCGGAAGTTGGAACGCAACAACGAAGGTCAATTTAGGGTCTCAGCCAAATTGATGGGCCAAGTAGCTTCCAGGAGGTCAGATCAGCTAGCAGAAGTGAAGGAATAAATTTACCAGAGGTTTGATACTTTATGGAAACCAGTTGTATTACAGATATCAGACACCAGTAGTACAGATCAGTTCGAATACAACATGTTCCCACATACCAGCAGATGGATGATATACTCACGAAATCCTTGGGGTGGTAACTTTTAGGACTAGATTGTTCTCTGTTGTAGATAATTCCAATTTTAAGCCTTTTCAACATTTTCATATAACATTTGCCCCATAACTATGAAAATTCCCCAACTAGAATCCTTACTCCAGCAACTGATGATATTACTCCTATTTGTTAATTCGCTTAAACAAATTACTTGCAGTTTCCTATGGCAAATATCGTAATACATACACTGCATCCTTCACTAAATTTAAATATATGCGGAAACAAGAGACTGAGCAAGAAAGAAAATACAAAACAATAAACACCATTATTTTTGGACAAATGTTCCCGGAAAAACCCAATGCAGGAAAACCAGTGCAAAAATTCTGAGGGTTTATTATTATTAAGCAATAGCAAATTATGAATACATCTCTAAATACCTCTCGGGTTATTCAGTTACAGAGAGATTAATATTGGCAGAAAGATTTGTGAGATTACCTCACACAATCACTGAGAAAATACCAACTGATCTAGAAACTGAATGAAGTGCCTCTAGCAGGCCCTACGCTGCCTCTGCGCAATCCTCACGCAGTCCCTACGTCAACCTCTCTACGCACTGCGTCACCTAGTCTACTGATTGATTTGTTGCCCAAAGTCTCTGCTCTCAGCCTCCTAGTCTCACATCCCACTCCCGGCTTCTGAAACTGACACCCCCCAGCAAAATCTCGGACACTCTTTCACCCTCTGTGTGGCCCTACATTAGCCTCTGCGTCTGGGCTACTGGGTCACTCTCTGCCTCTCTCTACTGATGATTCTCGGGCTGAGAAAATCTCTCTCTCCGGATGTTATCCCTGCCCCTCAACTGCAAGAAATCTCCTTGATCAAAATTTCCTCCTGAGAACTTCTCACTTCATAAATTCGATCTCTTGATCTCTCAGTGTGTTTTCCAAATGACCCTCAAGCTCCATTAAATAATCTTCTCGTTGACATTCAACGGCCCAGATTAAAAGATAATCAATGGCTAAGATCATTTTAGCTTGATCCTTGTCTTCTTCCAGAAGTTACACCCACAATCAAATTAATACCCATTAATATTTTTAATTTCCTAAGATTAGACTTAGAGGCCTATTAAAAAATATTAATTATTTTAATAAAATTGTCACTGGGTGGAATTTCCCAAAACGCTTTCTGGCTTCTTCAGAATACATGTGCCCAAGCCTCCCTGACGCCTAGAGCACATCTGATGCTACCCCAAATCAACACTCCCTCTTAGCGACGAATATGGTCCAGCAATATACTGTTGCTACATACTGCTCTGACTCTGAAGCATCGTCTTCTGCGTTGTTGATGTCTGACATACTGTCCACCAACTACTATGGCATTGCTGCAACTGTACTGTTGTTGACACTACCACTATCAACACTGCATCCATACTATAGCTCCCTCTCAAGTGTTGCATCTTTGATGCAACTAGCACTGCCACTGTCAACTGTTACTGCACTACAAACTGTTGCTGCTTCTTAATCCACAACGAGAAAACACCCAAAATTACTGAACTAACTGTGTTTCGTATGATACTACGTGAACGTTGAAGTCTAACTGCTGCTAGTCTCTGTGTTGACCCTCTAAATCTATTGTGTTGTTGCTGACCTTTGCTTTGTGCCATATGCACTGCGTCCATGCGTCCCACCAGCTCTCCTCACGCTGAGGCTTCAACACTTCTCCCTCTAACACAGTGCCTGGAGAGTGGCACAGAGTAGTGGAGAAGCTTGGAGCAGCTTTCGTTGTCCAGCTAAGGAGTTGTCGTAGTTGTTGTGGGATCGATCATCCGTGGGTGATCAGCCAAAATGTCTATCTCTAAGGAGAGGTACTTCTGCCAAGGAAAATCTCTAAAGGGTGAGCCATTTCTGGCACCCTAGTTGTATTCAAAAACTGCGAAATAATAAAACCCTCATATCTGCTGCACTGGTTTTCTCGCATTGGGTTTTTCAGGGACGATTGTCCAAAAATAACAGTGTCCCTTGTGTGATTGTCTCAGTTATTTCAGTTGTTGATTTGTATATGTGTTGAGGTTGCATTTGTGTTTATTTCGGTATTTATATTTATAAATAACTTGTTAATGGAAAGAACAAGTAGGAGATAATAAACCAGATAATGCAGTAGGAATTTCTGACATGTCAGACTTCGAAATTTCAACATGGTATCAGAGCATTGCAGATCACAGGAGGACTGAAGGCAACAACAGTAATCTAAAGAATTTGCAGCAATAGTAGCGGTCCCGAGAGACAGTGCTATTCTAGAGCAGAAGTAGCTAGAGAGGAAGTGACGCAGAGCCTACGTCATCATTTCGAGCCAGGAGGAGGGTCAGCGCAGAGACAGAGAGGGGCAGATCAGACCTACGCAGTGCCCATCATCTTTCTCAGCCAAGAAGGATCGACGCTGTGGCCAGGAGGAGCAGAATCAGCATTTGTCGAGATTGCGTAGAGCCTAAAAGGCTAAGTTTCTTCAGTTGTCGGGGCTTGGGAAGCTGTGGGTAGATTGTGATTTGAGGAGTTGGTGGGATGTTGTTTATGTCGAAGCAGAACAGTGTCTAAGGAGACAGAGCCAAGGTAGAGGGAATCACTACCTCAACGGATTTCTAGCCAAGGAATCTAGATCCGTGTTGTAGCGCCAAAGGAGGATTGGAGAGGAGCAGTTCGACAGTTGGCCAGAGGATTTCTAGGAGGGAAATCAGGACTTAGAGGGAGATTTCCAGGAGGGGAGTCGAGACTCGGAGGGAGTCCAGAAGAGGAGCTAAAATGGCAATGAACGGATTGAGGGATCAAGCTAGGTTGGACGAGGCTTCCAACTTTGTCATCTGGAAGACCAAGATCCTGGCAATCCTAGACAGACATTGCATCAAGGACTTCGCCTTGAAAACTATAGTTGTCCCAGTTGATCCGAATGCTAATGAGATGATCCGAACTTAAATAGGAACGCAACAAATTACAGAGATAACCATAAACACAGATATGCAGCGGAAATAATACTTCATTTCATTAATGTAAAATACTGAAATATGCTTACAAATAGTAATGGAAATAAACCAGCTAGGGCGATGGTAGCTTATCTCTGAGAAGAGATGTGGTGCCTACATGCCTCTGAACTGTGTTACAATGAGGCTCGAAGGCCTATTTATTGTTGCAAAACAATGGAAAACCCTTCACATCCCAAAACCTAACCCTAGAAGATGAAACGCCAAATTGTGGGCCCCGTTTGGTTAAATTGGTACATCAATTTCCCGGGGTCGTAACTTTGGCATACGATCTCCGTTTGATGTGTACGATAGCTCGTTAGAAAGATCTATCCAAGCACTACCACTTTGGGAAGGGCAACATCAGTCCATGGATCCATATTGCCCCCAGATTTCCCAAAAAACGTCGTTTAGGGCCTCAAAACGGCTCCGAAAGTTCAGGACCCGAAAAGCTGCTAAAAATAGTAAATTGTGCTACAATTTAGGAAACTGAAAAACTGAAAGAGACAGTTGTGGGGGTCCAACTGGGATAGGTGGGTGGCCACCAACATCCACCTGGATCATTCCTCCCCCCTTAGGAAGCAATGGTCCCCATTGCGTTGAGTTCCTCCCTGAGATGAGGAAGCTTCTGCTGAGCTGGGTCTCTAGTGAGCTGTTCTGCAATCTCTAATGTGTCTAGTAATGGTGGGAAGCATGGCCGACGACAGTCCACATTGAACACTCGGTGCAAGCGAAGGAATGGAGGAATGTTGTGCTCCAAAGCATTATTTCCCATAGCCTTGGTAATGGTGTAAGGACCATGTCGATGTGGTCAGAGCTTCTGATGGGTTCTGGTAAGGCGTTCTCTCTGCAGATGTAACCAAACTTTGTCGCCCACCTCAAACTTGTGTGGTACCCCTGTGGGTGAGGAGAAGTTGTTCCTGTGTTCTGTCATGACCGTATCCCTTTGCTGTTGTTGCTGCATGGAGGAACCCTTTGTGGGGGTCATGGATGTAGCAACGATCTTCCCCTTACTTTGGGAGCGAACCAGACAGAAAATGAATTTCCTAGTCTGGGAGATGAGCTTGCTGCCTTTCTTGGCAGTGATCAAAGAGGTGGCAGTAGGTGGGGCTACATCTGGTATCCTGTATAATGAATTATTCAAAGAAATAATGACAGCACGAGGCCTTGACTCATACACAGCATGTCACCTCCATAAGTATGGCTGGCCTAATAGTACATCGCAAACATCCAAAGGTGTAACATCACACAATGCCTCGTCTGTGAAGGGCTTGATGCTATAGGGAAGGCGGCACTACTGGCGAACTTTGAAATCTCGTCCTTCATGAAGCCACCCAATACTGTACGGCTGTGGGTGTGGTGCAGTCGATAGGCCCAACCGCTTCACGACCTCTGTTGAAACGAGGTTCTTCTGGCTCCCACTGACAAAAATGAATTGCAGCAGTGAACCCTTCACCCACATTTGTGAGTGGAAAAGGCGCTCCCCCTCCTCTGGGTCTTTAGGCTCATTCTTCTGGATCTTGGCGGTGGCAACAGTGGCGCTGGGCTTCGCATCAATGATCTGCTTCCCTTTACCATTCCCCTTGTCGGGTTCTGGCTCAGGGTCAGAACATGCATCTGATTCGGAAGCCTTCAACTTGGCCACCAGCAACTACTTGGTCCGACACTCACTTGTGTTATGAGTGGGACTCTTGTGGAACTCACACCACTTTCTTGTGTTCTTCGGCTTCGTGGTGTTGTTCTTGTCTTGTGGCTTCGACGGATTGTCTTGGGTCACCCCGCCTTGGCTTTGTCCTTTGGGCTTCGGATTTGCAGAACCAAAGTCTCGCTTCTTCTGTTTGAACTTTTGCTCGATTTTGACAGCGTATCAGTATGCTATGCCGAGTGAGGAGATATTCAAGAACTCCATCTCTTCCTGGATGTATCTGTGTAGGCAGTCGTGGTATTTGAGTACCAGACGCAGCTTAGAATCTTTGATACCCAACTGTGTGCGAAGGGTATGAAAAATGTTTGTGAACTCTGGCACATCTTGGTCTCGTCCCTGCTGCAGTGTGGTCCATTTGATGTATTTGTCCTCATAGCTTTTGACAGGGTAATACTGCTCCTTGATGGCATCTTGAAAGTCATTCCATGTGGGTGCAGCTAAAAATAGTGAGCCTGTACTTTCATCCTTCTGCTCGCAGTAGGTTTCCCACCAGTCCTTGACGTGGGGGGCTGCTTTGAGAAGAGCGAAAACAATCTTTTCCCGACTTGAAGATTCATGAACAGAAAAATACCCATCTAGCAGATTTAACCATTTATCTACGGCATCTGCGTCTATTTGACCCTCGAAGATGGGGATTTCAAAATTAACTTGTACCTTAAACGGTGTGGCATTTCCACAGTAGCCTGTTGGAAGCCGATGCGTCGCCTCTGGGTAGCCGCTGAAGGATATGGGCAAAGTTGTCCATCATCGCATTCCTCTGTCGCTCAAGGGCTTCTTCGAGCAAGATTTTGATAGGATCTCCTACCTTCTCGTCTTTCCTCTCATCCCCCATGGGAGGCCGTTAGGATTTGCGAGGCTGGTCTTGCAAAGGTTCAACCAGCTCAAGCCCTAACTCCTTATATCCCGACCTCGTTGGGGACATGCAAAAAAAAACAGAGAAAAAGCAGACCGCTCTGATACCACTGATCCGAACTTAAATAGGAACGCAACAAATTACAGAAATAACCATAAACACAGATATGCAGCGCAAACAATACTTCATTTCATTAATGTAAAACACTGAAATATGCTTACAAACAGTAATGGAAATAAACCAACTAGGGCGATGGTAGCTTATCTCTGAGAAGAGATGTGGTGGCTACATGCCTCTGAATTGTGTTACAATGAGGCTCGAAGGCCTATTTATTGTTGCGAAACAATGGAAAACCCTTCACATCCCAAAACCTAACCCTAAAAGATGAAACGCCAAATTGTGGGCCCTGTTTGGGTAAATTGGTACATCAATTTCCCGGGGTCGTAACTTTGGAATACGATCTCCATTTGGCGTGTACAATAGCTCGTTAGAAAGATCTATCCGAGCACTACCACTTTGGGAAGAGCAACATTGGTCCATGGACCCATGTGACCCATGTTACCCCCAAATTTCCCAAAAAATGTCGTTTAGGGCCTCAAAACGGCTCCGGAAGTTCAGGACCCGAAAAACTGCTAAAAATAGTAAATTGTGCTACAATTTAGGAAACTGAAAAACTGAAAGAGACAATTGTGGGGGTCCAACTGGGATAGGTGTGTGGCCACCAACATCCACCTAGATCATGAGAAGTATGAGGAGGCTTAATCGAAAGCAAAATGTTTGATCCTAGACGGGGTCAAAGATCATGTCATACCACATATTGCTGAGAAGAACACAGCGAGGGAGATGTGGGAGGCACTGACCACCTTATACCAGGGCTCTTCCATGTAGAGGAAGATGCTATTGGAGAATCAGCTGCAGTCATATCAGATGCAGAAGGGAGAGTAGATAGATCCGTTCCTTCTCAGGTTGCAGGATATTCACGACCAGCTTACTTCCGTGGGGTCTACAGGGATCCAAAGTTTATGGTCAGGACTGCCTTGAATGCAGTCTCCGAGGGGAGGGAGACATTTGTCCAAAGTATTTTGGGCAGGCCTACTCTTCCCAGTTGGGAGGAGATGTGGGCAGCGCTTCACCAGGAAGAAATCAGGAGGATGACCAATGCGGGGAGTAGTGGCAAGGGAGGTTGAATCAAGAAAGAGGAGGAGGATGCATCTTTAGCATCTGCGGGACAACAAGGGAAGAGGAAGAAGAAGGACATCTCCAAGGTTAAGTGCTTCCATTGTGGGGAGCTGGGACATTATGCATCCCAGTGTCCCAGGAAGAAAAACAAGGGAGAGGCTTCTGATTCAAAGGCAACTCTAGCTAAGGCGGAGAAAGAGGTCGACACTGATGACGATTGTGCCATGAGTGCTCATGCGCCTCTAGAGAAGAGGTGGGGAGACATCGAGTTGTAGTCAGGAGGACTACATGCTAGGGGCAGGATCCTTGAGGTACTTAAACTCTTGGATCACATCCAGCTATGGGAGCCCTTAACGAAAGTAGCTGGATGACAAGGGTCGGGTGGAGAAAAGTGTAGTGGAGCAGCAAGACAATGCTTGGGTGCATAAATATGAGGCAGCGCAGTGGAGGTTACAGCAATGCGAGAGGCACAAAGGTGTATGCAGCAACGCAATTGCAGCAGAGGGAGCATAAGATAGCAGCAGAGGCAACTTCAGTTTCACGAAGCTTCCAGACTGACTGAGATGTTAGTATTTGGGAAAAGTCAGTTACCTACTTCTCGGTAACTAAGTTGCAGTGCAGCAGTTAGCAGTGGCAGTGCTAGGGGAAGCATGGGCATCATATTGAGAGGGAGCTGCAGTACAGGTGCGGCAGTGGCAATGCTAGGGGCAGCATGGGCATCATATTGAGAGGGAGCTGCAGTACAGGTGCAACAGTGGAGTGACAGTGTCATGGGCAGCAATACAGGAAGCAGCAGTACATGGGATTTGAGGCAGCAGGCCAAGCATCAACACAGGTACCGATGCGGAAAATCAGTGTGATGTTTCTATAGTGAAACATTGCTAGAGCACATTCCTCGCTAAGAGGGAGTGTTGATTTGTTGTAGCATCGGATGTGCTCTAGCCATGAAAATTGGTTGAGAGGGTAAAGCACATGAGATCTCTAAAACCCAGAAATCGTTTGGAGCAATTCTACCCGGATAAGGAGATATTAAAATAATTAATATTTTTAATGGGGTCCTAAGTATAAACTTGGGAAAATTAAAATATTAATGTGTATTAATATAATTTTGGGTTAGAAGGTTCCAAGAGATGAGGATCAAGCCAAATCTAATCTTAGCCATTGATTAGGGACTTAATCTCGGTCATTGAAGACTCAACAGGAAAAGTATAATATGAGGCTTGGGGGTCAATTGGAGATAACACCAAATTAATCAGTCAATTTGAGTTTCTGGAGCGGGGTTTGCTGAGAGAATCGAACCAATGATCTGCTGCAGCGAGGGGCAGTTCGGCAGAAGGCCGAGAATACATAGCAGAGAGACAGTGATAGTGCCAGAGTGTTGGCTTAGTGGGGCGTGACCCAGGTTCAAAAGTGATTTAGCCAAGCAAATCCCGGTGCTACTGGCCCTTTCGGCAACAGTCCGCGGTGCGCGGACTGAGGTCTCACCCGTAGTAGTATGAGAGGGTGCTGGAACCAGGTTTCCACACCCTGGGGATGTCTGATATGCGGTGATAGGGACGCAATCCAACCTTAGCGCTTACTAGGCTACGCGCCCCTGCGGGCGCGTTACGTCCTGTGTTACTGCCTTCACGGAGCTCTAACCCGAGCGCGACCCGTGTTGCTTATCCAAGTCTTCCTTAATTAGGTTCCGATCTCTAATTACTTAGAATATTTTCATACATAAAATTTCAGACAAGTGTTTATCAAGTGCGCACATATAAATAAACGAATAACACTTAATGCATAATATGAAAAAAGTAGATCCACGACCAGATGCACAATATTCCGAATCCAACATATCTTTATTAATGATCTTTCCAAGTTCAGTTCAAGTACAGACCCAACTCCGCCCTGCGCACTCAGCTGCAGGGGTCCGCGCACTCAGCTGCGAACTCTACTAGGCCTATGCGCACTCAGCTACAGAGCCTCTTCCTACCACTATGACCCAATACACTTCAGATCCACTTCTATTCTCTGACCATGCCTTCGCATCTATCTACTTACTTATTTCCCCAAAAAGACTTGCTTTACACTTAGAGCCTCACTCGGCTGACACAACTTTACATTATTTTACAATTCTTAGGGTGGACAACCCTATGATTCATCCTAGACTTTTGCGCTCCGCGCCCATACTTCGTAGAGTCTTTACATGATATTGACCAAAATTCGGGCTTTAATCCCCAAAAACATGTTGTGGGGGGGGATCCGCTGCCCAACAGGCCCCCAACACAATGATCGTGACTCGTCCCGAGTCACTGTGCAGCAATCCTGGCACGGAGCCCTTCCAACTGTGTTTGGGATGCGCGAAGGTCCACACAGCGCACTGCTCTGCCGTCTGTTGGATCTACTCTACCCGCTTGGCTGAATAGTCGTTGTCAGGGACAAATCCCTGTCTTAAAGCATGCATTACTTTCATCTGTGCGAGCTTTCTTTCAATGTCGGTGGTGATGAGGAAGGCCTCATCAATCCAAGGTTGGACGCGTGCTTTAAGTACTGCCTCTTTTTGGCGCGCTGCATCCACTTGCTCCTTCAATGCCTTCACCTGTTGTAGCTTTGCAAGTCGCTGGGTCATGACTACTGTCTTCATCGTCCTGCGCACACTATCATATTGCATTTGAAGCTCCCTCACCTCTGTTTCCAAGCGTTGTATGGTGGGGTCTTCCTGTAAGGAAGTGAGGACCCCAAAGGATTCTTCCAACATAGTGGTACAGGTCTGCACTACCTGTCCTATTTCCTCCAACCCCTTTTGGATAGCGCCAACGTGCTATTCCCGAACTTCTAGGGGCATGGATGACTGCGTCTTTAATCGTAGTTCAGCAATCTGAAGGTTGAGGTCCAGCTGGATCCTTGTTGCTTCCTCCTTTGCCTCGCGAAATCCACTGGCCAATTTGTGAATCCACACTCCTATTGGTAGGTCTGTCGCAATTTCTAGCTCTGGGGCGCGGCGACATGCTTCCTCTACTATCTACTCCAGCTGTTGATTCTGCGCCAACACTTCATCGCGTTGTAGGCTAAGCTGCTTGATGTTGATTCGTTGTTCACTGAGCATTTTCACTGCGCGTCCTTCCCTAGCGCGGAGTTCTGCTGTCGCTCCATCCTGCAGTTGGTATAATATATCTCACGGAAGGGCAGCCAAGTTTAGGCCAAGTCCCTTGATCCAGCCCACCGTGGCTCCATCCTTTGTGCTGTCTGCGGTCAGTGCTCCTTCCGATAGCACGACAGTGTTAGCCATTTTGGCCCACAACAACTGCTCTGTTGCCGATGTACCTGCGGCATTGTAGGTAACCACTGTTCCTTCTTATAGGGGCCGCACCTGAAGTCCCTGCAGTTGTGCCCTAAGGGCCCCCAACACAGTCTGCTGCTCCATCATTGCTTCCTGGAGCGCTTCCCTAGTGACCTTGCAAATGGTGTCACCGATGTCGTATAGGTCACCCTTTGTCAGTGTAATAGGCTCACCATCCAGTTTGGAAGCCTTGGTCTTCTTTCTAGGCTTGTTTGTTCCATACCGCGCAGCTATTTCAGTTGTGTAGATGTCGTGCTTAGGTCCACGCCTTCCGCTGTGTCGTCTGTCCCCTGTCCTGTGGTCAGGTCCGGGCCTCTTTCTTCTTGCGTCATGGTGGCCCTAGTTGTCGGTGTTGCTGCTGTTTTTTCAGCGGCCTGGGTCTATTCTGCAGCAGCCTCGCGGGAAGCCCTTCCCTCCTCAGCGAACTACTCATTGCGCTTCTGTTGTGCCAGTAGCTTGGTGGCATCCTTTTGTTTTTGTATCATTGTCTCATCACGCGCTGCCAAATCCGGGACGCGCCACACGAGTGGCCATGAGTCGAGCACAGTGAACACAACGTCATCGATCGCGATGAAAGGGAGTTTGGTCCAATTCTGCTCCACATCGTTTCGCGCTTTGATATACACATTGTGCATATCCGCCTTAAAGTCTGTAAAGCTCCACAGACTATCGTACACCGTGGGGGATAGGCGGGGCCTTTTGTTGATCCACATCCAGACACTTGCCTCCATGAGTATCCAGAAGATCTTGGTCTCGCGGATTCTCGTGGTGTCCTTTGTTGCCCAGAGCGACGCGTATTTTGCCGCTTCTGGCAAGTCCTGTTCAAGAGGAGGAAACTGACTGTCCTCAGGTAATTCCCCTGCAACCAACAAGATGGATAAGAGCAACCATGCGTAGTGGAAGGTCTTACCCTGCTCCTGAGCCTCCTTGAAATTCGTCAGAAACTCCTCATAGAGGAACTGCGCCCAGTTGAGCTATACCCCTTCTGCGCATTGTTTGGCCAGCGCAACAACTGTCGCTGGTACCTCGTTGCCACGACATTTTCTCATCACTTTTGCTGCTAGCAGCTGGGTGGCTACACGCACCCCTTTGTCTTGAATGCTAGTAATTACGTAGCCCCTCTGCTTTTTCTCCAACTTGTATTTCTTCTTCATGGCCTCTGCGAGCACCAAATCTCCGCTTTTGCCAGCTATTTCAAGAAATCTTGTGAATAAGCTCCGTCATGATAGGGATAAGCTCCTCCAGCCACAAGTACCCATCATGCACCAAGCAAAGCAGTTGCCTGATGACAAAGATCGTGATTGGTGCTCGGTGAAAGTGTGGAATCCATAGAAGGTGGAGTAGCCTGGCCTCTTCCACACCACGCAGCCATTTCCGCGGCTCTAGCGCTGTAACCGACCCTTCCTTGCTCTGTTTCATGAGTTGGCTAGTCTCCAAATGAGGGAACTTTTCATTGTCCGCGAGGTCCCAATCTTCAAATTTCATTGTGGGCACGCGGCCCAGAACCGAACCTTCAAACAGAATTCCCTCCGGGAGGAGCAGGGTTTGGAGTGCACTCTTAACGACATCCAAATCTTTGGGTACTTTTACTCTTCCTTTCCGTGGAGGGACATACTTGGGCAGTTTTGCTGCAGCGCGCACTGGCTGAATGTCTTCCTCCATTTCTTCACCCGCCTCAATCTCTTCTACGAACGCCTGGAGATCCTCCTCCTCATCATCTGTCTCAAGATTAATAGCCTTGCCCTTGTCTTCCATAGACAGTTTACCAAACCGCAGATTCTGCGGAGACATACGGACTAGTCCTACTGCCTCTGGATCCTTTTTGGGCCTCTGCGTCTGGGGCAATTTTGGAATTTCCGGTGCATCCCCCACTGGCGGCGTAGGGCTCTGCGCGGCTCACTTGGTTGTCGACATTAGTCTGTTCAAGAAGTCCTGCGTCTCCTTCGACAACGTCTCAAACACTAAACTTGCTCTCAAAGCCTCTAAATTAGGGTTCATACTCAATTGATAGCGCAACCACTGAATTCTCAAAACACCAAGGGTGGTTCAGCAGATAACCACTAGTGATTTATAGGCCCTTTTGAATTCAAATTCGATCGTTCCCCCCCTTATTCAGCTTATTAATGCGAGCTTGGCGGCAGATTGTCCCAAATCTAGTTCTGACTCCGTGTCTTAATTGCCCGTCGCTCGCTCCTTGTTGCCTTAAATTGGACGTCTTGTCATGAACAGTGATACCAACGGTCACTTCCCAGCCTACCCGCGCGAAAGGGCAGCCCCCTATGCATGAGTGCGTCCCTTGTGGCATACTGATCCGGCGCACAACCTCCTTGTCGCGCAGCTCCCCGATAGACTATTTTATAGTCCCGCACTCTCTTTCAACTGCTTGGAGCACTGACACTGTGCTTCCTACGGATAGTCAGGTGGTCGCATCACCTGTGTGAAGCTTCAATTTACCTTCCAACCCAGTCCGTGGGCACTCCTCAATTACCCTCGCGGCAGTCAGCACCTCGCGTTCTTCCTTGTGCAGTGTGCTCCCCTAGTTACTTTGCCTGGTAAGGTGCAGTCGCAGCCATGGTAGCAGAGCCACAAATTCTTGGCAGAAATTTTCTAATGCAGTAGTATGGCTGACCATATCTTGTCCTGTCATTCTTAGTTTCACGGCGCAACCTGCTGGTGCGATTTCGGTTTCCAGTTTGTTGATTTCTACGTCCATTAACATGCTTTTCCTCCTCAGCCGTACCCGATCTTCTTCGAGTTTGCGAAGTTTAAGGTCCCCTTGCCGGATGGCTTCCCGACTCTGCAGATGTTCGTCCTCGCGCGGCTGCATAATTCCTTCGTCCTGGGCCTCGCATACTGTCTCAACTGTGGGAGCTACTATGGGAGGGTTCCTTCCTTTCAAAACTATGGTCTCGACTCTGCTCTTCAGCTTCAGAATCGTCTCCATGCTCAGGTTTTTGTACATGGCCCTATAGGCCCATCGGACCACTGGTACGCATAGGTCCCAATCATATTGTCACGCTTGGTGAACTTTGTTCAGGATCCCACACACCTTCTGGAATGCTTCCGCGTGGAACATTTGTGGTGTGCATCGCCTTTCCTGCTGTTGTGCCCCGTTCTGATTTTTGATCCTGAGTTCGGGTTGTGCATGTGTGCATGTCTGTACCCATCGAGACAGGTGGGTGCGCAGGCCACTCCACCCTGGCTGACCAACTCTTGTTCGAGGCTGGGGGCTGGCAAACCGTAGGCATATCGTCCTTCTACATCCACCCTAGTCTTCAAACCTGCCTTGATGTGTACTCCACCATCGTGTGGGTGTTGCACGCAATGCCCATTTCAACGCATCGAACCACTGTTGTTCCAGTACTGCGCTTTCAAATTTGATCAAGAATTCATCCACCGTTGTCAATCCATCATATGTCGGCAGTTCTCGAGCCTCTATTGTCACGCAACGCAGTGATCTGATCATCATGTTGCAATTCAGCGTTGTCACCTCGTGCAACCGATTCTGCCAGCACTCTACTTCCTCATATAAAACCGAAGTGCAGGAGCTTTCGCACTCCCATGAGATTCTCCCATCCGCAGTCAGATTTACCCAATCCTAGTCTTGCGCAATTATCTTGTAAATACAATCCAGCTCATCGTCGCGCACCGGTTCAATGTAGCGCGCTCCTTCGGCTGGGTCCAGTTGGACTACTACGCGTAGTGACTTCTTCTCGAACCCAAATCTAGGATTTCCTGATCCATTTCATACTCACCAATCTGCATAGTCAATCTCATTTCCCTTCCGGTGCGCAATGCATGCTTCCCTAATTTCCGGACTATGTGCGATTCCTGACCCTGCGCACCTGGTGATCAGCTCCTGTAGTCCCTTAACTACCTTGCTGTCGCGCAGCAGTTTTATGCATGTCTCCAGAAATGTAGTAAGCATTGAAGGATCCATTCCTAGCTCTGGTTGATCCTTACTACCTGAAGTGGAGGCCTCTGTGAAGCTCTTCTTAGCTTCCATGAACGTCTCCTTTGCGCGTTCTAAGTCAAACTCAGGTTCCTTTGCAGGAGCCTTACGAACCCATGTATCTCCCTCTAGCTGCTTCCCCTTATCCTCTCCCGTGATCGCCCCGCTTCTGAGCATCATGTTTACATTCGAGTCTTCTTCACACGGTTCAACCTCGTCATTTGTATATTCTGAGTCGGAGGAGGCTGGAATACCCCTTTTTCGCACATCTATGTGATCAACGTAGGACAATCTATCGTTTCATGATCAAACTGAGCACAATACGAACAGGATATCCTCGTCGGGTTGGTGCAGTCGCAGGCATAGTGCCCTGGTCCTCCGCAATTGTAACAAATTCATTGTCCGCAGCCCCTCCCTGGTCCCATTCCTCCTCGTCCTCGACCTCGCCCCTAAAATCCAGTGCGCGCCATCACCGCAGCTGGATCAAGGGCTCGCATTTCTGTCTGCATCCTATAGGCTGGGGTCCGATTAATCATTAGCTCATAGTTGCGACAAGTGCGCTTGTCATGTCCTACCGACCTGCAGAAATTACAAAACAGCGGCTGGGGAGTCTTTGTATACTTCTACAACAAAAGACAATTATATGTCGTGTGTTTTCCTCCTATCTGACAGATCGCGCATCATAATGCGGGTGTCGCACTCGGCCCTGCCTGTGCCTCTAGTCTCAACGACATTGGCCCTCCTCCTGCCAAATAGTTTGTGAACACTCGATAGTGATCCTTGTCATGACCCTGGCCTTTGCATTTTATGCACCATACCTCCTCACGCGCCTCTAGCCGCGGTGCCCTATCTTGCTTCAAACTTTGCATTTCGAGGAATAGATTCTGTAGTTATGCGTGGATTTGTTGAACTCCCAACCCAGGGTCTTGTATCAAGGTCTCATGAAACCTCATGGCCATTTCCAACGCTTTGACTGGGTGGAAAGTTTCTGTTGTGACAGCGTCATCCTCAAGTGCGGTGTCAGAGATGCCACAAACCATGCGCGATGTTGTGCATCCGTTAGCGTCATATTGGCCTCACGGATCGTACTCTTCAGTGTTTGGTCTAGATCCCAGGGGGTTTCACCTGGAAGCATCGCGATCTCTTTAAACTCGATGATTGATTGTGTTTCTGACTTTGGCCTGCTGAATTCCCTGTTTAGCGCGATCTGGATTTCCGCTATTCCTGCGTTTGGGTGGTCGTTAGAGTGCTTGATATACCATGTCAACACACGATCCTGCAACACGCTCACCAATGTAGCCTTCTTAATATTGTCGTCCGTGATACCCTGCGCTTCCCATACTGCTCCTACCACGAACCAGAATTGGTCCAGATCTTCATTCCCTACCCCTCTGAATACTGGTAGTTTGATCGCGTTCACCATACTGAACTGTGGAGGTGGTGGAGGTGTAGTGGGTGGAGATGGAGGGGAGGGAGGTGAAGCGGGTGGTAGCATGGGTGGAGGTGGTAACTGCAGAATATGTTGTCTTATCAAACTGACCACGCTTCTCGGACAGACCTTAGCAAGCTCTTACTTGCTCTCTCGCGAAGGTGAAATTAAGGGACTGTTTCCTAATTCTTCGCTGCTTTTGTAGATCTTTCCGCTCCGTGTTGTCCCAAACATTAATGTATTCTCATGACCCTCTTTTCACACAATAACATCTTAATCCAAGTATTTAAAGACTTAATATACTTACCTCGCGATCCTTTGAGAAAGCATCATTCTGCTTCGTTGTAGCTCACAGTCGTGTCTACCGCAAACTCAGTGATAAATCCCCCTATTATCCGGTCGAGCCAATGGTCCACAGCTCGCGCGATCTTATCTTCTAATGCCTCTAGTCTGCGCACTAATTCCGAAGTCCACACTATTGGTTTGTCGAGCTTACACCTTCCCTCGCTATCGGCTAACCTCGCGATACACTCATACAATTCAGAAGGAAATGATGCAAAGAAAATCTCGTGGATTTCCGTATACACGTAGCGATCCAACCACCTTTTCTTACATACTTGCGGAGTTCTTTTTTCCTGTGTCGCGAACTCGTGAATCTTCTTGTCCAACCACGTTTCAATTTCCTTCTTTGTTGGGTTCCAATGGCACGACATCAGACATCCCTTAAGCAGATCCCGGTCCCTGCAACGGAACCATGTGTTGGCTTAGTGGGGCCTGACCCAAGTTCAGAAGTGATTTAGCCAAGCAAATCTCGGTACTACTAGCCCTTTTGGCAACAGTTCGCAGAGCGCGGACTGAGGTCTCACCCGAAGTAGTATGGGAGGGTGCTAGAACCAAGTTTCCGCACCCTGGGGATGTCTGATATGCGTTGATAGGGACGCGATCCAACCTTAGCGCTTACTGGGCTACGCGCACCTGTGGGCGCGTTACGTCCTATGTTACTGCCTTCATGGAGCTCTAACCCCAGCACGACCCGTGTTGCTTATCCAAGTCTTCCTTGATTAAGTTCTCATCACTAATTACTTAGAATATTTTCATACATAAACATTCAGACAAGTGTTTATCAAGTGCTCGCATATAAATAAACAGGTAACACTTAATGCATAATATCAAAAATATAGATCCACAACTAGATGCACAACATTCCGAATCCAACTTATCTTTATTAATGATCATTCCAAGTTCAGTTCAAGTACAGACCCAACTCCGCCGTGCACACTCAACTGCAGAGGTCCGCGCACTCGGTTGCGGACTCTACTAGGCCTCTGCGCACTCAGCTGCAGAGCCTCTTCCTACCACTACGACCCAATACACTTCAGATCCACTTCTATTCGCTGACCATGCCTTCGCATCTATCTACTTACTTATTTCCCCAAAACGACTTGCTTTACACTTAGCGCCTCGCTCTGTTTATACAATCCCATGGTCCGCGGACCATGGGTAGGCCGACACAACTTTACATTATTTTACAATTCTTAGGGCAGACAAACCTATGACTCATCCTAGACTTTCGCGCTCCGCGCCCGTACTTCGCGGAGTCTTTACATGACATTGACCAAAACTCGGGCTTTAAGCCCCAAAAACATGTTGTGGGGGGATCCGCTGCCCAACACAAAGAGACAGCGCAGAACCTGGGAAGGCTGATGTAGAGGTAGTTGAGACTGACGCAGAGGGTGTGGAGGCCAGCGTGGGTACCGCAAAGGGCAAGAGGGCTGACGCAGAGAGCCAAGTTGTTGACGCAAAGGCAACAGTAGATGCGTAAAGGCTAGCAGAGCTGACACAGGACCAAGAGGCAGCGCTGGAGATTTTCGTGGGGCGGATTAGAGCTGAGAGAGTGATGCAGTCCGTGGAGATTGAAGCAGATCAGTGGAGAAGCTTGGAGCAGCTTCCGTTGTCCAGCGATGGAGCTGTCATAGTTGTTGTGGGATCGATCATCCATGGGTGATCAGCGAGAATATCTGTCTCCAAGGAGAGGCACTTCTGCCAAGGAAAATCTCTGAAGGGTGAGCCATTTCTAACACCCTAGTTGTATTCAGAAACTGCATAATAATAAAACCCTCAAATCGCTGCACTGGTTTTCCCGCATTGGATTTTTCCAAGGACTATTGTCCAAAAATAATTGTGTCCCTTTTGTGATTGTCTTAGTTATTTCAGTTGCTAATTTGTATATGTGTTGAGGCTGCATTTGTGTTTATTTCGGTATTTATATTTATAAATAACTTGTTAATGGAAAGAAAAAGGAGATAATAAACCAGATAATCCAGTAGGAATTTCTGACGTGTCAGACTTAGAAATTTCAACAGGGATACTTAGAAATTTCAACAGGGATCATCTTGGTATCACCTTCTAAGAAGCATATCTTGTTTTCATATTGACTTGCTTTCCATTGCACAAATAACATAGCCGAGTATGAGGTCCTCAATTGGGGATTAGATCTAGGTCTTAGAAAGGGAAAAAAGCACCTAAAAGTAATAAGGTGCTTTGTTTCAAGATTTCTGAACTAGTACAGGTTCATTAATTGCTGCAATATATTTTCAGGATTCTTCACTGTGGACTCAGATAATAAAATCACCTGTTCGCTGGTTTTTCCCTTCGGGGTTTTGAAAGTAAAATATTCATGTCAATATTTTTTGAATGGTTTTCAGTTTTTGCTGTGCATTTTATAGTAAGTTCAGTGTATTTCGGTTCATAAAAATCAGTGCTGGAATATTTTCTCTTTTCCATGCATGCATATGGGTATAAAAAAAAGATATTGGGATTAGAAATCAGATCTGAGCTTAAGAAAACTAACACCCTCCGTGTCCCATGTCATCGTGTCAGGTGACTTAGCTTAACAGCAAAAAAAGCAATGGAAATGGCTAGGAAACACCTGAACCAAAACTCTTCTCCAGTGACAAAACTGCCCTAAAATAAAGCATTTATTACAGCAGAAATTTGAAGGCTTTTCCAACCATGAGAAATCAGCACTAAGAAAAAAATGGGGAACCATACATATATAACAAACCTGACAATATCATAACCTTCACAAGATATTCAACTAAGATCAAAGAGTTCTCTAAATAGCCCAACCACCTAAACAATGGAGTGAGCTTCTTTTATATAGAGCTCTGGCTTAATCTCCTTACAATACAATAATATTAATGGATTCTATATCCACTTTTCTCACTAGAAAATAAGGATAAAAAATGCATGAATGACTCAGATAATCTTCTCAAGTAGGGTGTTCCTCACTTAGGTATCTTTGATGGCGTTGTAGAGTGTGCATGACGCCTGCTTGGTGTTAACTATCTCATCCTTAGCTACAGCACTTTCCAAGAGGACCACTTAGTAACCTCCTTTTCCATAACAGCATAAAAAATAGGAGATAGAGTGCTACCTAGAGAGAGTGACATTGACCATTAAACAGGAGTCAGGAACAAAATAGTAGAAACTTAACTTTTGGGTTGAAGTTGTCCGTAAAAGGGAAACAAGGGAATGTTGATTTGGGGTAGCATTGGATGTGCTCTAGCCACGAAATTTGGTGGAGAGGTTGGGGCACATGAGATCTCCAATACCCAGAAAGGGTTTGGGCAGATTCTGAACAGATCAGGAGATATTAAAATAATTAATATTTTTAATGGAGTCCCTAAGTCCAAACATAGGGAACATAAAATATTAATGTGTGTTAATATGAATCTGTGTTAGAATGGTCCAAAAGACATGGATCAAGCCAGATCTAATCTTAGCCATTGATTAGGGACTTAATCTTGGCCTTTGAGATGTCAACAGGAGAAGTATAAGAGGAGGCTTGAGGGTCACTTGGAGAGCACGCCAGAGATCAGTCATTCTATTCTCTAGAGTGGGGTTTGCTAAGAGAGACAGAAACAGTGATCGGGAGAACAGTTGAGGGGCATTGAGTACAGAGAAACAAAGAAGACAAAGATTGTGTAGGGAGAGCAGCACAGCAGCCAAGGACGGTGACGCAGAGCCAGCAAGGGCTCACGCAGGGCCACACAGAGGCAACCAAGTGCTGCGCAGAGCACCAGAGGGGCCAGCGCAGCTGAAGCAGAGGCTCCCAGCGCTGACGCAAGGCCTCCTGGGGCTGACGCAAGCCTAGAAAGGCTGACACAAGGCCAGCGTGAGATAGAGAGGGGCTGATGCAGTCCAATTTGGGCAAACGCTGGGGTTACAGAGCAATTTTGTGTTGAGGAGCTGCCGGAAGAGTTTTCCAGGGTTTCAGCCAGGAGATTTCTCTCAAACTGTGAGGTATAGTTGCTAAGGAAATTCTCTGTTGGGTAGGCCAGTTTCAGCACCCAGATTGTACTTTGATATTGCTTAATAAGAAAACCCTCAGATAGCTGCACCGTTTTCCCGCATCGGGTTTTTTCGGGGACATTGGTCCAAAAATAATGGTGTCATGTGGTGTGTTTGTTCTTGTTTCTTTTAGTTGTTGATCTGTAATATGTTGAGCATTCACTGGTGTTTAGTTTCAGTATTTACTTTGTAAATAACTTGTTAAAGAAAAATAACAAGTAGGTAGGAATAAATCAGAAAAAGTGCATGAAGGGTTTCTAAACTAAGTAAACTTAGAAACTTCAACAGGGAACAGTGCCCCTCCTCCCCACCCCGCTTACAATGGTTTAGGGGCTTGTACAAGAAAAACTGAATGTGAATGCCTATGTTGTGCTCGACAGCTTAATCTGAGCGTATGTGAACTGCCCCCTCCATTGGCTCCATCAGACCCCCTTGAGCTAGGTACATCTTTCCTCCGTGACACGTTAGACCTAAAAGACATCACTTTCGATCGTGCATGGATGGGGCCCAACTCCACACTCTTCATTCGTTTCCAGACCTCTGAGGACTGTATGAGAACCCTTCAGGCCAGGAGAAAACTTACCTCACTCCCACCCTCACAAAGAATATCTTTTGATCGTAACCTCACCAAATCCTAACAGGCAGAACTCAAGTTATCCAGAGATCAAGCTGCAGTTGCACAGAAAGAAGGGAAATGGGCAGTTATCCATGACCTCAAAGCCATCATTTGAGATTCAACTCCTCGAGGATACTCCCAACCGTGGGCCAAATGATGCTCCCTTTCAAACGAAGGACATGATGGGGGGCACAATTCCACCATCTCGATTAGCTTTTGGAATTGTAATGGTATATTTTGGTCTTCCTGAGACAAGCTTCTTGACACAATTGGGTCTCGTGAACTCCTTTTCCTTACAGAGACATGTGAGTCCTATGCGAAGACCACCCTCGATTTATGGGTACCACTAAGCATGGTCTTGCAACCACGAAACAAGGGCCGACAACGTCAAAGTCTCAGGTGGTGTGGCATGTCTTATACGAGACTCCTTCCATGGCCATGTCACTTTGGTTTAATCAGATGAGCACGCCAGATTCCTGTGGGTCCAAATCCATCATAGTAGCCCCCTACTATGAGACAGATACATTGCAGTTTGCCACTTTTTGCTTGCCACATTGCACTTTTCACTTCATAGGGAGTCTGAGTGACCCCCTTTCCTTGACCTTGATACATACATCTACCACTACTCCTCCCTCAAAGATATCATCCTTCTAGGAGACTTTAATACGCAAACCAGAGACTTGCAAATGACCATTCATGACAAAATAGATGATGCATTTTTCCTCCAGGATTTGGAGCCAACATAGTGGGTCTTCATAAGAACTCGCAGGACAGGCATGGACCCCTCATAGGTTACAGGAGATACATGATCTTGAACGGGCTCCCTTGTTTCCCTAATTCAAGTGATTTTACTTTCTTTCCTCATAGCGGTGGAGCTAGTGTAGTTGACTATGTCCTAGCCATTCAGGACCTCCTCCCCCAAATCTAGCACTTCTTTGTCTCCACCTCACTTTGGCTGACCATGCTCTCCTCGCCTTCCCCATCTTTGCAACCTCTTCTTGTCCTCCCCCCAGCCCATTTTCCACCTGTAACACCTTTCTTTTGTTGGAAAATGTAACTAGTCTCAGTCTTCATAATTTGTACTATTTTATAAAAAGCAAAAGAAAAAGAAAAAATTATATATATATATATTGTTATTATTATTTTAGAAAAGCATGTTCTTCATGCTTTTAGGTTTTGAGTCAAGGAGTCAAAGTCCTATTTTGGACCTATTGTAAAAGAAAAGAAAAAGAAATTTTTATATGTAATTTTGAGACAGAAACCCCTCTAAATGCCAAGTCAGCCTACATGTAAGTTGGCTTTGCCCCAATGGGCATGTCAATTCACACCCTCTCTAAACTATATAAATAGAAGGAAGATGGAGCTCATTTGAACACACACACTTCATGGATTGTGGTCTGAAATATCGCAGAGAAGGTAGAGAAGAAGTGGAGAATCAAAGTTTGAAAGAAAGGATTTCTTCTTGAGCTATGATTTGTGGAATATCTGCCTTGGCACATCTCTTGTTGTTGGTCTCTTGCTGGTGAATCTACTGGAAAGAAAGAAAGCTTAATTTGGCATCTACTGGTGGAAACATTCTATGGTTATTGGTCTTGGATATCTCATTTGATCTAACTCTATAAGAAGAAAACTTCATGGGTTTTCCCCTTGGAGGGTTTTTGCCCTAGCTTGGAGCCTATATCGTGTGTTCTTTTTGTTTTTGTGATCTTATATTTATGTTATGGTAATTGTTTGATGAAAGAATCAAGATAAAAATTAAAAGAAGCTAACAAACTTCACAAGCAATTACTATGAAAAGGAAAATCTTAATTAAATCACAAGCCTCCCGATTTTCCACCATCTTTTTGATAGAGATTATGAAGACACCTATAATACGCAACCCAATACATTGCTCCCACCCATCTCTGACTTTAGAGCATTAGAAACAACCACAACTAAATACAACACTTTCCATGGCCCTCATGGAAGTAGCCCTTAACTCCTACCTCCGCTCCACTCGCAAGTCTCGCCCTAAAACTAACCCCGGAACTTGTCTTATGAACCGTTGGTTTGATGATGATTGAAAATCTTTCAATAAGTGTCTACGCCTCACACTTACGCATGACCCATATTCCTATCATAGCCTCTACAAAGCTTACCGTAGACTACTTCACTGCAAAAAAATGAACATTCCTCTCCCAATAAAGACAAGAACTTTGTTATGCTCTCTGCCACTCCTCGAAAGCTTTTTGGCGGGCCCTTTTTCCAAGACATCACACCATCTCTCCTGGCCTTAACCCCCATGCCATGTTCTCCTAAACCACCTCCCTTTACGAATTACCTGGACAACCCCCCACCCATATCACTTTCCCTCCCACCTTATGCCAAATCTTCTCTTAACTGGCAATCGAGAGAGCAACTAGAGCTTTAAGCACCAATAAAGTAGTTGACGAGGAAGCATTTTAGGCCAAATTCCTCAAGCATGGCATTCAGTGGCTTGAGTCATATATTGCAAATCTTTTTAACCATGTTGTTTGTTCAAGCTCCCCCCCTCCTGGACAACACATATCATCCATCATATCCACAAATTTGGGAGTAGTGTTGATCTGAATAACTACAGAACTATCATAGTGGGCCACACATTCTCCAAGCTTTATGTCGTAGTTCTACATCAATGGTTTTCTGAGGAACTGGAGAATCAACATCTCAAAGCTAGAGGAAAAGCATGCTTTCGCTTAGAATACCAGATGATTAATCACATCTTCATCCTCAGAGCCATCATTAAGGAGTCTCCCTCCATCACTCTTTGCAGGTTTACAATTGCTTTGTAGATTTCCGAAAAACTTTCGACACGATTCCAGGGGAGGATCTATTCCAAAGGCTCTGCAACATTGACATATCAAATACCCTCTTAAGTGTTATCGTGAGACTCTTTGAGTAAGTGTTAGGATGCCTCAAGGTGGCACACAGTCTTTCAGACTTCATTCAGAGTACTATTTGGGTGAAGTAGGGGTGTCCCCTCTCTAACTCTCTCTGGGATTTATACTGATATGCTTGAGTCTTTCCTCCATGAGAACATACAGTAGACTGACAGCTGCTTATTGCACCATGTTTTAATCTCCTTGCTCCTCTTCGGTTATGACTTGGTCTTGTTGGCCTGTACTCCCTGAGGGATTATAGAGACAGATTGACATGTTCGCTAGTTTCTGCAACTTTCGATAGTTGAAGGTCAACCTAGGTAAAACCAAGGTTATGATCTTCAACACATCGAAGAACTCTATTACAAACCTACACTTCTAATACCATGGGACAGAGACTGAGATCACCACATCTTACACTTAGTTGGGGGTATAGTTCACAGGACCTAGATTTAGTATGCGGCCAGCACTCCAACCTCAGCTCAACAAAGGTTACAGCTCCCTAGCCCTCATCAAGCGACAATGCTTTTAGGCATAGTTCTGGGCATCTCGTCCCAGCTCCACCTCATGGAGACCATTATCAGACCCATGGTCCTCTATGGTTCTGAGATTTGGGGACCTAGTATACTACAGTCAAATTAGGCCATGAAGGAGAGAGTATAGACCCTGCTTCTCTGGCATATCATCTGCTGCAAATGTATAGTTCTGTATCCCATTATTCAAGAAAAGTTCCAGGTCCACCCATTTCGCCTTGAGGTCATTTTTCACTTGGTCTCTTTCCTCCATGAAGCCAGGGCTTATAGAGACTTTGTTACCAAGAGAGAGAAATACCCCTATCTTTCACCTTGTCCTTTGGAGGCCATTGCTTCAGATACCCCTTCAGGTCGTGCTTGAATATGGTTCACAGAGGCATCTTTGCTCCTTTAGTCGATGACCATCTCCCCAAAGTGCCTTCCTCCATTTAGTTTCCCCCTTGACAGACCATCACATCTCTTACCAACTAAAGGCATACAAAATCAAGCCATCAAAGAGGATATCTATAGATTATACATTCAGGTCACTTGGACACTCCCCTCGGTGATCCTTAGCTCAAAGATGTCCTACCTAGAGAACTTTTTGGAGTTGCAAGATGGCCTCACCATCCGCCCCCTTTATACTCATAAGCACCAGATGCACTCACTAAAGATCCCACTAGGCTAGTTTCAAGTTGGATCTCATCAACTTCGAGTGGAGATGAATCACCAGATACCATGATCTAATAGGGTCTACCAGTTGTGCCACCTACAAGAGCCAAAGACTGAGATGCACCTCATTTTTTGGTGCCCCATATACTATGAGATTAGAGGACGATATCATTACCTGTATAGAGTCGAGAGGATCCCTCTCTACTTTCTTCCATTATCCTAATCAAAGATGCCTAGAAATTTTCATTAGGGAGATATTTAAACACAGATCTCAGATCCTGCATACCCTACCTCACTCGAGGACGATTTAGACTATCACAACATACTTTCAAGTTGATCAGGTTGATCAGAGAAACAAGCGACAAGTTTAGTCCCAGGGTATTTCAAACAGTAAATCAGTGAGACCTCGAGTCTCCCTCAGTTCCTCCCCTTTGGGAGGCCAACCGGTACCCTTGAGACTATGAAAATTTGGCTAACCCCAAATCCTATCGCAGTAATTGATGTTAATTCTTCTAATTGTTAATTCAATTAAACAGTTTACTTGTTGTGTGCTATGAAAAATATCGAATTAAATACACTGCAACCTTCATGAATAAATACTGCAAAATAAATAAAAAAGATGGAAGAAATAGATGCACACACACAAAATACATCGTTATTTTTGGACTAAGTCCCCGGAAAAACCCAACTCGTGAAAACCGATGCAGTAGCTAAGGGTTTAGATAATATGCAGTAGTGAAAAATAAGTACAATCTATGGATGCTTAAACTAGCAATCCAAACGGAGAAATAATCTACAATAATAACTAGTGAGAAAAATTTCTCACTCCGCAGGTGATCCAATACTGACCTCAGCTCGAATTGAGCTGTTCCTGGCTCCCTCTGCACAATCACTGCGTCAGCCTACGTAATTATTGCATCCCACAAGCTCAGAACTGCATCTCCTCTCACTATATCATCAACTGTTGTCTGGGAAACTGATACTCTTTGCCTCCAGACCCTTTGCCTAGCTTCTAGCTCAAAATTTCTCCTTCTCCCAGGAAAAACGGAAATCTCCCTGAGAGGGCTCTGCCCTGCCTTTACGCTGCCTCTCTATGGCAATCACTGCCTCTCTGCGATGTACTCATTGAAACTGGAAAAGCTTCCTCCAGCCTCATTATCATTGCCCCTCTCTCACTGTTTCATTCGCACTAAATCACCTCCGGCAACTAAATGTTGCTACTCCGGACATCGATTTCCGAGCAAAATTGAATGCTCAATTGATTTGGTGTATTTTCTCCAAGCCCCATCGACTTCCTCTTATAATCCTCCGTTGAGACTTCAACATCCACGATTAAATCTTAATCGATGGCTACAATTCACTAGAAATCGATCCATGTACTTTTCTAGAACATTCTCACCATGACTTAATTAATTTTGATTAATTAATCATATTTCCTAAGTTTAGACTTAGGAAATATTAAAAAACTAACTAATAAATCTAATTAAGTCGTCTCTAGGTGGAATTCCATAAACGATTTCTGGGTATTGGAGAATACACGTATTCTAGCCTCTCCACCAAATCTCGTGGCTAGAACACATCCGATGCTACAAACACTAACAAAGACTGTTGCAAAGGTGCCAAGTAGCACATCAAATCACTCACACCCAATGCGTCAAAGAATTTAGTACTAGATGATTCTTGAGCGGGGACTCCAACCCCCCCCCCCCACCATCAAGTTTCTCCCTAGCCCCAACGAAGCAGCCATAGACTTATACAAAGCTTCTTTCCATTAGCCTTAGATGTTAGCAATATCCCTCACACCTACATCCCCCCAAGACCATGCAGCTAGACTCCTCATTGGATCTAGAGGACTCTGATAGCGAGCCAGCGCCACTATTGCCCCCCTCGTCGTCGGCTATCAAACTCAGGCATTCATGACATCATCAACCTCCAATCTTGACATATTCACTTAGCCTTCTACATGAACCATTATATACATGTCTATAAGGTTGTCCTATTATTATTGTATCCTTCCTTACTTTGTTTTATCCTAGTTTTAGTTTTGGCATTTTTTAGGAGTTGCATTTGTAATCCTACATTGCACTTGTTTTGGTTGTATCATAATTGCGGGGGAGCGCCCCCCCCGGAACCCGCTCCCAAATCGCGCTCTGGGCGGGAGCGGCTCCGCAGCGATTTTCGGGAGCGCGCCCCCGAAAAAAATTTGCACTCCCTGCCATTTTTAGGAGCGGTCGCTCCGGAGCGAAATTTTAAGCCCGGGAGCGATCAGGGAGCGCTCGCTCCCGATCGCTCCCAGACATTAAAAAATCGCTCCGGGAGCGTTTCAAGCGGCGCCGGGAGCGATCCGGCGGAAAAAAAAAAATTCCACAGACCTCAAAAAAAAAAAAATTTAAAAAAAAATGTTTTAAAAGCCCAATGGGCCTAAAAAAACTTCATTATCACTTCATTGAGTCGAGTTTGTTGGAGAGCAAAAGCAAAGGAGCAAGGAGAAGCGAGGAGCAAGCCTGCAGAGGTAAGTAACTTAGTAATTTAGTTAGTTTAGTTAGTTTAATTTAGTTAGGTAGTAATTTAGTTAATTTAATTTAGTTTATTTAGTTTAAAAATCATGAATTTAAATTAAATTAATTAATCCCAATAAATTAAATTAATTTGCAGATTCAAAACCCTACAAACATCAAACACCATGGACCTGGCTATATTTCTTGCCATTTTGCTCTTCTTGGTCCCTTTTATGGTTATTATGGTGCTGGAGAGTAGGAAACGGAGGAGCCAAACTGAAGAGGGGGATGAAGAAGCTAGAGAAAATCGAATTGATGAAAACCCTGGTGAGGAGGAGCTGGAGGAGGGTGAACATGACCCTCAAAAAACTAAACAAGACCAAACCCCATTGTGGAAATATGTTAATAGGGTTGAAACAGGGAGAGGGGGTGGAACCACTAAATTTCATTGCCCCCATTGCAACACTGATTACACAGGTTCATACACCCATGCTAGAAGACACCTCTGCGGGAAAGGCCATGGGATGGAGACAAACAAATAGGAATCAAAACTTGTACAATGGTGTCAGCAGCGGATAGAGCCAAATACATAAGGGAAGAGGAGGAAGCCCAATACAAATCAAAAAAATCAAGAGGTTTCTTTGAACCAAGCTCACAATCACAAAGAACTCCTTCAGCATCCTCCCAAGGCAGTGGATATGGAGGCACAGGGTCATCATTTTTAAGGCATAGAACCAAATCAGATTTCCTTGATGAGGGGTGTAGGAATGATATGGATTCAAAGGTTTACAGGTTTCTCTATCCATTGTATCTGATGGATGGACAAATGTAAAAGGCAAGCCATTGATAAGTGTTCTTGTTGTGTCTGTTAGTGGTCCCATCTTTCTAACTACACATGATTACTCAGACAAGTTCAAGACCGCCATCAACATTGCAGAAGCATTACTTGAAACAATTGACCGTATTGGGCCATACAATGTCATCCAAGTCATCATTGATAATGCTCCTAATTGTAAGGCAGCGGGAGCAATTATTGAGGATAAATACCCCAACATATTTTGGTCTGGATGTTTGGTTCACACATTGAACCTTCTGTTGCATGATATTGTCAAGAACAAAAATGAACAATACCAATGGATTGGTGATTTGTACAAGAAAGGCAAACAAATGATCAAATTTATTACAAATCATAGCAATACCCATGGCCTTTTCCGCAGTCACTCAAGATTGGAGTTGTTGAAGATTGCGAATACCAGATTTGGTAGCTATTACCTCACCTTCAGGCGCCTTTTGAAGGTAAGAGAGTCATTGGCTAGCATGGTATCAAGTCCACATTGGCAGGTATTAAAGGAAAGGGCTACAAATGCAGCTGACAGGGGAGATTTTGAAATGTGGAGGAGGCCACTCTTGATGGTCAATTTTGGACAAGTGTGAGACAAGTATTGGATTTCACCAAGCCTATTTATCACATGATTCGGTTTGCAGATACAGACAAACCAGTGATTGGCGAGGTGTATGAGCAGATGGATACCATGTTGGGGGAAATAAAAGATATTGTTCCTAACAGAGATTCCGACTTGTACAAAATGATTCACGATTGTGTGTGTGAACGGTGGAATAGACTTAATCTTCCACTACATTGCTTGGCGTATATCCTTACGCCAAAATACTACCCTACATCTTGGTTGGGCCAACCTGCAGCAGGGGGTGGGGTTAGGACCAAACCCCATTTAGATCCAGAGGTAACTAGAGGATATTTGGAAGCATTAGAAAAGTTGGTACCTGACAGGGAGGAAGGTGCAGCTGTGCGCTTTGAAATAGGCAGATATTTCAGTGGCACTGGTTTGTATGGTAACTTCCATGCAATGGACGACAGAGATAGATTTGATACTCTCACATGCTGGGAAACATATGGCGGCCAGGGACTTTTGCCAAAATTGGCAAAAAAAGTTCTTTCACAGGTTGTAAATACTTCTTCTGCAGAGAGGTGTTGGAGCACCTACAGCTACATACATAATGTGAAAAGAAACAGACTCAATGAAAACCGAGCAGAAAGCTTGGTTTATGTGCACTACAACTTGAGGTTGTTGAGTCATTACTGTGATCAGGCTTATGAGGATCCCACATATAAAATTTGGGACAATCACCCAGAGGATGACAATTTGGAGGATGGCATTGTACATATTGAAGAACTGGAAGAGGAACTTGTAAGGGATGAAGATGAAGCAGCTGCAGCAGCCATGCCACCTCCACCTCCACCTCCACCATCCAGTAGCAGTGCTCGAGGTCCGAGTCTTGTTCCTTTGCTGTCGCCACCTCCATCTACACCCTCACGTGGAGGTTCTAGTTCTAGTCGTCGGTCTGTGCGGGAAACTCCTAGAAGACCACCACGACCTGCTTATACTCCTGGAGACTCTCGTGGCAAGGGCCACATGTAGATTTACAGTTTACTTGTCTTTTTTAGTTTCTATTAGACTTTAGTTTTCATAACTGTTGAGTTTTGAGTCCTTGACTCTTGACTCTTGACTCTTTCATATCATAATGATATTTTTTGTAAACAATATATCACTGTGACAATGAAAATTTGAAGTTTGAAGTTGGGCCTTGGCAATTATAACTCATTGGTAATGATTGTGAATTATCATTTATGAATATGACGCTTCGTGAAAGACTAAAGTTGTTTCATTTCATTTCATTATTCATGTTTCATTTTATAAATCTATAACATTTCATATCATGTTAACAGGAAATATCTAAGATATTACTTCTTGTAATGGTTAAACTTAGCTTACAAGTACAACTTTGGTGATCAATGATGATAAATGTTATTGAATTTTCAATTTTGAAAGCTTGAAGTTGAAACTTTAAGATTGAATTTGATGAATCATGATTCATGAGACTCAATATGTTGCAGTTGTAATATGTATTTTACTAACTTGTGGACATGGTTGATGACGATTTTAATGCATAGATGATTGATGTGATATGGTTCAATGATCAATCTATGTTTTTTTATGTTTTTTATGTCTAATTCATCATTCTACATGTTTTTGTTGACATATATGTATCAAAAATTAAAAAAAAAAATATATATATATATATATATATATTTAAAAAATCGCTCCCGGATTCGCTCCCAAACCGGGAGCTTCTGAAAATGGTCACTCCCGCTCCCAAGCAACATGGGGTTGTATCCTCTTGTTCCATTGGCCTATTTATGGTCATTCATTGGACATTAATAAAATTATTTTATTTACGAAAACACTCTTGGATCAAGCAATGAACAAGTCATTATGGAGGGGTCTGCCTAGATAGTGCACCATGACATATATCAAAATATCCCAAGATATAGGGGAATCCTCAAAAAATAAATATACAATTCATTAACCAAGCTTTGAAAGCCACTTGTGTTCATTTTGTGAATGTGTCCCTTTGAAATATGCTCATTTGATCAAATATCTAGGCTTTCTTATGCCATATGCAGCTTTCACCCTTGGAACACTCATCAATATAACCAATTGCCCTTCAAATAATATTAAATTTCTTTGTCAAGGAAGCACTCCTCAAGAAGAAAATCAAACATCCTCAAGATGCCCAAACAATGCCAAGTGTAACCATATGAGATAGGGTGCTCCTCAAACCAAGGGGTTCATCCACCTAGAGATGCCAACAAGATGTCCAAAATAGAAAATATAGACAATGTTCTCTCTAGCAAGCCAACTAACTCCCCAAAAAGTGGATTCCATTGATAGGCATGCCACTGTGGGTTTTGGTTGTTAAAACAGCCCCCTTAAAGTTAGAGATTCCCTCAAAAAATGTGCCAAGAAGCCTAAATCCATGTGCATTTGACCAAACCAACTCCAAATGGAAAAAACACTCAAAAGAAGGTGGGCATTCAAAAGAAGTGTGCAAGGTGGAGTGCTCCTCCATAAAATATATCATCCCTCTAGTAAACAATGATATATCTCAAGGTAAGCACCCTAGATATGTGTGCCATATAATGTAAGCACACCCCCTCAAGATGTAGACTCAAATAATATCATGTTAAAACCTTAGGAACCCCTAAGTTGATGGGTATTCCCAAAATGTGCAAGAACCCATGTGAATGCATATCATGCTAAACAAAAAGATAAAACCCTCATCAAACAAGGAACTCCTCCAAATCCACATGTACTATGATGTGGCATGCCTCCTGTTAGCGTAAGTGCTAAAACATATGCAAAGTCCATCCTGAAACTCTGTCTGCTATTGCGAAAATAAGATCTTTTGCACTGGTGTGAATGCTGGAGGACAGTAAACACAAGCTGCAAGGAGTATGCCCAGCTACTGGCTGTGATTCTTCATGACAGCATTGACATATGGTCAAGATATACTCATGAAAAGGCACTTTAACACACATAGAGAAGAGACACAGACAAAGAGCATCCTAGCAAATAAGAGCATGAATACTTTCTGAATAAGAAAACAAGACCTCTTAGGAAGGGCAACAGCAACATGAAAACATAGACCAAACCCTCAATGAAGGTAGAAGTATCCTTTAATCATGATAAACTCTGTTGCTTGTTCTCTCCCTCCAAGACACTGGATAGTTGGCTGACATGGAACACTCAAAGTATGCTGATATCATGAGTTTGCACTATACCTTCAGGTACAACAGATCTCAAAGAACATGATCAATTGCTGGTTCCATGTCTATACATGCTTTGTCAAAATGCCCTTCTCAAAGCACCAAAATGGATCATGCATTTTGAGGGGTAACAGTACCATTGCTCCATATGATACCCAGCTAGCATTGAGGATAGTGTCTAAAAGGAGGACACCTCCTTAATGGAGATTATTTACTGGTGATCAAAACTTCCATTTATTATCTTAAATACAATGTTAGCTGCTTGTGCATTAATTTATTTAATTTTACAAGTGATCACTTAGGCACTAAATTTTAACGCAGTACCTCACATACTTCCTCACCCATTACTTCCTAGTCTTTTTATATCTGTCTACTTTCTACATCTAAGTATACTCTTAACAATACGTTACTCCTAAACATGCACTAACAAGGCATTCGTAGTGGTACAACCTCTATCACTGTAATTTCAGTAAGAAAAATTAGCTTAAAGGTTACATTTATATAATTGTGAATTAGCCCTTGACACAAACAAAAGGACAACTTCATTAAAGTATATTGTTATGTTTACCGCAATTGCTATCAACCAAAGGTTTCAACATTTTTAGGAACTGCTAAGCTATTCCATTACCAAATCAGTAATTGCAATCATTTACAAAAGATTATATCTGGCATTGTTTATTATATTCCTGATATGTTGAAAGTGTACTTTACATTCAAAGGAAAAGAAGAAAAAAAAATAAGTGAGATGCACAAGCAAGTCTACATAATGAATAGGAAAACTAAACCACTTTTACACATTGAAACAGATGTATGAGCTTGACCAACATCTACTAAACGATTTTACAGCACACCTTAAATCCTAATCATATGAAGCATGCTCATTACCACAAATGGGAAGAGCCACGAAATGCCTGATCCATTTTGTCGAGCAGCAATTGTGGTTGGTCCAGCCAAAGAGGGAATCCAAAAGAAACCTTCTGTCAAAAGGCCCTTCAATCCAAGATCAAGCACAAGCGTTAAGAAAGACAGCTTCGCAAACCACAAAAAATAAAGATTATATCTAAACTGATGTTTGGACATTTGACTAGAAGGAACTTGTAAAGAACACAAGCCAATTGCAGATTTTCCTGATAAAATCTACATCAATACCTCATTAGCCACATTTGAAAGAGCCTGATATAGCCCAATCCAAACAGGCATTGTAGCAAGCGTGGGTAAGCATCCTGTTGATATATTAAAGTCAAAAGCAAACAAATTTCATTAAAATAAAAAATTTCATGTCCTGTTAACCTACCACTGATGCAAATTCTTCAACACTTCATCTTTGCAAGCGTAGACACAAACTGAAACTTCAATATGTTGATCTAAGAGTCATAAATATACATGTTTTAATTAGTAGCCCAACCAAAAGGGAACTTGGGAACATTGACTCATTCTAAAGATTTTAGAAAAACAATGCAACAGCACTTCACAATATCAATGAAATCATAATAAGAACTGTAAAAATAAGAACACAACCACAGTTTGTTAGCATTATGATCAGCGATAAGACAAGGAGACAATAAAAACCAGTGTCAATAACCCTTATACTGGAGATGGATGTCTACAGTGTTGAAGTATAATAGTTTTTCTGGTCCATGCAATAGTGCTAACTAATTTAGTCTTGTTGGCCAATACATTGCCAATACTGGTTGTACTTGTACAGATTGTATCCTTCAGTCCCGTTGACCTACTTATGGTCATTCATTGGACATTAATAAAATTATCTTATCTATGAAAACACCCTTGGACAAGCAATGAACAAGGCATTATGGAGGGGTTGGCCTAAATAGGTGTACACCATGATATATATCAAAATATCCCTAGATATAGGGGAATCCTCAAAAACTAAATAAACAATACAATAACCAAGCTTTGAAAGCCACTTGTGTTCACTTTGTGAATGTGTCCCTGGAAATATGCTCATTTGACCAAATATCTAGGGTTTCTTACGCCATGTGCACCTTTTATCCTTGGAACACTGTTCAATATAACCAGTTCCCCTTTAAATAATATTAAATTTCTTTGTCAAGGGAGCACTCCTCAAGAAGAAAATCAAGCATCCTCAAGATGCCCAAACAATGCCACGTGTAACCATACGAGATAGGGTGCTCCTCAAATAACAGACGCATGAAAGTGTTATCGTCATTCCAATTTTAGATAGTTGTCAGATCATTTAGAAGTGAAACTAAAACTTATCCAAGAATATTTCCAAGTGACCAAATCTTAACCATGATGATCCAACACCTGACTCAGTTGTTCTGCTGCTGATGGCTTCCAAATGGAATATAGTGAAGCTAATAGCTTTCAAATGGAATAACACTTACGAAATAGGTGAGTCAACGGAATGAAAAACCATCTACAAGTTGCCTTAGAAGCTGAGATATGCATTAAAGAGCAAGGTGCAGAGACAAATTGCAAAGCTCTTTAGATAAACTTATTTCCGCTTTTCTTTCCTGGAAAGAATTTGCGTGCCTGATTAGTTTGACTTAGTCAAGTAAACATGTGTCAATATGTATTATATTTATACTCTATTATGGACTTTTTACTGCACTCTTTTACCTGATCTCTTATCCTTTTTGTGTGATTTGGTCCAAAATGATCAGTCACCTACATTATCATATTTATTATTTGAAAAATACTTCTTATTTTATTTAGAAAACAATATGTACATGCAATTAATACTATGTACCAACATACAGATCCATCTTAAGTCTGGATCTATCAAACACCAAGAGGGACCAATCTATTGAGATGTAAATTTGGTGATCCTTGAAGATGGATCTAGAGAAGGTAAATATATTTCAATGTAAATATCATATTTATACTATTTCTTGTAAATTTGAATCTCTCATTTTCTCTCTATATTGCAGTTTTTATATTAGTTGTACATATCAACCCTTTCTTTTATATAAATAGATTTCATATGTATAGCTAATGTATTACTATTTAGAGAGAGAAAAGAAGGGAATCAAATTTATATAGAAATACTATAAATATTATATTTACATAAGAATAGTATTACACTTCTCTTCATCTTAGCCTAGCACCATCTTAAATAATCACAAATTTAAACCTCAAGAGATTTGATCTCTCTCGATACATATCAAAATCTTGTTAGAAATTAGCTAGGAAAAGTGTATTCTACATAGGTTTGGAGCTAACATGTGGGAAATTTTCCTAAAGTGACTTGGGATTTAATTTAAATTTGTGAGATATAAAGTTAATGAGAAAAAGTGCACTTTATTATTGACAACAAGAGATTAAAACATGGCCATTAGATCAAGAGGGCCCAAGATTAACTCTCAGCCCTTGATCTTGGAGGTTAGGTGGAAGGTCAAAGGTCTCAGTTTGTGTCTAAGAGGCTATGGAACACGAAATCTCCAAAACGCACAAAAGGTTTCGCGACAAAAGACTTGGAAACACCATAATTAAATTAATTAGCCATAATTAAAATATTTCCTAACTTAAGAAAATTGGTTAACTAAAGGGAATTAATTAAGGAAGTCTGATTCTGCTCTAGAGGCTTCTATTGATGAAGCCAAATTGATCTTAGCCATTGGTTGAGATGTAATCATGGTTGTTAAGACTCCAACAAGAGATTATAAGACCAATTCGAAGGAATTGGAGAAGACACAGTTCATGAGTTGAGCAGTTCAACTACCCAGTTGCAAATATTCAACAAGGGTGCAGTCAAATCTATGGAAAGCATCGGAGCGAGCAATCAGCAGAGATTCAGGAGGAGTCAACGGAATTTTCCTCAACAATTTTCCAGTGTTCAAGAGACAAGAAAGAGGAGGTCGAATTCATCTGTAGAGGACACCAAATACAACAGTCTGAGTTAGCCATATTACCCAGTGCAAGTTGTCGGAAGAACCGCATTTCAGTTGCCAACTGCCAGATCAAGGTCCCGGAAGCAGAGTGAGTGGGTTCCAGAGGCAAAGGGAGGCTAAACGACTTGCCTAGATGTGATTCTAGGGTTGTGCGATTTCTCCACAGCCAGATTTGCACATTCCAGCAGGGAATTCGACATCCAAACAAAAGGGTGTGAGTGGCTACGGTAGGCTAGATTAGTTGCAGAGAGAGACAAGGGTCTCTTCCAATTTATTTTTACAACAGTATATTGCCGAAGCTTTGCCAGATTGGCAAGCAGATCATTGTACTCTTGAATTGCTTAATATAATAATAAAACCTTCCTCTGCTACACTAGTTATTCATTCGGGGTTTTTCTAGGGATATTTGCCCAAAAACAACAATGTTATATTTTGTGTGTGAATCTATTTCTCAGTTCCGTATTTTATATTTCTACAACGCTTTAATTATGGAGAATGCAATTGTGAATTTATTGTTATTTGCCGAATAATAATTCAAAAGACAAATAAACTACTAACAGTTAGATGATATATCTCTAGCAATTGCATTCAAGGAGTTTTCACATGGTATAAGAGCGACAAAGATTGGATCAAAGGCTCTAAAAGCGAAGGAAGCGAGACTTGTGCAATTTAGAAGGAGATCTGAAGCATAAAATTCCAAATCTGCGCATGCCTAGCCAGCCGTGCAAATTGTAGGGAGGCAGAAATTCGATTTCTAGTCCAAGTCGGAGGAAAAGTTCAATTTGTCTAAGAGCAATAGCAACAGGGAATAAAGGGTGCCAGGAAGGGGTGTCCGGAGAGCAGATCAGTTATTTCATAGAGCAAATCTAGCACATTCATTTTGCAACAAGAGTTTTTCACCGCATATCAACGCAAGGCAAGGAAGAGAAAGCACACAAAGAAGGAATTTCCAAAAATTCTCAAAGGGTTTCCAGTTTTCCAGCAGCAGGAAAGGAGGCCATGATTTCCAGCGAGAAAAGGCCATAGTGTTGACTTCTATTAGCATCGGATGTGCTCTAAGTCTCAAATTTTGCAAGGAGGCTTAGACATATGTATTCGACAATACCCAGAAATCATTTTGGGAAATTCCACGCAGAAACAGTTTTATTAAAATAATTAATTATTTTTAATGGGACCCTAAGTCTAAACATAGGAAATTAAAATAATTAATGGGTATTAATCTAAACTGTGGGTGTAACTTCTAGAAGAAGACGAAGATCGAGTCCAAATGATTGGAGCCATTGATTAGAATCTAATCTAGGTCGTTGGTTCTCAACTAGAAGATTATAAGAAGGACATTGAGGGGCATTCGGAAATACACCAAAGGCAGATACTCAGTTACCCAAGTAAGTTCGATTTTCTCACTGGTCGAAGTTCGGCAAGAGAAAATTGAATCAGAGGGAGAGTTGCAGGTGAGAAAGAGAGAGAGGGTATCAACATCAGTCTAGAGGTCAAGAGCAGAAGACACAGAGCAGAAGGAGGGCAATGCAGAGGTTGTGACGCAGAGGACAGCACAAAGGCAGTGTGATGCAGGGATAGCGTAGATACCACGCAGGGGCTGACGCAGTGAGACGTCGAGGGGACAGCAGGTCCTCTCTTGGATCAGAAACTCGTCGAGAAGTGTCTGTAAAAATTCTCACAGAGAATCCTCTTCTATTCTGCTGGTTGTATCTTGTACATGAGATTTTTGCTGAAGAATAATAAAGAAACCCTCATCTGTTGCACCGGTTTTCCCACATTGGGTTTTTCTGGGGACATTTGTCCAAAAATAACTGTGTCATTGTGTTGTATCATTTTCTTGTTCAGTTTCTTGTTTCGACATATTATTTTTTATAGTGAATGTTGTAGTTGTATTTACTTTGATATTTACCGTAGAACACAGTAAATAACTTGTATGGTTTAACAAGTTGGAGAAGTAATATCAGTTGCTGCAGTAGGGATTCTAGGTTTAGGAATTTTCACATGATATCCGAGTTGCAGGTGAAGCAAGAAGAACAAATCCGAAAGACCCAGTGTTGAAGGAAGAAGGGAATTCAAAATTCTTGCAGAGGCAGCAATTCGAATCCCCAGAGGGTTTGCGCAGTTTAGGTCGGAGGGCTAGATTTTCGAGGGAAATCTCTCTCTGAATGAGTCAATAGAGAGGTAAGATGGCCAAATCGAGAGTTGTCAGCGGCAGAGGGAGCAATGCAGTAGAAGCTTCAATGAAGAGTTTTTTCTGATGGGACGTAGTTTTCTACAGGGAGTTGCTAGGCCAGGATAGCGTCAAAGATCGTTAGAAAAAATAACACAAAGATGGAAACTCAAGATGTCTCTGAATTATATTCTAGATTACAAGAAGAATTTGCATGCTTAGCAAGTTCAGCATTTGCATATGTTTGGTACATTGATAGCGGGGCTTCAACCCATATGACTAGAGTGCGAGAATATTTCTCGAGCTATCAAGAAGAACAAATAGACTTCCAAATTACTATGGGAAACAGAATGAAGTGTACTCCAGTAGGGAGAGGCACCATAGCATTTTAGATGGAAGCAAGAACCAGCATCCAAGTCACCAATATTTTGCATGTGTCCGGGTTAGGAATTAATCTAATTTCAGTGTCCCAGTTACAGGACAAGGGAGACGATGTATACTTCAATGGAAAGAAAGTATATGCAAACATCCAAGCTGGAAGAAGAAGAGACAAATCGGAACTCGAAGCAACAGAATGTATAGGTTGCAGCTCAAGTCTCCAATGGCACTGATAGGCAGTAGTCATAATGGTGAAAAGGAACTGAATGAATTATGGCACAAGCGAATGTGATGTTAGTTTCTGGTAGCATCGAAAGTGCTCTAGACTTGAAAATTGGTGAAAAAGCTAAGGCACGTGAGTTCTAAAAAACCTAGAAACTGTTTGGTGAAATTCCACACGAATTGTATTTTATTAAAATAATTAATATTTTTAATGGGGTTCCTAAGTTTAAATTTAGGGAAATTAAAATATTAATGGGTATTAATCAAAATATGGGTGAGAACAATTTAAAAGGCAGATCAAGTCATGTTTTAATCTTAGCCATTGATTAGAGACTTAATCTCATCCGTTGAAGTCTCAAAAGGAAAATTATAAGGAGGAGGCTTGGGATTCATTTAAAAACACACGAAGAGATTGAGGAAATCGATTTTCTAAGGTGAGAAGTTCTCGGGAGGAAAATCGATTGGGGAGATCTTGCAGCAGAGTGGCAGTGAGATTCTGGGAGAACGACTTTCTGGAGAATACAAGGCAGAGAGAGGACAGTGTTATATACCTAGGGGGGATAATATGGGGTACAAAGGGAGGTACCCAAGGGAATAATGTAATAATGGGATGGGCCATAGTAATAAATAAGGTGGTTAACCCGTATCATGTAAGGGACCACAAGTAGTTAGTAATAATGTAATGGGCCCATGGTATTAGATAGATAGTATTGAGGGAACCACGGTAATGACCCATGGTATTGTATGTATGAGGCCTATATAGAAGCAAGAGACTCCACATTGAGAGGTGTCAAAGAATATTGTATGAACAGGCATATGGCTTGTGGAGTGTTCTCCTTCCTTAAGGAGTGAATGTATGGTGTTGCGCTACCTTAAGGGTTTTGATCAATAAAGAAGCATTTCTATCTATTTCTATCTTATTGTTTCTGGGTTTATTTGCATTGTCTTATATTTTTGGGTCAGATCTATAACAAGTGGTATCAGAGCACTTTCTTGGGCAAAAAGTGGAGAATTTTTTTTTTTTTTTTTCCGGATTTCTAAGGCGGCGAGTTTGCAGATCAGATCTGTACGTTTTGGGGCAAAATCTACAAAATCTAATTGCAAATCTGGATTCTTGTGAAAAAATACCCGATTTCAAAAAAAAATCGACCGAATTGGAGGCCGAATGAAGGAGATATCGCTGATATAAAAATCAGTGGTGTTGCAGACATTTTTTCGGGGCAGTGAGTTTGCGATGCAGATCTGTACGTTTTGGGGCAAAATCTGCAAAATCTAATTGCAGATCAGGATTCTCTGTGGAAAAATACCTGATTTCAAAAAAAAATCAGTCGAATCGGAACCCGGATGAGGGAGATATCGTTGATTTAAAATCAGCGCTTTTTTCTGAATTTTTGGTGACAGCGGGAGAGTTGCAGTGCAGATCTGAAATTCCAGTGCCTGGATCAAGATTTCTATCACATGAGCAAATGCAGAATGGTTGTTCCATTTCCGAAAATAGATCATAATAGGGATTCTGAGCAATATTGACGGAATTGTAGCCATTTCAAATTTTCGCCAAAATTTTTTTGTGATGGCAGGCCTACATCAAAGTTTGAGAGACGTGTATAAATTTGATGGTTCTTATCCGACTAAATGGCTAGCACAAATGGAGAAATATTTCAGATTGAATTACATCATGGATGATGCGACTCAACTGAGTGTGGGAATCATGTACTTGGACCACGAAAGATGGTAATGGTGGCAGTGTCATCAGAAATGCCATCCAAGGACAACTACTTCACAGATGTTCGCAAAATCTATTTGTGCCCACTTTGACCATAAAATCTAATCTTGTGGGTCCTCTTACTAAGCTCACACAGGCAGACACACAACCTAGCAAAGATTTTATTTTTACAGGAAAGAAGGAAACCAAGAAACCTAAAGGGTTATGTTCTGTTGGTATCTCCTTATTGCAGGTTCATGGATTGATTCAAAAGAAGAAGATCATTGTTTCTATAAATCCTAGTTGCAAGCATAATTTTATCAAATTAATTTTGGCAAAAAAATTGCAAGTTCCAGCAAAACACATTGAAAACACATAGGTGGATGATGAGGATGTTCAAGTGTATAAGGATTTGAAGATTTCTATGGATAAGTATGTGTTGCATGGTGATTTTTATACTTCAGATATGGATAACATGAATGTTGTTGTGGGATATCCTTGAATAGAATCTGTGGGCACTATCAATATTAATGTGCAGAAGAAATTCCTGAAGTTCTAGTATAAAAAGAAGAAAATTACATTACAGGATATTTCCATCAATAAACAGGTAGAGTACATGGAGGTTGAAGCAGAAGATGTTCCAGGGACTGACATATCAAATGATGAGCCAGTGATGATTGACAATCAAATACAAACAGAGGCTGAAGCAGAAATAGTTACAGGTGCTGATACATCAGATGAGGGCTCAGTGGTTGAAGTAATATTGGAAGATAAGACACCACAACAAGCACCACAACGTGCACCAGATAACAGTCAGGCTCCAGTGAAGGGTGAATTAAAGAAAAAGACACCGTGGGTTAAAACTTCAACATATCATCACCCACATCACCCCGCAAAAAAACAACCAACAAGATGGCAACCAATTAGCCATAAGGACAACAACCTCCGCATGACGGATAGTGAGGAGCGAAGATCCACCTACTACACATCAACACAGAAGAGCTGCCACGGTCAACTTCCATCTCAAGCGAGTGAAGCACCAGCGAGATCGAGGGTTCACCTTTCTTTTGAATGGCTAGACGCACGTGCATGGTACCAGTGGACTACTCTTTTGAGTAGATCTTATTATTTGTGTTCTTCCCATGTTTCGGGGACGAAACATGTTAAGGGGAGCGGAATGTTATATACCTAGGGGGGATAATATGGGGTACAAAGGGAGGTACCCAAGGGAATAATGTAATAATGGGATGGGCCATAGTAATAAATAAGGTGGTTAACTCGTATCATGTAAGGGACCACAAGTAGTTAATAATAATGTAATGGGCCCATGATATTAGATAGATGGTATTGAGGAACCATGGTAATGACCCATGGTATTGTATGTATGAGGCCTATATAGAGGCTAGAGACTCCACATTGAGAGGTGTCAAGGAATATTGTATGAACAAGCATATGGCTTGTGGAGGGTTCTCCTTCCATAGGGAGTGAATGTATGGTGTTGCCCTACCTTAAGGGTTTTGATCAATAAAAAAGCATTTCTATCTATTTCTATCTTATTGTTTCTAGGTTTATTTGCATTGTCTTATATTTTTGGGTCAGATCTATAACAGAGAGAAAAATTTCCAGAGGAGGGTTGACGCTGGCCTACGTAGAGGCAACGCACTCAATGAAGGGAGTCAAGTTTCTCCAGAGGGAATTCGAAGTTTCAGTTGTCAAAAACCAGCGTCTGAAACTAGAGGCAAGAAAGTCGAATTCTCAGCCAGCAGAAGATCCAAAGCAGAGAGACAATGTAATACCCAAGAGGGGTGACACAAAAGCTGCCCAGGGGGGTGCAGTTTGACGCAGAGGCCATCAGAAGGTGCCGCAGAGCCTCCCAAAGCTGAGGATCAGTCACTGATTCTCCAGTGATAGTGTGAAATTATTTCACTAGTCTTTTGTCTAGTATTTTCTCTGTAAAGGATTGCTAGTTGAACATCCTAGACTTGTATTCAAAAAAATTTCCTACATAATAATAAACCCTCGGAGCTGCTGCACCAGTTTTCCCGCATTGAGTTTTTCCAGGGACTATTTTGTCCAAAAATAACTGTGTCCTATGTATCTTGTTCTTTGCTCAGTTTTCTGTTTCAAGTAATCAAATTTAAAGTAGTGTAGGTTGCATAAGTAATTTACTTCAGTGTTCAGAAGAATAACTTTATGAATGTAATTAAAATCAAGTAGGTGAAGTAAATTTAAATTTGTTGCAGTTGGGATTCCTTGAGGATTAGGAATTTTCACATGGGACAGTTACACCATGGAGCACTAAGGATGCTCAAAGAGACTGTTACAGGAGTTCCAGTCCTTAGTATTGAGCATGATGATTTATGTGGAGGATACGTAGTAGGGAAGTATGCTAAAGAATCTTTTTCTAGAAGTAACAATAGAGCAAAATGTGTATTGGGATTAATACACTCAGATATCTGTGGTCCAATGTCCACAAGAGCTTTTAATCGTGGCGAATACTTCGTCACCTTCATTGATGATCACTCTAGAAAAACCTAGATCTATTTCTTAAAAATCAACAATGAGGTTTTTGATTGATTCAGAGAGTTTAAGGCTCTCGTTGAAAATATGACAGGGAAAAAGATAAAGGTATTGCGTTCAGATAATGGTGGAGAATATACGGACAAAGACTTCACAAATTTCTGTGCAAAGGAGGGCATCAAAAGAGAATGGACAGCTCCATATAATCCAGAGCAGAATGGAGTAGTAGAGCGGAAAAATAGAACTATTATTGGGGCAACAAAAGCTATGTTGTTTGATCAGGACTTGCCTAGATTTTTATGGGCAAAGGCTTGCAACATAGTAGTATATATCCATAATAGAACTCCTCACAAAGCGTTGGGGAAGAGAACACCCAAAGGTGTCTTCACAGGGAAGAAGCCAGAAGTAAGTCATCTCAAGATATTTGGAAGTGTGGCATAGTGTCACATTCCAGACGAAAAGCACAGTAAACTAGATCAGACTGAACAAAAGGAGTAACTTGTAGGATATAGCAAGACCTCAAAGGAATACATAACCTACATTCCTAGCAGCAGGAAGATTGTAGTGAGGTGAGATGTCAAGTTCATGGAAGATAGAGCTTTCAGGAAATCTCCAGAGATGTCTGTAGAAGGTCAGTCAGTGCATGTTCCATTAGTCCAGCAGCAACAAAGGCAGCAAGGAGGATAGACACCTCAATCAAGTACAGTGACCAATACCAGCATTTCCTCGAAGAAGGAAATTCAGATAGTTTTTCAGCAAATGGAACGACAGGACTAAGCGAAGGATTTGATTGAGCCTCCCACCACAAGTGGTAGAAACAGCAGGGAAGTACAGCAGACGCTGAGGGACGCAAAGGAGTTTGTTGGAGCTCTTAGAACTGAGAAGAGGTAGCGTAGACAACGTGACAGATACCATGCCTTGGTCGCACAGGTTGAAGAACCCTCTAGCTTTCAGGAATTCGTTCACCACCAAGTGTGGGTGGATGCCATGGTAGAAGAGTATAGCTCTATCATGACAAATGATGTCTAGAAAGTAGTACCTAGACCAAAGGATAGATCAGTTGTAGGATTAGGGTCAATCTACAAGATCAAGTATGTTTCAGATGGCAGTATAGAGAAGTACAAGGCTAGGTTTGTGGCTAAAGGTTACGCACAGAAACAAGGAATAGACTATGAAGAGACCTTCGCCCTAGTAGCTCGATATACCTCTATCAGATCTATTATATCCCTAGTAGCTCAAATGGGATGGGAGATTCATCAGATGGATGTCAAGACAGCATTTCTGAATGAGGCGATAGAAGAAGAGGTTTATATAGAACAACTTGAATGCTTCGAAACGCATGAAAAGAGAACTCATGTGTGTAGATTAAAGAAAGCCCTGTATGGGCTCAAGCAAGCACCTAGAGCATGGTATGGTCGGATTGATAGTTACTTGCAGCAGTTGGCATTCGTCAAGAATGATGCTGATCCCAATCTCTACTAAATTCTAGAGAATGAGCCACTTATTCTAGTATTATATGTGGATGACTTGTTTTTAACAGGGTCATATAGGCTCATACAGGACTACAAGAAGAATCTTGAAGCAGAATTCAACATGAAGGATATGGGGTTCATGCATTATTTTCTAGGGTTAGAAGTTTGGCAGAAGAATGGACAGATCTTCCTTGGGCAAGGAAGATATGCTACATAAATTTTGAAGAGATTCAGAATGTAGGATTGTCAACCCATGGCTACTCCCATGATCACCAACTGGAAGAAAATAGATGCATCAGGAAGCAAGGAGGTGGACCCCACCTTGTACAGACGGATCATTGTGTCGCTCATGTACCTAGTCAACACTAAGCCAGATAATTGTTACACTGTTAATACCCTTAATCAGTGCATGGTGGAACCGGAAAGGGTGCATTGGGCAGCAGCTAGGCACACCCTGAGGTATGTGCGACCAGGATTTACTGCAATAATCAAAGTTGTATTAAACTCTTTGAGAATCCAATATTTCATAATTGGTCAAAACACATTGATATCAAATGTCAATTTATCTGACACTGTGTTTAGTGTGGGGCAGTACAACTGCAGTATGTCCCCACAGGAGATCAGGTAGCAGACGTACGCACAAAGGCTCTAGGAAGAGCTAAGTTCATTCAGTTCAAAGAGCAGATGGGTCTGGTAGAGAACTTGTTTCAGTAACAAAAACAGGAAATTTCTCAATTACAGTGGCAGGGAATGAGAGAGAATTGCAGTACAGATGCAATGTTGGGAGCGGCAAGGTCAGCAACAATACAGATGTAGCATTTGCGTAGTAGTTGGTGGGAAGTGATGTCAGACATCAGCGGCACAGAAGGAGATGTTACAGAACTGGGTGATGCTTTGGCAAGTCGCATTGCTAGAGCACATTCTACACTAAGAGGGAGTGTTGATTCTAGTGGCATCGGATGTGCTCTAAGTCTCAAATTTTGCAAGGAGGCTTAGACATATGTATTCCACAATACCTAGAAATCGTTTTGGGAAATTCCACCCGGAGATCTATCAGATCTAGGGAGTGTGAGTCCGATTCCGCTCCCAGATCTGATGATCTGAGGATCTCAACAGCTAGATCTAACAATTTAGCACAAAAAAATTAAATTTTTTGAATTTTTAAAGGAGGTATCGAGCTCGAAACCCTTCATGCATCACCCATAAAAAATATCTTATGATAAGCCTGGGATCAAATTTAAGATGGACTCTTCAGAAAACATGGATCGGGAGTTCGTTGGTTCAACCGAGAACTTCCCCGAACACCCGATGATCTAAAAAATCAAGACTTTCCTGCAAAACTCAATTTAACCATCAACATAGAGCGAGAAAACGATAATAAAATTCAAATTCAATAGAGATACCTGCTATTATATTCAAAACTTAAATTATCATTCAAACCCCAGCCACTGAGCAAGATACCTGTACTCAAATCACTCTTCAGAAAGCTACATCAATGGCTAAAAAGGAATCCGTACATGAAAATGACACATCTTACAGTATTTTCACAAAGAATAACACCAGCAGAAATTAATCCCAAAGTCTTCTTTATTGCTCAGAAAAAGATTACAAGAGAGTTTTTCGCTTAGTACACGATCCAGAGATCGGATGATACTGACTGACAAATGACCTCCTATTTAAAGATAAATCCTCCAACGGCTAGTTCGAGTGATCCTTGTCAAAGCAATCTCGACCGTTGATGAGGATCAAAATTTCTTTTAATCTCATCCGTCGAAATTTTAAATATTGAGGAAATTTCGTATTTTTCAATTAAATGCATTTTAATTAATTCAAAAATTAAATTTTTTGAATTAATTTCCTCGAAATTTTGACTTTGACTTAACCTCAGGGACCAAAGGCATAAAATTTAGCAAAATAATCAATTAACCTTAGTCCTTGGACCTCTTAAAATTTAATTTTTTAAAAGACCCACGAATTTTGCCTTTGGAAAATTTAAATTCACTTAGGACCTAGAATTAATCAAATGTCTAGCTTCAGATTTTAATTAATTTTGGCCGGAAAATTTAATTAATTAACCTATGAGGGGATAAATTATTTTTTAAACCCTCAAGACACTTTACATCATGATTTTTACATTTTTTACATCTCAAAGGGAAAAACCCATTTACAAAGGATCCTCACAGAGTACCCAGTTCTGCGACACAAATATAATCTAGCAGATCAAGCAATTTGTAATAAAATAACCTAACCAAATAATTAGGATTATTCCCAAATCACTTTTATATAGACTCGATCTAGAACACTAGGACTCCCCTAAGATCCCAGTGACAAAATCCATTCTAGCTTTGGGGTAAGGCCGAAGGAAAACTCTGACGACCATCCGAGAATGGATCGGTGAAACAAAAAACCTCCCGAAATGTAGATCATCACCAAAAAAGTAAGTTTACCTAGGTGATTACATACACGACACGGATCTGTTAAGATTATTTACATTATACACATGCAGACTGGGTTTACATTATAAGATGATCCTCAGGCTGATGATGATAGCTGGATGGCAGGAACACATCGATCAGGCGCTATCCCTTTTGTGAAAAAGGGGGTGTACTGCTATGGGTCTTTGACATGTAGTGGTCAACAAGACCCTAAGTCTAAACATAGGAAATTAAAATAACTAATGGGTATTAATCTAAATTGTGGGTGTAACTTCCAAAAAAAGACAAAGATCAGTCCAAATGATCCGAGCCATTGATTAGAATCTAATCTAGGTTGTTGGTTCTCAACTGGAAAATTATAAGAAGGAAAACGAGGGGCATATGGAAATACACCAGAGGCAGATATTCAGTTACCCAAGTAAGTTCGATTTTCTCACTGGTCAAAATTCGGCAAGAGAAAATCGAATCAGAGGGAGAGTTGTAGTTGAGAAGGAGAGAGAGAGGATATCAGCATCAGCCTGGAGGTCAGGAGCAGAAAACGCAAAGTAGAAGGAGGACAGCACAGAGGTTGTGACGTAGAGGACAACGTAGAAGCAGTGTGACGCTGGGATAGCGTATTTACCACACAGGGGCTAACGCAGTGAGATGCAGAGGGGGCAGCATGTCCTCTCTTGGATCAGAAACTCGTCGAGAAGTGTCTATAAAAAGTCTCACAAAGAATCCTCTTATTCCGCTGGTTGTATCTTGTACATGAGATTTTTGCTGAAGAATAATAAAGAAACCCTCATCTATTGTACCGGTTTTCCTACATTGGGTTTTTCTAGGCACATTTTTCCAAAACTAACTGTGTCATTGTGTTGTATCATTTTCTTGTTCAGTTTCTTGTTTCGGCATATTATTTTTTATATTGAATGTTGCAGTTGTATCTACTTTGATATTTACCATCGAACACAGTAAATAACTTGTATGGTTTAACAAGTAAAAGAAGCAATATCAGTTGTTGTAGTAGGGATTTCGGGTTTAGGAATTTTCACACATAGCAGGCAAACTGATTTTCCAGTGCGAGCTTGCCAGTCTATCCAGTGCATGCTTCAGGGTTAGCAGTGCGTGTGCTAGTATCGGAATAGGTTCTGGAGGTAAAGCGAGTTGCCCAAAGGAAAAGTAGCAAGCAATGCAAGTTACAGAAAGAGACTCCAAAGGCATGTGCGAGTACCCAGAGCAGATACGCACAGTCCAGAGAGGAGTGTGAGTGCAAAAGGGAGGCCGAGATAATTTGCTGAAAGGAAAACGAAATTTCCCAATTTATTTCTCCAATTTTTGAGTTTCGTAGAGATGGCTGCCGCAGGACTCAGAGATCAGGACAGGGTAGATGTAGCCTCCAACTTTGACATCTGGAAGGCCAAGATGCAATTCCTATTGGATGAATACAGTTTGAAGGAGTTTGTGACAATAGTTGATGTTGAGCCAACAGATCCTACTAGTACCATGAGTACAAGAAGGATATGGCCAAAGAAAAGAGGATGGTCCTTGACAGAGTTCGAGATCATATTGTTCTACATATCGCAGAAAAAGCATCAATGGAGAACATATGGAATGTTGTCGTAAAGTTGTAGCAGGATCCGTCTAAGAATCGAAAAATGATTCTCAAAGAAAAGTTGAGGACGGTCAAGATGCAAAAGAGCGAGAACATTACATACTATCTCACTACGATTCAGGTTATCAAAGATGAACTTGTAGTTGTTGGAGAGAAACCATCAGATATTGAGCTGGTGCGCACAACACTCAACGGATTTACCAAGGAGTGGTGTACATTCGTCCAAGAGATTTTTGGGCGAGGCACACTTCCTAGTTGGGAGCACCTATGGAGTGACTCCACTCAAGAGGAGCTAAGGCTCAGACTTGTAGATGGTACCACCACCAATCATGGCAAGGGATCAAAGGTAGAGAAGGAAGAAAAACACATTGCTATTCCAGGTAAGGGAAAAGTGAAGAAGGGTCCCAGTGAAGGACAAGACTCTAAAGGAGAGAAAAAGAAAAAGGAACTATCAAAGGTCAAGTACTTCAGTCGTGGTGAGTTTTGTCATTACGTTACCCAGTGTCCAAAGAGGAAAAAGACAAAAAGGGGAGCATATAACAGCTTTGGCAGAGATCGATGACCTGTCCGCTAGGTTGGAGGATGATTTCGCTATGTTTGCGGCATTATGCTAAGATGGAGGAGTATGGTACTCCTGTATGCCAGATCGAGCGGGGTCCGAGTGAGGAGTAGCAAGACGTCTAAATCTAGCCATAGCGACTTGATCAATAGGTCAGAGATAGTTGTTATTTAGGAGATTCCTTAGATGGATCATTACCTATGCTACGAGAGCCCGAGAGATAAAGTAGCAGGAGGAACAGTCATGATATGGGAGGTACATAAGTTCAATGTCAACAAGGTGCAATCAGATACTTAAGAGATAGTTGCAGTGCCAAAACCAAGTGTAGTCAAATACTCGAGAGACAGTTGCAGAGCTAGAACCAGGCATAGTCAGTTACATGAGAGATAGTGCAGAGCCGGCTAGGAGTAGTCAGACAGTCAAGAGATAGTTGTGGAGGTAGTTGCAGTGACACAAGCAGTGTGAATTGGGCAGTGGTAGAGAGCAAGGTGTAGTTCCAACCGGTGAGATTTCCTAGTTATTTCTAGTGGGAGATCAAGACTCAGAGGGAGTCCTGCTTCAAAGGGAGATGCCCTATGGAAGTTTGAATCTTCCGGTTCTAAGGAGATCGACACATAGTTGCAGTGATAGCAGTAGCTGTTATGCTCTTGACCTGCGAGAAGATACCATAATACCAAATATGCGAAGAAATATACCCAGAACACAGAACAATAAGAAATAACATGTATTTTATTATTTAGAAAGGAAAGCAATGTTCACTTGCCTCTTCGAGGGGGCAACCTCCAATAGAGTTGGGCTCAATTACAAAATAAGACACGACGCTCCTCAAGGGGAGTCTCTATCCTTTATATACGATTCATACATCCAATCCCATGGGTCAGTACCATGGTTCTTCTTAATACCATCTATCTAATCCCATGGTCCATTTGCAACTAACTGTGGCCCTTCTTTAAATGCGATTCAACCACTTACAATTATTAATATGGGCTTTATTGACTCTTTGACTAACTATAACTATGACTCGACCCTATTACATAAATAAGGGGGTTAGGGTTGGACCCTGACATGCCCTCCTCCATAAAAATAGTCTTGTCCCCAAGGCTGAAGCTGCGGAAACTGCGCAAGAACAGTGGTTGGTTCCCAAGTCACATCTTCTAGAAAGGTGTCTTTCCACTTGACGAGGACTTCCTTAATCGTGCGGCCGCGGGGGTGCCATTCTCATGTGTCAAGAACCTGTTCATGGTGGAGCCAGATTGAACCTTCTTCATCCAATTCCAGTAGACTGGTTTGAATTCTGGAATTGTTCCCAACCACTTTCTTGAGGCAGGAGACATGGAAGACGGGATGGATTTTTGCAGTGGGTGGCAAGGCTAGCTTGTAGCCTAGTTCTCCGATGCATTGAAGTATTTGATACGGTCCATAGAATTTTGGAGATAATTTCTGACAACCCTTATCTTTGAGTCATGTTTGCTTATATAGTTGCAGCCTCAAGAATACCTGATCCCCTTCTTGAAATTTGCGCTCTGAACGATGTTGGTCTGCCTGTTGCTTCATGTGATTTTGAGCTTGATGGAGATTCTCTTTGAGGTGGGCAAGCATGGTTGCACGGTTCTGTAGGAGTTGATCCACTGCTTGTACCTTAGAGCATCCCTAGATATAAGAAGTAGGTGAAGGGGGGAGTTGACCATAAACTGCTTCATATGGAGTCATCTTGGTAGTGGCATGATAGTTAGTATTATACCACCATTCGGCTAGAGGTAACCACTGTACCCATAGATGTTGCTTTTCTGAAGTGAAACACCTGAGGTAGGTCTCCAGACATTTGTTGACTGCTTCAGTTTGACCATCAATTTGGGGATGATAGGAAGTACTGAGTTGTAGTTGGGTACCTTGTAGCCTAAAGAGTTCTTGCCAAAAGTTATTGGTGAAGATCGGGTCACGATCAGACATAATGGAAGTGGGCATACCATGCAATTTGAAGATCTGGTCCATGAAAGATTGAGCCACCAAAGCGGGTGTAAAAGGGTGGGGTAGGGCGCAAAAATGAGCATACTTAGAAAGTCAGTCCAACCACCATGATGACTGACTTGTTTCCTGACTTCAGAAGACCAATAATGAAATCCATAGAAACCTCCGTCCAGATTGAGGCAGGGATGGGCAATGGCTGTAAGGTGCCTAGGGATTTCACTGTTTCTCCTTTGCGGCCCTGACACACATCACACTCAGCGACAAAAGTAAGAATGTCCTTTTTCATGCCTGTCCAAAAGAATGAACGTCGAGTGCGAGCATAAGTCTTCTGAAAGCCTGAATGGCCTGCAGTGGGAGATGAGTGCAACTCTACCAAAATGCGACTTTTAAGGGTGGATGTTGGTGATATCACTACTTTGTCCTTGTAGCGAAGAATCTCATCCTGCCAAGAGTAGCCCACTGTGGAATTTGGATCTTCCTGCAATTTATTAATGAGTTGGGAGAGCGAAGGATGTGAAAACCATTCCTTGCGAGCCTCTTCAATCCACTTTGGAATGGGAAGAGAGATTGCGAGCAGGGTGCTTTCCTCCTCAAATTGGCGTGATAAAGCATCCGCTACAACATTTTCATGCCCCTTTTGTAAATTATCTCATAATCATATCCCAACATTTTGGCTAGCCATTTATTTTGTTGTGGCGAGGATAAGCGTTGCTCCAAAAAATATTTAAGGCTTTGATGGTCTGTGCAGATATGGAAACGTCGCCCCAATAAGTATGGTCGCTAGGTATCCAGTATCCACTGCATGTAAGATGGCCATCATCTCCTTCTCATAGGTAGATTGTCCCAGATTTGTCCCACTTAGTTGTTGGCTAGTGAAGGCCAAGGGTCGACCTTCTTGCATTGAGACAGCCCCAATACCCGTACCTGAAGCATCACATTCAATCACAAAAGATTTGGCAAAGTCCGGTAGTGCCAATATGGGAGTGGAACACATGACATGTTTAAGAGCTATAAATGCCTGTTGCGCTTCACCATTCCAGAGGAATGAATTTTTCTTGAGAAGGTGAGTGAGAGGTCTAGCAATGCGACCATAATTGTGTACAAATTTGTGATAGTAGCCGGTGAGACCCAAAAATCCTCTCAAACTCTTCAACGTCTATGGTTGAGGCCAATCCTGCATTGCCTGGATCTTTTTGGGATCCACCCTAACACCTTCATGCCCCACAATGTGGCCCAAATACTCAACTTCTTTCATGCCAAAAGAGCACTTGGACAATTTGACAAATAATTTATGCTTCCGGAGCAGATCTACATGTTGAAGATGTTTTTCCCAGGGGACACTGTAGATGAGGACGTCATCAAAGAAAACAAGGACAAATTTTCTAAGATGTGGTTTGAGCAGGGGATTCATGAGGCTCTGAAAAGTGGATGGGGCATTACAGAGACCAAATGGCATGACCAAGAATTCATAATGGCCTTCATGAGTTCGGAAAGCAGTCTTTGGAATGTCTACTTCTTTCATGTGAATTTGGTGATAGCTCGAGCGAAGGTCGAGCTTAGTAAAGAATTGAGCCCCATTTAGTTCATCCAGCAAATCATCAACAACCAGGATGGGAAATTTATCTTTCACTGTTAGCTTGTTGAGGGCCCTGAAGTTTGGACACATACGCCATTCCCCATCTTTCTTGAGTACCATGACCATAGGTGATGAATAAGGACTAATGTTAGGACGAATGACACCGGCTTCCAGGAGTTCCTTGATGATTTTTTCAATTTCATTCTTTTGGGCGAAAGGATATCTATATGGGCGCACATTTCGTGGTTGTGCTCGTAGGACCAAAGTAATGTTATGATCATGTTCCCCTCTCGAGGGTGGAAGCTCATGAGGCTTGTCAAAGACCTGCAGATGGTTGTTTAAGACCTGTTGCATCTCAGGATGAATATGAAGAGAAGTGGGCTCGAAGGCCTAGATGGCATTAAATTGGGCTATAACTCCATGGTGGCCCTTTTCAACAACTTTTCCATCCTATGCGAATTGATGGTAGAAGGAGCACCTGCCTAGAGTCCGCGGAGGGTATGCATGTGGTCATTCTGCTTCAAGCTCATATATAACTCCTAGAAATCCATTGTGATTGGGCCGAGTGTGCGAAGCCATTCAGCACCCAAGACAATGTCACACCCACCCATGTTGATGGCAAACATGTGGGTCTTTAGGTGATAATCCACCATTTGAAGTTTGACATTTTTACAGCAGCCTTCACATTTCATTGTCCCCCCATCAGCAATCTGGACCTGGAAATTAGAGACTGCTTTGACAAAACAATGCACTGCTTCGACGACTCTTTGATGGATAAACTTATCTGTACTGCCACTATCAATCAAGATTACTACAGGGTGATGCTTGATAAAACCTCTGATTTTGAGAGTTTGGGGAGAAGTAATTCCTGCCAAAGCATGAAGCGAGATAACCGGTTCTTCTGGTGTAGCTGGGAGCTCATTTTCCGGCTAGTTGTCCTCATCTTCCTCCCCGGGTCCCTCAAACGATGGGGCTTCCTCAGATGAACTGTGATCAGTAGTATCAATTTGAAAGAATTTGGGTTTCTTACATTTATGCCCCGGGGAGTATTTCTCATCACAGTAGTAACACAATCCTTGCTTTCTTCTTTCCGCCTTTCCCGCTAGTGACACCTTTTGAACCTTAAGTGTTTGGGTAGTGCTCGGAGCCTGGGTGAGGCGTCCCTTGGCTATGAAATTTGGATGAGTCGACTGGGCCACTAACGCGCGTTCTACTTCCCGAGCTGTCTTGCAAGCTGCCAACCATGAGACTGGGTGGTGCATTCAGACGTGGGCTTGTATGGTGTCTTTGAGACCACTGATAAAACATTCCAAGTAGAATTCATCTGCTAGACCTCTTGTGCGGAAGGCTAATGTTTCAAAGGATTTAATATATTCTTTCACTATGCCTGTCTGTTGAAGCTTAGTAAGACGACCCAAAAAGTTAGATTCATGGTCGAAGCGATCAGAAAGGGCTTTTGAGAATATCTGCCAAGTCATTAGCCTTGCATAGCAGCGTTGATGCCACTGCCACCATTGCCATCTTTCTTGGTCCAAGTACAGGCTTCCCACACTTAGCTTAGTCACATCATCTCTGATGTGATTCAATGTGAAATATCGCTCCATTTGTGATAGTCATATGGCCGAATGAGAGCCATCAAATTTATACATGTCCAACTTGGGTGGTCGAGGCTGGAACTGTTGGTTGTTTCCAAAGAAGTGAAGAGAATGGCTAGATTCGCCCTCAAGGTTTTCATTAAAATCATATGCCTTTGATTGTTCCCCCGCCTTGCCCTTTGTGTTTGTGTCATTTAAGGACTGGATCTGCTTCGTTAATGCCTCCAAATTTTGTTCAAGGGTGTCTATCATCTCATTGGCCATAGCTTGAGCTCTGGTTTGTACCATGCATAGATCCGATGCACTTGTTACTGTGAAAAAAAAAAATTGGGACCACCTGAAATTTTGACGCTGACAAGTGAATGGTACCACCTTACTCAGCCAGTGGACCTGATTCTTATGGGCTAAGTCTCCTATAAGCGTCATGGGAGGGTCTCAGACTCTTTTTTGATAGATAATGATCTGAATGGCAGATTGGATTGTTGCGGCTGCGGCAGAACCCAACCTGCTAGATCTGATCTAGAGAGAGATAAGGGAACTATGGTCTCAAGGAGTGTCAGGGGCTATAGATCACAATATACATAAGGGTCCAACAGTAGTACTTGACCCAATCTTTCAGGGCACTAACCAAAGAGGATCAACCGTACCCTTAGCCGTACTACCCGACTACCCTATCATATGCGCAAGTAATCTCCGCGAGTGTTGTTCTCGGTGTACTGTAGCAACAAGACGGCTGACAGTTTATCTATGGTGAGGTTTCAAGTGAGCCCAAGGGTGCTTCCTATATACCCAGAGGGTACTTGGAAGACAGTCCGTGCGCGGTTCTGTCTAATGCGCTACTACTCGAAGGGGTACGCATAGGGGTTACAAGGGAGTCCAACAAGCGCCCCCAAATCCGCAAGTTTATGCGCTCAATGACAGATCCCATGGTTTAAAGACGCCAGAACACGTCTCTAGCCAAAAAAAATTCTGCTAAAAATGGGGATCCCACCGGCCCTGGAAAGTGCTCTGATACCACTTGTTATGTTCTTGACCTGCGAGAAGATACTAGAATACCAAATATGCGAAGAAATATACCCAGAACACAAAACAATAAGAAATAACAACATGTATTTTATTATTTAGAAAGGAAAGCAATATTTACTTGCCTCTTCGAGGGGGCAACCTCCAATAGAGTTGGGCTCGATTACAAAATAAGACACGACGCTCCTCAAGGGGATTCTCTATCCTGTATATAAGATTCATACATGCAATACCATGGGTCAGTACCATGGTTCTTATTAGTACCATCTATCTAATACCATGGCCCAATTGCAACTAACTGTGGTCTCTTCTTTAAATGCGGGTCAACCACTTAGAATTATATATATGGGCTTTATTTGACTCTTTAACTAACTATAACTATGACTCGACCCCATCCATCAACAGTGTGAGATCAGAGTATGCGCAGTAGCATGGTGGACAATGTTTGCCAGAGTATTTTCTTCACAGTGATTTCCAGTGACAGGGAGTCAGTTCAGCTTGAAGATGTGAAGGAAGGAGGTATCACAGATGTCAAACACCAACAGCATGGATCAGTTCAGCTACAACATGTTCCCATAGACCAGGAGGTGGTTATGCTCACGAAGGCCCTAGGGAGGGCTAAGTTCGTCTATTTCATAAAACAAATAGGTATAGTGGAGAGCGCATTCCTCGCTAAGAGAGAGTGTTAGTTTTTGGATATGGTAGAAGTGGACAAGCGTTCTAGTCTTGGTTTTTGTCTAAGACGCTAAGGAACACAAGATCTCCAAAACCCAGAAAAGGTTTCGCGAGAAAAGACTTGGAGACACTTTAATTAAATTAATTAGTCATAATTAAAATATTTCCTAAGTCTAACTTCGGGAAAAAAGTTAATTAAAGGGAAGCAATTAAGGAAGTCTGATTTTGCTCTGGAGGTTTCTATTGATAAAGTCAAATTGATCTTAGCCATTGGTTGAGATGTAATGGATCTTAGTCAAATTGATCTTAGCCCATGGCTCTCAACGCTCACCCTACAAGTGACATCATGACCCTCTCGAGGGCATGGATTCCGTATAGGTAGACCAAACCCCAAGATGAAGACCCACCTGCAATCCTGTATAAGATCTAATGCATCCCCTTACCTTCTAGTACAACAGTGCATTAGCGCAATTAAGCAAATGAGCTTACAAATCATGGAACCAAATGGGCACTTCATAGTGGCATGCCCTTCCATAATGGGCTTTAGAATTTACAAGTGTCCCCAAGCTCGAAAAGGAGGTTAATAAAGGACCCTATTAGGTGGTTTCAACCTCTAAGGGATGGTACATCCGTCAGATGGCAAGTGTCATATGAAATAATGAAGGAACGAAGTGGGGTAGCAGGGGAAGGCTCCAAGCCACATGTCATCGTACAAGGGTAGTTATAATGAGGGAAGCCCACACATGGGTGTATAGATGTAGGAGGGTGCAATCATGGTACATGAGTTACCTCAACCTTCGTTATTCCACCATTCTTCATATGTTTTTTTCCTTTTATCGATTTTTCTTTATTTTAACTGCCCAAGGCTCCAGGGAATGAGAGCATGATGTGAATGATATAGCAATGGATACCCCCTCAGGGTAGGGCATTTCATCGCTCACGAGTGGTTGGGACAATCATGGGTTCCTTAATGATGCAGGGGGGCTCACATAATGGGCCCTAGGAACCAGGGTGATGGTCGTAATGATAGGGGTAGAGCTAATGTTTAGCTTTTGCCCACGTGTTAAATTTTAATGTTTCGGCCATCTTTTGCATTTTATGGTACATTTCCTGTTGAGAGTGGCCAAATTATGCTTTTAACTTTCTTTTTAGCTGCATCAACCTCCGGGGCATCGTTTCAGGCCCGACCCAAAGCGTGGACAAGGGGAAGGGGAAGCTAATTGCTCGTGGACCCAAAGGACAAATGTCGACCCAAATGGAAAATATATGGAAAAGGCTTATAATGAGCAAAGGGGAGTGATGTATGTGGTGTCAAGAAGCGGGACCTGTTACTGCTCAAACTAACAGGGGACCTAAGGGGAATCCCTAAGGGAAAATGCTAGGCCAAGGGCAACAAATGGACACTTAGCTCACTGTCACCTCAGCTAAGGCTCCCTTCTACTTATGGATTTTCACCGATGGGAGAAGTCCCAATATATATGGAGTCACTAATGAATGATAATTCAATGGATATAAGTGCCTCAAACAAACCCTTCCCCAAAATGTTTGAAGGATGGAGTTTGCTTTCTTTCTAAGCAAGGTACTATGTATTCTAGGGAAAGGAAGAGAGGATTTGAGGGCTAGGTATCCCGATGGTTCTTGAAGAATAGTTCTTTGAAGGAGTGGGACCACATAGGGCCAAAAGGACCCAGTCTGGGGTATGAGGAAAGTATGAAATAATCAATAATTTTATTACCCTAGACAAGGTGGGAAGGATCAAAGAAATTATTTCACTTAATGATGTTGCTTTGACCCTAGGAAGTGTTAGCCTTGGGGATGGCAGGGCCAGTTTTGGTCCCAAAGCTAGGGCTTGGCTTTTCTCCCAACTCCACCGTCGGAATGTCTTCAAATTTGGAGGAGTGCTAGAGGAAAGGCCAGCGCAAGAGACCCTAGGAGATCGAACTTTTTCAATGACTAACTTGTCGGGAAATTGATGCCCTAGGCACCCCAATGTGGCTAGACTTGGGAGAAGGTGAAAAATAAGTGTTTTGGTCAGTGTTGATAATATCGCCGAAAAATCGGCGATATTCGCAAATATCGCGATATTTTCGGCGAGCCGAAATATCGCCCCGAAAAAATCGCGATATTTGCTGATTTCGAATTTATCGCGATATGCACGAGATTTCGGCGATATTTTGTCAAATAGCGCGAGACGACCATAAAAATCGCCGGCAGCCTTTATAAAATGGGTTTAGGGTTTTCGTTTGACGTCAATGAGCCATTCGAACTTTCGTGAGAGCTGGAGACGCTGCGAACGGTGGCTGCGGAGGGTTTGAAGTTTGAACTTTGGCTGTTGCGGAGGGTTTACAACTTTACAGGTATGCCGGATGCCCCAGCGTTATAATCAACAACGAATTCCATGCGGGATTGTTTGACGTCTGCCTTATGCGCTATACTATAAAGTTTAAACACAACTTAATTCATCGTTTATATATATATTATAGACTACAGCCTTTTAGCCATTCACATGTCTGGTGTTTTATTTCTCCATCTTTTATGTTCTATTTTTCGTTAAGCTTATTGTTCAGTGGTCAGATCTGTCACGACTCACAGTTACCAACTTACCACAATCATATTATACTAAATCGTTTCATATTCAGAGTCCAGACATAGCATTAGCAGTCTCCATACGATTCTCCCATAAACAATTTAGCATAGCATACAAGGGAATGCGAATGTTTGCAGATAGATAGTGCTCACTGCTAAGAATTATCATTTGGCAGATGATTATTGTAATATTTTAGGCTTCTGTACAATGTATTTCAAATCTTCTTTTTAATTTCAAAGTGAAATTTCAGAGATGACCACAACTCAAGTCTCAAACAATAGTTTTTTCTGTTTTAACTTTTTAAGTTTTTATAGCATTTCATGGGTGGTGTTGTGTCATATATTTGTTGCACACATAACGTATGCCCTAAGTTGATTGATATTTCTTCTAACTGCTTGAGCTTCTGTTGTATTTAACCGCATCTCATAAACCCACATCACTTTCATAGCAACAAATCTACACACTAATTTGCATATTACCCATATTTTAGAATGACAAAATTTGAAAATAATGCATGTATAAAAGTTTAAAACAGTGTAAATAAACAGACTCCAGAGTTCCTGAAAATAAACTAAGAGATCTAACCTGTGGGTTTTACAGTTTACTTGACATTGTTGCAACTAATTTTGTCTGTTGAGGTCTCTTCTTATGGATCATACTTTGAAGAATAATTTCTGAGTGAGTCTGGATAGCCATGATATGCAACCTCTAATGGTGAGAATGTAGTTCTGGGATGAAGTTATGAGAATTTTGGCAGTTGATTTGAATGTTTGGGATCTTCTTTACAGGCATTGGCACATTTTCTTTTAAGTTTTTCTTGGTTAAATGATAAATCTGAGGACATGGCATATGTGGTAGTATTATATTTTTTATTGTGTTCTTAAAAGTTAAAAAACATCTAAACACGGTAATACGGTATTGCTTTATTGAACTTAGTTCAAACTTCAAAGAAATAGTTCTCACCTTTTGACAGTTTCAATCTTTAGCAGATTCACTTTTTTTCCAAATCAATGGCGCTTGCTTTTGAGTCTATACAATGGTTCAAGAGCCACCATCTAACACTATTTTGGCTCAGCCGCTCAGATTCCTAACTTATTCCAAGACTGTCTACGACATATAGACTTAGCCTTTAGAATCTATCCTTACACTTTTAATTTTTAAAAGCTAGGCTATTAAAAATTTAATTTTCTTTCAAGACCTTTGGATTTTTCTTGTAGAACTTTGTTAAAGTTTATTCCATTTGTCTTTGAAGAATGAGGATTTGATATTGAGACCTGCACCCATGGAATTTCGTAAATTCGTATTACTTATTAAGTTATTAAGTTACTAATTCCAAATTTTTTTTGGTGCTGTAGGTTTCCTTTTGAGTTAGCAACTTAGCCCACTACAAAATACAAATATGCCAAAAAACTTGGACCCATTTTGGGAGTATGGGATCCCTGATGGTGGGACAAATCGTGCATATCTTTCATGCAAATTGTGTGGGGACAAGATGACAGGTGGGGTTACACGACTGAAATACCATCTTGCTAGACTCCCTGGACACGATGTTGGCATTTTTCAAGTTTCTAGTCCGGAGCTTATACGAAAAGCTCTTGAGGCAATTGAAGAAAAGGACAGAAAGAAGGAAGAGGCTGAAAGAAACAAAGCTGAACGTGCAGGTAGATCTTTTGGGATATCTTCTCCTGATTTTCATGTTCAGGGTAGTGGCCCTACTGGCCCTAGTGGGAGGGGCTCCACAACTGGCACACCATCACATGCTAGCGCTACTGCTAGTGTGAATGCGAGGTCATCATTTTTTGTTCCACGAACAGGAGCTGGAGCACAACCTGGCATAAAATCGCTTTATAAAAAAAAGGAGAAGGAAGAAGCAGATAAAGTCATGGGGAGGTGTATTTTTTGGAGCGACTTACCTCTCAGCATCACAAAAACCAATCCATTTTGGCAACCAATGTGTGATGCTATTGCTGTTGTGGGCCCAGGGTACAAAAGTGCTATTGCTGTTGTGGGCCCAGGGTACAAAAGTGCCACATATGAGGAGTTGCGGGGGCCAATTCTTCAAGCAGAAAAACAGGACATCAACTCTAGATTGGCAGAGTTGAAACAGACATGGGAAGTCACTGGATGCACAGTGATGTCTGATGGTTGGACAGATAGGAAGGGTAGGACCCTTCTAAATTTCTTGGTACATTGTCCTAAAGGTACCATGTTTATTAAATCGTTGGATGCATCAGAACATATCAAAGATGCAGCAACGATATGTGAGTTGTTAGATGGGTTCATTCAGGAGATTGGTGTGCAGAATGTGGTGCAAGTCGTAACAGACAATGCAGCTAATTATGTGTCTGCCGGCATAATGCTTATGGAGAGGCATCCCACATTGTTCTGGACTCCATGTGCAGCGCATTGTCTTGATTTGTTGCTTGAGGATATGGGGAAACTCTCCTTCATCAAGGAGGCAGTTGATATGGCTAGGAGCATCCCCAAGTTTATTTATAACCATGCTTTTGTTCTTAGCCTTATGAGGAGGTTCACTAGAAACAAGGAGTTGCGGCGTCCTGCCATCACACGTTTTGCCACAACCTTTATTACTCTTCAGTCTTTGCTTCGATGTCAGTTCGAGTTGAAGCAAATGTTTGTGTCTGATGATTGGCGTGCTTGTAGATACAGCAGGAGACCTGATGGGAGAGCCATTGAAAAAATGGTGTACTCTGAGACATTTTGCCGTGGAGTACAAGAAGCATGTGCAGTTAGCGAACCTATAGTAAAGGTTCTTAGATTGGTGGATGGAGAGAAGCCTGCAATGCCTTATTTGTATGAGGGCATGGATAGGGCCAAGGAGGCCATTCGTTCCTATTATGCAGACAAGGGTTCTGCTGGCCTTAATAGGCAGATGATGTTATGGGATGTGATCGATAGTCGGTGGACAGGGATGCTTCATCGACCCATTCATGCAGCAGCACTCTTCCTCAACCCTGCATTTGCATACAAATGCAATTTTCGTTTTGATGGCGAGGTGATGGAAGGGCTCCATTCCTGTATTGAGAGGATGGTACCTGATTCTGAGCTTCGTCGCAAAATCAGCCGCGAGATACATAGTTATCAGGATTCTGTTGGCCTATTTGGCTTTGATGATGCCATTAAGGAAAGGGCCCTCTTCATGCCACGTAAGTGACAAGTCATCACTCATTAGAAATTAGAAATTTGAATTTAATTATGTTTTAACTTTTAACTTTTAACTTTTAAGTTTTTGAATTTTTTATTTCATTATTTTGTTGTAGATCTTTGGTGGCGAAGCTATGGTGCAAGGGTACCAAATTTGCAAAATTTGGCTATACGAATCTTGAGTCAAACATGTAGCTCTTCAGGGTGTGAGCGCAATTGGAGTGTATTTGAGAAAATACACGCCAAAAAGCGCAACAGGTATAACTTTGAACTCAAGCCTTCAGTTGAGCAATTACACTTATTGTAATTTTTAATTTTTAATTTATGACCTTCAAGTGTCAAGAGTCAAGAGTCAAGACTCATTACTTTTTTTGACACTCTTACAGGTTGGAGTTCGCACGCCTCAACGATTTGGTGTATGTGCATTACAACATCCGACTTCGAGTGAGGCAAATAGAATCACCAGTGGATCCAGATGCCATTTCCTTAGACAATATTGATGTATTGTCTCCGTGGAGGGTGGAGTCTCAGGAGCCCATATTGGAGGAGTCACCTTCATGGTTAGAGCCAGTGGCAGATGATCCATTAGAGCAGGGGCAGCAAGAGGAGGACTCGGAGTCAGAGGAGCAGCAGCACTTAGAGGAGGAGCAGGAGGAGCAGGAGGAGGAGGGCACTGCGGGAGCATCAGCATCAACACCATCTGCTATAGATATAGGAGAGCATAGCTCCATGCCTATCACTCATTATTTGACATTAGGTGCAGAGGCAGTGTCAGGGCCTTCTACTACTAGGGGCAGGCCTGGCAAACAGCCCATCATGTTTTCCCGTAAAAGGGGGAGAGGGCAGTAGATAGATAGCTGTTGCCTGCTAGTTTTATTTGTTATGCTACATGTAACTCATGATGATGAGATACTTTTATTATTATATGTGATGTTATTTTGTATTGGTTCTCCACATTTGAGTCCTTGAATGGACAATTATCAGGGATTAGCACGATTTGGTATCGCCTTTGATATATCATTTCTATTTGACATCATATATATCAGTGTTTTCTTCATATTTATGTGCCAATGTGTTTATTTCATGTTGTTATTGCTTTATATGTTTAAAAATCTGAAAAAAATGAATATATTATGCATTTTTTATGCTTGCTTTTGTTGTTTAAATTCTGAACATGAAGATGTTGCTTTAAAAATTAAAATAGTTTCTTGAGTGTTTGCTGGGCACTGTATAGTTATACTCATTTAATGCCAATTTTTTGTTTTTTTTGTGCCCTAGGTTTGAATTAGTTCACTACAAATGTCAAATATGCCAAAAGCCTTGGACCCATTTTGGGAGTATGGGGAGGCTGTTGGTGGGGCAAATCAGGCATATATATCATGCAACTTGTGTGGGACCAAGATGTCAGGAGGGATTACACGATTGAAATACCATCTGGCTAAACTCTCTGCATATGATGCAGATGTGATGCCTTGTATGGTTTCTAGTGCAGAGGTTATACAAAAAGCTCGTGAAGCAATTGTTGAACAAGACAGAAAGAAAGCTGCTAGGGAGAGGCCAATGGTCTCAGATAGATAGCTGCTAGTTTTATTTGTTTTGCAACTTTTGCTACATATAAGTTTATAACTCATGATGATGAAATACTTTTAAAGTTTTATATATGTGATGTTGTTTTGTTTGAGTCCTTGATTGGACAATTATCACTATCAGGGATCAGCAGGATATGTGATGTTATTTTGTTTGAGTCCTTGATTGGACAATTATCAAGGATCAGCAGGATTTGGTATCGCCTTTGAAGTTTGATGTATCATTTCTATTTGACATCATATATATCAATGCCTTCTTCATATTTATGTGCCAATGTGTTTAAACTTTAGTTCATGTTGTTATTAACTTATTTCTTTATATGTTTAGAAATCTGAAAAAAATGAATATATTATGCATTTTTTATTTATAACTCATGATGATGAAATACTTTTAAAGTTTTATATATGTGATGTTGTTTTGTTTGAGTCCTTGAATGGACAATTATCACTATCAGGGATCAGCAGGATATGTGATGTTATTTTGTTTGAGTCCTTGATTGGACAATTATCAGGGATCAACAGGATTTGGTATCGCCTTTGAAGTTTGATGTATCATTTCTATTTGACATCATATAGAAGAATGCCTTCTTCATATTTATGTGCCAATGTGTTTAGTTCATGTTGTTATTGCTTTATATGTTTAGAAATCTGAAAAAAATGAATATATTATGCATTTTTTATGCTTGCCGATATTTTCGCCGATATTTCCGATAAGATATTTTCCGGACCCTCGCCGATATTTTCCCGATACCGATATTATCAACACTGGTTTTGGTGACCACCCTTGGTAGAACAATGCCTTAATCCTTGGGAGAATGGAGTCTATGTTGATTATGTGTAAGATTTCTTGGTTCCCAGTCAAGAAGGCCTCAAAATTACTTCACAAACCCTTCCAGGTCAAGTAAAAGCAATTTTGCAGCTTTTATATTTCAAATGTACAAGAGGAATGGCTTATCAAGGTCAGATTTACACCTAGGAGATTTCACTCATACTACATGGGCCAATACATGGAGAGAATGTATAACAGAGACAATCCCAAAATATTAAGCAATAATTTGCATGCAGCAATTAGCCTTAAAACAACGAAAATCCCATCCAGCATATGTGACAAAAGTAACAAGAATAACATCAAAAATCCATACTTACATGCAGTAGAGTATATCCAACCATTCACAAATGACAATAGAGAAGCTCCAAGAGAAGTTAGACCAATAACCATACATCAAAATTCATCCATAAATGCTCCAATTCATCCTCTATGGAAAAGTGCGAAATTCTCTAAAGAAGAGAGAGATCCAATCCAAAGTGATGATGAGAAATGATCTCAACTCACTTGTATTTATACACATCTAAGGAGTTTGAATTAAGCCTCCTTGGCCTACATAAGCCCCAAAAATAAAATAATGTGCTAATAATACAACCGTTTGGTGATAAGCCCACCAAACTAGATCACAAATGAAAAAGGAAGCCTCTCAAGAGGTCAAATAATAATCTATGCATATCGTAGAGCCCTCCAAGAGGCCTAATGAGATCCATGGGTGCCACAATGAAGAATAGGACCCTCAAAAGTAGTGGACAAGGGGTTGGCCCCTTGTAACAACCCGTGGTGTGCTCCAAATGATTGTGGGGGCGCATAAGTGTCCTCATGGGTCTCCAAACAAATCAAAGATGCCTGTAGGTTGCCCTCAAGGGATAGAATGATAATGTAAGAGATGCCACATCATTGTAGAAGTCCTGGATCATCCGCCGAGTGTGTGGTGTAGATCTGGGGCCAATTGGGCATGATGGATCAAATGCATCCTCCTCATCAAATAAGTGAACCATGAGCAATCTCTGAATGGTTGTAGGGATCCATGAAGTGTAATCTGTTGTTGTGAAGGCCCATGGCTCTGAACGCTCACCCTACATGTGCTAATGTAGCCCTCTGGAGGATTAGGGCCCCGTATATAGAGACCAAACCCAGATGGAAACCCTCTGCGATCCTCCATAAGATCAAATGTGTCCCCTAGCCTTCCAGTACAACAAGTCATTACAGAAATCGAGTAAATGAACTTACCTAATCATGCACCACAAGTGAGGACTTCATAATGGCCTTCCCTTCCATAATGGACTTTGAGATGTCCTAATGTCTTCTAATCTCCAAATGGGGTTAACCAAGTATCCTATTAGGTGGTTTCTACTTCTAAAGGGGATAATATAGTCGAGGTACATCCGCCATAAGGTGGTGGCATGTGGCAGATAGGTGAATGAAGTATGGAATGAAAATGGGCAACCCTAGGTCACATGTTAAGGCACAAGGGTAGCTATCAAGAGGGAAGCCCACACTTGGGTTTATAATGTGTAGGAGGGAGAAATCATGGTACATGAGGTGCCCTGGCCTTGATTTTTCCACCCTTCTTTATATGCCTTTTGCCTCTTTATGATTTTCTTTGATTATCTGCTCGGGGCTCGAGAGGTTAGAGCATGATGTACAAGATATAGCAGTGAATTCCCCCCTTTAAGGTGGGGCGGTTCATCGCCCACCAGGGGTTGGGACAATCATGGGTTCCTATATGATGAAGAAGGCTCATAGAACCTGTTGGAACCAGGGTGATGGCCATGAGGATAGGGTGGAGCTCATGTATTTCCTTTTGCCCACATGCTAAATGTTTTTGTCCCGGCCATCTTTTGCATTTTGTGGCACTTTTCCTGTTGAATGTGGCCATATATGTTTTTAACTTCCTTTTTAGCTGCATCAACCTTTGGGCTTTATTCCAAGCCATGACCCAAGGTGTGGGCAAGGGGATGGGGCAAGTTGACCTTGTGTGGGCTCGATGGAGGAATGTGGACATGGGTGGGAGAAATGATGGATGGCGTAATAATGAGTGGAAAGAGGGTAATATAAGCGGATAAGGGAGCGGGACCACGCAACCAAAATTGGGGTTTCCTGTGAGATACCATCCCTGAAACCAAATGGTCAGTAAAAGAGATCCCACAGGACTAGAATCCAAAATTAATTCCTAAAGGGGGTCTAGGGGACAGAAGCACATACCTAGCCCATTCTTTTCGCCAAATCCCCCCAATAATCCATGTCCAAAAGTGTCCATGATAAGCAAACTACAAAACTCAATTTCAAAATGACAAGGCATACCTTTAGATTCGGGAGGCCCACCTTCAAACATACGATCATGGCAGATGGGCGAGGGACCATCTGGCTGGCTCAAGTGGAGGAGAAAAGGCACAACGCGCTAGTTGATGACCGCAAGGGGCTAGTGGTTGTTGGCTGAGGACCATCTTGGAGAATAAATTTCTCCTAGGGATATTACCCTAAAAATGGTGGGCAACAGGACCAAGCAACCAAAATCAGTGTTTCCCATGTAATGCCACTAATAAAGCTAGTGACCAATAAAGGGGATCCCATGGGATTAGGATATAAGACTAACCACCAAGTTGGACAAGGGGACAAGAGTACAGACCTGGCCCATTCTTTCCGCCGAATCCCCCCACTAATCTATGTCCAGACGAGTCCATGATAAGTAAGCAAAAAACACAATTACATAACGAAATCCATACCTTCAGGGTTGGAAGGCCCACCTCCAACATACGATCATAAAAAGTGGGCGAGGGCACATAATCGTTGGCTCATGTGGTGGAGATAGTGGCACATCATGTTGAAAAGTGTAACTAGGTTCAGTCTTCATAATGACATGTAATTGTGACCTTTGTAATTGATGTAAAAAAGGGAATAAAATTATTTTTGTAAGCCTTGCTTTATGGGTTTCATGAGCACGTGATTTTATTTTAGCTGGCTCCCATTCAGAGCCTTAGGATTTGTTAGTAAGGTCAATGAATTAATGTCATGTATGAAGAGCTCTTCTTGAGCATATGTAAAATGTATGAGTCAATCAAGTTTCTAGAAAGCCCTCCAAAAGATAAGCACAGTCCTCCTCTTCCTATGTCGGCCTACAAGATGATATAATGGCTCATGTCGGCTCACTCAAGAAGACACATCCATTCAGTGCCCATGTCGGCTCACTCAAGAAGACACATCCATTCAATGCCCATGTCGGTTTAATATATATGGACCCATCACTATAAATAGGGTGGAAACACTTCGCATGAAACACAGTGAAAAATTTCGGATCCTTCTGTAGTTTTTGAAGCACTGTTACAATGAATTATTTCGGATATCTATTCACAGTGCAGAATTATGATAAGGTAAGGACAACAAGGATATCTAGGGATAAAACCTCATAGATTTCTGTGATTCTTGGACAGGTAACAGTAGAGGCAAGTTCTAATATATATCTCTAAAATTTCGATGAATAGAGACAGCAAGGATTCAGATCATCTATATTCTCGGTGAAGGACAAGACTACAGTTCTGTGGAAGGGAATTCGGATTCATCTCTAAAGTAGATCAGAAGTAAATTGGTCTCTGGATAGACCACAATCCGAAGCTCTTGAAGTAGTCACAGTTTCGTGTTATGCTACAGTGATTCGGTACTATCACTGCTAGAAGAATTCGATCTCTCACAGAAGAAAGGTCACAATAGATCTCATTGTTGTTACAAAGAAGGAAGGGTTCGTTGGTATATTAGAAGGCAGTGAATATGGTTCAGTGTCTGAAGTTTAAGGAACCCAGAAAAAGCAATCAAGAAGGAGGAGGAGGACTTGTGTCTTGATCAGGGAGTGGCTAATAGGTCAAGGGTCTCTGTAAGAAGAATTTGTGCAGGTTTTCCTCTCAAAGAGTGAGAGGCTTTGGCCCTGGCTCATAGCCTACATATTGTGTCTCTTGTCTATTTATGTTCTTGCATTGGTCACTGTTTGATGAAGAAGAACACTAAGACTCTAATGTAAAGAAGATCCTAATCTAATCAAGTAAAAAGCATTCACAAGCAGTCACCAAAGAAGAGAAATCAACTATGGTATGAGAGCTAAGGTGCTAAATTCAAAGGAAGGGCATCTAATCAAAGAGACATTCAAGGATCGAGTTTCAAGAAAGGCATCTAAGGAAGTTGGAGGTTATCAAAGAAAAAGATCAAGATCTACATTGAAGAATAAAACCCTAGATCAAAGAAGTAGTCTACAGCAGCAAAAGTTTTGGATCCTCTGGTCATCATCAAAAGACCACAAAAACCCTCATCAAGTTATCTACAAAGCAAAGTAGCTCGAAGGAATTTAAAAATGAATATCACATCATCTTGGAGAAATTCGAAACCCTAGAAGCAATTTTGATCTGCACTCATTCACTACCAAAGAAGTTGAAGTATCTTGAAAGCAAGGCATTATCATCATCTTTAAAGCTATGAGGCAAGTTCCCTCTCATTCAAGCAAGGTTCCTCTCCTTTCCCTTGAAGAAGATCATCCAAGGAAGCAACAAATACATCTTATTCGACCACCATCAAAGTGATAAAGTAAGAAGATTTCATCTTCACTTGTCAAGTAAGTATCTTTCATTCTTTAATCAATTTGGTAAAAAGACTTCATGTTTGCAAGCAGAGCTATAAGATGGATGGGTCATCGAAATTCCTTGCATAGAAAAGGAGGATAGATATAGTCCTCGAAGAAAGTGAAGTCATTGAACATATCTCCTAAGAATTCATGGAAAGAGATTCTTATGAAAGGTCCCCTCATATAGCAATATTGAAGAAATCACAAAGATTTATATGATAAACTCGTAAGAATACTCTCTGAAGATGCGGTAAAGAAGGTCACATGACTTAGATCTCATCTACACAAAAATTAAAGGTATCAAAGGATGCAGGGATATATTCATAAGATCTCAACTACGAGATCTGGGAGAGATGATAAAGAAGATAATCACCATTGATCTAAAATGCACTAACTGATGATCAAGGTAACAAATATCCATGGAGATAAGAAAGTTACCACATTCGACAACTTGTGGTTTCTATGCAAGATAGAAGAAGACAAGTTGAGGGAAAAAGTATTGAAGGTTGAATGACTCAAACATTTGCAAGAAGGAAAGAAAGTTTGGAAAATTCTGGTTCTCAGAAAAGAAAGAAGAGCATAGCTAAGATTCAATGCTATGGATGTAAAGACTATGGACTTTACAGGAAAGATTGTCCTAAAGGGACAATATCAAAAGAAAGGAAGTCCAAACAAAGAGGAAGTAAGAGATCTTGATTGAGATAGTCTCCTTCAAAAAGTTTCTTATCATAGCTCCTAAACATTATAGGATATGGCTATAATAAATAATAAGACACATCATGGCATCATGGAATCATTAGAAACAAGAGCTCGTGACATCACCATAGGAAACATGAAGGATGTATGATAGTCAACTTTGAAGGATATAGCTCTTGGTGACCTCATTGAAAAATCAAAGGAAGAAGTCATCCAGGACAAGTCTCATCATACATCTGTTTAAAAGGGAAACATCTGCTGAATAAGGATATGTGAGATGGAATCCTCATTGGAGGATTCACCGATCTAGAGAGAAAGCAAGTGTTTCATCAAAAACTCCAATTTGTGGAGTTCATGGGATGATGGTATGATGACATGAGAGATGAAGCAGATCAAGGGGTTGAAGATCTTTTCAATCAAGGAAGTTGTTGAAAGAAACCTAGATGACCTAAAGGTAAATAAAGTATGTATGCTTGTATTTAATATTATAAAGTCATGCCATATGGTTGCTGATAACAAGGATCACTACTTCTATTTTGAAGCATGATCAAAGGAAAGGAATCTCCTCCTATGAAAGAATGTCGGAAGGCATGAGTCGCACTAGATGAAATCAACATAATATGTCCTCATATGAAGTATGAGGTGGTTGACTACAATTGAGGAACTTTGATTGGAAGCCCTGAGAATGAAGTGTGTGAAGAGATGGGAAGAGAGCATGATAATACGCAATGATGGTAGAAGGCATTCAACATCCAAAGTCCAAGAGGATGTGACTAGAATACCTCCCGGAACGATGTGAAGACTCTAATGGAAATCGGAAAAAGATAGAGACCCTTGACACTAAATATTTGTGGGAGATATGTCACTTTGTATACAGGATGTGTTGATTTGGGGTAGCATCAGATGTGCTCTAGCCACGAAAATTGGTGGAGAGGCTAAAGCACATGAGATCTCCTATACCCAGAAAGGGTTTGGGCAGATTCTAAACAGTTTGGGAGATATCAAAATAATAATATTTTTAATGGAGTCCCTAAGTCTAAACTTAGGGAAATTAAAATATTAATATGAATTAATATAAAACTATGTTAGAATGGTCCAAAAGTCATGGATCAAGCCAGATCTAATCTTCGTCGTTGATTAGGGACTTAATCTCGGCTGTTGATTTGTCAATGAGAAAAGTATAAGAGGAGGCTTGAGGGTCACTTGGAGAAAACACCAAGAGATCAAGATTTCAACTTTCTGGGGCTTGGTTTGCTAAGAAAGTTGAGAGAGTGATCAGAGTTGTAGCTAAGGGGAAGTGAATACAGAAGCAGAGAGGCAGAGATAGCAACAAGAGGATCAGCGCAGTAGCCAAAGAGAGGGACGCAGAGGCAGCCAAGGGTTCACGCAGAGCGACCTAGGGCTCATGCAGAGGCAGCCAGGAGTTGCGCAGTGCCTCAGAGGGTCAGCTAGATGACGCAAAGGGCCAGAGGGTTGACGTAGTGCCTCCAGAGGCTGACGCAGGCCAAGCCGGAGTGACGTTTGGCTAACACTAGGCCAAAGAGAGGCTGACGCAGTCCCTAAAGGCTGACGTTGGGGTTTCATGGGGCAAATTGGAGCCGTGGAGCTGCCAGAGTGTTTATCCGAGGTTTCAGCCAGAATATCTGCTTCCGAGTAGAGAGGTACTACTGCCAAGATTTTTCTTTTTTGGGTGAGTTGGATTTGGCACCCAGATTGTATTCTGAAACTGCCTAATAAATCAAACCCTCATATAGCTACACCGCTTTTCCCACATTGGGTTTTTCTGGGGACCTTAGTCCAAAAACAACGGTGTCAGTTGTGTGCTTGTTTCTATTTCCTTCAGTGGATGATTTGTAATGTGTTGAGCATGCATTTGTATTTATTTCCAGTATTTACATGGTAAATAACTTGTTAATTAACAGAACAAGTAGGTAGGAATAAATCAGTAAAGTGCATGAATGGTTTCTAACGTGTCAGACTTAGAAATTCCAACAGGATGTTGATACTTACAGGAAGATGTCATGGTAAAAGATCATCACAAAGGTAATTTTGATTTGAAGTGCTCATTGATTATTTTTGAACTAACATTTGGTTGGGCTTATGTAGGACTGTCAAAGGAAAGATCTGTGAATGACTTCCAAGCAGACCATATAGAAGGATGTAATGTCCTTCCGAAAAATATGGCATGAAAGCATAATGACATGAAGCAAAGCCAGATGGAAAATCTGATGGATCACTTTCTAATGAGTTAAGAACATGACTAACTCATGGATAAAAGTGATGGATGATCTGTGCCCTATGTAGAAGTTCCCAAAGATGAAGACTCCTTGACGAAGAAGAAATTCATGACATCAAAGGAAGGATCTCTTCAAGAAGCTAGTTGTTTCAGGATCTCCACATGAGGAGCTGTAATAGGTCCCTAGTTAAGAGGGAGCCTGAAAAGAAGCTTATTACTTCGAAGAAACTTGGAAAATTCCTAAGCAGGGAGCTTAGGTACATTCCTTTGTGATAGGAATGAGTACATTCCTTTAATGGAATATGTCCTCCTGGTTTGAAAAGGAGAGATAGACATGTCGTTCTGTTCTTCACCTGGAAAGACAGAATGGAGGATTGTGTAATCATTTGGCATCCGATGCTCTTTGAGGATGAGATAGGAAATCCAACAGTAAGAGTAATCATGGAGGACCAATATTCTTTGTGGGACAGGGGAGTCCAAGAAAAGAATGGTCCTTATGGAGCATATCCTGACTGAACCCAGGTGGGGTATGTTCCTGGAGAGACAATGATGAGTATGTCTATAAATCATTCGCCTCACCAGCATTGTGATCTGATTTTGTTGAGAGATAGAGTTGTTAATCAAGGCCTTGCTATATAACAATGTTGGTTGATATGATGCTATACAAATGAGTTACAAATACGAATTCTTCTTATCAGAAATTTTTCAGATTGAGAATGTCCAAGTACCATTATGAATACCTCCCTAGTTAAGAGAGAGTGTTGAAAACTGTAACTAGGTTTTGTCTTCATAATGACATGTAGTTGTGACTTTTGTAATTGATGTAATAAATGAAATAAAATTACTTTTGTAAGCCTTGCTTCATGGGTTTCATGAGCAAGTGATTTTATTTTAGCTGGCTCTCATTGAGAGCCTTAGGATTTGTCATTAAGGTCAAAGAATTAATGTAATGTATGAAGAGATCTTCTTGAGCATATGTAAAATGTATATGAGTCAATAAAGTGTCTAGAAGGTCCTCCAAAAGATAAGCACATTCCTCCTCTTCCTGTGTTGGCCTACAAGATGATATAATGGCTCATGTCGGCTCACTCAAGAAGACACATCCATTTGGTGCTCATGTCGGCTCACTCAAGAAAACACATCCATTTGGTGCTCATGTCGGCTTAATATATGTGGACCAATCACTATAAATAGGGTGGAAACACTTCGCATAAAACACAGTGAAAAAGTTAGGATCCTTCTATAGTTTTCGGAGGGCAGCTATAGTGAAGTATTTCGAATGTCTATTCACAGTGCGGATTTCTAATAAGGTAAGGACAGCGAAGAGATCTAGGGACAGACCCTCATAGATCTCTGTGATTTTAGGATGAGTAGTAGCAAAGGCAAGTTCTGATATATATCTCTGAAATTTCGGTGAATAGAGACAACAAGGACTCAGATAATCTATATTCTCGGTGAAAGACAAGACTACAGTGCTGTGGAAGGGAATTAGGATTCATCTCTAAAGTAGATCAGAAGTATATTGGTCTATGGATAGACCACAGTTCGAAGCTCTTGAAGTAGCCACAGTTTCGTGTTATGCTACAGTGATTTGATACTATCACTGCTGGAAGAATTCGATCTCTCACAGAAGAAAGGTCACAATAGATCTCATTGTTGTTACAAAGAAGGAAGGGTTCGTTGGTATATTAGAAGGCAGCGAATATGGTTCAGTGTCTGAAGTTTAAGGAACCCAGAAAAAGCAATCAAGAAGGAGGAGGACTTGTGTCTTGATCAGGGAGTGGCTAATAGGTCAAGGGTCTTGGTCCTGGTATTCGTCAATTTGAATCTCTATAAGAATAATTTGTGCGGGTTTTCCTCTCAAAGAGTGAGAGGTTTTGGCCCTATATCATAGCCTACATGTTGTGTCTCTGGTCTATTTATGTTCCTGCATTGGTTACTATTTCATGAAGAAGAACACTAAGAATCTAACATAAAGAAGATCCTAATCTAATCAAGTAAAAAGCATTGACAAGCAGTCACCAAAGAAGAGAAATCAACTAATTATAATGCCATAGATTTCTCAACACATCGAGCTATCTGGTGGCTGCAAGGGGCTATTAACTGCGGGCGAAAGATAATATAACAGAAAAATTTCTCCTATGGGTGTCACCCACTAGTGGTGGGTAAGATTTGGCTCCAACTAGGGCATGATCTCTCAACAGAGTGCACGAACGTACTCGAACGGGGAGGTCATGAGAACACCAACAATCTCTTGGGATCACAAACTTGTTTCCTGCACATCAAAGACTAAGCACATAAGGCAACATGTTTTTGTGGCGTCTTATGATCGCCCATGCTTTTGTTAGGCCATAAAAATCAACAAGAAATAAAATTTAATTCTGAATGCAATGCATGTAACCTAACATGAGAATAGAATATGATGTTAGTTCTAATGCGAAAATCAACATGCAATGCGTCCTACTCTAACATGCATATTACATCATGCAAATACTAAGTGTAATCATAGACCCAATGCAACCTGTTGTCGCGCAGAGTGTCTAGGCACCGCGACAACGCTCAGACCAGGCGGTGTCACCCTGATCCTTGATCTCTCCATTTAAGCCGTCTCCCTAGGTTAAGGGGGTAGACCCTATGGGATAAGGAAAACCAACTGGGAACCAGCTGGGTTGTGAGACACAGTGAGGCAAACAAGCACCTGGAGACTTTTGGAAATTGATTAACCCTTTAAATATTTAAGACCAGTGCCTTCGCTAGATGAAGTGAAAATATGCTTACGAACAAACCTTTCAACAATTGCTTGAAAATATTTACTGAAATGTCTAACATTTAAAACAATCAAGCAACAATTAATTTCACCAAATGTAAGACATTCAAAGGATGCATAGAGCTCTAGCAATTAAATTTCAAAGGATCAAAATTCATTATTCAACCATGAAATTCAAATGCTAACCAGTTCTTAAAATGATTTACCACGTTCAGATAGCCAATATTCAAATAAAATTTAAGCACATTTGACTATATAAAAATGACAAATATTAATCCCACATTAAAATTTTTAGCCTTAGCGGAAAAGATACACCAAAATTGTAAATGTGACAAATCCTTAAGTGAATATGCCAAGACTAAAGGTGACAAAATAAAAACAAAATTTAATGATTAAAATCAAAATAAAAACTAAATTCCAAACCAAAGAAAGGAAAAAAACTTATTATGATTTTTTTGTTTTTATATTTTTCTAATTTTTATTATTATTATTATATATATATATATATATATATATATATATATATATATATATATTATGACATTTTTTAATATTATTTTTGAAGTCAAGAATTTAAACAAAACTAAACTAAATTTAAAATCTAAATAAAAATTTAGATCTAAAACCTAAATCAAATCCAATTTTTTTTTTCTTTTTTTAATGAGATGTTTGATTTATGTTAAAATCAAAAGAAAACTAAACTTAAAACAAGAACAAAAAAAAAATAATAATAATAATAATTCTAATTGTCAGAACTAAAGCGTAACTTAAGAAAAAAAACAAACTAAACTAAAAAAAATTAATTCTGAAATCTAAATATATTAACCCTAAGCTAAACTATAAAACTTAACTCAATATATAAAAAAATCGTAAATGTCAAAATCTAACCTATACACACAAAGGAAAAAATGAGTGTATTTTTTTTTAATGTGCAGGTCTTCGACAGCGGCAAGGAAATGAGGATACCGCGATGGAACTGCGCTTGCAGGTTAGGGAGCGAGGAATGGCAATGGAGGGACGCAGTTGCAACAGGAGCCTAAAAGGATGGACGCGGGTTTGGGCAGAAGTTAAGCAACGAATAAAGGGAATAGAGCAGCGTTGAGGGACATATGACTACAGAAGATGCAGCGAGGAATGCAGCAGGTAGAGGAGCGATGAGTTGAAACGCTGAAGGTTTTTGGACAACAAAATCACGTGGAGGAGAGCAGCGACTTGGAGAGGCCGGATGGAGCTCGAGCAGAGAGCCACGAGAATGATTTTTGTTTGCAGGTGCATGGAACGTGGAGGGGCTCGACGAATGGAGGACGCAGGCAAAGGGATAGCCAACTAGAACAACGTTGAAGGCTACAGAAAATCGTGGCAGCGTGAGGTGAAATGAAAAGCAGAGGGGCAGTGTAGAGATCAATGGAGTACGTTGCGTGAGTTTTAGAAGAATGTGTGGGCAAAGGAAGAGCGAATTTGCATGTGGTTTGGCAGGTATGGAAGGGGGAAGCTGACAGCAGCAGCGTGCAGGTGATTTGGTGACAACAATAAGGAATGGCAGCTCGTTGGTGAACACGGCGAGGACAGGAGTGAAACGCAGAGTGAGTAAAATAGACGCTGCAGGTTGAACGTGGAGGAGGCATCATGAGGGAGTTTGCAGCAGATGGGTATGGAGGGCTGCGCGGAAGAGAACAGTGGATTCCTCACGTGCAGAGGGGAAGAATAGGCAGCTTGCGTGGAGAAAAGAAGCTGCGGAGAGGTTTCAACGTAGGCCGAACATGGCATAGAGCAGCGTGAAGGACGCAGATTTTGGGCAGCAGAGAAACTGAACTGGTGACCCAGAAACCCTTCAACAAATGGCTTTTCAGAAAACTTAATTAAAATCTAAAATATTTCTGCTTCGGATTGCCTGATGAAAACCCCGCAAAATTTTCCACATATGAAGTAAATATTCCTGCCAGAACTAAACCTGAGGCCAGATCTTATCCTCCAGAGCCTAGATCTGGCTTCGGACAAAATGTTTTATTCCGACCTGCAACTTGCAATAACAAAAACCGAACACCCAGAAATAAAATATGCAAGAAACAAAACTATAAACCCTAAAACCAGCTAAATAATTACAATATTCACAGTTTAAAGGCTCTAAATAGCCAGATTTATCAATATGCCACAGAAATATTTTCAAGATTTTAAGTTCAATATGAGGTGCTTCAAAAAACCCTTCATGCATTCACAAGAAAAATTTCTAATGATAAGTCCAAAATCAAAACTAGCTGGGCTCTTCAGAAAACGCTTCTCGGGAGTTGGCTAGTTCAGCCGAGAACTTCCCCAAATGTCCGTTAATCTTCAAAATCAAGATTTCCTACACAACTTACTTCAATCATTAACAAAGAGGGAGAAAACGATACTAAAATCCAGATCTAGTGGAGATACCTGCCATCATATTCAGAAATTTAACTACCATTCAAACCCTAGTGACTAAACAAAATACCTGTGTTTGAAATCACTTTTCATAAAGCTATCATCAATGGCTGAAATTAAATTTATGCAGAAAAATAAAACATCTTACAGCATTTCTGGAAGAGCAAAACCAGCAAGATTTCAACCCCAAAGTCTTTCTTTATTGCACATGAAAAACGATTACAAGAAAGCTTTCTTTAGCACAAGACTCACAGATCCCATGATCTCAAATGACCCCTTGGCACCCTATTTAAAGAAAATTTTCCCAACGGATAGTTCGAGTGATCCATGTCAAATTGATCTCGACCGTCGATGAGGATCAAAATTTCTTTTAATCTCATCTGTGGAATTTTTTAAATGCATTTTAATATATTAAAAATTAAAATTTTGCATTATTTCCTCAAAACTTTGACTTATTATTATTTTTTTTTTTTATTATTATTAGTTTCAATTTTTATTTTATATTTATTTAAAGAGACCCTCGAACTTAGCCTTTGGAAAAATCACCTAGGACCTAGGACTTATGAGGGGATAAAACATTTTCTAACCCTCAAAACACTTTACATCATGACTTTTACAATTTTACATCTCAAGAGGGAAAAACCCATTTGACATAGACCCTCATAGACTACCCAGTTCTGCGACACAAACATAATCTAGCAAATCAAGCAATTTGTAATAAAATAGCCTAACCAAATAGTTAGGACTATTCCCAAATCACTTTTACATAGACTCGACAATGTACATTAGGAGTCCCCTAAGATTCTAATGACAAAATCCATTCTGGCTTTGGGGTTAGGCTGAAGGAAAACTCTGTCGATCATGGATCAGTGAGACAAAAAACCTTCCGGAATATAGATTATCACTAGAAAATTAGGTTTACCTAGGCAATTACATGCATGACATAGATCTGCTAAGATTATTTACAGTTTACACATGCGGACTAGGTTTGCAAAATAACACAATTACGCTGATGATAATCGAATGGCACTGGCGTGTCGATCAAGTGCATTTCCTTTTGCGCAAAAAAGGGGGTGCACTGCTATGGATCGTTGACACGTAGTGGTCAATATCTAGCTCTACTTTGGGACACGTTGCTGCATTATAGGAATGTGAGAATCCAGAATCTGCGTCCATGCAACACACAACAAAACATAAGTAGCGTCCATCCAAAAATCATCACATAACATTAGGCACAGAAAAGATATAAGCTCTTCATTTATTAACTAACTAGTAACATGAAAAGTAAATCTAATCCTAAAACAGAAACAAAATGCTGAAATAACAAGGAGTAGGGTTAGAAATACAATACAGAGGATGCCCCATGGCATCAGATATCATCTTTGAAGAAAAGCTTGAGCATTTGGCCATTTGCAGGTAACTCCAGTGGTTCGCCATCCAATTTGCTCAAGTGGAATGAGTTTGGTCCAGCAATGTCTCGAATGATGTACGGTCACAACCACAAACTGTCGAACTTCTTATGTTTTCCTAGTTTTTCATTCTTGCGATCCCAAAGAAGTACCATATCTCCAACCTACAAAGATCTAGCTCGAGATGATTTATCAAAGTTTTTCTTAATGTTAGATTGATTTTTACATAGATTATCAAAGGTTGTCCTACGAGCTTCATCTAACTCCACAATTTGATCGATACCATTCTGAACAACATCTTTATTAGTGGAAAAATGTTGAAGGAGTTGATAAGCTGGCAATTTAAGGTGCACAGGTAAGGTTACATCCAAGCCATAAACCAATTCACAAGGACTTTTACTAGTAGCTTTCTTTTTAGTAATCCTATCTGCCCATAAAGCATATTTGATTTTGCTATCCCAAGATCTTTTATTATCTCCTACGATCTTCTTGATAATGGTTATGAGATTTTTATTACTTGACTCAGCAAGACCATTTCCCTGAGGATAGTAATTGAGGAATGAGATAAGACAATGACATACTTGAAACAAAAAGATGAAAATTCTGAAGAACTAAAAGCCTTGGCATTATCAGTAGTGATCTTAGCCGAGACACCAAATCTAGTAATGATATTATTTTCAATGAAATCCATAATGACCTTTTCAGTGGCATTCTTAGCAGGGATGGCTTCAACACATTTAGTGAAATAATCAGTAGCAGTCAAAATCCATGAGTAGCCATTGCTAAAATTTTCATGAAACTTCCCAATGAAGTCCAGACCCCAATGCTGAAAAGGTGCCTCCACAACGACAAGTTGTAAGGGCAGGGCAACAAGCTTTTGTTTCCTAGTGGACAGTTGACAGGCTTGACAACTCCTAACAAACTTATGCACATCAGAAAAAATTGAAGGCCAATAATAACCAGCTCTCAGAATTTTGTGGGCAGTAGTTCTAGCAGCGTAATGACCACCACAAAATCCTGAATGAAACTCAGAAACTAATTTCTTGGACTCAATTTCATTAACACATCTAAGTACTATGCCCTCAGGATTTTTCCATCCAAGGCCATCCTTCATTAGGCAATACTTAGTGGCTTTTAATCTAAGAGCCCTTCTCTTATGAGCGACTAAATGGTTAAGACATGTAAGGTTTATCAGGTAATAAACAATGTCCTTGTACCATTCATGCTCTCCTAATATTTGCAACTCAGGTGAAGATAGATCGTTATGACAAATCAAACAAGAGCCTTTTCATTACCTTCGGTCAACATTTGAGCCAAGCCTTGGCCTTTCACTAACATGGTGGGTCTAATCTCTAAATCATATTCTTGTATTTTAGTAACCCACCTAGCACGAGTCCCTAAGAAATTAGTTTGAGTTAATATATCTTTAACAGCAGAATGTGGGACAAAAGCAATGATTTTAGAATAACCCACATAAGTTTTGAAATGCTTAAGATATTTGACTAAGGCATAGGCTTGCTTTTCCATGGTGTTGTACTTTAATTCAGAATTTTGAAGCGCTCTACTCATGAAAGCAATAGGCTGCTCGTGATCATCTTTATTTTTTTGCAATAAAACACCAGCAATGGTATCCTTGGAAGCGAAAGAGAAAATCATGAAATCCTTAGAGTAGTCGGGACTAACTAAGACAGGGGCTCTTGCAATAGCACCTTTGATATCCTGAAAAGCCTTTTTGTTGTGTTCTTGCCAAACAAATCTTACATCTTTCTTCTGAAGACTCTGAATAGGCTTAGCTATTTCTGCGTAATTTGGAATAAACCTTCTAAGAAAGTTTGTTTTTCCAAGAAAAGACTGTAGGGATTTAAGATTATGGGGAAGAGGGATCTTTTGGATAGCCTCAACTCTTTCAGGATCAATCTTAGTTCCATCTTTAGAAATGATATGGCCAAGTAATTTCCCTTCGATTACCCCAAAAACAGACCTAGCCAGATTTAAATAAATCCCATACTCTCTACATCTATCAAAAACTTGCCAAAGATGACTTATATGACTAATACCATCCTTAGAAAAAACAGTAAGATCATCTTGGTAAATTTCGATAAATTTCCCAATTAAACCCTTGAAGGCATAATCCATAGCCCTTTGAAATGTAGACCCAGTGTTGGTTAATCCAAATAGCATTCTAATGTATTCGAAGTACCCCATGGTGTGGTGAATGTGGTTTTGTGACGATTCTCTTTTTTAACCCATACCTGATTATATCCAGAAAAACCATATAGCAATGACATCATTCTAGAACCAGTTACTCTTTGCAACAGAGTCTCCATGTTTGGCAAAGGGTAATTATCCTTCTTACATGCTAGATTAAGATTTCGAAAATCGAAACAAAGCCTTATCGTACCATTCATTTTCCTAACAATCACCAAGTTGGAACACCATGTTGAATGTCTCGTTTGAGCGATAATTCCTGCTGCAAGCATCTTTGAAAGCTCTTTTTGAACCAAAGGGGCTAACTTAGGATTAATCTGCCTAAGCTTCTGGTGAAAGGGTTTAGCATTTTCATCTTTTAAGGGGATAGTATGTTCCATGACATCTTCCCTATAGCCTTTCAATTCATCATAAGAAAATGCTAAAACATCTCGATATTCGTGAAGTAAATTGATTAACTCTTTTCTTTCTTCAACACTAGTACCTTTACCAATTTTAACAATCTTTGGGTTCGTAGGAGTACCAATGTTTATCTCGATATATTCGTCTAGATCCATTTTATTTTCCTCCTTCAACTTTGTGGCATCATGCCGATCGAAGTGTTGTTCTAAAGCAACCGCATTCCTAGGAGTAGGATTTATGATATGCTCATGATTACCAGATCCATCCTCCTCAGAATTTATCCGAAAATTTGCAAACTCATCCAGACTATCAAGAAAACGAATCACTTGCTTTTCATCATTAAAGACTTGCCAATGCTCCGAGTTATCTGGAACAAACGGCCTAAATATAACTTCCATTTTAATCTTATCCTTAATTAGCTCATCAGATAACTGCAAGGTAGTAGATGCTACAGCAAGTTCATCAGCAAAACTATTATGTTCTCTTGGGATAGCTTCAAGGTCAAGAGCATCAAAGTGTTCCATAGTATCCCATAAAGCATTCTGATAATTCCTTCACCTATGGTTTCTACATGTGAATTTATCTTTAAGCTGCATGATAATTAAGTCAGAATCCCCCTTAATGCTAAGCAACTTAATCCTTAAAGACTTTGCCAACTCAAGACCCAACAATAAACCCTCATATTCAGCCACGTTGTTGGTTGCTTCAAATTCCAATCGATAGGCAAACTTGAATATATGACCAAGTGGTCATTTTAACAATATCCTGCACGTTTACCATGCCTAGACGATGCACCATCAAAATACATGTACCAAACTTTATCACTGAGGTCCCTAATCTTTTTATCAACCTTATCACCAGGGGGAATTATGAAATTAGACATGATAGCATAATTCCCAATGTCCGATTGTTCTTTAATTATCTCATTATGAGGTCTCTTAGGATCTTCAACATGGAAGTTTCTCTCGGGCTCTCTATTAAGTCTCACAAAACCATCACCTCTAGGAGAAGGGATCATAGCATACAACCAATTCATTTGAATACTTCCTCCTAGATCAGAGGCCCATTCTCTGGATAAAAGCATACCCCAAGCATCAAGCACATCAACAACAACAATGTCCATAACAATCATAATGTCCGGGTAAACTGATAAATGAACTTGTAAATCTTTGATCAAACCATGAACTTCAATCTTCTTAGAATCCATGGCACATATATTGTAGTAGGGTCTAGAAACTCTTAAATTAAGTTGTTCCATGACCCTCTTAGTCATGACACAACCTGATGCACCAGAACCCAACATGCAATTATTCAAATTATATTTATTTTCCAACAAGGTGATAAGAAAGGCTGGTGATCTTTGTTATCTGAATCTAAACTTCGCAAATATATGGGAGCATTGTAATAATCAACTTCCAAGGTCTTCTGTTGAGAAATATTTACTTGAGGACCCTGAATAGCTTTTAGTAACTTATCTCTTTGAGAAGGCATTTTCACAATCTCGGAGACAGGAACCCAGATTTTCGCATTGTTAAACCAACTTCCCAAATCAACATCTAATCCAGAGTTTAAACTTGGATTAAAGGTTCGAGGGGGATGGGATTCCCGCTCTGATCTTTATCTCTTCTCTGACAAGTCAAACCTTTGTCTCTAGCAATTTCCATGACTTGCTCTGGAGAGGGTTTTTCGCCATATAACTTAGCCAAAATATCATTTTCATTTTCAAGATTATTTATACCAAAAGCTGACGAGGGATGCATAACGTCTCGACTATTTTCCTTAACCTCCATCCAATCGTTCATAGACAAAGGAAACTTGTTACCCACTACATTTATTTGATCAGTTGCCCCAAACATTCCATTATCCAAAATTCTTCTAACGATGGGACCAGTGTTGCACGAAGCACCCCCCCCCCCCGGTTCCAAGCCCCGAAGCGCGTCCCGTACGGAAGCGCCTAGGAAGCTTGGTCGGAAGCAGCGCTTCCGAATTCAGAAGCGCCGCTTCGACTTTTTTAGCCGCTTCCTGGAAATTTGGAAGCGCTGTACGGAAGGGCCGCTTCCGAAGCGCCGCTTCCGAAGCGCGCTTCGTACGGTGCTTCGGGCGTCGGAAGCGTGGCGCTTCGGAGGAGGAAGCGTGGAGCTTCGGAGGAGGAAGCGTACGCTTCCAGAAAAGCTTCCGGAAAAGTGTTTAGAAAATCGTTTTTTTTCAATTTTTTTTTAAATTTTAGGTGAGTTTGCTTGTTGGGGATGGGTCCACCTTGGGTTAGGGTGACGAATGAAGGCAAAAAAAAATATAAATATAGCAGATGCTCCCTCATGGTAATGTTAAATTCTTAAAGTAAAAGTGACATTCTCCTTTATTTTTCATTTTCATCCTTTTACTTAAATTTTTAACATTACCATGAAATGACTCAGGATGTTTGAGAGTGGTTCCAGCCTCATTGGACTTCATATGGAGAAAATAAAATTTCATATCCTATTCAAAATTCAGCAGACTTAACAGTTTTCAGGAATTCAGGATCAATGGGATTGTGGCATTTCATTAGATTATATCAAGTATGAAGGTATGCGATTAGCATTTAATCAAGAGCACCAAGCCCTATATGTACCCTAGTGTTGGTGGTGTTAATTGTTGAACTCCTTTGTCACGCGGCACGCCCTTAGCAAAAAATTACCTTTCAATCAAGTCAAAATCATCGATCAAACATGTTAAGCTTTTTCTACCATATTTTAAGTCTTGAATTAGGTAGTTTGATCAAAATTGGGCAATGTTGACTAATATCCCTAGACAATCGAGGTAGAGGCAAAGGCTAGACAAGAGGAGAAGAATCTAGATTCTAGATCATTAATGTACAATGGATGTTATATCTATCTTGATTTATGCAAAAATATGCATGTTTTCATGTCTTCTACAATTAATTTGGTATTTGGGATGTTTGTTTTGAGTATAAATGCAAAAAAATATAAAAATATATATATATAGCAGACGCTTCCGCGGACGCTTCGCTTCCTATATTTTTGGAAAATGACGCTTCGGCGTCCCCGCTTCCAAAAAACGCTTCCGCTTCGTGCAACATTGGATGGGACAAGTAGCCTCCTCATGAAGAGCATCACAAACCCGACAGTAAGGCAGAGCATCATCGACCAAATTAGTAAGCAGATTAGGAGGTCTCTGCTCACTAGATTGACCCTTCTTTTGCCAATTATTATTTCTATTATTATTATTATTTCTCGGCTGGAAATTTTGCGTTTGCACTCTTTCCATTTGGACCAACCTATTCTGTAAAGTAGCTATCTCCTTAGCATGGTTAGATGTTAATTTCGCTTGAATAATTTCCATGCTTCCGATCTTCTGGAGCAATTTCTGAACAAGCTTGCTATCAGGTTCTTTAACCGCCTTTCCTTTAGGTTCTTTTAGTTTCGTAGCGGCCCTATCGAAACCTGGGATCTCAGACTTCCCAGATGCTGCATTGTCCTTTTCAAGTTCCACTGCTAAGGCTTGGAAATCCCAATAATCATGAAGTTTAGCGCGTCTCAACTCATAGGAAGGCTCAGGGCTAAAGGCGTCAATATAAAAATCTCGAAGAGATTTGTCGATAGGTTTATAATCTTGAGCTAACTCTTTAATAATATCATTAAACCTTTTATTAAATTCTTCAGCGATTTCATTCTCTCTCTTTTTGATTATGCTGATAGCTTTCACGAGGTGTCTTCCTTCTCTCTTATCTCCATACTTTTCCTTAAAGGCATTAACAATCAATTGTAAGGAATCAAATGAATTTTGAGGCTTTTTCGTAAACCAATCTAAAGCATCACCCTCCAAGGTTAGAACAAAAAGGGTCAATTTAACATCTTCATGATTAAAATCAGTAGCGCTTGCGTACTTCCCCGGCCATGAACTAAAAGCTTTCAGATGTGAATTAGCACTAATTGCGTTATCTCCCTGAAAGATAGGCACTTTATCCATTCCATGCTTTGGAATACCATTGGGATAACCCTGAATGTTAGCAAAGTTACACGGGGCGAATATGTCCATGATGTCGTGCTCAACTGGGCTAGTAAAGAGCAAGCGGATATCAGAGAGGGCTTTTTGTCCGAGGTTAACAAGAAGTGTACGAGAAGAGAGTTTGTGTAATCATAGTCTAAGATCCCTTTCAGGATCAGGAGCAGGATTAACCAAACTACTTGGATGTCTTCTAGTATACACTCTTGCCAAGGATATATGAAGTGGAGTCGCCACCCGGACAAAAAGTGTAACACGGAAAAACACGGAAGGAAGGAGCTAAGGACAGGAAAGGACGAGAGGAAAGAAACGAGATGAATGTCGAAGGAACCAAAGACAGAAAAAACTCTATCCCTGGCAACGGCGCCAAAAAATGTTGTCGCGAAGAGTGTCTAGGCACCGCGACAACGCTCAGACCGGGGGCTGTCACCCTGATCCTCGATCTCTTCGTTTAAGCCGTCTCCCTAAGCTAAGGGGGGTAGACCCTATGGGATAAGAAAGATCAACTGGGAACCAGCTAGGTTGGGAGACACAGCGAGGCAAACAAGCACCTGGAGACTTTTGAAAATTGATTAACCCTTTAAATATTCAAGACCAATGCCTTTGCTAGATGAAGTGAAAATATGCTTACAAACAAACCTTTCAACAATTGCTTGAAAATATTTACTGAAATGTCTAGCATTTAAAACAATGAAGCAATAATTAATTTCACCACATGTAAGACATTCAAAGGATGCATAGAGCTCTAGCAATTAAATTTCAAAGGATCAAAATTCATTATTCAACCATGAAATTTAAATGCTAACCATTTCCTAAAATGATTTACCACTTTCAGATAGCTAATCTTCAAATAAAATTTAAGCGCATTTAACTATATAAAAATGACAAATATTAATCCCACATTAAAATTTTTAGCCTTAGTGAACAAGCTACACCAAAATTGTAAATGTGACAAATCGTTAAGTGAATATGCCAAAACTAAATGTGACAAAATATATATATATATATATTTTAATGATTAAAGTCAAAATAAAAAATAAATTCCAAACGAAAAAAAATAAAAATAAAAAATAAAAAAACAAACAAACAAACAAAACAAAACAAACAAACAAACAAAAAAACTTTTTATGATTTTTTTTATTTTTATATTTTTCTAAAAATATATCTATCTATATATATATATATATATATATATATATATATATATATGATATATTTTTTATTATTATTTTTAAAATCAAAAATTTAAACAAAACAAAACTAAATTTAAAATCTAAATAAAAATTTAGATCTAAAACCTAAATCAAATATAAATTTTTCTTTTTTTTATGAGATTTTTTATTTATGTTAAAATCAAAACTAAACTAAACCTTTTTTTCTTTTTAAAGAAATTCTAATTGTCAGAACTAAAGCCTAACTTAAGAAAAAAAGAAAACTAAACAGAACAAAAAAAAAAAAAAAAAAAAATTAATTCTGAAATCTAGATATATTAACCCTAAGCTAAACTATAAAACTTAACTCAAAAAAACGTAAATGTCAAAATCTAAGCTAGACACACAAAGGAAAAAATGAGCGTATTTTTTTTTTAACGTGCAGGTCTTCGACGACGGCAAGGAAATGAGGATAGCGCGATGGAACTGCGTTTGCAGGTTAGGGAGCGAGGAATGGCAATGGAGGGACGCAGTTGCAGCGGGAGCCTGAAAGGATGGACGCGGGTTTGGGCAGAAGTTAAGCAACGAATAAAGGGAATGGAGCAGCGTTTGAGGGACATATAACTGCGGAAGACGCAGCGAGGAATGGAGCAGGTAGAGGAGCGATGAGTTGAAACGCTGAAGGTTTTTGGACAGCAAAATCGCATGGAGGAGAGCAGCGACTTGGAGAGGCCGGATGGAGCTCGAGCAGAGAGCCACGGGAATGATTTTTGTTTGCAGGTGCGTGGAAGGGCTCGACGAATGGAGGACGCAGGCAAAGGGATAGCCAACTAGAACAGCGTTGAAGGCTGCAGAGAATCGTGGCAACGTGAGGTGAAATGAAACGCAGAGGGGCAGCGTAGAGATCTATGTTGCACGCAAGCGCCCCCCCCCCTTTCGATCCCGCTCCCAATCCGCGCTCCGGGCGGGAGCGACTCAGGAGCGGGTCGGGAGCACGCTCCCGAAATCGCTCCCGAAATCATTTCGGGAGCGCGCTCCCTAAAAAAAATTCGCTCCCTGCCTTTTCGGGAGCGATTTCGGGAGCGTTTTGCCTTTTTTGCAATTTTTTTTTTGTAGTAATGTTTGAACTACAATTTTTTTTGAAAGAAACAAATAATTTTTGAGTGGGGCAGCTTAATGATCAAGTCTAAGACCTAGTATTGATATGCTATTTATGGTAATGTTAAATTCTTAAAGTAAAAGTGACATTCTCCTTAATATTCATTTTCATCATTTTACTTAAATTTTTAACATTACCATGAAATGACTCAGGATGTTTGAGAGTGGTTCCGGCCTCATTGGATTTCATATGGAGAAAGTAGAATTTTAGATTTCAAAATCCAGCAGACTTATCAGTTTTTCAAGATTTCAGGATTGGGGGATTGCCATGTTTTCATTGAATTTTGTCATGTATTAGGGTATGGAACTCGTATTTAATCAAGAGCACCAATCCTTCTATGTACCTTGATGTTAGTGACATTGGTTGTCAAACTCCTCTATCATGACCCGCCTAAAAATGTACGCATCACTCAAACAAAATCTTGACTTGACATGCTATGCTTGTTCTATCTTATGTTAATGCTTAGAGGGTGATATTAATGACAAAGATCCCTATATAGATACAAAGGTAATGACAAAGATACCTTTGGATATTAATGCTTAGAGGGTGATATTAATGACAAAGATCCTGATTTTCCAACAAGACTAAAAAATTAGACATTTCTCGTGGTGGCAAGAGGCCCAAGCATAAGAAATAGATAATAGATTTACTTCTCTTTTCTAGTTTCTAGTAGCTTTTATAACTATTGTCTCTTTCATATTTATTATGATATTTTTTTAAACAATATATGACAATTTAAGTTTGAAGTTGGCAATTATAACTCATTAGTAATGAATTATGAATATGATGCTTCATGAAAGTTGAAAGTTGTTTCATTTCATTTCATTTTATAACATTTCATTTCATGTTAGATATTATTTGTTGTAATGGTTACACTTAGCTTACAAGTACAACTTTGGTGATCAATGATGATAAATGTTATATATTGAATTCTGAAAGCTTGAAACTTTAATATTGATGAATCATGAGACTCAATAAGTTGTATGTTACTATGTTACTAACTTGTGGGCATGGTTGATGAAGATTATAACTTCTAGATGATTGTTGTTGTATGGTTCAATCTATGTTTTTTATATCTAATTCATTATTCTACATGTTTTTGTTGACATATATGTATCAAAATATAAAATATATATATATATATATATATATATATATATATATAAAAAATGCTCCGGGATTCGCTCCCAAACCAGGAGCTTCTGAAAATGTCGCTCCCGCTCCCATTTTTGCTCCCGCTCCCCACTTTCGCTCCCTCTCCCAAGTAACATTGGTAGAGATCAATGGAGTACGCTCTGTGAGTTTTGGAAGAATGTGTGGGCAAAGGAAGAGCGGATTTGCATGTGGTTTGGCAGGTATGGAAGGGGGAAGCTGACGATGGCAGCGTGCAAGTGATTTGGTGACAACAATAAGGAATGGCAACTCGTTGGTGAACGCAGCGAGGACATGAGTGAAACGCAGCGTGAGGAAAATAGAGGTTTCACACTGAACGTGGAGGAGGCAGCGTGAGGGAGTTTGTAGCAGATGGGTATGGAGGGCTGCGCGGAAGAGAACAGTGGAGTCCTCACGCAGCGGAGGGGATGAAAAAGCAGCTTGCGTGGAGAAAAGGAACTACAGAGAGGTTTCAACGTAGGACGAACATGACAGAGAGCAACGTGAAGGACGCAGATTTTGGGTAGCAGAGAAACTGAACTGGTGACCCAGAAACCCTTGAACAAATGGGTTTTCAGAAAACTTAATTAAAATCTAAAATCTTTCTGCTTCAAATTGCCTGATGAAAACCCCGCAAAATTTTCTAGATATGAAGTAAATATTCCTGCCAGAACTGAACTTGAGGCCAGATCTTACCATCCATGGCCTAGATCTGGCTTCGGACAAAATGTTTTCTTCCGACCAGCAACTTGCAATAACAAAAACCAAACACCCATAAATAAAATATGCAAGAAACAAAACTATAAACCCTAAAACCAGCTAAATAATTACAATATTCACAGTTTAAAAGCTCTAAATAGCTAGATTTATCAATATGCCATAGAAATATTTTCAAGATGTTAAGTTCAATATGAGGTGCTTCGGAAAACCCTTCATGCATTCACAAAAGAAATTTCTAATGATAAGCCCGGAATCAAAACTAGCTGGGCTCTTCAGAAAATGCTTCTCAGGAGTTAGCTGGTTCAGCGAAGAACTTCCCCAAACGTCCGTTAATCTTCAAAATCAAGATTTCCTGCACAGCTTACTTCAACCATTAACAAAGAGGGAGAAAATGATACTAAAATCCAAATCTAATGGAGATACCTACCATCACATTTAGAAATTTAACTACCATTCAAACCCTAGCGACTAAACAAGATACCTGTGTTTGAAATCACTCTTCATAAAGCTATCATCAATGGTTGAAATTAAATTTACGCAGAAAAATAAAACATCGTAGAGCATTTTCGGAAGAGTAACATCAACAAGATTTCAACCCCAAAGTCTTTCTTTATTGCACATGAAAAATGATTACAAGAGAGTTTTCTTTAGCACAAGACTCACAAATCCCACGATCTCAAATGACCCCTTGACACCCTATTTAAAGAAAAATTTCCCAACGGCTAATTCGAGTGATCCATGTCAAAGTGATCTCGACCGTCGATGAGGATCAAAATTTCTTTTAATCTCATCCGTCGAATGTTTTAAATGCATTTTAATATATTAAAAATTAAAATTTTGCATTTATTTCCTCAAAACTTTGACTTATTATTATTCTATTATTTTTTTTATTTTTTTTTATTATTATTATTTTGATTTTTTATTTTTTATTTATTTAGAGCGACCCTCGAACTTAGCCTTTGGAAAAATCACCTAGGACCTACGACTTATGAGGGGATAAAACATTTTCTAACCCTCAAGACACTTTACATCATGACTTTTACAATTTTACATCTCAAGGGGGAAAAACGCATTTGACATAGACCCTCATAGACTACCCAGTTCTGCGACACAAACATAATCTCGCAGATCAAGCAATTTGTAATAAAATAACCTAACCAAATAGTTAGGACTATTCCCAAATCACTTTTACATAGACTCAACAAAGTACACTAGGAGTCTCCTAAGATTCTAATGACAAAATCCATTCCGACTTTGGTGTTAGGCTGAAGGAAAACTCTGCCGATCATGGATCGATGAGACAAAAAACCTTCAAGAATGTAGATTATCACTAGAAAATTAGGTTTACCTAGGCAATTACATGCATGACATAGATCTGCTAAGATTATTTACAATTTACACATGCGGACTGGGTTTACAAAATAACACGATCAGGCTGATGATGATAGTCGAATGGCACTAACGCGTGGATCAAGCGTTATCCCTTTTGCGCAAAAAAGGGGGTGTACTGCTATGGGTCGTTGACACAGTGGTCAACACAACCAAAATATCATCCAATCATTATGAGAACACCTCCTCTTCTACTTACTCATACAATAGATCTAGAGGTATGGGCAGGAATGGCCATATCGACGGTCACAAGGGCGGGAGGTGAGAAAATAAAATGACCACACATGGAGGATCATGGGTGAAAGGGGAATGAAAGGATACAACTTACTTGTTAGGATCCTTTGCTTTAACTGTCAGGCCAGGAGTAACTCTGAATGAATTTGTTGCAATTGCATTAAAATAGAACATAGATATATACATGGAGAGGGAGACCATTGGGTTTCATCTCCCTATGTCTCTTCGTCTTCCAATTTTGTTTATTTAGCTATTTAGAATATTTACATAGGATTCATAATCCCAAAGATTAGGTGTTAAACATTCCCCCCCCCAATCTGAAGGGATGTTGGTGAGTCCAAGCATCATTCTGAATCTTTCAAACTTTTCCCTTCCAAGCACTTTGGTGAAGATGTCTGCAATCTACTCATTTCTGGAACAATGTCGTAGGTGAATTGTTTGGCCTCAACATGATGTCAAATCAGATGGTATTTTGTATTGATATGCTTCGTTCAATCACCGAATTTTGGGTTCATGGCCAACTTTATTGCAGAAGTGTTGTTAATTAAAAGAGGAGTTTAATGTACTTGTTTCTCCTACAAATCTTCCAAAATTTTCCTAAGCCACACAATTTCCTTCGTTGCTCCAGCTGCTACCACATATTATGCCTCAGTTGTGGCATCTGATGGAACTGATCGTTTATGTGACCTCCAGGAGATAGCTCCTTATCCAAAACCCATAACATAACCTAAAGTAGATACTTCAGTTTCTTTATCTCCATCAAAATCTGAATCAGAGTGTCCAATCAAGCTGAAGTCACCCACCTATTTATACTTGAGCCCAAAGTCTTGAGTTCCCTTCAAGTACTTTAGAACTCTTTTTGCAACAAACCAATGACCCTCAAAAGGCTTTTGCATAAACCTAGAGAGGATTCCAACAGCAAATGAAATGTTTGGTTTGGTACTAGTTAGGTAGTTGAGACTTCCTATGAGTTGTCTATACTTCGTTGCATCCTCAAATTCTTTTCCTTCAGTGGATGTGAGCTATAAGTTATGTTCCACTAGAGTGGTCAAAGGATTGCACTCATGCATGCACCCTTCTTGGGCTTCGTACGATGTAAAAAGAATTATTTTTTAGTCAAAAATGAATTATGTAACCTCCACACCAAGTCGGCCTCAAGGAAGGCAATTTGACCTCATTGGAAAGCTATATATACAAGGCAGTTCGACTTCATTTGGAGGATCTCACTCTCTCAAGCATAGTTCGAAATCTGAAGCTGGAAGCTAGAAGCTGGAAAAATGTGAAGTTGAAGGAAGGGGCTAAAAGGAATGCGAGTTTGGTCAAGAAGGAAGGGAAGAAGAAAATCGAAGTTTTGGTGTGTGTCTCTCTCTCTCTCGTGTGGGTTGGTTTAGGAGATCGAAGTCTCCCTTTCAAGGTTGAAGTTGTTGCTGATACTGGAAAGTGGAAGTTGTTGTTGATGACAGCCAAGTCGAAGTTGTTGCCGTTGATGTCGGAAGCTGCCAAGTCGAAGTTGCTGCTGATGTTGGAAGCTACCAAGTCGAAGTTGCTAGGGTTGAAGTGTTGTTGCTACTAGGTCGAAGGTTGGATTGAGCAAGAAGAGGTTAGCTTGGTGTGGAGGAGGCCTTTGTCTAGGTTGAAGAGTCTCAAGGAAAACTATTGAAGGAAGAGATTTTGACTGGGTTTTCCCATAGATAGGGGTTTTCCCTGGCAGAGTGCCTACATCTTGTGTCTTGTGTTTTTGTGATATTCATGCACACATAATTTGGTAATTGCTTGATGAAAGATAATATAACAAATAAGTAAAAGAAGCCAACATAATTCACAAGTAATTATCAAGAAAGAGAAATCTAACCCCAATCCTACTATCATTGATTTATCAACATGGTTTCAGAGCTAAGGTCAAAGAAGAATGAAGATCACATCGTTGGCTTGAAGGAAATGATTACTCCCTCTATGATAAGAATGGGATTCAATACTGTAGGAAGTTGTATCAAAAAGATCTTCTACTACTTATTCAACAAAGTCAAAATCCAAGGGTTCCTGGCTGCACTTATAGGTTCACATAATAATGATAATGCATGGATTATTGGCAGTGAAGCATCTAGGCATATGAAAAGAAAGAGTAAACAACCACACACTCTATCAAAGGAATCATCTTCTCATATATTGGAGTTGGGAGATAACAAAAGCTATTAAGAATCCTGGGATCAACATCATTAAAAGCTGGAGAATGGAGCTAAGGTGAAGGAAGAGGAAAAGACAATTTGCCAAAAGACAGGGATCAAGCAAACTTTGCCAAAGAAGTTAGACCAAAGAAGAACATGATGGTGTTGATTTGGGGTAGCATCGGATGTGCTCTAAGCCTCAAATTTTGCAGGGAGACTTGGGCACAGGTATTCCAAATAACCTAGAAAGCGTTTTGGGAAATTCCACCCAGAAGTAATTTTATTAAAATAATTAATATTTTTAATGGGGTTCCTAAGTCTAAACTTAAGAAAATTAAAATATTAATAGGTATTAATCTAATCAGGGGTGAAACTTCTAGAAAAAGCCACGGATCAAGCCAAAACAATCTGAGCCTTTGATTATGATTTAATCTAGGTCATTAGTTGTCCAACACGAAGATATAAGAAGGGGGATGAGGGTCATTTGGAAAACACACAGAGAGATTGAAGAAATCGATTTTCTGAAGTGAGAAGTTCTAAGGAGGAAAATCGATTGAGGAGATATCTTGCAGTTGAGGGGCAGGGATTGTAGTTTCCGGAGAGAGAGATTCTCATCCGGAGATACATCAGCAGAGAGAGGCAGTGAGTGATCCAGAAGGCTTGACGCAGGGCCAGAAGGCCCATGCAGAAGCAGCACAAAGGGAGAAAAATTAGAAAGTCAGAGTAGAGGGTCAGTTTCAGCAGCCGGAAGTCGCGCTGTGAGACCGGGAGGCTAATAGCAGTGACTCTGGTCTACTGATCAATTCCCTAGCTGGCAGACGTAGTGCCTAAAAGGGTTGACGTTGGGACAGTGTAGAGGCAGCGCAGAGATAGCGCAGTGCCTGCCAGGGGCACTTCATCCAGTAGTCGAAACAGCAGGGACTTTTTCTCAGTGATTGTGAGGTAAACTCACAAAGCTTCTGTCAGTATTTCTCTCTATCACTGAATAACCCTATGAGGTATTTAGTGATGTATTCAGATTTTGCTACTGCTTAATAATAATAAATTCTTAGAGTTGTTGCACCGGTTTTCCCGTATTGGGTTTTTCCAGGGACTTTTGTCCAGAAATAATTGCGTCCTATGTGTTTCTATTTTCCTTGCTCAGTTTCTATGTTTCAGAATCATATTTAATTGGTGTAGGCTGCTTCAGTTATTTACTTCAATGTTTCATTAAGAAATCTGAAATAAGCTTGTAATGTAATTTACAATCTAGGTGAAGTAGATTCAGCTAGTTGCAGTAGAATTCCTGACACTGTTAGATCTAGGAATTTTCACATGGTATCAGAGTTGTTGATGTGAAATAGGGAAGAGCAGATCTAGCACTGAAGCAAGGGCCAACTCGCCGCAACAAGTAGCACTTCGAATCCCCTGAGGGATAGTAGCAAGCAGCACTTCGAATCCCTTGAGGGATAGCGTAGTTCTAGCCAAGAGGGATATATTTTCGTGGGTGTCTCTCTCTGAGTGAGCCAACAAAGAGGTAAAATTGTTGGATCGAGAATTTGTTGAGGCAAAGGGAGCCATGCAGAGCTAGAGGGACGCAGTTTTCTGCGAGCTAAGTGCTGGGCAGAAAAGCCATCAAAAGGAAGAAGCAGAACGCATAGTGAGGGAATACTTCCTTAGTGATTTCTTGCCGAGGAAAATAGTATTTCTCAATTGCTGGATAGTAGAGGAGCAACAGCTTACCAACTCCATCAGGGAGTGCGTAAGGCAGCCTAGGAGCTACGCAGTAGGGAGAAAGAGGGAGTTGTTCGACATTTTTCAGAGGATATGGCAACCAGTGGCTTGAGGGATCAGGACAGGTTGGACGGGGCTTCCAACTATGCCATCTGGAAGGCTAGAATGACCTTCATTCTAGATGAGCATGCCCTCAAGATGTATGTTGATAATGTGGTAGCTGTCCCTGTGGATGCAGATCCACTGAAGAACAACAAGGCTGGGATGGCTAAGGTGAAAAGGATGATCCTGGATGGAATCAAGGATCATGTGGTGTGCCCCGTTGCTAGCAAAGGGACTGCTAAGGAGATGTGGGATGCCTTAGCCACATCGTATCAGGGATCTTCCAAGCAGCGGAAGATGTACTTGGAGCAGAAGATGAGATCTACTCAGATGCAGAAGGGATAAAGTGTGGATCCATTCCTCACGAAACTGAAGGAGACCCGTGATGTGCTATCAGTTGCGGGGCATACACCTCGGGATTCAGAGTTAGTAAGATTAGCTCTAAATTCCATCTCGGATGAGTGGCAAATCTTTGTCCAAAGTATCCTGGGCAGAGCAAATTGGGACGAATGTGGGCAGCTCTAAAACAAGAAGAGTTGAGGACAGACCTGCTCAAGGTCAAACTTGACAAGAGCAATAGCAACAGTGGGTCGAAGCCCAAAGTAGAGGAGGAGGATAACGCAACCCTTGCATCGAAGGGACAGCAGGGGCAATAGAGACGAAAGAAGGACGTCTCAAAGGTGAAACGTTTCAGATGTGGCGAGATGGGCCACTATGCATCCCAGTGTCCTTTGAAGAAAAAGGACAAGGACGAGAAGCATGATCCTAAGATTGCAGCTGCTAAAATCAAACAGGAGGAGTTCACCACGACAACCAAGATACCTCCAGGATAGAGGTGGGTTGATATAGAACTATAATTCGATAGAGCTACAGATGGCAAGGATCCTTGAGGAGCCCACCTCTTGGATCATCACCTTGCTACGGGAACCCATGATCAGCAGTAGCAGGATGGAGGAGTTTTTGGTTAGTGCCATGGAGTGTTGATTCGACAGATGGAGTGGTTAGTAGCACCAGAATGTGAGCAGCGTAGAGCAGAGAGGCAACAGTGTGAGGAGGCACAATGCAGAGCTTCAACAACACAGTGGCTTCAAAAGAGAGTGTGGGACTAGCAGTCGTCGAGATTTCAACACCAAGGTGTATCCACTGGATACTTGTCCAATTTTGGGTGTTTTCAGTTGCTTCTCTCAGCAACTGAGTTGCAGTACAGATGCAGTGTTAACAGTGGCAGTGCTAAAAGCATAGTAGATGCAGCATTTGAGAGGGACTTGTAGTACAGATGTAGCATTGGTAGTGGCACTGTCAAAGGCAGCGGTACAGTAGCAGCAGCAGCAGCACAGTAGTTGGTGGACAACATGTCAGACATCAGCGATGCAAAGGACGATGCTTCAGAGTCATAGCAGTATGCAATAGCAGTGTATTGCTGAAGCACATTCCTCGCTAAGAGGGAGTGTTGATTTGGGGTAGCATCAGATGTGCTCTAAGCCTCAAATTTTGCAGGGAGGCTTGGGCACAAGTATTCCAAAGAACCCAAAAATCGTTTTGGGAAATTCCACCTAGAAGTGATTTTATTAACATAATTAATATTTTTAATGGGGTTCCTAAGTCTAAACTTAGGAAAATTAAAATATTAATGGGTATTAATCTAATCAGGGGTGAAACTTCTAGAAAAGGCCACAGATCAAGCCAAAATGATCTGAGCCTTTGATTACGATTTAATCTAGGCCGTTTGTTGTCCAACAGGAAGATATAAGAAGGGGCTTGACGGTCATTTGGAAAACACACAGAGGTATTGAGGAAATCGATTTTCTGAAATGAGAAGTTCTTAGGAGGAAAAATCGATTGAGGAGATCTCTTGTAGTTGAGGGGCAGGGATAGCAACTTCCGAGGAGAGAGATTCTCAACCAGAGATACATCAGCAGAGAGAGGCAGTGAGTGATCCACAAGCCTTGACATAAGGCCAGAAGGGCCATGCAGAAGCAACGCAGAGGGAGAGAGAGAAAGTCGAAAGTCAGAGTAGAGGGTTAATGTCAGCAGCCGGAAGTAGGGGTGTGAGACAAGGACGCTGAGAGCAATGACTTTGGGCTACTGATCGATTCCCCAGTGATGCAGTGCTTGAAAGGGTTGACGATGGGACAATGTAGAGGCAGCACAGAGATAGCACAATCCCTAACAGGGGCACTTCATCCAGCAGCCGGAACAACCGAGACTTTTTCTCAATGACTGTGTGAGGTAAACTCACAATGCTTCTGCCAATATTTCTCTTTGAAACTGAATAACCCTGTGAGGTATGCAGTGATGTATTCATATTTTGCTATTGCTTAATAATAATAAACCCTCAGAGTTGTTGCACCGATTTTCCCGCAATGGGTTTTTCCGGGGACTTTTGTCCAAAAATAATTGTGTCCTATGTGTTTCTATTTTCCTTGCTCAGTTTCTATGTTTCAGAATCATATTTAATTAGTGTAGGCTGCTTAAGTAATTTACTTCAATGTTTCATGAAGAAATCTAAAATAAGCTTGTAATGTAATTTACAATCTAGGTGAAGTAGATTCAGCTGGTTGTAGTAGGATTCCTAACACTGTTAGATCTAGGAATTTTCACAGATGGAAGGACTCGAAGTCAAAGACCTATTTGCTAGGAACTCTTAGGGACTCTATCCCTTGCATCCCTCAAGCTTGGAAGGAGCCCTTCTCAACTTCCTAAGATAAGTATCTTACTCCTTGTATTGTCTTTCATATTCGGTTTCCCTTACTTATCTAAGTTTGTTTATATTAAGTGCTAATCACATTTCTAGTCATATTTTTGTTTAGAAAAGAATTGTTGAATACTCAAGGAACATGAAAGAAGGCTATACAAAAACAAAGCATTGGGTTTGTTAAGAAACAAAAGGTATGTTTTGAATTACAAGTTTTTGATATTTATCCTTGATTAACTATTACTAACATTTTTTGTCTAGCTTTCTTGTATCTTAAAGATTCTTCACTGGGTGATTCATCATTAGATAAATCTACCCTCCTTATATCTCTAATTATTCTTGTGGAACCCTAGAAAGGTTCATTGTCAAAACCCTAACTTAAGGGTATGTCAATGATTATGTGTTATACCCTAATATGCTTATGGTTATTGTGAAAGAAAATGTATGATGTTTTGATGAAGTCGTGTTTGGGACTTTGGTGTGGTTATGGAAACCCTAACTTGTTCGGATTGAATGATAATGTCTGAAATCCTGAACCTTTGAAGTATTGGTAATTTAGGGTTTGCTATGTTTTGAAATCCTAGATCATTATGGTTTGGTAGGGTGTATAATCAAGACACTTATAATGTCCTAGAAATGAAATCCTTGGCATGTGTGTGTTTGTCTGATAAAACCCTAGTCTGATCAAGTTTGTTATATGTCTAATTGTTATTCATATTTGAGTAGTTGGGTTTGACTAACACATGTTATGAGATACCTATGCATGATGATGGAATCCTGTATGAGTTGACCTGTTTGTTGGTGGTCGTGAGTCTTAGGGTTTGGAAATAAGTCCTAGTCGAAGTTTGATTCTCTAGGATGATAGTATTTGTGAATTCTAGGGTTTTGTAATTAAACCTTAGTAGAAGTCCAAATCTCTAATATATGATGACTATGTAATAATTTGAGATTTGTATAAGACTATTGAAATCTGAGATTTAGTCTTAGGGTTTGGAACTAAGTCCTCATGAGTCTTAGGGTTTGGAACTAAGTCCTCATGAGTCTTAGGGTTTGGAACTAAGTCCTAGTCGAAGTTTGATTCTCTAGGATGATAGTATTTGTGAATTCTAGGGTTTTGTAATTAAACCTTAGTAGAAGTCCAAATCTCTAATATATGATGACTATGTGATAATTTGAGATTTGTGTAAGATTGTTGAAATCTGAGATTTAGTTATGATTGATGTTGGATTGTTTGAGAAAATCTAAGGTTTGCAACAAACCCTAGTGGAAGCTAGTCATGATGTTGATTGAGCTGTGATTGGTTTTAACTACTGAAATCTCATGTATAAAATCTGGGGTTTACATGAAATCCTGGTAGGAAGGCTAACATGTGAATTATGAAGTTGTTAGATACTTTGTAGATCTATATTTGTTTGAATTGTTTCTAGGGTTTGCTATATGTTGTAGTAGGGTATGTCATACCTTTCTAAGAAACATTGAAACCCTAGATGTAATGAAAGTTGTTATGAAATGCTCGAAGTTTTAATGAAGTAGCCTAAGGTTTATGATAAAATCCTTAGCAAGAAGTTGAAGAGTATGTGTCTCTTCTTTGTAATTAAGTTTGGGCATCTGATATATAAAGTTGAATGCTTTTGTGATTTTGATATGGTTAACTTCATGCTTCTATAGATTTGGTTGTACTTGCTATCTAAGTTGTGCAGGTACGTGATCTTCAAGATAGTGAAGATGTTCGTAAAGTAAAGTTGATGTGATAAGCATGATGTGAATAATGATGGTCATGACAACTCTAATGAGAAGGATGGAAGCCATGAAGGATTCTCCGATGTCGTAGAAAAGAAGTTGAGCCCCCTAAGTTAAGAGGGAGCTTGAATGAAAGGAATCTCCCTAGGATAAGAGGGAGCTTGGGTATATTCCTTGTATAGGAATGATTAGATCCTCCCTGGCTAAGAGGGAGTGATGGATATGGTTCTCTACTTCATGTGTCATGCACTAGACTAGGACTAATAGTCATAAGTTTTAGTGAAGGCCATGAGTGAGAGAAGAAAATTGGAGAATGTATTTTGAAGGGTTGCTGAGATAAGAAAAGTCGGATCAATTTGTGGAATATGTTGTTGCATGAGAAGTAGGAAAGAAAGTTGTATGGTTGAAGAATCTTCTATCAAGATTCATTGGAAAAGCTCTAAATCCTACTATGAAAAGTTGAGAAGCAACATCAAATTGTCTAAAAGATCCCTGAGGTTTGTATCTATTTATATACATTTGAAAGTTTTTTACTGATTGGGGTGGTGTTTATACAGGTAAATATCTCGGAAGTTTAATAGCATGTTTTACATGCCTAAAGTTTTCGATCAGTTTGATTGGGAGAGATTTGGTGTCGATCTGTTTCATCGGGGAGGATTTGTTACCAATTGAAATAGTCGGGATGTTGAGGCTTTGTGTGTGAGACATTACCTGGGAGGACATATGGCCAGCACTATGTGTTGATGTCTAGTTCTTGAAGTAGGGAGGGTGGCGTTGGTCGTAGAGCTCTGACCTCAGATACACACCTAGATCCCTGGGTTGATGGTTAGTAAGTAAGCCTGATGGTAACTAGAGAAGTTGAAAGATTTAGTCCATATTAGTCCCACTTGGATAGATTTCCCTGGTCAGGAATCTAGTCCGTGGCATTGCAGTGCCTAAACTGTTGAGAGACCTTTGATAGATTGCCCTAATCAGGAATCTAGTCCATGGCATTGTGGTGCCTAAACTCTTCATAGTTCATATAGTTTGAGATCTTCCGTATGAATACCTCCTTAGTTAAGAGGGAGTGTTGAAAAATGTAACTAGGTTTGGTCTTCATAAAATGTATTTGTCAAAAGAATTTTTATTATTGTTACAATGACTTATTAAAGCATGGGTTTCAGGCCTGGGCCATCGTTTTATTAGTCAAAGTCCCCATTGTGGACTTCTAGAATTAATAAAGAGTGATTAGAGTCATTATATATTTTATGACACCCTTCATGGGCTTTCAAACGAGTAAAAGGAATCATTTTTGAGTAAAAATTGAATTATGTAACCTCCACACCAAGTCGGCCTCAAGGAAGACAATTCGACCTCATTGGAAGGCTATATATACAAGGTAGCTCGACTTCATTTGGAGCATCTCACTCTCTCAAGCATAGTTCGATATCTGAAGCTGGAAGCTAGAAAAATGTGAAGTTGAAGGAAGGGGCTAAAAGGAGTGCAAGTTTGGTCAAGAAGGAAGGGAAGAAGAAAATTGAAGTTTTGGTGTCTCTCTCTCTCTCTCGTGAGGGTTGGTTTAGGAGATCGAAGTCTCCTTTTCAAGGTCGAAGTTGTTGCTGATGCCAAAAATTTGAAGTCGTTGGTGATGCCGGAAGCTGCAGCTAATGCCAGAAGTTGCCAAGTCGAAGCTACTGCTGATGCCGAAAGCTACCAAGTCGAAGCTAGTGTTGATGTCGGACGCTGCTACTAATGTCGGAAGCTGCCAAGTCGAAGCTGCTACGGTTGAAGTGTCGTTGCTACTAGGTCGAAGGTTGGATCGAAGAAGAAGAGGTTGGTTTGGTGTGAAGGAGGTCTTTGTCTAGGTTGAAGAGTCTCAAGGAAAACTATTGAAGGAAGAGATTTTGACTGGCTTTTCCCCAAGATAGGAGTTTTTCCCTGGCAGAGTGCCTGCATCTTCTGTCTTGTGTTTTTGTGATATTCATGCACACATAATTTGGTAATTGCTTGATGAAAGATAATATAACAAATAAGCAAAAGAAGCCAACATAATTCACAAGTAATTATCAAGAAAGAGAAATCTAACCCTAATCCTACTAGCATTGATTTCTCAACAATCCCCCCACTAATCCATGTCTAATTGGGTCCATGATAAATAAGCAAAAATACCCAATTACATAATGAAACCCATACCTTCGATGTTGGAAGGGCCACCTTCAAACATAAGATCATAACAAATGGGCGAGCGCGCATAATGGTTGGCTCAGGTGGCCGAGATGGTAGCACATCGAGCTATCTGATGGCTACAAGGGGTTGTTGGTTGTCGATTGGAGGCAAAACTTTCTCCTATGGGTGTCACCCATTGGTGATGGGTAATAGTTCAACTCACATTGTATTTCATATGGATAAAGTAGAATTTTAGATCTCACTCAAAATCCAGCAGCCTTAACAATGCTTCAGGATTTCAGGATTGGGGGGATTGCAATGTTTCCATTGGATTTTGTTGTGTATGAGGGTATCAAACTAGCATTTAATCAGGAACATCAACCCCTCTATGTACCTTGATGTTAGTGGCATTGTTTGTTGAACTCCTTTATCATGATCCTACTAAAAATGTACCCATCACTTAAACAAAATCTCAAATTGACATGCTAAGCATTTTTTATCTTATTTTAATACTTAGAGGGTGATACTGATGACGAAAATCCCAATATAGGCAAATATTTTGGTGATAGGTAGGTATTTGTAGTAGCATGATTACTTTTGGATGTTATAGGCCATCTAGATCTTGTTTTTTGATGTATTTTTGGTTCAAATATGGATTGCACTCGGTGTTATTTTGGTTATGTGCACGCTTACATGCTCTATAAATGAAAACTTTTGTTTATTTGTGTATAAGTGGTTTGGATTCATATGGATGCACATGAATATATGTCATTTTCTTTAAAATTTGAATATTTTATGTGTTTTTGGTTGACCAGTTTTTTGGTGTGTTTTTTTTACCAGTTTTCGTCCGACTCTGACCGATTCCCAGTCCAGGTGGTCTACCAGTTTGATGATGGGTTCGGTTCTCATAACATTGGCCTCTCTCGATCTTGGGTGAAATCACATTTGAAGACTAATGAATTATTAACTTTGCATTCCATAAAGAGGGCTTCTTACTTGCATCTACTTTATTTATGATTTCATATCTGGCTGTCGTTTAATTATTCATGATTAGTTGGTTACACATTATTACCCTTCTTTTCGTTAACCTTTTTGAGCTACTATGTAAATTTTCTTCTCTAATGTAACAAATATGTCCCAAAAAAAATATTGCATCCAATAGTTAAAAAATACAAGCCCCATTTATCTTCAACTTCACTACTTTGTAATTTACATATGAATTTACGGAAAAGATTGGAAATGAAAAAACATATGATGCAGGTTTGAGCAGCTTGGATGTATATTTTACTGCTTTGTTATTCATATGCAGCTATAAAAAAACAAAGAAAAAAAGACAAGATTCAAGTTTGAGCAACTTGAATGGAACTTTAGTCAGGGGCATTTTAAAAATGATGGAACCAAAATTAGTATATGTCATGTGACAACTATATTTTTCTCATATAAATGAACACCAAAAGGATTTTGGATGGTTTTGAAAACATTATGAGTTTGATCCAAACTTAAAACAATATATCTTTCATTCCTCGTAATATATATATATATATATATATATATATATATATATATCCATGGAATATACGTATACTGTCAATACTGTAAACATCCATCATGTCACTTGCAGGAATTGAACCTGGGTGCGGAGGATTCCATTCCTTCCTCCCAACCACCCAGGATAACCCCAACTGATATATATATATATATATAAAATGTTCGTAGATAGCTTTGTCTTGTCTAAAAATTTATGGCCAAGTACATTTTTTTCTGATGGAGAAAACAATTGCTGTCAAACTTATTAAAGGGACAAAGCCTTGGAGCATAATAAGTTTTTGGATGACATATAAAATGTGGTACAACTACTTGTAGCTTCCAAAAAAATCAAATGGAAATGGGTGGCTGTCTCTGGTGAAGATAGGTAGCAATGCCAAGAGAGAGCTTTTAAAGGAGTCACCAACAATCATTGTCAACCTACTCAATCACAAGGCAATACCCTTGGCCAGAATAAATTGTAGATTATAGATAGGAAAATGGGCAATATTATGTAGGCTCACAATGAATCAAGATGAGAATGTTGATGTAAGAAATGTAGAGCATTAACATTCATGTTGTGAAGAACAAAGAGAGAGAAAAGTACATTCACTTTTGTAAATGGCACACACGTGAGCACAAAACACAAGTGCATCAACCGAGAGTCAAGAAACGATTGCTCACTTTTCAAGCATTTGAACAAATATCCATTACTTCTATTATTGAGAAGAACAAAAAGCTGTCATATCTAATATTACTTATCTCACAAGGCCTATTACTTATGAACAAAAATATTTATCTTAGATTTTCTATAAAAATATATAAATGGTAGTAAATAATTAAATGCTTATTATGTTTTTGAGTCAATAAATACTAAACCAGGATAACAGTGGGTATACAAACACCTGCTAGTGGATTTACTCCAGCTTGCTTGTACAATCGAGAAGTCTCAAGTTGTATCCGTTCCTGTATCACAATAAGGAATAGAAACTCACAACCAAAAGGTAAAATGTGTCTATGTCTCAAATAGAATCCTCTAAAGATGATGCAAACAAGAGAAGGAATCATATAGTTGGTTTAAAACTAAATTTCATTGAAATAATTATTTCCTGCTATCTTTTATCCCTTCAATTCCAAGAATATTTATAACGGAACATTCAACAACTGCAACTGAATTGTGAGATTAAATAAGGCTTTAATACTAAAAATTTTGGCCTGCTATCTTTTCTCCCTTCAATTCCAAGAATATTTATGAGGAACATTCAATAACTACAACTGAATTGTGAAATAAAATAAGGTGTGAATACTAAAAATTTTGGAAACCTAATTTGTTATTAATGACGTAAATTAACATCCATTTAATCATACACCAAAGGCATTATAATAGAAATACGTATTCCAGATGAGTAAAAAGTGAACAGCCACAAAGAAAACCAAGCACAAGAATAAAATACAAGTATGATTAAGAAAACATTTGAATTTCATCCAAACCACAAAACAAACACTATAGTATTTCTAAATGACATAGAATATAAACATCTGCCATATCTAGACCTTTGGCTTTCGTCGACAAAGAAAAAAAATATGGGACCATGAAGGGATTAATTCAATAGCTTCCATTTCTAATACCCAAGCATTCACTACAATGAATCTATTGATTTTGGGTAGCATCGGATGTGCTCTAACTCTGAAATTTTGTGGAGGGCTAGAACACATGAGATCTCCAAGACTCAAAAATCGTTTCGAGAAATTCCACCCGGATGAGGAGTTAGTAAAATAATTAATATTTTTAATGGGTTCCTAAGTCTAAACTTGGGAAAATAAAAATATGGGTGAGAAACTTCTAAGTGACAAGGATCAAGTCTATTTTAATCTTACCGTTGATTAGGGACTTAATCTCGGCCGTTGATTCATCAACAAAAAAAGTATAAGAGGAGAAATGAGGGAAAGTTGGAGATACACCGAGTGATCAGTCAATTTGATTTTTCTAGGGCGTGGTTTGCTAAGAAAATCGAATAGGTGATCTGAGTTGCTGTGAGAGGGGCAGAAGCAGAGATTTGGATCGGAAAGGAGTTCCGAGCCAAATAGTACCAGGCAGAGAGGCAGCAGTAGCATCAGAGAGGCAGCGTAGAGGCCTACGCAGCCCAGGAAGGGGCTCACAGTGTTGATGCAAGCCAAGAGGGTCTCTTGCAGTGGCAGTGCAGGATATTCGTCAGAAGTTCGAGATTTTGTTGGAGAAGCGAGGTTCTGAGCCGGGAGGGCTGAACAACAGTCTTCCTCCAGCAAATCGATCCAGCAAAAGGGGTGACGTAGTCTCCTAGAGGCAAGATGCTGGCCCAAGCAGTGATTGCGTCGAGATTTCGCGGTGTTTGCCAGAGTCAGGCCACTCGTATGTATTTCTTGTTGCCAAGATTTCTCTGAAAGGTTAGTCGGTGTGAGAGGCAACCTATTGTACTCAAATTCTGCTTGCTTAGTAATACAAACCCTCTATTTGTTGCACCGCTTTTCCCACATTAGGTTTTTCCAGGGACGTGTTGTCCAAAAATAACGGTGTCCCTTGTGTGTTTGTCTCATATTTGTTTCAGTTTATGATCTATATGTCAATGTAATCTGCAGTAGTGTTTTTCATCACTGTTTATAAATTAAATAACTTTTTGAATGTAATAACAAGTAGGAAATGATAAACCAGTGATTGCAGTAGGATTTTGATGTGTAGATTCAAAAATTTTCACATGGTATCGAAGCATTGCAGATCATACGACGCTGAAGCCATCAGCCGGGAGAGCCAGCGAAAACTGTTGCAGAGAAGCAGTGGTCCAGAGTGACAGCGTTGTTTCAGAGCCAAAGGAGCAGCTGAAGGAGTGACGTAGAGGGTCACGAAGTGCCTGCATTATCATTTCGAGCCTATACAGGGTGACGCAATACCCGAGAGGAGCTCACGCAGTGACTATGTCAACTCTCTGGGCCAGCGCAGAGCCTGAGAGCTAAATCAGTCAGTTGTCGGGACAGGAGAAGCAATGCAGTTTCGATCTATGGTAATGGTGGGACGTTGTTGTTTTTCGTGCAGAACAATGTCTAAGGAGACAGAGTCGAGGTAGAGGGAGTCTCTGCCTTGACAGATTTTTGGCCAAAGAAATCTAGATCTGGGTTGCTAAGCAGCAGCAAAGGAGGATTGGAGAGGAGTGATTCGACATTTGGCGAGAGGATTTCTGTGAAGGAAATCTGGACTCAAAGGGAGTCTGGAAATAACTTGTTACTTAGAGGATTTCTAGCGCCAAAGAAATCTAGATCTGAGTCTTGTTGTGGCAGCAGTAAGAGAGGGAGAAGAGAACTTGTTCTACACTTGATTTGAGCAAAGATGGCAGTCAATGGATTGAGGAATTAGGACAGATTGGACGGGGCTTCCAATTTTGTCATCTGGAAGGCTAGGATCCTAGCAATCCTAGACAAGAATCGCATCAAGGACTATGCATTGAAGGTAGTTGTTGTTTTGGTCGATGTTGATCTGCTGAAGAAGTATGAGGAGGCCCAGGCGAAGGCAAAATGCATGATTCTAGAAGTGGTCAAAGATCATGTGGTCCCACACATTGCTGAGAAGGAAACAGCAAGGGAGATGTGGGAGACGCCGACTTGTACCAAAGGACTTCCATTCAACGGAACATGTTATTGGAGAATCAGCTGAGACAGTACCAAATGCAGAATGGAGAAGAGACCGATCCCTTCCTCCTCGGGTTGCAAGGGACTTAAGACCAGCTGACTTCCGTGGGGTCTACACCAAATCCTGAGTTCATGGTCAGGACTGCTCTGAATGCAGTCACCAAAGACTGGAAGACATTTGTCCAGAGTATCTTGGGCAGAGCTTCTCTCCCCAATTGGGAGGAGATGTGGGCAGCTCTTCGACAGGAAGAGATCAACAGGTTGACCAAGGCAGGGAGTAGTGGCAGAGGAGACCAAGTCAAGAAAGAGGAGGAGGAGGATGCAACTCTCACATCATCGGGACAGCATGGGTGGCAGAAAAGGAAGAAAAATGATATATCCAAGGTCAAATGCTTCAGGTGTGGTGAACTAGGACATTTTGTCACTCAGTGCCCCCGGAAGAAGGGCAAGGAAGAGGCTTCTGACTCGAAGTTTGCTCCAGCGAAATCTGACAAGGAGGATGATGACGAGGATTGTGCCATGAGTGTTGATGCGCCTCAGAAGAGGTGGGGTGTAATGTCCCAAACCAAGGAAATTTGGAACAAACCCTTCAAATCAAATTATCTAGCACTTAACAGGAAATTGCCATGGAAACCCAAACACCAGAAATTTGACTCAAACCATAAACTCACAGATTGCATAAAATCTCATTAAAAATCACAACATGAAGAACAATGAGAAATGCAACAACCAAAATCCAGCTTTATTATATATAGATGTATGTCAATACAAAAGCTAGGAATGACTCTCCGGTCTCCAAACTAAAACAGAAAAACAATCACTACACTTGTGGATTCTAAATGAATCCACCAAGGGGAGATGGGTGCTCGCCCAATCTCTCTAAATCACCCGAGGGTTTTCGTCCTGGGGCTACCAATGAGACTATTCAAAAGGCAGCTAACCAAGGAAGAACTTATGAGGATGCAAGTGACAAGAAAGGAGCAAATTTGTTCATCTAACCACTTGAGTAGTGCTGGTAAAAACAAGGACGCTTCCTGCGTAAAGGTTCAAATAGACAACAAGAATGAATTGAGGAAAAATCTTTGCTTCGCTGCAAGGGACCTTAGCAGCCTAATCACTCATGCTCAGGTAAAATAGTAGAGATGACAGGGGCAGAACAAGAGGGGATTTCTTCTAATAATTCTAACGAGAATGAAACAAGTTCTTCTACTATAGTTGAGTCCATTGATGAGCAATCATGTGAATATGTTGACAACTGATCACTTATGCATCCATGTTTGATGGCTGAAAATGATTAGCATAAGGAGGAGATAAATGAAACTCCTAGTGACCCGCAAATTGTTCCTATGTGTGAGGAAGGCCGAGGAGAAGAGCACTTGGAGGTACATCAACATGAGGAGGAGCATGACATACATAGTGTGCATTACAAGTCATCTTTGGAGACCCTGTTGAAAGCTCAAGTTGGAGTCGTGGCCAAGGGAGTTGAGCATTGTTAGTTTTAGGTATGTTCTATGCTAGAGCAATTTATTTCAATTTTCACAATTAGCTCAATATCTTTTCCAGATTAGCAATCACATCAGCATTAAAGTAAACTGCAGATAGAACATAAATATAAATCGCAGAAGACAAGCTAAGACAAGAGGACACAAGATGTGGCGCTAGCCAGGGACAAACCCCAATGTGGGGAAACCCTTGATCAATTCTTCTTTTATGTTCTTCAATAGTTCAGCAGAGAAAGAGAGAGAGATAGTACATTTACAACAGAAGTCATCATTTTGACTTTTTATATCTATATGAGATCAGTTGAAGACATGCTACTTCCACTGATTCTCCAAGGTGACTGCTTCACCTATCATAGTGTTGTATTTCGTCACGGCGTTGCACCTAGTCATTGAGCTACTCCCATCACTGAGTTGCTCCCATCACCATGCTACAACTCATCATCATGTTGCACTTTATTATTATGTTGTACTTCATCGTCTCAGTGCATTTACAACAGAAGTCATCATTTTGACTTTCTATATCTATATGAGATCAGTTGAAGACATGCTACTTCCATTGATTCTCCAAGGTGACTGCTTCACCTATCATAGTGTTGTATTTCGTCACAGCGTTGCACCTAGTCACTGAGCTACTCCCATCACTGAGTTGCTCCCATCACCATGCTACAACTCATCATCATGTTGCACTTTATTATTATGTTGTACTTCATCGTCTCAGTGCTACACCCAAATATCACTGAGTTGTTCTCAACATCATGGATCTACATCTAATGTTGTACACATTGTTGATCTGCCTACTATGTTGTACTTGATTATCAGTTGCACTTGTCACAGTTTTTTCACCCAATCTTACGCACAAGATATACTCAATACATCATCAAGCTGCAATGCCTTGTTGCTACATCATGCTGTTGTTATACTCTTGTTTCTTCATCATGCTGCAACACTATACTTATGTTGCTTCATTATACTGCCATATGTATATCAGCCTTAGCTGCTTGCTATGGCTTGCAGCCTAGCAAAGCAGCTAGGCTATAGTTCCAAAATCCTCCAAGCAGTCCCAAACTAAACAATCCTTATTTTGTCATGTTGTCACCTACAGCAATACGATTTTATACACTGTCCTTTCTGACCTCTTTATATTGTGACTCAGCTTCCTTGCAAACTGAGCTCAAGAATAGCCCTATCATGCCCAAACGTCCCTGAAATAGACCACGTTGTAACCTATAGCGATGTGGCTTTATCACAGAATTCCCACATTGATTTTTATAGACTCCTTCACGATGTTATAGGGCTCCTTCTGCTGCAGTTAGGTCACCTCTTGTTGCGGCTAGGTCTCTCCTCATCTTGATGCGGTTATGGCTTCATAATCTGCAACTATGGCTTTATTATAACAATGGCTAGATCTCCTCTCTATGGCAGTGGTTAGATGTCTCCCTTGACTGTGTATTAGGCCCTCTTCCTTGCTGTGGATTAGGCCTCCCTCAACTACAGTTAGGGCCTCCTTTAGTAAATGGATGAGGGCTTCTTTAGACAGCGTATAAGTGCCTCCATTTGCTACTGAGATCATCATTGATAGCTGTCAAGAGTACCTTCAAATAGGGCACCCTTGAATGTTGTGGATAGATTTATTGTGGCTAGGGCATCATACTGCAGCTAGGGCGTCATCTGTGGCTAGGGCATCATCTTAGGCTAGCGTATATTCTTAGTGTCTCTCCTCCACCAAAACCCAAAGACGTGAAGAGGAGGAGATCACATGAAGAGTATATGTGTGTGGCAAATGACTTCAACTCCTCTTCTATTTATACTAAAACGTAGAGGTTGAATAAACATGACTGTTGGGCTTCTGAGCCTACATAAGTTGCTGGACGACTTGACAATTTGTCCATAATCAAAATAAATTCATATCTTCATAAATACTTATCGAAATCGGATGATCTATAGATCAATCCTACACCTCTCGATGAGAGGGATTAAAGAAAAATATCAACTGCAATAAATAAGATGACCCACATGGAATTTGGCCCTAGTTTCCAATTTTAACACTCCCTCTAAAATAGGGAGAACTCCATCTGTTGATCCATGTCCGACTGTACTATCTTTTCCATCAGTGCCCTGCACTGATCTGCTCTGCTCTGATCTGTTGGCTCTGCTCAAACTATGAAGAAAAAGAAGTGATTGAGGATGTATCATACCATCCTCCACTGACCCGAAGTCAGTCTCAGAGTGTGTACCACTTTCACTGGTCCCAGACCAGTTCTCTACTGACACGAAGTTAGTCTCAGAGTGTGTACCACTCTCACTGGTCCTAGACCAGTATCATTGATCCTAGATCAATGGAGGTCATCCTAGCATAAGAAGTACGGTAGATACAACGATGCGTCCATCGATAGAACTACTATGGTCCCTATCCTCATTTCCCTACTCATTGGTCAGATGAGAGGTACTTCCCATGAGTCCCAGACTGCATGGGTAAGATGCCTCGAGAGGAGACCTAATCATCCTGTCCATAGGAGAACGAATCATCCTGTCCAGTGGATGCCACGGAGAACTAATCATCCTGGCCTATAGGAGAACGAATCATCCTGTTCCACAGTCGCCATGGAGAACTAATCATCCTGGCCCACAGGAGAACTAATCATCCTGTTCCACAGTCGCCATGGAGAACGATCATCCTGGCCCATAGGAGAACTAATCATCATGTTCCATAGTCGCCACAAGGTATCACAGGGGAAGGTTGAACCTGTCATCTTGTACATAGTGCACCACCAGGGGAGGGTGAGTCGCCCTGTGGTCATATGTTGCTCCAGTAAGTACCCAATGCCCCCCTGGAGCTCCCAAAGCTCAATACATCATACTTGACCCTTATAAGAGGGTTTCTGAACGACACCAAGTCGTTCTCGGAAAGTCAGGAATTTGACCTTTCCCAGGAGCTTTGTCAAAATGTCAGCGACCTATACATTTGTCTCAATACGATGGAGCCTCCTTGCTCATCGACTTACCATATCCCAAATAAGGCAGTATTTGATGTCTATCTGCTAGAGCAATCATCGAATATGGGATTCCTCAATAATCGAATCCCACCTCTGGTTGTCACAAAGAATCACAGTGTTATTCATCATGTGTGCAAACAGCTCACTTAGGAGCTTCTGCAACCATGCAGCTTCACAGGAGATCATACTTGTAGCTATGTATCCGGTCTCGGCGATGCTTATAACAACCGACTTCTGCTTCCTGCTCATCCACGATATCGAAGCAGAATCCAAAGAGAACTAGCATTGAGAAGTTCTCTAGTGTTCCTCCACACTGCCTACCCGGTCAGCATTCGAATAGTCATGCAGTTTCATATTTCCGGCAGTGTATCTCAATCCATGGGAGATTGTGCCCCGAAGATATCTCAGAAGATTCTTGGCACTAATCCAGTGAGGCTCAACCAAATATGAGCTCATCATGCTAACTGCAAAACATATGTCCAGACATAAGTTCACCAAGAACATTAATGCGAATGAGTTTATGAAACTCAGAGGCATCTGGTCCGACATCACTACCATATAACTTCTGAAAGTTAATATCCTCGAGGTAGTCACAGGCTTGCAGTTTATCATTCCACATTTGGAATCCAACTCCCTCTTACTTCTACAAATGAGAGGGTTTGCACCTATCAGAAATAGGTCATCCTCATAAGGTGCTGGTATGAGAGGTCTATCATCCACAACCTTCGAGTAATGGTTTGGATCGGTTTCACTCCTAGTGAATCTCAGCTTCATCTGACAGCTATCAATCCTTTCATACTATGCGCAGGGAGTTTTGCTTCAAGCCATAGAGGGCTTTCTTCCACCTATATACATGAGATTCCTGATCATGAATCTCAAACTCCTCAGGTTGTTTCAAACCTGTGGACCTGCTACATGAGGGGAATGGTCCCCTTGTAAGATTTTCTTTTGGTACATCTCAGACATGTACTTTCATGCTCTTTTTGAATTCAGGCATCCCTGTCACCATCTAACTCACAGACCTTCAGTGTTATGTGTCATTACACATCGTCCCCAGTGGACTTCCTGCAACTTGATACAACCCTAAACTCAAAAACATCTTTGAAAATTCTATTTTCAAACACGTACCTTTCCATCGATGAGTGCCACCCTGAAACCTTTGACTTCCATTGCTGAAATGGACACCAGGTTCTTCTTGCGATTAGGTACATAAAAGAGATTTTGTAAATGAATTGAGTTACCCTCATTCAGTTGACGGATACCATTCCCTACATCCTTTCCAGGATAGGTGGCATCGGCTCCAAGTATAATCCCACGGTTGTTTCCATCTCTACCAAATTAGAGAGTGCACCCATCTATCCAATGAAGTGCCTTGAAGCACTACAATCAATAAGCTAGATTCCCAAAGAATCTAAAAGAGAGGGCCAATACAAGATAACGCTTCTTTATCTTATCATAAACAACATTTGATTCTTCATACCTAGGGTTCCTTGCTTTCTTTGAAGAGTCGACCATTTCCTTGATGACCTGCATTACCTGTCATTCCTTTGATCATTGAAGATGTCCCTGGAATGATTGTTATCTTCATCAAGAGATGTGTCTCTGCCATTCGGACACTCCTTCGCATAATGGCCGAACTTATTGCAACCAAGGCATCCGCCTTTCCTTCCACCCTTAGATCCGAACTTCCCAATGAAGTGATCTTTAGGTAGGCCATCAGAAACTTCCGCTACGCCATTCTGATAATATTCTCTGCTTCGACTTCACCCTCAGTGAATTTGAAGAGGGATAAGGAATCCACTGATCCTTTTGTCCTTTCCCAACTGTCTTCGGTGATTGCTCTTTCACTCTTGCTTTGGCAGTCTTCACCTCAACTTTGATACCATGTTAATTTTAGGTATGTTCTATGCTAGAGCAATTTATTTCAATTTTCACAATTAGCTCAATATCTTTTCCAGACTAGCAATCACATCATCATTAAAGTAAACTGCAGATAGAACATAAATATAAATCGCAGAAGACAAGCCAAGACAAGAGGACACAAGATGTGGCGCTAGCCAGGGACAAACCCCAACGTGGGGAAACCCTTGATCAATTCTTCTTTTATGTTCTTCAATAGTTCAGCAGAGAAAGAGAGAGAGAGAGATAGTACATTTACAACAGAAGTCACCATTTTGACTTTGTATATCTATATGAAATCAGTTGAAGACATGCTACTTCAACTGATTCTCCAAGGTGACTGCTTCACCTATCATAGTGTTGTATTTCGTCACAGTGCTGCACCTAGTCACTGAGCTACTCCCATCACCATGCCGCGACTCATCATCATGCTGCACTTTATTATTATGGTGTACTTCATCGTCTCAGTGCTGCACCCAAATATCACTGAGTTGTTCTTAACATCATGGATCTGCATCTAATGTTGTACACATTGTTGATCTGCCTGCTATGTTGTACTTGATTATCAGTTGCACTTGTCACAGTGTTTTCACCCAATCTTACACACAAGATATACTCAATACATCATCATGCTGCAATGCCTTGTTGCTACATCATGCTGCTGTTATACTTTTGTTGCTTCATCATGCTGCAACACTATACTTTTGTTGCTTCATTATACTGCCATATGTATATCAGCCTTAGCTGCTTGCTATGGCTTGCAGCCTAGCAAAGCAGCTAGGCTATAGTTCCAAAATCCTCCAAGCAGTCCCAAACTAAACAATCTTTCTATTGTCATGCTGTCACCTACAGCAATCCAATTTTATACATTGTCCTTTCTGACCTCTTTATATTGTGACTCAGCTTCCTTGCAAACCGAGCTCAAGAACAGCCCTGTCATGCCCAAACATCCCTGAAATAGACCACGTTGTAACCTGAATCGATGTGGCTTTATCACAGAATTCCCACGCTGATTTTTCTAGACTCCTTCACGATGTAATAGGGCTCCTTCTGCTGCAGCTAGGTCACCTCTTGTTGTGGCTAGGTCTCTCCTCATCTTGATGCGGTTATGGCTTCATAATCTGCAGCTACGGCTTTATTATAACAGTGGCTAGATCTCCTCTCTAGGGCTGTGCTTAGATGTCTCCCCTGACTATGTATTAGGCCCTCTTCCTTGCTGTGGATTAGGCCTCTCTCAACTGCAATTAGGGCCTCCTTTAGTCAACAGATGAGGGCTTCTTTAGACAGCGTATAAGTGCCTCACTTTGCTGCTGAGATCATCATTGATAGCTGTCAAGAGTACCTTCAAATAGGGCAACCTTAAATGTTGCGAATAGATTTACTGCGGCTAGGGCATCATACTGTAGCTAGGGCATCATCTGCGGCCAGCGTATATTCTTAGTGTCTCTCCTCCACCAAAACCCAAAGACGTGGAAAGGAGGAGATCACATGAAGAGTATATGTGTGTGGCAAATGACTTCAACTCCTCTTCTATTTATGCTAAAACATAGAGGTTGAATAGACGTGACTGTTGGGCTTCTGAGCCTACATAAGTTGCTGGACGACTTGACAATTTGTCCATAATCAAAATAAATTCATATCTTCATAAATACTTATCGGAATCGGATGATCTTTAGATCAACCCTACACCTCTCGATGAGAGGGATTCAAGAAAAATATCAGCTTCCATAAATAAGATGACCCACATGGAGTTTGGCCCTAGCTGCCAATTTTAACAAGCATCCACCTTTGGGGCCAACCATTGATGAGGTGCAAGTAGATGCAGAGGCATCCAGGAGGGCTACAGGACTTTCAAGTGAGAGCCACAAGAGAGAGTCTGAGCATTTCATGACAGATCTTATGGCGATGAAGAAGAAAACCCAAACACTTGAAGGCACCATCTTGTAGCAAATCAGTAAACTTGAGGAGCTTGGAGTTGTGTGTACCAAGTCAAAGGCCAAGTTGTCGAGCACTGGGAAACAATTAGGCTAGCAATCTATGACACCGGGGGAAAAGCCCTACATTTGTTACAGAGGTAGCAAATACAGAGACAGTGGGCGTAGGTTGGAGAACACCTACGGGGAGGGAGACTGTGTTCTTGTAGTGGACGCAGAACAGGAGGAGCTTGTGGTGGACGCAGAACAGAAGGAGCCTATGGTGGACGCAAAGCAGATGGTAGACGAGGACAGGAAGAGATTTGCGGATATGCTCCTCAAATCAGTGCAAGATCTGTCGAGGCAGATTGAGGTGATGGGGCAGAGATTCACAGTAGTAACAGCGTGAGAGCCCACGGGTTTTCCAAGTTGGTGAGGGGTCGGGTGCATCCAACCATTTGCCAGAGTAGCGTGATACTACTCAGGAGGTGGCCTCACATGCCCCTACACGCTCTACCATGCCCACTTTCTTAGGAGCAGACACGGGGGCCAGAGCCCAACAAGAGGCAAAGCCCGGTCATATGGGCGATTATTTTGCAGAGTACCAGGCCTATGGGTAGGAGTTCAGGGAGGCTCTCTCATTCAGAGACTTTGTTCAGCTCCAGCGGGATAGTAGACCTTGCAACCATCATAGAGGATACCGACATTATCATGATGGTGACACCCACCGTGCAGCTAGTAGATTCCACTTGCCTACGTTTGATGGTTCATCAAACAGTTCGGCAAAGTCTTGGGTGGAGAAGCTGGACATTTACTTCTAGCTTAACCAGATGTCGGAGAGAGAGGCCATCAAGGTGGCGACATTACATTTGGATGGTGAGGCCCAGGATTGGTGGTTCCATGGGATGGTTACACTCGGACACTCCACAGTGATGACATATGCCGAGTTCACCAGGAGGTTGATAGAGAGGTTCGACCGGAGAGATCCAGAGCAGCATTTTGTTGAGCTGGCGAGGCTCAAACAGACCGGGAGCCCAAAAAGCTACATTGCAGATTTCTTAAGGGTTTCAATGATGGTGCTAGATCTATCCACGGCACGGAGGATCTACATGTACTTTGAGGGGTTAGTAGAGCAACTTCGGGGTTTAGTCCGATCCACTAGACCAGCCACACTCCAGGATGCTATTAGCAGGACCCGGGATTTACAGGATGTCTTACCCAGGTCCCGGACACCTTACCCCAAGACACAGACTTTCCAGTCTAAGGGGAAGGATGTGAGGATTCCACCTCCAAAGGGGAATCCAGGATGAGCGCAAATTGACGATGATGCCAGGAGGGAGCTGAAGAAGAAGCGATTGTGCTTTACCTGTCAGGAGGCGTGGGCACCGGGACATAGATGTGCTGCTGGCAAAGCACATTTTATTGAGGTCTTCTCCGAGAGAAGCGGGGAAGAGGATGACGTGGAGGCAGGAGATAGTCATGCCGCGCAAGATCCTTTGCCACCTCCACCACCAGCAGCAAGTGGTGCGGCTTTTGCACCTACCGGAGTGGCCCTTGCAGCATTGCGAGGAGTTCCCAAGTATTTGACACTACGCGTACGGGGGACAGTACGTGGCCAGCGAGTATCAGTTTTAGTTGACAGTGGGGCAACCCACAACTTCATCGATGCACAGATGGTTGAGCAGAGAGGTATACAAACAGAGAGCTTCGATAGGTTTTCAGTTTTGGTCCCAGGAGATCAGACCATGATGTGTGCTCATTATGTTCCAGAGCTATCAATGACGAAAGGCACCTATACACTGACTGACCACTTTTTCGTGGTCGATATTCCATACACCAACATGATACTGGGTGTTCAGTGGCTTATCACTCTAGGGAAGGTCACGACAGATTGGAAGACCCTAGAGATGGAGTGGGATGATGAGAAGACAGGGAGGCATGAGAAGATACGAGGGCAACACACATATCCGCCTCAGACTGTTTCGGCTCATCGGATGGAGGCAGTCTTCCGGAAGGGAGACGTAGAGTGGGCAGTGGAGCTGCGTGCATCAGAGGCAGGGACTACAGGGCAGATGGTGCATCCAGAGATACAATCCATCCTTGACTGGTATGCCATAGTGTTTGGGGAGATTCCGCTGGGACAGCCACCGGACCGGGGGTTTGAGCACACCATTGAGCTTGAGCAGGGCATACAGGCAGTGATTACTACCCCCTATAGGCATCCCAAGGCCTATCGGGATGAGATTGAGCGGGCCATTCAGGAGTTGCTGGCTCTTGGGCACATTCGGCCGAGCACGAGTCCTTTTGCTTCTTCCGTGGTGTTGGTGAAGAAGAAGGACAGCACACTGAGGATGTGCATTGACTACAGGGCCTTGAACAAGAAGACACTGAAAAACAGGTACCCCATACCCAGGATCGATGAGTTGAGAGGAGCATGGTTCTTCTCAAAGATTGATTTGAGATCTGAGTACCATCAGATTCGCGTGAGGGAGCACGGCATTCCCAAGACCGCCTTCAGGTGTCACTATGGGCATTTGAGTTCTTGGTGAGGATCTTGGGACTAACCAACGCCCCTGCTACATTTCAGTCCTGCGTGAATGACATCTTCCGCAGTCACTTGAGGAAGTTTGTGTTGGTATTCTTTGACGATATCCCCATTTACAGCAGGACTTGGGAGGAGCATCTCCAGCACATTGAGACAGTGTTGCACATCTTGCAGGAGCAGCAGTTCTACGCCAAGCTCTCCAAGTGCGAGTTTGGGTTGACGGAGATGTTGTACTTGGGACACATCATAGGGGTGGATGGAGTGAGGGTCCACGAGGAGAAGATCAGGGCCATCATAGATTGGCCGGAGCCAAGGAACGTGACAGAACTTTGAGGATTCACTGGCATTTGTACTTACTACAGGAAGTTCGTCAAGAGTTTCTCACAGCTTGCTGCACCCCTCACAGATCTGACCAAGAAGGGGGAATTCAGCTAGTTGGATACATCGTAGTGAACCTTTGACAAGCTCAAGGAGGTTATGAGCAGCTGCCCAGTGCTTACGTTGCCAGATTTCATGCAGCCATTTGTTTTGGAGTGTGATGCGTCGGGAGAGGGGATAGGCGCAGTATTGATGCAGGGAGGTCACCCTATAGCTTATGAGAGGCGGAAGCTCCTTCCGCACGAGAGGTTGTATTCTATATACGACAAGGAGATGCTGGTCATCATGCATGCATTGGCCAAGTTCCGGCAGTATTTAGTGGGTAACAGGTTCAGGGTGAGGACTGATCACAATAGCCTCAGGTTCTTTTTGGAGCAGAAGCAACTACAGGAGAGGCAGCAGAAGTGGATCAGTAAGATCCAAGCATATGACTTTGACATTGAGTATGTCAAGGGTAAGAACAACGTGGTCTCAGATGCCCTTTCACGTAGACCAGCCACGTTGTCTCTTATGAGCTTGGACACAGACTGGAGGGCTCAACTCTTAGTAGAGTACTCCAAGGACAAGTTTGCATGTGAGATTCTAGATGGGCAGGTGGCGGATGACAGATACAGGGTGGTCGATGAGATCATCTACTACAGGGACAGGATCTTCTTGACTGAGGGATCTCAGCTCAAGAAGAAGATACTTTGGCCTTCACATAATTCACCATTGGTTGGCCATCAGGGGTTTACCAAAACCTACAGGGCCATTAGAGAAAGGTTCTCATGGAAGGGCCTCAAGGAGGACGTATCCAGCATATCTGGGAGTGCAATGTTTGCTAGAGGAACAAGGGGGAGATGAGCCATCCCGCAGGTTTATTGCAGCCTCTTCCCATTCCGGAGGGGAAATGGGAGTGTATTTCGATGGACTTCATCACAGGGTTGCCTGTGGTACAGGGCAAGGATTGTATCTTTGTCGTCATTGATTGACTGACAAAGTACGCACATTTTTTTGCCATATCCGCACACCACACAGCAGCACAGGTGGTTGAGCTGTTTTTCAGAGAGGTCTTCAGGCTACATGGTCTTCCTAAGACCATCGTCAGTGACAGGGACAGCCATTTCATGGGCAGGTTTTGGCAGGAGCTTTTCCGGTTAGTGGGAACGGAGTCGACACCAAGTACCAGTTATCACCCACAAAAGGACGGGCAGACAGAGATAGTTAACAAGTGGTTGGAGGGCTACTTGCGTAACTATGTCAGTGGGCAACAGCGAGCATGGCTGAGGTGGCTGCATCTGTGGGAGTACTGCTACAACACTACACATCACATGTCCATTGGTATGTCACCATTCTATGCTTTGTATGGATATCATCCTTTGTCTTTTGCTGACGTGATGTTTGGTGATAGCAAGGCTTCGAGAGCCAAGATTTGGATCCAAGAGAGTCAGGATATTCTCCGAGCTCTCAAGGACAATATGTCTACAGCGCAGAACCAGCAAAAGCTATATGCTGACAAGGGTTGGGTGGAGAGACAGTTTGAGGTAGGGAACTTGGTCTACCTACGATTACAACCATATTGACAGTCGTCACTGAAGCAGAAGGGGGCTGAGAAGCTCAAGCCCTGCTTTTATGGGCCATACAGGGTGATATGCAGGATTGGACAGGTTGCATATGAGTTGGAGCTGCCCCAACGCAACAAGATTCATAACGTTTTTCATGTATCATGCCTGAAGAAGGCATTGGGGCAGCAGGTGACAGTGACAGATGAGCTACCACCCATAGATGATGAGGGGCATTTGGTGTTGCAGCCAGAGGCTATTATTGATACCAGGGAGAGGCAGCTGCAGAGCAAGACGATCCGGGAATTCTTGGTGAGGTGGAAGAATTTACCGGATGAGGATGCCACTTGGGAGAGCAAGAAAATTTTGCAGTATCCATCACTTCAGTTGCTTGAGGACAAGCAACATTTTGCCAGGGGAGACTATAATATTCCTAATTAGCCATGGCTAATTGGAATATTCGACTTTTGCTCAATTTTGCCTTCTATAGTTAGTTATGAATAAAAAGGTGAGTAAATGGTGACATAACTCACTTTCAAACTAAAAGTCACTCCCTAGTAGCACAACGTTGTAACTTAACTAGGAGCCAAGGGGGGCCAAAGGACCATGTAGAGGAGGGGCCCACGTAGACACTTGGAGGGAGTCGGGACTGCGCAGAGGCATAGGAAAATGTGGCAAGAGGGGGGCTACCTTGGAGAAGGTTGGCTTTAGGGTTTGAGAGGGGCCGACGTTATAAAGGAGAGAGGAGCCTCCTCATTTTAGCATTCAATTATGTGCATTTGAGCTAGTCACTTCGACTTAGAGCATGTTGGCTGTTTAGCTAGTCTGCAACACTATTTAGTGCATTGAGTGTCTCCGTTCGGAGATCTCACCCTTAGCCCTGGGGGACTTCGAGTGCTTGCTCGGGCAAGGTATTTCCATCAGTATTTTTGCAGTAGTTTCATCAGCATTTTGGTAGGAGGATTGAGCATCTTGGATGACTGCGCAGTCTTGAGAGGGATGACGCAGTTCTTCCTGGCAGGAGTTCTGGATTGAGGTTTTGCAGGGGCATTTGAACTTGGGAGATTGAGCAGGGGATCAGCCATTGCATATTGGAAGATTTTTGTTGAGTTTCAGGTAGAGTTGTGGTGGGATTTATTCAGTGGCAGCGCAGAGCCTTGAGGAATTGCGTGGGTCCTCAAGGGGGCGATTTTCGGGGTTCGGCCATTTCAGAAAAGCTTTCTGGGTTTTTTTGGGTTTCTTGAGTAGAGTCCGATTCCAGAGTTTCAGCATTTTCTGAGGGGAACAGCCCCAAATCTTCATTTGATTTCTAGTAGCAGCAGCAGCACAGCATTTCTCGAGCAGCTTGGACGCAGTTCAGAGAGAGGCCATTCCTTTGCTATTCTGAGTGTATTTCTTCACATGCCTTGTGCAAGTTGAGGTGCCATCTTTCTGATCACCTACTGTACTCATTCTATTACTTAGTATATGGCTTAGCATTTCTCTCTGCATTTCTCGAGTATCTGCTTATATTTCATGTTTATATTATTATATGTTGCACCATTGTTATTTCCATCACTTTGAGCTTCCCGGTTATTATATAAGTTGTACGTATTTGGTTGGAGTTTACTGGGGTTTGGGGCAATGTTGCACGAAGCGCCCCCCCCCCCCCCCCCCCCCCGAGCGGATCGAAGCCCCGAAGGGCGTCCCGTACGGAAGCACCTAGGAAGCGTGGCTCGAAGCGGCGCTTCCGAATTCGGAAGCGTCGCTTCCTGTTTTTTAGCCGCTTCCTGGAATTTTGAAAGCGCGGTACGAAAGCGCCGCTTCCAGGCCTCCGAAGCGTGCTTCGGGCCTCAGAAGCGTGGCGCTTCAGAGGAGGAAGCGTACGCTTCGGAAAGGAGGCCGCGCGCAAGGCAAAAAACGATTTTTTTTTTTTTTTTAATTTATGTTAACTTAACATAAAGGGGGTGGGTTAGGGCGAGGTTAGAGTGAGATTAAGGTGAGGAATAAAAAGAATAAATCCCCCATTGATTCCTCATTTTCCCACTTTGAGTTTATGAGAGTTGGAGAAGAGAAGAGAGGAGAGGAGAAGAGAAGAGAGGAGAGCTGGGAGGAATGAAGGAGTGAAGGAGGAGGAGCTTGGAGGACTTCATCTACAAGAGCTAAAGAGGTAAGTTCAAACCCCAAACTCCCTTATTTTTTTGACAATTTTTTTGTATTTTTCTCCTTCCTCTCCTACTCTTTCCCATTGTTTCTCCTTGCTCCTTTACTTACAGGGTGTCCACCACCTATATCCATATTCCAAGATGGTGTTCTTTTGGCTTCTATGTATCATTCCACTCTTGGTTTTAATGATAGCAAGGGGGAATAGAAATAGAAGGGATGAAACACAAGAGGACAGTGGTCCCAATATGAGTGACCCAATGTATGATGAGGAGGAAGGGTTTGAAGAGGAAGGGGATGAACCTGAAGAGGACATTGAAACACAAGATGGGAAAGCTACACCAACACCCTTGTGGAACTATGTGACCAAACTTGATGGCGGAAAGGGTGGTGGATCTTACAAATTTGTGTGCCCTCATGGTTGTCATGAAGGAAAACCATATTGTGGTTCATATACCCATTTGTGGAGGCATCTTTGTGGGGTGTTGGACAGTGATGAAAAAAAGGGTCCTGTGGGGGTACAAATTTGCCCAAACATTTCAACTGAAGAAAGAAGAAAATACATCCAAATAGAGATCGCTGCACAATAAAAAAACAAGACACAAAGAACTCATTCTGAATCAAGTGCAACCTCTAAATTTGGTAGCTGCTCATCTCCTCATGGTACTTCTGCAAGCTCTGGAGGTAGAAGAACAATAGGGGATTTCCTTAATGTTGCTGGGAGGGATGATGTGGATGGAAAGATAGTCTGTTTTCTTTGTGCTTGCGGTGTACCATTCAATGTGCTTCGCTCTCCCTATTGGCATGAAATGGTAAAGGCCATCAATGAAGCCCCAAAAGGATACAAGGCCCCCAACTATGAGAAAGCTAGAACAGTGTTATTAGAAAGAGAAAAAGCTAAGGTTCAAAGAGCTTTGACACGTTTTACAAATGAGTGGGTAGATTCTGGGGTATCCATTGTATCAGATGGGTGGACAAATATTAGAAACCAACATTTGATAAATGTTCTTGGTGTTTCTTCTAGTGGTGCAGTATTTATTACATGTCATGACTCCTCCTCCATCACTGCATCTGCACAAAACATTGCAGTTCTCCTATTGAAATCAATCAAAGATATTGGTCCGAATAATGTGGTTCAAGTGATCACAGATAATGCAGCAAATTGTAACGCAGCAGGAAAAATTATTGAGCATACTCATCCACACATCTTTTGGTCTGGGTGCCTGGTTCACACATTGAACCTTTTGATGCATGATATTGTGAAGCACAAAGAATGTGGGTGGATTACGGAGCTTTACAGGAGAGGGAAGCAGCTCATTAAATTTATCACAGGGCATACAAGGGTAAACTACTTCTATGGCACTTACTCCAAGTTGCAGTTGCTTAAAATTGCAATGACAAGATTTGCTAGTTATTACCTCACCTTTAGGCAGCTAGTGAAGGTGAGACAAGCTTTAACTAATCTGGTGTGTGCTGAAACATGGGATGAAATTAACACTGACATAGATGGTGCTAATGCAGTCAAGGACACTGTTCTTGACAGTTACTATTGGTCACAGGTTAAATATGTTTTGCAATTCACCAAACCAATTTATTACATGATCAAGTTTGCAGATTCAGATCGACCAATAATTGGGGAGGTGTATGAGCAAATGGATAGCATGTTGGGGCAGATTAAAGACATTGTTGAGCCTAGAGATACCACCTTGTACAATTATATTCGTGTAGAGGTGCAAAACCGATGGGAAATGCTAAATGTTCCATTGCATGCATTAGCATATGTTTTGACACCTAAATACTATCATCCATCATGGCTTTCAACACCAGCACCTGGGGGGGGGAAGCAGGAGAAAACCACACCAAGATCAAGAAGTTCACAAAAAATATATGGCTGCATTGAGTAAATTAATCCCTGATGAGGAGGAGGCTGCATTGGTACGGAGACAGGTGAGCAACTATACGCTTAACACTGGTCCATTTGGGAGCATGCATGCAATTAAAGATCGAGAGACTTTTTCTTCTCTCGAGTGGTGGAACATGCATGGAGGGGGTACTCCACTTCTACAGGGTTTGGCATTGCGGGTGCTATCACAAGTGGTAAACACTTCTTCTGCAGAGAGGTGTTGGAGCTCTTATTCTTTCATCCACAGTGTTAAAAGGAACAGGTTGAGTTTAGACTAGGCAAAGAGCTTGGTTTATGTTCATTACAACTTGCGATTGTTGTCCCATTACTGTGAAGATGGGACAAGAATCCAGAGGAACCCAATTTGGAGGATGGAGTGTTGCGATTAGAGCAATTAGAGGATGCTCTTATCCAGGTATGTCCATTGTGGTATGAATTTTCCAATTTTTCCTTATAAAGCATTTCTCTAATTCATTTTTTTTAATTCTTTTGTTAACTAGTGTTTTCTTTTGCATGAATTTTTTGAGCGATTCCAGGATGATGATGATCGTGTTGATATGCCACCCCCACCCCCACCCCCATCTGGTCCCTTGGTTCCTAGGTTCCATGGTTCAACACCAATAGCAGGGGGTTCTTCTTCATCAGTTTCAGTGCCACTTCCACAACTTCCACCGACACCATCTTCTTCATTGCCACCACGTGGAGGCCACCGCCCGCCGACACGTTCTGTTCGTGGTGGAAGGAGGAGAGATTAGTAGATATATTCACAGTCTACTACTTTTTGTCATAGATTACTCATTAGACTTATAGGCTTGTGAATTTGAATTTTGAACCTTTTTTGTCTTGGCGGTGACCAAGTGACATATTTTCTAAACATTATTATTTGAATTTTGGACATGACAAATGTTGACAGTTGCTCACTTGCTAGATAAATCATAATATGCTCTATGTTTTATGTTTTATAATATGCTTAAATGTTTTATGTTTTATAATATGCTTAAAAATTTGATGTATGTTTGTAATAGCTAGAATATAGATGATTGTTGTACATACTCGTAACTACAATGGAATCATGGATGCCATATCTATCTTGATTTATGCAAAAATATGCATGTTTTCATGTCTTCTACAATTAATTTGCTATTTGGGATGTTTGTTTTGAGTATAAATGGAAAAAAATAAATATATATATATATAGTAGACGCTTCCACGGACGCTTCGCTTCCTAGATTTTTGGAAAATGACGCTTCCGCTTCCAAAAAACGCTCCCACTTCGTGCAACATTGGTTTGGGGAATATCTTTGGAACAGGATATTACAAAGGACAACCCAGTGTTCAAGTTGAACCCTCCTATTGGATTAATAAATAAAAACTAAAATTCATCTTTCTTGCTTTTAAGTGATTTTCTGAATTTCCAGTTTTCTAACAATGGCATTAATGATGAATGAATTTGTAATGAAAAACAACAAGGACCTCCTTCGTTAGGAGCCTCTTCCATTATTTGTTTATGCATCTTAAGCTATTGTCAATTAGTGATTTTTTATTTCTGTTCATGAAGTAGTATTCTAGAAGAAGGACAAATCTGGTTCTCCTAAGTTAGAAGCCACTTCTCCTACTTATTACATAATGAATTAGAAATTACTTAGTTGAATTTTATATTTGTAATATGCACTTCTAATTAGTTTATAATTGCATTTCCTTCAGTTTCCATAACTTATCTTCTAAAGTTGATTATAGTTGATATCCATACATTTTGGACATGCTTTTAAGTTCTACAAACTTGAATTGATAATGAAATCCTTGTGTTAATTTACTCAATAAATTAGCCCAACAACGGCACAGCAAATCATTGATGATAATATGAAAAAAGCGCAACTAGCCACAACGTTGCAGGACAAAGCGTTGAGCTGGTACATTAAGTTCAGCATAGATAGGCCCAACGCGACTATGCTAGAAACCTAGCAAGCGCTGAATAGTGCATTCAAGAAGCCCAAATCTCAGGCTCAGTTTCTAACAAAGCTCAAGGAGATTCAGCAGAGGGTAAATGAGTTCGCGTGGGACTTTGATCAAAGATTAAAATGTCTGATTTAACAACCTAATATGACTATTACAGATACTCAGCATAGAAACTAGTATATTGCTTCACTCCTACCGCATCTGAGATTGCCATTGTCATAGTAGAAAATAGGAACACAAGCAGATGTAGTAGATATCACCATGGGATTCGAAGCTTCACCAGTGCAGGATATGAATATAGGGGTACAGCAGATTCAATCGCAGCTGGCAAGCCTGCACATGGATTTGCAGAGCCTGAAGGGAAAGGAAGCCCAGCTCGAGTTGCGCGCAAAAGGTTGGTGCCTGAAGTGTAAAGACCAAGGTCATGACAAGGACCACTGTCTTGTTTATCACAACTACCTCATTGGAGGAGGTCATGTTCCTCTAAAACCAGAAAACATCGTTGGACCGAGCAAGGGAGTACCCTTATGGTGCACTATCTGTCGGATAGTTGGGAAGCGCGCGACTGATAACTGTCATCTCCTACAAAAATTTGTGGAAACACCATAGCAATTGTTTTGTACTCTCTGTAAATCAGTTGGGCATGATGAGCGCAATTGCCGGAGTTACGAACTGACAATGGAGCGAACCCCTACATATCGAATGCAGATGGAAAATCGGCCTCAAGATTAGGGCGCAGGTGCAGCGGAGAGAGGATTCCAGGGCCGAGGAAGAGGACGAGGAGGGGCTGGCAGGGGTCGCAGACAAATCATTTGTTATAATTGTGGAAAAACATGACATTTTGCGTGCGACTGTTAGAACCCAACGCATCAACCCTGCCAGTATTGCCGACAGTTTGATCATGTAATAGAAGATTGCTCAGTACTAATAGCCAAGATGCAAGAGAAGAAGACGCAAACACCTATGCAGAATATTCAGATGATGAGGGCGGAACCTCGCGAAGAGGAACCTAGCATCAATATAGTAATGAGAAGTGGATTGCCACTAGAGATGATAAGGGAAAAACAATTGTTGTTTGATTTGATAAGGTCGACTATGCACACTTTGGCACCAGTATAGAGGTTCGCACGATTACAGGAAGGAAAGCAGCTACAGGCTAAAATTGAAGAGATGCTCTGGAAAGAGACCATTCTTAGGGACAAAATACAGCATTGGACAGAGGAAGCCGGCTAGCTCACTCTGTTAGTACAAAACAAGTTGAATGGCATACAGCAAACCCAAAGGATAATGGGCCTCGTTGTGGAAGGCCCCACTATAGAGAAGCTAGTCGAGGAGGTGCAGCAGGTAGCGATGCAGGGAACAGCTGATCTGCAGGTTCTGAAGTTGGAATTTCACGAACTCCTAGTCAAGATTCAAGCGCCAGCTAAGTGACTCGAGGACGAGTCACCAAATTGTGTTGGGGACCTGTTGGTATGGAGTCCCTGGGGTTAATTTTGTTAAATTTTGTAAGTCTTTTTTTTGTAAAGATGTAAAGTCTCCGCAATTTGTTGAAGCGGAGCGCGAAGATAGTAAGAGTCAAAGGGGCTTTAGTCCCTTAGGTGGGTAGGTGATAGGAAGGTTTTGGGACCCGCCCATGGTCCGCGAACCATGGTATTATAAAAGCAAGGCTATAAATAGAAGAGTCATAGTGAGTCTAAGAAATAATAATAAATTGATAGAAATCTTTGTAAGGGCAAGGTAGCTAAGGCAAGAAAGGTTTGTTCCCATACTTAGGCGAAGGGGAAAGCTCCTACAGCTGAGTGCGCGGAGACCTTGTTAAGTCTGCAGGCTGAGTGCGTAGGCCCCTACAGCTAAGTGCGTCGAGACCTTCGTAAGTCTGCAGGCTGAATGCACGGCCCCTGCAGCTAAGTTCACAGGGAAAAGGAGTCTGTATCTAAACAATTACATCTAATAAAAACTGTTTTGATCCAATACTTGTGCATCTGTGTATTATTTCTTACCTCTGCAAGTTTCTGTATTTTCGCTTTGTATCGCAATTTATATGGATAAATGTTATCTTGTGCACGAAAGTGGTAGATCAGTACTATTTATGCAAGTTATGAATAATTAAAAACCTTCGCAAAGATCTAGATACTGTTAAAGTGAATTATTGTAATTCTTTGTCTCGGAAGGGTTAGGGTTCGCGAAAATAGAAATAAGACCTAGGAGCTACAGGAACCTATCACATAGGACTCTAGGTGCATAAACCTGGATTTGTCATCCCCCAATACTGCTTCGGGTGAGACTGCAGCCTGCACTACGTGGGTTGTTGATGAAAGGGCCAGCGGTTTAAGATTTTGTTCGTCAGGCCCCATCAGGTTTTGAATACAGTCCGTTGTTAGGATCTTCTGATAGTTACGAAGAGGGTAATATCATGAGAACACCGCGAAATGCGCTACAGCTTGTAAGTCAGGGTATCGCAGGGATACCTCATCCATCCACTCCACCCCCTTCTCCACCTCAGCCTCACACACCTACACCTATGCCTCCACCTCTACCTCCACCCCCACGTCCATCATTTAATATGGCGAATACACTGAAGATGACTGTGTTTAAGGGTATGGGCTCTGAAGACCCCGAACAATTTTGGTTTGTCACGGATGTTGTATGGACGGCACAGCAAATCACTGATGATAATATGAAGAAAGGGAGCTAGTCAGCGTTGTAGGATAGAGCACTGAGTTGGTAGATTAAGTTATGCACAGATAGGCCCAACGCGACTATGCTAGAAACCCAGCAAGCGCTGAATAGTGAATTCAAGAAGCCCAAATCTCAGGCTCAGTCTATAATAGAGCTCAAGGAGATTTAGCAGAGGGTAAATGAGTCCGCGTGGGACTTTGATCAAAGATTAAAATGTATGATTCAACAAACTAATACGACTATTACAGATACTCAACATAGAGATTGGTATATTGCTTCGCTCTTACCGCATCTGAGATTGCGATTGTCACAGCATAAAATAGGAACACAAGCAGAGGCAGTAGAGATCCCCATGAGATTAGAAGCTTCACAAGTACAAGAAACGAATATAGGGGTACAGCAGATTCAATCACCATTGGCAAGCCTGCACATGGAGTTGCAGAGCCTGAAGAAGAGAAAGGAATCCCAGCCAGAGGTGCGCGCAGAGGTTTGGTGCCTAAAGTGTAAAGGCTAGGGTCATGACAAGGACCATTGTCCTATTTATCACAACTACCTCATTGGGGGAGGTCTTGTTCCTCTAAAACCAAAAAACATCGTTGGACCGAGCGCGAGAGTACCCTTATGGTGCGCTATCTATCAGATAGCTAAGAAGCATGCGACTGATAACTGTCATCTCCTACAAAAATTTGTGCAAACAACACAACAGTTGTTTTGTACTTTCTATAAATCAGTTGGGCATGATGAGCGCAATTGTCGGACTTACGAACTGATGATGGAGCAGACCCCTGTGTATAGAATGCAGACAGAAAATTGGCCTCAGGATCAAGGCGCAGGTGAAGCACGCGAAGGATTCCAAGGTCGAGGAAGAGGACGAGTAGGCGGGGCTGACAGGGGTCGCGGACAAATAATTTGTTATAATTGTGGAGAAGCAGGGCATTTTGCGCGCGACTGTTAGAATCCAACGCATCAGTCCTACCAATATTGCCAACAATTTGATCATGTAATTGAAGATTGCCCAATACTAATAGCAAAGATACAGGTGGAGAAGATGCAAACACCTACACAGAATATTTAGATGATGAGGGTGGGACCTCGCGAAGAGGAACCTAGCATTAATATAGTAACGATAAGTGGCATTGCCACTGGAGAAGATAAGGGGAAGCAGTCGGAAACTGAAGGATGGGTACGCAAGGATACGGGGAAGGAAGTTGGATTTGATCTCAATCGGGGTAAAGAAACCTTTATGGAAGCTAAAAATAGCTTCACTAAGGCCTCTACCTCAAGAGGTCAGGAGAAATTTGGCGGAACCAATGAAGCGCAAGATGTAAATCCTTCGATATTAGCTACTTTTCTGAAGACTTGTACGAAGTTATTACGGGATAGAAAGGTGGTAGAAGGGCTTCAAGAATTAATTGATAATTGTACAGGTAAGATCAAGCCTCCTCCAAAACAACGCATTGTACTCACAGTTAGCAAAAGCAAGAAACGAACAGGTCGTGAAATGAGGCTAACAGCGCAGATTGGAGAATACGAAATGGAGCAGGTAATTCTCGATCTAGGATCTGATGCAAATGTGCTACCAAAACAAACTTGGGAAAAAATGGAGAGACCTGAGTTGCAGTGGTCTCCTATCCAGCTTCGCATCGTCAATCAACAGAAAATCATTCCGATGGGGGAACGGTGGATATTGAATGAGCAAGAGATTTGGTCGATTTTTGCAGTGATTGAGATAGTGGACGATAGTAATCCTTACCCTGCACTATTGGGCATCGATTGGGCCTTCGATATGGATGCGATCATTAACCTTAAGGAACGCAGAATGACATTTGAGAGGAAAGAGTTTCGAGTAATTGTTACCCTGGATCCAACTAAAGGTGCACGATACACGAAACTAGTCCGCGATTATGAAGAAGAGGACGATCTGGATTAGATATATAAGATCACTGTGTTGATTATGGGTAGCATCGGATGTGCTCTATCTCTGAAATTTTTTGGAGGGGCTAGAACACATGAGATCTTCAAAACCCAAAAATCGTTTGGAGAAATTCGACCCGAATGAGGAGTTATTCAAATAATTAATATTTTTAATGGGTTCCTAAGTCTAAACTTAGGAAAACAAAAATATTAATGGGTATTAATAAGAATATGCGTGAGAAAACTTCTAAGTGACGAGGATCAAGTCTTTTTTAATCTTAGTCGTGATTAGGGACTTAATATCGGCCATTGATTCATCAACAGGAAAAGTATAAGAGGAGGCTTGAGGGTCAGTTGTAGATACACTTGAGAGATCAGTCAGTTCGGTTTTTTTGGGGCGAGGTTTGCTGAGAAAATCGAACAAGTGATCTGTTGCAATAAGAGCAGCAGTAGTAGAGAGTTGGATCAAAAAGGAGTTCTGAGCCAACGAGTACCAGGCAGAGAGGCAACAATAGCATCAGAGAGGCAGAGCAGACTCCTACGCAGCCCAAAAAGGGGCTCGGGCCAAGAGGGTTCTTGCAGTGGCAATGCAAGATAATCATCGGGAGTTTGAGATTTCACTGGGAGTTCGATGTTCGTAGCCGAGAGCGCTGAAGTCGAAGCTCGTGTGAGCAAATTGATCCAGCAGAGAAGTGACACAGTCTCCTAGAGGCAAGATGTTGGCCCACACAGAGCAGATTGTTCTGGGATTTTTGCAGTTCTTGCCAGAGTCAGCCATTCACTGGATCAGTTGTGACTTGGAGAACGAGGTAAACCCTCGCATGTATTTCTTGCAGCGGAGATTTGTTTGAAAGGTTAGCCGATGTGAGAGGCAACATGTTGTACTCAGATTCTGCTTGCTTAATAATACAAACCCTCTATATGCTTCACCGGTTTTCTCGCATTGGGTTTTTCCGGGGACGTTTGTCCAAAAATAACAGTGTCCCTTGTGTATTTGTCTCGTTCTATTTTCAGTTCATGATCTGTATGTATGTGTAGTCTACAATAGTGTTTTCATCGTTGTTTAAATAATTAAACAACTTGTTGAATGTAAAAACAAGTAGGAGATGATAAACCAGTGATTGCAGTAGGATTTCTGATGTGTAGATTCAGAAATTTTCACATGGTATCGGAGCATTGCAGATCATAGGAGACTGAAGACACCAGTCGGGAGATCCAGAAAATTTGCTACAGAGAAACAGCTCTCCTGAGTGACAGCGTTGTTTCAGTGGCAGAGGAGCAGTTGCAGGATTGACGTTGAGCCAAGGTAGTGACGCAGGGGCTCACGCAGTACCTGCGTCAGCATTCCGAGCCTGTAGTGGGTGACACAATACCCGAGAGGAGCTCACGCAGTGACTGCGTCCGCTGTCTAGGCCAACACAGAACCTGAGAGGCTCAATTCAGTCAGTTGTTGGCGCTGAAGAAGCAGTTCAATCAGTGGAGCTGGTGGGACGTTGTTGTTGTTGGTGCAGAACAGTATCTGTGGAGACAAAGCTGAGGTAAAGGGAGTCACTGCCTTGACAAATTTCTAGCCAAAGCAATCTAGATCAGGGGTTGCAAAAGGAAAGAAGGATTGGAGAGGAGTGATTTGACACTTGGCCGGAGGATTTCCACGAAGGAAATCAAGACTCAAAGGGAGTGTAGAGGAGCTTGTTCCTTAGAGGATTTCTAGCGTCGAAGAAATTCAGATCCGAGTCTTGCTGGATTAATATCAGGAGAGGGAGAAGAGAACCTGTCCTATATTTGTTGACCAGAGATGGCAGTCAATGGACTGAGAGATAAGATAGATTGATGGAGCATCCAATTTTGTCATCTGGAAGACCAGGACCCTAGCAATCCCAAGCAAACATCACATCAAGGACTATGCCTTGAAAGTAGTTGTTCTAGTCAATGTTGATCTGTTAAAGAAGTACGAGGAGGCCCAGGCAAAGGCCAAGTGCATGATCCTAGACGGGGTCAAGGATCATGTAGTACCACACATTGCTGAGAAGGAAATAGCAAAGGAGATGTGGGAGGTGTTGACCAACTTTTACCCGGGCACTTCCGTCCAACGGAAAATGCTATTAGAAAATCAGTTGTGACAGTACCAGATGCAGAAGGGAGAAGAGATCAATCCCTTCCTCCTCAGGTTGCAAGGGATTCACGACCAGTTGACTTTCGTGGGGTCTACACCAAATCCTAAGTTCATGGTCAACACTGCCCTGAATGCAGTCACCAAGGATTGGGAGACATTTGTCCAAAGTATCTTGGGCAGAGCGACTCTCCCTAGTTGGGAGGAGATGTGGGCAGCTCTTCGACAAGAAGAGATTAGGAGGTTGACCAAGGCAGGGAGTAGCGGCAAAGGAGCCCGGGTCAAGGAGGAGGAGGATGCAGCTCTCGCATCATCGGGACAGCAAGGGCAGCAAAAGAGAAAGAAGAAGGATATTTCCAAGGTCAGATGCTTCAAGTGTGGGGAACTTGGACATTTCACCACTCAGTGCCCCCGGAAGAAGGGCAAGGAGGAGGCTTCTAACTCGAAGGCTGCTCCAGCGAAAGCTGACAGGGAAGGCGAGGATGACGATTGTGCCATGAGTGCTCATGCGCCTCTGGAGAAGAGGTGGGGCGACATGGAGTTGTAGTCGAGAGGACTACATGATGGGCAGGATCCTTGAGGTGCCCAAACTCTTGGATCACATACGGCTACAGGAGCCCTTAACGATAGTAGCAAAATGACGACTGTCGATTTGAGCGTGGTGTGATGGAGCGATAGTGGCAGAGCTAGAGTGCCAAATTCTGAGGCAACGCAGTGGATGTTGTAGCAATGCGAGAGGCATAGAGCAGTTTGCAACAGCGCAGTAGCAGCAGAGGGTCAACACAGATTAGCAACAGAAGTAGCTTCAGCATCATGAGGCATCCAGACTGACCAACATGTCAGTTTTTGGGAGAGGTTTCAATTGCTTACTTCTCAGCAACTGTGTTGCAGTGCAGCAGTTAGCACTGGCAGTGCTATGGGCATCATGAGCCAGCATTTTGAGATGGAGTTGTAGTACAGATATAGCAGTGACTGTCTAAGTCACCAAGTTCGTGTTCGTGTTAGAGTTTGGCGACCTTGAAATACGAATAAAGTTCGGCACCTAAAATTTTGCTTATAAAGTTCGACATAAAATTTGACATACAGAAATTTGAAAAAAAAAAAACATATATATATATATATAATCAATTTAAAGTCAAATTCAAAGTCCATAATGCACATTGCAAACACATAAGATTATTGCTCAAACATTTAAATCATTTCCACATAATTTTATAAACCATGAAAGCGAGTGCCAATAAAGAACCAACTTCCATACATGTAACATAGTAAACAAGGTGAGAAATTCATCATAGGTATTCACACCCATATCAAATTCAACAAAACCATGGGCCATATCAGATTTCATATATTGAAAAACAATCTGATAAAAAAGTATTCAAAATATATAAACTCGAAAGTTTAAAGTAGCTTGGCAATTTTAGAAATTGTTCATGCAAAAAGTAAACTAGGAATCTAAAACAGGAACACAATTTTATTCTTGATGTTCTTGTGGCCCACTTGTTATATCAAAAAGCTCTATATCATCAAGAGCAGTAGGAGCTTTGAATCCGCTAGATGCTTCAGCATCAGATTCATCACTCAATTCCCTATCAATGTCACTATCAATGTACAAGTCAACTTCATCCATTGCTGCATTTGGAATAGGATCGATCCACGGAGTAGAGGAATTGGATGACTCTTTAGCCACATTTTTCAAAGTCAACTGCAAGTTACTACGAACATAAACAAGATCTTCTAACCTTCCAGATAACAATCTATTTCTTTTCTTGGAATGAATATGGTCAAAGGAACTCCAATTCCTTTCACATGCTGATGCACTTGATCCCTCGCTTAAGATACGAATTGCAAACTTTTGCAATTCTGGTGTCCCTAAACCATAAAATTCCCACCACACTGTTGGATCACTTCTGCTCCTATCATATTTTGTTGATTGTGTTCCAAATAACCCTTCTTCTAACATGTATGCCCTCAACTAACTTCTGACCAAGCCTGCAATTTCTGGATCTGGATTTAGCTTCTCAATAGCCTAAATAAGTCCATTCATGACTTCTTGATCCCTATGTCTTGGTAACCCAAACAATCTAGAGTCCAAATAGCATGTTGTTGCGTGTAATGGACTATGCATCATCTTCCATCTTTGATCAATTAAATCCCATATCTCCTGGTAATCAACTTCCACATTATTAAAAGCACTTGCAATGGTCTCTTTGCAACGATCAATGCTTTCATAAACAAAACCCATACAAGGTTTGTCACCATCAACCATGCAGAGCACATTAACAATTGGGCCACATATTTTTAAAACCTTGTTTGCATTTTCCCAAAAACCATTATTGAGCACTATTTGTTCAACATTTTTCCCCTTAGTTTCTTTTGAAAGGATAGATCTCTCCCACTCAGTATTGCAAAAAACAGCTCTTAGGCTCGCTTTTTCCTCAACAACTCTTTTCAGAGTAATATAAAAAGTGGCAAACCTTGTATCACAAGGCCTCAACAACTCTTTTGATGCATTCTTCCTATATATGCTCAAAGTGAGACAATGGTTGATGATGAAGTTTGCAATTGTTTTGGCTCTTCGGATTGTCTCATTGACCCAAGGAAATTTGGCTAAGTCATGCAACATTAAATCCAAGCAGTGAGTTGCACAATGGGTTCAATAAATGTGTTTATACTTTTCCATAATTAGCTTCCCTGCACCAACACAATTTGATGCAGTATCTGTAATAACATGGACAACATTTTCATCCCCGACCTCTTGAATCGCTTCATCCAAAATTCCAAAAATAAATTCTGATGTCTTCACTCGATCCATTGCATTTACTGCCTTCAAGAAAAGTACCCCTTGAGGACTATAAACAAGCACATTGATCAATGGGTGATAACACAAATCTAACCAACCTTCAGATCCGGGAGGAACATATCCCTTCCCAGAATCAAAGACCTTTTTAATTACATTTTAAAATATGGACTCCTCGCCACATTAAAGGGAATTGCAAAGGCATAAAAGAATTCTACAACAGCATCATCAACTTCTTGTATCTCAACAGGTTTCCAGAATTGATTTAATGTTTTGGTTCCACCTGTTTTTACTTGAGTAAAACTTGATCCATCAATGGTTGAGATTGCATTAATGGTGTTGGAGGAAAACATGGCAATCTCCCTCTCAATTCACTGTCTCTTATTTGCCATTTTCTCCTTTTCCATCTTTGAAGGGAAATAGTCTTTCTCCACTTTGGTTTTTTGTTCATCAGAGATCTTAGTGCAGCCTTCAACACCACCTCCACTTCCATTGATAACACTAAGAAGGTGATCCACTGCTCTACTTAAAGAGCCAACGAATTGAGGTCCACACCGCTGACACAAAAGATTTCCCCCTCTTTTTTGACAAAATTCCATGCTACAGTAGTTGCTTTTGGGGGTGCCATTGAAATTTGAAGGTTCTGAACTTCTGATTATTGAAGACTGAGGTGAAGGCTTGAAGCCTGAAATGTCTGCAATTTTTTTTTAATTTACATTTTAATTAGTTTTATATTTTTTTTATAGAATGAAATTATGAAAGTTTGAAACTATAATTTATAAAATAAATTTAAAGAGACTGGATCTCTCAGGCTGAAGCCTAAGAGTCCAAACACTATATTAAAAAAACTAGTGAACTGTAATTTGTGATTTACTGATAAATTGTATTTAACTGTTAAAAACTAGTAAATTGTAATGAACTGATAAAAAAAATGTGTATTTTAATTTTTGACTTACCTATAGGCTGGAGTCTGGACAGTGCGTCTTGCTTGAGGTTGCTTGAAGGCTTGTGGAGGCTACTTGAAGGCGGTTCACTGCCCTGTCAAAAGTTAGAACTGCAACCCTTGGGCCTCAACAAAACTATGTACGCATGCAGTGTGCCACTGTGCAGGAGGCTGAGTTGTGTGGCGGTTGGCCGAGCTGTGTGGCAGCTGGCCGAGCTGTGTATGTCGACGTGCTGCACTGCACACCTGTAGGCTGTGTATGGCGTCGAGACTCCAAAACCCGCCGAAAACCTTTTGAAAACCCGCGGAGAACTGTCACCTGTGTATGTTGTGGACTAGTCAGTTCTGTTTAAAGTGGTCACCGTTCTGTTTATAAAACAAAACACAGAACCCGCAGACCGCAAATAATGAAACCTAACCAACGGACCCGAAAACAATGAAACCTAAGCCGCGGGCTGCAAACAATGAAACCAAACCCACGAGCCCGCAAACAATGAAACCTATTTTTTTTTTAAACAGCAAATACAAACGAATAATTTTTAAATTTTTTTAAAACGGAGAAAAAAAAGAATACAAACGAATTTAATGGCGTTTTTTTTATTAAAGTTCGGCATTTTGTTCGTCATTGTTCATGTTTGCCATTTTGTTTGAGTTCTGCATTTTGTTCGGCGAACTTGAATGAATAAATTCGAATTCGGTTGAAGTTTGGCGAATTTTCGAATTTATTCGTTCAAGTTCGTTGAACCCGATGACTAAGGTGACAGTGGCAGTGTCATGGGCAACAGTACAGGTTGCAACACTGCAGTGGATGAAGGGCATCAGGCCAAGCATCAGCAACACAGAGAACCGATGCAGTGGATCAGTGTAGTACTTCTGTTGAGAAGTGTTACTAGAGCACATTCCTCGCTAAGAGGGAGTGTTGATTTTGGGTAGCATCGGATGTGCTCTAGATCCGAAAATTTGTGGATGGATTAGAACACATGAGATTTCCAAAACCTAGAAATCGTTTGGAAAAATTCCAACCGGATGAGGAGTTATTAAAATAATTAATATTTTTAATGGGTTCCTAAGTCTAAACTTAGGAAAATATAAATATTAATGGGTATTAATAAGAATATGGGTGGATAGGTAATAGTTAAGTTGGGGGTTCTTTTTATCGGAGCGATGGAGGCGATTTTGGGACTTAGGGTTTCAGAAGGTATCCTCAGCGCCGCCGCGGTTCCAAGAGCCCTGATCTGCACTGGATCGGCTAGATGCCTGGCCGATGGAAACTATGAGCACGATGCCCCGTTTGGGTCCTGGTCGGAATCAGTTGATGGAAAAGATCTTTTCGAACTGAACCACGACAAACTGCGTTTCTCCTCCTTCAGGGGGCAGAGGGATTTCTTCACGGCGGCATCAGAAATCCTATGTCTGGAGTTTTATGCCCCAAAACAACGGATCCTCACCTTGTCTCGTCTCGTTACGCCATCGTACAAGGACTATTGGCACAGGTATGGCAAACCGGCTGGCGAATATGGAGGAAAGAGGGTTATGCCAGCTTTCATGCCCCACTGTAGCATCCCAGGGACTCGATCCACCAATCTCGGGCGGAACTTAAAGGGCAAAACCGTAGATCGGGTATGGGGTGGAAGTAAAGCCCAGGGTTCGCGGTGTTATGAAGCTCCATCGCTCTCTGCAACGCAGATCTGGGATATTACCACATCGACGCCGCCTAACAACAGAGGATTTGAAGCCTCTTTCCTGCTAACGAGCGATAAAAAATTCGGCGTCCCTAGGACTCCCGCATCTTCTCATCTCTACCCCACGCGGCAAAAGCAGGATAAGAAGGCCCTGCAAAGCCCCAGCCGTCTGTTGTCTCAGTTCGGCAGAGGCAAGCAAATCTCGGGCTTCTCTGCCCCTTATCAGATCCAGATCAAGCTTTTATCTGGAAAAACCCTGCTTCAATGGGTAAAATCGTCGGATCTAGTGCAGGATCTCAAGCAGGCTCTGAAAATCAAGTTGGGGATACCCTCTACAGCACAACGACTTCTCCATGAAGGTAAACAACTCGAGGATCTCTTCCCCTTGTCTTTTTACAGCATTCAGAGAAATTCCTCCATAGCTCTTACCCTTCGTCTAAGAGGGGGCACTGCAGGGCAGTCATCCTCAGCCAAGGCGTTTTCCTATAAAGAGGCTGTCCATGCTAAGATGCCTGAAAGAACAGTTCCACCAGCTCAAGCTCCCAAGCCTTTCCTGGTGGATAAACTGGAGGAATCCCCTTCCATAGAAATAAAACATCCATCTCTGGATGAGCAAACCCAACATTTTGCGGAACATGGCATTATCTGCAGGTTTAATGGGCTATGGCCGCGTACAGCAGACCTCTACCAATGGATCCAATCCAACTGGACCAACAACTGCAAGACTTTGCTATGCTCAAAAGGATTTTTCATCGTCGTGTTTGCCTTTGAGGAGGACTATCAAAAAGCCTTAACTGGTGGCCCATGGTTCTGGGGTGCAGCTGGTTTATTCCTCACTCCTTGGTTCCCAAATTTCGACCCCTCTACAGCAGTTATCACCAAACTCCCCATTTGGGTCAGACTTCCAAACCTCCCAGCGAATCTCTGGCACTTTGCGGTTTTCCAAGGGATTGGCAACACACTAGGACGCCTACTCGACACGGACGTCTCCAGAGGGGAAAAGGGCCTATACACTTACGCCAGGATCTGTGCAGAAATAGACATAAGCAAAGGTCTCCCGGACCAGATCAATCTCAAAATAGGAGATTTCCATTGGACTCAGACTTTGGATTACGAGAACACAGCCTTCCGCTGCCGCATCTGCCATCATACAGGCCACCTTCAGAGTTCTTGTCCCACGATGCCAGCCCAAAAGAAGAAAGCCAATGCTAAGTAGAAATCCAAAAGCTAGAAGCCACATGATCCTCCTCCCATGGACGATTTTGACTTCAGCTCCGATGAAGAGGGAGGAAATAAGGAAGATGGGGCAGCAGCGTCAGAACCGGATCCGTTCTCGGCAGGTCCTGCGGATTCGTCAGTCATACCAGTCGCTCAGAAAAGGAACCATGAATCCTCCACCTCGGACTCAGAAAAGGAGACCTCTCCGTCGGTTCATCTAAGTTTGCAAGTCGTGACAGCTCAGCAAAATCCTCCGGAGTGGGTCAAAGTTGGGAAAAAGAAAGGGAAAAAATGCAGAATAGTGGATTCTGCACATGTGGGGTAGAATCCTCTGTTCAGTTCTTGCTCCATTGTTCCTCTTGTGTCTTCTTGCTCTTTTGCTCCTCATGTGCTCCATTCTTAGGAGCCGAGGTGGACTACCAATCCTTTCCGGCTGCCTATGTTCTTGATTCTCTTGCTTGTAACCACGCATTGTACAATATGTTTTCTTAATAGAATTAGTTTTTACCGAGAAAAAAAAAAAAAATAAGAATATGGGTGATAAAATTCTAAGTGAGGAGGATCAAGTCTGTTTTATTCTTAGTCGTTGATTAGGGACTTAATCTCGGTTGTTGATTCATCAATAGGAAAAGTATAAGAGGAAACTTGAGGGTCATTTGGAGATACACCAAGCGATCAGTCAATTCGATTTTTTTGAGGCGTGGTTTGCTGAGAAAATCAAATAGGTGACTTGAGTTGTAGTGAGAGGAGTAGAAGCAGAGATTTGGATCGGAAAGGAGTTCTGAGCCAAAGAGTACCAGGCAGAGAGGCAGCAGTAGCATCAAAGAGGCAACACAGATACCTACACAGCCCAGGAAGGGGCTCACGCAGTGCTGATGCAGGCCAAGAGGGTCTCTTGTAGTGGCAGAGCAGGATATTCGTCAAAAGTTCGAGATTTTGCTGGAGAAGCGAGGTTTTGAGCCGAGAGGGCTAAAGTCTAAGTTCTTGTGAGCAAATCGATCCAGCAGAGAAGTGATGTAATCTCCCAGAGGCAAGACGCTGGACCACACAGAGCAGATTGTGCTGGGATTTTCGCAGTGCTTGCTAGAGTCGACCATTCAGTGGATCAATTGTGACTTGGAGAACGAGGTAAACCCTCGTTTGTATTTCTTGCTGCCGAGATTTCTCTGAAAGGTTAGCCGATGTGAAATGCAACCTGTTGTACTTAGATTTTGCTTGCTTAATAATAAAAACCCTCGATATGTTGCACCGGTTCTCCCACATTGGATTTTTTCGAGAACGTTTGTCCAAAAATAACGGTGTCCCTTGTGTATTTGTCTCATTCTATTTTCAGTTCATGATCTATATGTATGTGTAGTCTGCAATAGTGTTTTCATCGTTGTTTAAATAATTCAATAACTTGTTGAATGTAAAAACAAGTAGGAGATGATAAACCAGTGATTGCAGTAGGATTTCTAATGTGTAGATTCAAAAAATTTCACACACTGTGCGTGATAAGGACTGGATCAATCCTACAGTAGATGGACGAATTACATGTGATAGATATAGCTCTTGCACCTCAAATTTCGACGAAGAGCTTGAGCATTGGCATAACAGATTACATGAAGTCTCCTTGTTGCGCTGCAACATGTTGACCAAATCGCTTCACTGCATTTCCATGGAGGTACAAAATCTCCCTCATTATGATGGTTTAGATGATGTTAATTTGTTTCTAGATAAGTTTGAAAGGGAGGTGCCAGAAGAGCATCGGTTCCAGGCACTAGTTCTGGCACTGTGTGCTACGTCTGCCCGTTACTGGGGTACGCATAAGGACAGCTCACTGATTGAAAATAATACAGGCAAATGATGAAGTTGAGGTTCAGGTACGCCAATACCCATATGACGGAGAAATACACTGGAAAAGATGATCCGCGCGAGCATCTGGTGCGGTGGACTAAAGCATGGGGAGAGAGCCCTCAGCCTGAATGGGTGCACATCTTTTGTCACATCTTGGATACCATTTCGATGAACTGGTACTTGGAAACGGAGCTACGCCATGGAACAATCGAGTGGGATATCCTCAAGGAAAGTTTCATGTTAACCTTCAGCTTTGAGGATGGCTTTGAATGTATTGATGAAGCGCTCCAAGAAATTAAGGCTGCGATCTTTAGAATGCTTGAGGACCTGGTAGAATGGGTTCAACCAGATTGGAATACGCAGCTGCGCCATGCGCTGGAATGCTATAATGTAACTATAGAAGAAGAAGAAGATGACCCTAGGAATATCAATATTTTGGAGTCTGAGGGACAGCGCGAAGTCTAAGGACCCAAAGCAGCGATCCCTGACATAGCAGAACCTTTGAAGACTAGACAGGTAAACATTGGATCAGCCACACAGCCGAAGTTTGTTAAAATAGGCGACTATTGGGATGAGGGTACAGTTGATAAGGTCGCGAAACTATTGCGCGAATACTAGGACTTGTTTCCCACCAAGTTCTCAATCTGAAAGGGATAGTAGGCAATTTAGGCATGATGAAGATTACTTTGAAGCCAGATGTGAAGCCTATAAAACAACGACCCTACCATTTGAATCCCAAATATAAGGAAAAGGTGCGCAAAGAGTTGGACAAGATGCTCGAAGCTGGGATCATTGAGCCAGTGGAGGAATCAGACTGGGTAAGTCCTATGGTAGTTCAGGAGAAAAAGCAACAGGATGAAATCCAGATATGCGTAGATCTAAGGAAGCTCAATGATGCATGCGTTCATGACCCGTTTCCAACACCATTTACAGATGAAGTCCTGGAGAATGTTGGAGGGCAGGAAGCCTATTCATTCACTGATGGGTTCTCGGGGTACCATCAGATCAAGATCGCGCTGGAGGATCGCAGCAAGACCACCTTCGCGACAGAATGGGGATGTTTTCAATATACGGTAATGCCATTTGGATTGAAGAATGCACCTGCGATCTTCTCACGAGTAGTAATTGCAGCTTTTAAGGAATTCATCCACAAATTCTTAGAAGTGTACTTTGATGATTGGATTGTATTTGGGTTGGTAAAGTGCCATATTGCAAGTCTGCACCTTATGTTGGACACCTGCCGCAAACATTAGATCACCCTGAATTTGAAAAAATGCATCTTTTGTGTTCCTTATGGAATATTGTTGGGTCATGTGGTTTGCAAGCAAGGATTGATGGTAGATCCTGCAAAGATAGCAGTTATTGTCAATTTGGATGCCCCGAAGAACGTAAAACAGTTGTGTGCGACACTGAGCCACACGGGGTATTATAGAAAGTTTATCAAGACATATGCACAAATCACTGCGCCAATGGAGAAACTGTTGAAGAAAGATGTGACATTCCGCTAGGCTGAAGAGTGTCAGAACAGTTTAGATATTCTGAAGAACAAAATGGTCACTGTTAGTGTCGGTCTTGAAAGCCCTCCATCAGTGATCAAAGCTCTTTGCATTTGCATTAGTAGGTGTCTCATCAGTGTCAAAGTTTGCATCCCGTAAGGCATGCCATAACCCTGATGGAGGGGCTGGTCTATTCATACCCCTCTTGGCTTTGCTGGATCAGGTCATATCAGTCATTGAGTTTTTCAAGCTTGTCTTGATGTGTCTTAATGTCAAAATTCTAGGTCTAGGGTTTTGGTCATTTGTCTCTGCAAGGTCATGTCTCTGAAAGTCCTTGAGTGACCAGCAAGCCAGAGGGAGGATGGTAAACATGTTTCTTTGATATTTTCATCATGTACAGTTCATTTCTAACCTTGGATTTAAAAACTCTGTTTTTAAAATCCAAGGTCATGATAAATTTTGTAAAAAGAATAAATTTCCAAAAAGTCTTCAAAAAGGCAGCAACAACCCTGGTCCCCTTGCCACAGTCCTTCAGATGATCTACCTGCAAAAAGAATCAGGTCAAAGCACTCAAAAAGTCAACTTCAGGATAAAGGAAACCAAAAAATCAGTGTTTTAAAAAAGTGTCAAAATAGACTTTATAAAGTGGGTTTATGGATGAAATTTTTTCAAATGAAGATTATAAAAGGTAATATTCCCTCCTTTCACTCTCATTGTGCATTTCAAAGCTTGCAAGAGAGATTGTGAGAGAGTGATAGGCGAAAGAGGCAAAAACACAGTGATTTCGGGCAGTTAGCAGGTGCGCGACCCGTTCAAGCCTGTGCGCGACCTGTTGGGCGGTGCGCGACCCGTCCAGGGCACTCCAGCAGTGTAAATTTACTACGGGCACGACCCGTTGGGCTGTGCGCGACCCGTTGGGGAGCCTGCGCGACCCGTTCAGCTGTCTGCAATCAAACTTCAACCAAATTCCTTCATCTCCCTTCAAATCTTCTCAAACGCTCGAGGTAGGGTCTTTACTCATTGTTTTGGAGATGGATGATGAAAATAAGCTTGTATGCTATGATTCTAACCTCACATCAAGCGAATGAAAAGACTTATATGGCTGCTTGTTAATGTTTGTAAAATGCTAGGGTTTTGTGACTGTTTCAAGTGATTTTGTCCCATTTGGTCCCTTCCCTTTTTCCCCTTTCATTCACAATCATGCTTTCATCTCTGTCCCATATTATTTGCACATAAAATGTGAACTTTTTTCCCCATCCCTAATCTATAAACCCTACCCCTCTCCCAAGCACATAAAACCCTAATTCCCTTTACCATACACATGCAAAAATAAAAGCAAAAAGAAAGGATACATTTGCAAATAAAGAAAAGAGTCATGTGAAAATAAATGTTGCTGTATATCTAAAGTCATGTACATAACCCCTACATGCCCTTGACATCCCCTTGTACATGAAAACCTTCCCTCTATGTTAAAACAATGTACATGTACTCCTTATCAAAAAACTTGCCTTATGATACACATGAACTCCTATAAGTAAATTTGGTGTATGGTTTCCCTATGTCCCTATTGATACATGTATGCTTCTTCCATGTTTACTATCACACATGTTTTTTGTCCCATATACAAACATCTTTGCAAATGATTTCCTAAATTCAAATACATGTTCCTATAAGCATGATCATTTGTAAAATTTCCCTTGAAATTCCCTGTTATTTTCATGTATTCCCATTCCTTGTTAAGAAGTTCCCTCCCCTAACATTCCCCTCATGTTTTTCCCCTTGAAACAGCATAGAGTTCAGCACTTTTGCAGGCAGAGGCAGCAATTCAATTTGTCCTTCAGTTTGTCCACTTTGCTCCAAAACCATGTCAGAAACCGAAACTTATGAGCAAAGTGATGACCATTCATCATCTACGGAGATTGAGGAACAGAGGCCTCGTAGAGGGGGTAAGGGAGGCCATCATAAGCGGGAGGAGCCTACTTCTTTGGCAGAATTACAGGCTTGTCCTTTGGCAGTGAATTGTTTCCAGTATATGTCTTGCTATCAGTTTTGTGAGAGGATCTCTCGGATTCAGCATCATAGAGAGTTGGCCCGCTTGTTTGTCTTACACCTCCATGATGGACATGTCACTCTTGCAGGGGTGAACTTCATATTGACACCTGAGGTGATTTCAGAGGCTACAGGGATACCGAATGTAGGTGAGGTGTGGCCTAAGCGCAGGTTACTTGATTTTGTTCACTTTGAGCCTTATGTCCGGCCATCATTTGTGAGACTATTGACGGGTGTCTTCCCATTCAGATTTCTCCGGAGCGAGTATGCTCCCCTCATGAGACTTATCATGCATTATTTTACATGTGAGGGCAGATTTTCACAGGTGTATTCATATCACATTCGCCTGTTGATGCATTTCACCCGGGTGAGGATGATGAACCTCCCGGTCTTCCTGTTTCATAACATTCAGAGGATGGTGCCTATGTTGCAGAGGAAGACCCTGGCCTAGCAGTACAGGAGCCTTTGCCACTATGGTTTGATCCAGCTCATAGTCTCTCATCAGTTGACTCAGCAGGGCATCTTATGGGAGGAGTTCATCTCCCGTGAGTTTTTCACAGTGCCACCTCAGCCACATCAGGAGGCCATTCATGAGGAGGGAGGACCATCTCAGCAGCCTGATGCTCCCATCACCCGACATGTCAGCTCCACTCCTTTGGTCACCTATCAGAAAGGCCCAAGGGCCTTATTTGCAGCAGCTAGGCGAGTACTATCTCCACAGCAGGTGGAAGGGGTCTCGCCTTCATCTTCAGATCAGCGAGTGTTATCTCCACATCAGGTGGAAGGGGCCTCGCTATCTTCGCCAGCACAGGTATTGCAGAGGGGCAAAGAGCTCATGATTCATGAGGATCCAGTGATTGATCTCGAGGTCAGTTCTCCTAGCCAAGAGGCAAAGGAGATCATTCAGCAGCTCAGGGCCGAGAATGATGTTTTGCAGCGGAGACTTGAGGGTGCCCAATGGACCATCACTTATCTAGAGCAGCGGAACACACAGCTTGAGGAGGAGAAGGCGCTTGATGAGCTTTGGAGGATTCGTAGTGACCGAGTCCTAAACCGTAGGAGGCCCGGTGATCCATTGCCTGCTGACCGGGAGTCATTGCTCATTCAGGAGAATGCCCACTTGGAGAGGCTGTTGGCTAAGGCCAACCAAGAGAAAAAGCTGTTAAGGAACATGAAGAATCACTATTGGGCGAGGATGCATGTTTGCAAGGCCAAGATGAAAATGTTCCAAAGGAGGTTGTCCGAGGCTCTTAGGCGGAAGAAGAAGACCAACCCACTCTGTATCTTGGCTGAGGCATCCCTCAAGGATCATGACACCCACTAACCTCTTCACAGCACCAAGCACAAAAAATTTTGGAAGTTTTGGCTCATTTTTGGCATTTTCGGGAAATTTACAGGTTTTGGCTTCTCAACGGGTCTCACCCCCGGTGAGACCCTTTGTCATCGTAGCTCCATTTTGCAAAAACTCAACATTTTGGATTTGTCATGCAAAGTTACACATGCCTATGGATGGACTTGAGTTTTCATGGAGTTTTGGGCCTCCAAAAGGTCAAAATACAGCCAAATTTTGACTTTCTGCCCCTTTTTTGAGTTGCAGAAGTAGTCTTGGGAGAATTGACTTTTGACTGGGCAAATGACCTCCAAATCCAAAAATTCCAGTTGGGTTGGAAAGTAGACTCAGAGACCTTTCCAACGAGCTATCCTGCACCTCATTCTGACACCGGGAAGGCCTCCAAACAGGGCTCCAAAGTGCGCGACCCGTTGAGGAGGATGTGCGCGACCCGTTGAGGGAACTTTGCCAGATTTGACCAGTTCAGCCCAGAAATTGCAGTTTAGCTCCAGTTTGACTTTCTGAGGTCGATGGTGGTCCTCTTGACTGTACTTGTGGCACTTTTTGGATACTTTTACTCTTGTTTAACTCTTCTAGAAGATTCTTGCATGTAAAAGGGTAAAATTGACTGTATGAACTGGTTTCCAAGTTTATAGAGGCAAGTTGTTTTGACTGCCTATTTTGTAGTGCTTAGTTTAGAAGTGGTTCAAACAGCTCCTAGGATAGTGAGCTCGACCCATGGAGGCAGGGAAAGAGGTTAGATCATCTATATTATGTACTTTCTTGCTCATTTTCATGGTTGGACTCTTGAGGGAGAAGCTATCACTGTATTATTTCACTTGTATCTCTGCGATTTTTGGCTAAGGAAGACCAGGGTTTTGCAGTCATCTTTGGAATTCTTGTGGACTCATTGTGTTGATGGTGTGTCTCTTCATGTTATTGTAAGCTTTGTTATGTGATTCATTTCCTTTCTATACTGCTGCATATTAAACAAATGAAGTGATAAAGTTAGAATTCATGTCTGCCATGCTCTACTTTTAAATTTGTTTAATTTCTATGTTTTCTGCTGTCTAAAGAGAATTCAAATCCATTGTTTGCTCTCTTTGGCCTTCTTATCTTTCTTCCTAATCATCCACTTCAGCTAAAGACATCAATACAGGCTCCTACCTCGCCCCAAAGACCCCCCTGCAGAAACTATGTCAAATCCCCGCACCACAAATTGCAGCTCCTCAATTTGCCACCAAAAACTCAAAAACCCCCCCAAATCAACCTTCAAATCAGTTTACTAGCCTAATATCAGTGTTACCCATTTGGTCATCTCATCAATTGAAGATCTACCGAGATTGACCGGAGAGAGCCTTCTCCTGCCCCGTAGGGCTAGCTACGAGGCTGAATGGTTTGATGTAGCTTTGAGGTTTGCCTTTTCAGCCTGAGGTGAAATTTCAAGTGCTAACATACTGGCGACCATACTGGGGAGAACAAATTGCTTGTTTGCTCATTGATGTGTTTAATTCATAAGCTTAGACGGAGCCTGAAGTTACGCCAGGAAGCCTTCGAAAACGCTCTTGTTTTACATCAGCGCAAGTAGATAAACGCTGCTTCAGTCAATCTCCGTGAGCTTGTGAGGATAGCGCTTCTTTGACATCTTATCCCCATGTATTTGTTAACTCTGAGCCGTGGATGATAGGTTGAGAGTTTTCACAGGCTGAATGCTTTTTCTTTCCTAGTTATTTCGAGAAAACAAGCTGGCTACAGATCCTAGACCCATTTTCAGATCTCATTCATGCCCAGCTATTTTTTATTATCTTGAAGATTTAGATTTTGACGAAAGCTTTGAGTTGTCTCTGTTTAGAGCTAAGTCTGAAAGTGCGCTCGATTCTCTAGTTCTTGACCCTGATTTTGCAGTTGTTATTGAGTTTGAGAGACATAATAAATTGGTTGAAAATTTCATTTTAAGACATCTTCAGTCAAGTGTTCAAGCCACTACCCTTGCTGATTTTGTTGAGAGTATCTCTGATCACATTGGATCTACTATCACGGCTCACGAAGAGTCTTACCCTCCTTACGTTGCAGTTTCACCTATAATCACCTATCCTGAATCAGCAGCCGGTTCTCCTCCTTCGTCTCCCACACCTCCCACTCCCCCAACTCCACAAACTACACCTCCTCTTATAATAATCCCTGCTATCACAGCTCCTCCACTTCATACACATCCTACTCCCCCACCTAGAGCAATGGCTGCCCGGTTTGCCCCATTGGTTTTACCTGCAAATCTCCATGATATGCCAGCTGATTATCAGAGTAAAATTCCCATGTTTGATGGTACTCCACAGAGTATTACAGCTCAGCAACATATCGATAAGATGACCACATTTTTTGATCTATATGAGTTAGATGAAGAGGATGTTACCATGCGGTTATTCGTGCAAACATTTGCAGGAGAAGTTAGAAAATGGTTCAGAGGGTTGACAGCCAATAGCATCACTACTTTGGAAGCACTTCAGAATCAGTTTTTAGATCGGTGGGAAATCAGAAAGGATCCGCTTCAAATCAATGCCGAATACAACAACCTCAAGCGTAATCCGGGTGAGTCTGTTCAAGATTACATAATCAGATTCAATACAATTTATAATGCTATTCCCGATGATTTGAGGCCATCTAGAAAATCAGCACTTCTCAAATTCCCGGATGGTTTTGATCCGGAGATGGCATATTCATTGAGAGATAGAGATCCGCCTACCTTGGAGGAGATGCAGAAAATTGCTGTCAGCGTTGAGGCAAATTTGAATGACAAAAGAGCAAGGATGAAGGCGGAAAAGCGAGTTACAATCAAGGAGGAAGCATCCACATCAAATCAGGTTCTTGAGCAGATAAAGAAGGCACTTGAAAAGATGACTATTGACAAGCCGGAGCCTCAGATTCGTAATCCCAATTTCAGAGGTCAACAACAGCAACAATATAGGATCAAGCAGCGTGAAACAAAGGCACAAGACACAGCACCTCAGCAGCAAATGAAACCACCTTTTCAGCAGAATTTTGTTAGTCAAGAGTCTGAAGATGAGGGTGATAATGTTGGCGAGGAAAATCATTTCTTTACCCCTGATGATATGCCTACATATATCACGGAAGAAGATGAGTTGGTGAGTAATTCTGTCTTTCCCCAAGATGAGCATTATATTTTGTCAAATGATATGATACTTGAAGAAGAATCTGAAGAATATCAAAGAGGGTATTTGAATGCATTATCAGCTCAGCAAGGACAGCAAAGGCAATTGAGAAGCCGGGCTATTCCTATAAATCCCGTGCAGAAGAAGAAAGACATTGCAGCAAAGAATGATTCGGTTTCCTCAAAGGGTAAAGATATAGCCGGTTCATCATCAGCTCAAACATCATCGGCAGCTAAAATTGACCAGCCATCAAATGCACCAAAGGATAAAGCTGAGAAAAGAGATAATCCGGCAAAGGAAGGTGAGAAGTTTCCAGTTTTCAGTTTGGAGAATGAAATTGCAAAGCTGAAGATACCTATTCCTTTAACGGAGGTCATGAAGAATGCCACTTACCGAGGCCAAATTTCCAAGTTGCTGAATGTTGATCCAATGCTTGACATGGTGAATGTACAAGATGATCAGCCGGAATTGATCTTTGGGCCAGCTTTGAATGGTGAGTCTCCCGAGAGTGATATTCCTCCATTTTATATACGTTTGTGTTTGCATGAGTTTGTGTTGCACAATGCCATGTTTGACTCGGGAGCTTCACATAATTTGATGCCAAAAACAATCATGGAGAAGCTGGGGCTTGACATCACAAGGAAGTATCATGATTTGTATTCGTTTGATTCCAGCCGGGTGAGATGCATTGGCTTGATCAAAGACTTAGTGGTGAGTTTAGATCAAATTCCAGCGAAGAATGGTTTGATGTAGCTTTGAGGTTTGCCTTTTCAGCCTGAGGTGAAATTTCAAGTGCTAACAGTCACCACGCCCATTCTGGTCTTCGCCGATTGGCAAAAGGAGTTCCATGTGCATGTGGATGCTTCTTGTATTGCGCTAGGTGCGGTGCTGACCCAACCAGGTGAAGATGATATTGATCATTCTATAGCATTTGCTAGTAGGAAGTTGTCTAAGGCAGAGAAGAACTACTCGACTACAGAGTGCAAGGGATTGACTATGGTGTACACGCTACAGAAATTCCAGCGCTATCTGTTAGGTGCACACTTCAAGATATATACAGACCGCTCTGCTCTAAAATACCTGGTCAATAAGCCTCTGTTGGGGGGAAGATCTGCAAATGGTTGTTTCTCTTTCAGGAGTATGATTTCAAGGTAATAGTGAAACCTGGACGATTGAATGTTGGTCCTTATCATCTCTCCCAAATTGAGACTGGTGATGAGCCTACTAGTTTGGAAGAAGGGTTACCTGATGTGCAACTCTTTGCTGTTTGTGTCACAGACGATCACTTTGCTTACATAATCCAGTTTTTAACAACTGGCACAGCCCCAGAAGGATATTCTACGCAACAGAAGAAGGAGTTGGTGGTGCGTGCATATGATTTTTCTGTGATCGTTGGACACCTATATAAAATGGGTTGTGATGAGATATTGTGTCGATATGTCCCAGAGTTTGAACGACCGAGCATCCTCGCAGAAGCACATGGAGGAGTGGCAAGAGGCCACTATGCAGGAAGAGTGACCACGCAGGAATTTGCTGGCCAACGGTACATAAGGATGCAAAAGTGTATTGTAGGGCATGCAATGCTTGTCAAAGGACGGGGAAACCATCGTGGAGGGACGAATTGCCCTTGAATCCACAGACAACTTTGCAGGCATTTGACAAATGGGCAATTGATTTTGTCGGTCCAATCCAACCACCAAGGAAAAAGACAGAAGCGCAATATATTATTACAGCAACTGAATACTTGACGCGATGAGTGGAAGCACAGCCGGTAAAGGATTGTAGCACAGCTACTGCTGCGAAGTTTATCTTTGAGTATATCCTATCCCGATTTGGCTGTCCTAAGATATTAATGAGCGATAGCGGTATGCACTTATTAAACGAAACGGTTGTCGCACTGCTTGAAGAATTCCAAGCCTATCATCAAAAAAGTATGCCCTATCATCCTCAAGCTAATGGTATGGTTGAAGCCTTCAACAAAATTCTGGAGAGCGCTCTAACGAAGGTTTGCAATGCAAAGCGAAATGACTGGGATGTACGCATACCAGCAGTCCTATGGGCATATAGAACTACTTGTAAAAAGTTGACAGGCCAAACCCCTTTCAAATTGGTCTATGGGCAAGAGGCTGTGATGCCCATGGAATATATTGTGCCGAGTCTGCGGATTGCAGCGCTAACCAATATGGTTGATTGCGAGACTATGGAGGAGCGCCTCGCGCAGCTGAAAGAATTGGAAGAGGATCGGTTTTTAGCATGATTTCACCAACAGGTGCAAAAGGAGCGCGAAAAGGCATGGCATGATCGACATATAAAGCAGCGCACCTTCCAGGTTAATCATTTGGTCTTATTATATGACAACAAGTTTACAAAATTTCCTAGAAAGTTTCAAATGCATTAGCTTGGGCCCTATGTGGTAAAGGAAATTACGGATGGTGGCGCAATTCAGCTCGCGAAGCTGAATGGAGAATTGTTTCCAGGCAGACTCAATGGCAATCGATTGAAGTTGTACAAAGGGGATCCCGCCCCTATGCAATGAATATATGATGGCAGGATAGTCTTAATACTCTAGGCAGTTGCAAGGAAGTACGGGACTATAAGCTACACTGCCCGAAAACTAAAATGACAAGTAAGAGGGTTGTGCGATGGAAGAAAAAAGGGCGTCGTGGGGAGCTGCACCATGGAGGTTGGTGTCGTGCAACCGAGTCAAAAAGTAGTCGTTGGGTGCACTGTAGATGATTGGATGGCTAAATTTCCGTTAGGAGTTAGGAGGAGTGGGGAGAGCGCATTTATAGGGAAAATCTTTGGAAATCTGCCACCAAAGATGCATTAATTATAGAAATTTGGAGGAAACGGGTGGATTCGAATTTGAATTCACCTATAAATCTGATAGGCCGCCCGAATTAGAACACTTTGCATGATGAGAATTGATTTTCAGTTTTTCTGCCTTGTGTTGCGCCAAGAGATGAACTGTATGTCCGACCTAGATTGGGAAGAACTCTTTTCACGACCAGGGTTGGCTGACGTACCTGAGTTTCTCCGTGAGCGTTTTCTGGCCAGAATGACTGCAACTCCCCCTGAAACAGAAGCAACGCCCTCTGAAGTCACACCCTCCGCCGAAGCATCGCCCTCTATTCCCACGAGAGTTCAAACTATGACGCCTCGGTCTCCTAGACCTAAGTCCTCTACAACTGATAAAAAACAGAAAAAGCAGCAGCAAGTTCCGATGAGGCAATCACCGCGAAAGATTCCCACACAGATCCAACAGAAGGGGAAAATGGACAAAGCAAAGCAGCCGCATGAGCCCCTTGACTTAGATGAAGAAGAACTTCACGGAGGCATCGAGGAGATGGATGCCGAAGAGGGTGAGCCTATGACTCGGCTCCCGAAGTACATCCCACCACGTAAGGGCAAAGCCAAAGCCTAAATGTTGAAATTTCTAAGTTTGACACGTCAGAAATTCCTACTACATTATCTAGTTTATTATCTCCTAATTGTTCTTTCCATTAACAAGTTATTTATAAATATAAATACCAAAGTAAACACAAATGCAGCCTCAACACATACACAGATCAGCAACTGAAATAACTGAGACAATCACACAAGGGACATTATTATTTTTGGACAATCGTCCCCGGAAAAACCCAATGCGGAAAAACCGATGGAGCAGATATGAGGGTTTTATTATTATGCAGTGTTTGAATGAAACTAGGGTGCCAGAAATGGCTCACCCTTCAGAGAATGCCCTCGGCAGTAGTACCTCTCTTCAGAGACAGATATTCTGGCAGCTGGCTCATCACCCACCGAATGATCGATCCCACAGCAACTACGGCAGCTCCTTAGTTGGACTGCGAAAGTTGCTCCAAGCTTCTCCACTACTCTGCGTCACTCTGCTAGGGACTATGTCACCCTCTCAGCTCCAGTCTATCCCATGAAAATCTCCAGCGCTGCCTCTTGGCCCTACGTCAGCGTTGCTAGCCTCTGCGCAACTACTGCTGCCTCTGTGTCAGCCACTTGGCTATCTGTGTCAACCCTCTGGCCCTCTGCGTCACCCACGCTGGCCTCCTCAGCCTCTGCGTCAACCTTCCCAGGCTTCGCGCTGTCTCTCTGGCACTATCTCTGCCTCTCTGCTATGTATTCTCGACCTTCTGCCGAACTACCCCTCACTGCAACAGATCATTGGTTCGATTCTCTCAGCAAACCCCGCTCTAGAAAATCGAACTAACTGATCAATTTGGTGTATCTCCAAATGACCCTCAAGCCTCCTCTTATACTTTTCCTGTTGAGTCTTCAACGGCCGAGATTAAGTCCCTAATCAATGGCTAAGATTAGATTTGGCTTTATCCTAGTCTCTTAGAACCTTCTAACCCAAAATTATATTAATACACCTTAATATTTTAATTTTCCTAATTTTATACTTAGGAACCCATTAAAAATATTAATTATTTTAATATCTCCTCATCCGGGTAAAATTTCTCCAAACGATTTCTCGATTTTGGAGATTTCATGTGCTTTAGCCTCTCCACTAATTTTCATGGCTAGAGCGCATCTGATGCTACCACAAATCAACACTCCCTCTTAGCGAGGAATGTGCTCTAGTAATGCTTCACCATGGAAACATCACACTGATCCTCCGCACCGGTACCTGTGTTGATGTTTGGCCTGCTTCCTCACATCCCCTGCACTGTTGCTCCCTATACTGTTGCCCATGACACTGCCACTGCCACTGCTACATCTATACTGCAACTCCCTCTCAATATGTTGCCCATGCTTCCCCTAGCACTGCCACTGCTAACTGCTGCACAACAACTCAGTTACCGAGAAGTGGGTAACTGACTTCTCCCAAACACTGACATCCCAATTAGTCTGGAAGCTTACTAAAACTGAAGCTACCTCTGCTGCTATCATGTGCTCCCTTTGCTACCACTGCGTCGCTGCATACACCTTTGTGCCTCTCGCACTACTACAACCTCCACTACGCTGCCTCAAATTTCTGCACCCAAGCACTGCCTTGTTACTCCACTACACTTTGCTCCACCCGACCCCTGTCATCTTGCTACTCTCGATAAGGGCTCCTGTAGTCGGATATGATGCAAGAGTTTGGGCACCTCAAGGATCTTGCCCCTAGTATGTAGTCCTCCTGAATACAACTCGATGTCTCCCCACCTCTTCTCTAGAGGTGCATGAACGCTCATGGTACAGTCGTCATCTATCTCAACCTCTTTCTCCGCCTTACTTGGAGCTGCCTTAGAATCGGAAGCCTCTCCCTTGTTTTTCTTCATGGGGCAATGGGATGCATAATGTCCCAGCTCCCCACAGTGGAAGCACTTCACCTTGGAGATGTCCTTCTTCTTCCTCTTTCCTTGTTGTCCTGCAGATGCTAGAGTCGCATCCTCCTCCTCTTTCTTGATTCGACCTCCCTTGCCACTACTCCCTGCCTTGGTCATTCTCTTGATCTCTTCATGGCGAAGAGCTGCCCACATCTTCTTCCACCCAAGAAGAGTAGCCCTGCCCAAAATACTTTAGAAAAATGTCTCCCACTCCTCAGAGACTGCATTCAGGGCAGTCCTGACCATAAATTCTAAATCCGGTGTAGACCCCATGGAAGTAAGCTGGTCACAAATCTCCTGCAACCTGAGAAGGAATGGATCTATTTGCTCTCCCTTCTGCATCTGATATGACCGCAGTTGATTCTCCAATAGCATCTTTCTCTGCACGGAAGTGCCCTGATACAAGGTCGTCAAAGTGTCCCACATCTCCTTTGTTGTGTTCTTCTCAGCAATATGTGGTATGACATGATCTTTGACCCCGTCAAGGATCATGCACTTCGCCCTCGCCATTGCATCCTCATACTTTTCATTCTCAGTTGGGTCAACTGGGATAGCAACGGTTCTCAATGCAAAGTCCTTGATGCGATGTCGATCCAGGATTGCCAGGATCCTGGCCTTCCAGATGACAAAGTTGGAAGCCCCGTCCAAGTTGTCCTAATCCCTCAGTCTGTTCACTGCCATTTTAGCTCCTCTTCCGGACTCCCTCTAAATCTCGACTTCCCTTCTGGAAATCTCCCTCTAAGTCTTGATTTCCCTCCTGGAAATCCTCTAGCCAGTTGTCGAACCGCTCCTCTCCAATCCTCCTTGCCACTGTAACTCGGATCTGTATTTCTTGGTTGGAAATTCATCAAGGTAGCAACTCCCTCTACCTTGGTTTTGTCTCTGTAGACACTGTTCTACTTCAACAGAAACAACGTCCCACCAGCTCCTCAAATCACAATCTGCCCATAGCTCCCCAAGCCCCAGCAACCGAAGAAACTGAGCCTTTCAGGCTCTGCGCAATCCCGACAATAGCTGAATCTGCACCTCCTGGCCACAACGTCAATCCTTCCTGGCTGAGAAAGATGACTAGGCACTACGTAGGTCTAATTTGCCCCACTCTGCCTCTGCGTTACCCTCCTCCTGGCTCGAAATGATGACGCAAGCTCTGAGTCACTTCCTCTCTAGCTGCTTCTGCTCTGGAACAACGTTGTCTCTCGGGACTACTGCTACAGCTGCAAATTCTTCAGATTACTACTGGTGCCTTCAGTGAATCAGTTCTCCTCTGATCTGCAACCCTCTGATACCATGTTGAAATTTCTAAGTCTAACACATCAAAAATTCCTACTGCATTATCTAGTTTAATATCTCCTACTTATTCTTTCCATTAACAAGTTATTTATAAATATAAATACCGAAATAAACACAAATGCAGCGTCAACACATATACAGATCAAAAACTGCAATAACTGAGACAATCACACAAGGGACACCGTTATTCTTGAACAATCCTCCTCGAAAAAACTCAATGCGGGAAAATCAGTGCAGCAGATATGAGGGTTTTATTATTATGCAGTTTCTGAATACAACTAGGTTGCCAGAAATGGCTCACCCTTCAGAGAATGCCCTCGGCAGTAGTACCTCTCTTCGGAGACAGATATTCTGGTTGATCACCCACCAATGATCGATCCCACAGCAACTACGGTAGCTCCTTAGCTGAACAACGAAAGTTGCTCCAAGCTTCTCCACTACTCTGCGTCACTCTGCTAGGGAAAGCGTCACCCTCTCAGCTCTAGTCTATCCCACGAAAATCTCCAGCGCTGCCTCTTGGCCCTGCGTCAGCTCTGCTAGCCTCTGTGCAGCTACCAGCCCTCTAGCCCTCTGCGTCACCCACGCTGGCCTCCTCAACCTCTGCGTCAGTCCCAACTGCCTCTGCATCAGCCGCCCCAGGCTCTGCGTTCTCTCTGGCACTATCTCTGCCTCTCTGCTATGTATTCTCGACCTTCTGCTGAACTGCCCCTCGCTGCAACAAATCATTGGTTCGATTCTCTCAGCAAACCCCACTCCAGAAAATCGAACTGACTGATCAATTTGGTGTATCTCCAACTGACCCTCAAGCCTCCTCTTATACTTTTCCTGTTGAGTCTTCAACGGCCGAGATTAAGTCCCTAATCAACGGCTAAGATTAGATTTGGCTTGATCCTCGTCTCTTGGAACCTTCTAACCCAAAATTATATTAATACACATTAATATTTTAATTTTTCTATGTTTATACTTAGGACCCCATTAAAAATATTAATTATTTTAATATCTCCTCATCCGGGTAGAATTTCTCCAAACGATTTCTGGGTTTTGGAGATCTCATGTGCTTTAGCCTCTCCACCAATTTTCATGGCTAAAGCACATCTGATGCTACCACAAATCAACACTAAAGACCCGAACACTGCAAAATTCATGGTCTCTACACCACTGTTGCCAGAGAAGTTGGTGATTGAGGGCGCGTTGTTGGGCTACATTCCATCGCTCAAGTTGGAGGATTGGGACTTGGCAAATCATGAGAAGTTCCCTCAGCTTGCGCCGAACAAATATTTGGCCAAAATCTACTATGAGGAAACTGGGGTCACACACTTAGAACCAATGAAGTGGGTTGCGAGAGTTGAGAAAGCGGGCCTTCTGAACATGCTCTGGGTGTCGCACTTCAACCGGACGAACATTAACACTGTATGCGTTCGACACTTACTCAACCTGGTGCACGATGGGTGCCTCTGGCTAGGAGAAACCATCCCTACCACTGACATGCTAATCCACCAGATCACCTTACTTCCCCATCAAGGTGTGGATCCAGCAAAAGCTTTTAGAGGAAACACAAAGGAGCAGCAACCCGGGGATCAGATGAAGAGCAAGTTCGGGTTGGTTAAGAAGTCGCGCGGATATTCCATCTGCTCCATCTCAGACAAAGCGGTACAGTTCGCCGCACAGATTTTGGCATGCAAGATCATGCAGAAGTGTCGCACAAACGAGGTTTCGACGCTAGTGATTTCCTTAGCTGTGCAATGTGCCAAAGGAGTCCAGTACAACTGGGTTTAGTATTTGTGCAAGGAGTTTTTAGCGAATTGTCAAGAGGCTCAGGATGAAGGCAAGGCCTTCACTATGCTTGGTTATTATTGTTGATCGTCTTAGTAGCATGAAGGATGTCGGAGGACAATCAGTTTCATCTTCAAGACCCAGACCTTCTGGCGGCAGCAAAGTTCACTTCACTATGGGCAACAAAGGACGCAGAGCGGGTCACGGAGACCAAGATGTTTTGGGTGCTAGTAGAGATGGATTTGCACATGGTGATCAACCAAAGGCCGTGGCCATCACCTACTTTGCATGATCAACTTGACCCCTACGTGGAGTTCAACGCGGATTTCCACAATGTATCTATTCGTGCACGTCAAGATCCAAAGAAGGTATGGTATAAGTTGTCTTACCTTGTTGGCGAGGCAAATGTACAAGAGATCGTTGGTAAATGGCCAGGGGATTGGCTGGTCCCATTAAATCCAGGCGCAGGAACGAGCAAGGCAACGGAAGGTACCACCGCGCAGACCTCAGCAGCAGCAAAACAGAAGGAGGCAGAGCAGGCTGCAGCTCGAGAGAAAGTTGCGTAGCAGAAGGAAGTTGTTACCAAGGAAGCTACTGATAAGGTAGTTGCTGACAAAAAGAAGGGGGGGACAAAGAAACTACCATAGAGGTTGAGGAGTCTAATTCTCAGCACACCCATGACCAGGAAGAGTCAAAGGTAGAATGCGGGGGCGTGAAGCAAGGAACCCCCTTTCTGGTCAAGAAAAGACCGAACCAGACAACCTTGGGACCACGAAAGAAGCAAAAGTCCACAAGATTCTCCCAGGTGGATCCGCTAGTCCTCACTGAAGGGGACTTAGACAAAATTGGAGACAAGGTCCAAGATACGACAACAGAGTTATGGACCCAATTTGAGCAGCAACCAGCAGGTGCTGGGAAATGTGCAGAAAGATCTGCACAACCTGCAGATCCAGACATGGCGACTGCAAGCGAGCGTAGGTCAAGCGATCGAAATTCAGGCGACACTGTAGCAAGCGAGCGTGATAGTACTAGACACCGATCGGACTTTGGATCTCCGAGTGATCCAGTTTTCGAACGGGACCCTTCTCGTCCAATCAGAAGAGGCCAATTCCTAGCTGTCACAGCTGAAGGATTTGGGCATCAACCTTGTGGCACTCCCTATCCAGAGTCTACATGAATTGCACCAAGGTGTCTCCGATGAGCTAAGGGTTAGGAAGCAGCATGCACTGCAAGTCATTAACGAAGCTAAGACCAATAATCAGTAGATATTCCATGAAAAGGCACAGGCACTAAAAGAGAAAGATGAGTTTGTTACACACAGCCAGAACTTAGAAGCAACGATTACACAGGCATGTAATGCGATGCCTGAACTCAACATTCCAACAAAAAAGATACAGAAGCTAGTTGCGGCGGTCAAGGAGTCAAAAGATGAAATCTGTCGAGTCCGATTTGAGCTGCAGTTACAAATTTAGGAGTTGCAGCTGAAGCTACAGCCCACGACTCCGCTAGAGGTTCGGGAGTAGTAGGGAGCAGCCATCAAGGAAGGAATGGCCACATTAGACGCAGCAGTCAAGGACTGCACAGAATTATTTGAGCAGACCATGGAGCTTTGGACATCCCTGCAGGAGGACCCCACTCTGCAGAAGATCGGTACTGACATTAGAGAAAACATAAGTTTTTTAATGAGATGAGGTCGAATGCGTGCACTTTGGTGCCAGTACAGCATTCGCGCAGTTACAGGAAGGAAAGTAGCTACAGACTGAAATTGAAGAGCTGCGCCGGAAAGAAACCATTCTTAAGGCCAGAACACAACGTCACACAAAGGAAGCCAGCCAGCTCACTCTATCAATACGAAACAAGTTGAAGGGCATCCAACAAACTCAAAGGACAATGGGCCTCGCAGTGGAAGGCCCCACTGCAGAGAAGCTAGTCGAGGAGGTGCAGCAGGCAGCAATGCAGGGAACAACTGATCTGCAGGTTCTAAAGTTGGAATTCCGCAAACTCCAAGTCAAGATTGAAGCGTTGGCTGAGTGACTCGAGGACGAGTCACCAAATAGTGTTCAGGGCCTGTTGTGATGGGGTCCTTGGGTTAATTTTGTTAAATTTTGTAAGTCTTTTTTCTAAGATGTAAAGTCTCTGCGATTTGTGGAAGCGGAGCGCGAAGAGAGTAAGAGTCAAAGGGGCTTTAGTCCCTTAGGTGGGTAAGTGATAGTAAGGTTTTGAGACTCGCCCATGGTCTGCGGACCATGGTGTTGTAAAAGCAAGGCTATAAATAGAAGAGTCATTGTGAGTCTAAGAAATAATAATAAATTGATAGAAATCTTTTTTAAGGGCAAGGTATCTAAGGCAAGAAAGGGTTGTTCCTGTACTTAAGCGAAGGGGAAGGCTCCTGCAGCTGAGTGCACGGAGACCTTGGTAAGTCCACAGGCTGAGTGCGTTGTATCTGAACAATTACATCTAATAAACATTGTTTTTATCCAATACTTGTGCATCTGTGTATTATTTCTTACTTCTGCAAGTTTCTGTATTTTCGCTCGTATCGCAATTTATATGGATAAATGTTATCTTGTGCGCGAAAGTGGTAGATCAGTACTATTTATGCATGTTATGAATAATTAAAAGCCTTCGTGAAGATCTAGATACTGCTAAAGTGAATTACTGTAATTATTTGTCTCGAAAGGGTTAGGGTTCGCGAAAATAGGAATAAGCCCTAAGAGTCGCAGGAACCTATCACACAGGCCTCGGGATGTAGAAACCTGGTTTTGAAATCCCCCAATACTGCTTCGAGTGAGACTGCAACCTGTGCTACGCGCATCGTTGTTGAAAGGGCCAGCAGTTTAGGGATTTGTTGGTTGGCGCAAATAACTTTAAACCTAGGTCAGGGCCCATCAAGCCAACACCAAGCGCAGAGGCAACGCAGAGGGTGAGAGAATCCGAGATTTTGCTGGGAGAGTCAGTTTCAGACACCGGAAGTCGGGGTGTGAGACCGGGAGGCTGAGAGTAGAGACTCCAGGCAGCAAATCGATCAGCACATTGGGTGACACAGTGCCTAGAGAGGTTGACATAGGGACTGCGTGAGGACCGCGCAGAAGCAGCGTAGGGCCTGCCAGAGGCACTTCATTCAGTATCCGGATCAGACAAAATTTTCTCAGTGATTGTGTGAGGTAATATCACAAATCTTTCTGCCAGTATTTCTCTCTGTAACTGAATAACCTGAGAGGTATTCAGAGATTTATTCAAAATTTGCTACTGCTAAAAAATAATAAACCTTCAGATCTGCTGCACCGATTTTCCCGCATTGGGTTTTTCCAGGGACATTTGTCCAAAAATAACGGTGTCATTTGTGTTGTATTTTCTTTCTTGCTCAGTGTCTTGTTTCCACATAATATTTAATTAAGAGAAGGTTGCAATGTATGTATTACGATATTCGTCATAGGAAACTGCAAGTAATTTGTTTAAGGGAATTAAAAAATAGGAGTAATAACGTTAATTGCTGTAGTAGGAGTTCTTGTTCTGGAATTTTCACATGAAGTGCCTTGAGGCACCACTATCAATCAACCAATGGTCCAATATATCTGGAGGAAAGGCTATGGAGAGGGTTGTCACCTTTCCATCATCCTTATTTCTTCTTGAGTGCATTTGGCCAATAGTTCATCAAATCCTAGAATCCTGTCATTGTTGAGAATGGTAGTGTTGAACACATCCCAATCTCTTGTAAAGCCCCCAAGTGCAATAAAAGAGAGTTCCTGGTCACCAATGATTTCACCAATAGATAGGAGATCATTCTTGATCTTACTAATCCTCATGAAGTAGGATTGGATGGATTCTCCTCTATCCATCGTGATATCTTTCAACTAGTTCTTGAGAAACAGAATTTGATTTGCATTGTTTACTTTGAACATCCCAACTAGATTTTCATACATCTCCTTAGATGTTTCCAAATAGAAATATATGCAACCAAAGGTTTATGAATGGAATCAACAACAATCTTCATAGTTTTTACCTCACCTTTCCTATATTTGGTTTGTGCAGCAACAGATGCATTTGAAGGAGGCTCTACTATTCTTCCTTTAACATAGTCCATGGCATCATTATCATCCAAAGTCAAATTCAAAGTCATCTTCCGTGCATGATAGTCGAACTTGTCCTTAAGCTTGTCCTCGGATTTGAAGAAAGATGTAGTCGTCATTGGGACTAGTTCTAAGTCCTTGTTCAACGGCTTCTCTTAGTGATTGCTTTGCTTTACTCTTTCTTGGGCTTTGTCTTCACCTGAGCTCTAATACCATGTTGATTTTAGATAACAATGGTATGTTCTATGCTTAAGCACAATTTACTTCAATGTTCCTTTAGCAGGCCAATGACAGTTTCCAATTATATCCAGTAGTAATCACATTAACTTATAAACATTGACAGTAAATGCAGATAGAGCATAAAATCATATACAGAAGACAAGCCAAGACAAGAAGACACAAGATGTGGCAGATGCCATGGACAAACCTTAATGTGGGGAAACCCTTTGATCAAATCTTATTATTCTTCAATAGTTCAGTAGAGAGAGTACAAATATCATAAATACGAGCCCAAAACAGATTTGCCAAATCCGTAGTCAATAAAACCCTAACCAGAAAGTCAACGGTGGTCAAAGCTCCCCCAAATCAACCCCTAATCAACTCGGTCAACGACAAAATAGTATGGCCTCCAAAGAGGGTCAAAATCAACCCAAAATAGCTCGATCAACCCAAAAAATCCTTGCTGTGATTTTTGTGGTCAAACAAAAAGTCAACATTGCAATCAACGTGGTCAAAATGTCCCCAATTGCCTCGATTTGTGTGCCAAATAATGTGGCCTAAGAAGATCGAAGTTCTGGCCCAAAAACAGAAATCAACATTTGGTCAAAGCACCCAAGTCAACACTGGTCAATGCTACCCTAATCACAGAAATTTCGGCCTCCTGAAATCAGCCTTCCTTTGTTAAAATTGGCAACTAGGGCCAAACTTCATGTGGCTTATCTTATTAATGGCTGATAATATGTTCATTAGATTCCTCTCGTCGAGAGGTGTAGGATTGATCTAAAGATCATCCGATTCCGATAAGTATTCATGGAGATATGAATTTATTTTGATTATGGAATTATTATCAAGCCGACCTACAACTCATGTAGGCTCAGAAGTCCAACAATCGCATCTATTCAAACATCAACAGTTGTGTATAAATACAAGAGGCTTTTCGTCATTTGCACTCACTCACCTCATCACATCTCTCTCTCTCTACTGCACAGAAAAGAGTCTCTTCTCTACTGCGCAGAAAAGGGTCTCTCTCTCACACATGTGAAGCCGGAAGCTGCTGAAACTGAAGCTGCAACTGCAAATCCAAACTTTGACCAGCGTGGACCATCAAACCTCCTCTTCTGATCTGCGCTGTAGGTTCATCTGAACCTCCTCTGAAGGCTGCAACTTTTGGTGGTGGAATCAAGTCAATCTGACGGACGGTTTGCGAGATATCGACTGAACTAGTTTGAAGGAAGCTGTTGAAACTGAAGTTGCAACTGCAGAAGTGAAGTTTGACCTACGTGGACCAAAAGATCTCCTCATCTGAACTGCGTTGTAGGTTCATCTGAACCTCCTCTGAAGGCTGCAACTTTTGGTGGTGGAATCAAGTCAATCCAACGGATGGTTTGCGATATATCGACTGCCCTAGTTTGAAGGAAGCTGTTGAAACTGAAGCTACAACTACAGAAGTGAAGTTTGGCCTGCGTGGACCAGAAGATCTCCTCATCTGAACTGCGTTGTAGGTTCATCTGAACCTCCTCTGAAGGCTACAATTTTTGGTGGTGGAATCAAGCCGATCCGACGGTCAGTTTGTGAGATATCAACTGCCCTAGTTTTGATGATGAAACCGCTAATGTTGATGCTGCTAATCTAGAGTTTGCTACTGCTGATATAAATCAAATTTATTGCACTATTTCTCTCTGTTGAATTATTGAAGATAAAAGAAGATTTGATCAAAGGGTTTCCCCACACATTGTGGGGTTTGTCCCTGGCTAGCCGCCACATCTTGTGTCTCTTGTCTTGGCTTGTTTTCTGTCGATCATTTAATGTTCTATTTGCACTTTACTTTATGTACATGTGATTGCTAATCTATGGAATATAATAAGAAAAAGAAGTAAATTGTTATAAGCATAGAACATACCATAACTTAACATGGTATCAGAGCTGAGGTGAAGACAAAGCCTAAGCAAGAGCAAGAGCAATCACCAAAGAGAAGATTGGCAAGGCTATGCTAAAAGAACTATGGAGTCCTCAACACTCTTTCCTGCCGAAGACAAGCTCTGTGAGAAAGCTGACTATCACAGATGGAAGATGTCTATCGATCTAACCCTAGAAGATCAAGGAGTGTTGGATAATGTAAGAGGTAATATTGTTTAGCCTCCATCAAATGCATCCACTGCTACCTGGAACAAATGGAAAAATGGAGAAGTCAAAACAAAGAAGATCATCCGAGACTCTATCGACAAGCACTTGGTGGCTTACATCTCTGAACTAGACACCTCCAAGGAAATCTACGATAGACTGATGAGTTTATTTAAAGTCAATGATGCAAATCAAGTTTTGTTTCTTAGAAATAAGCTGAGCGAAATCAAGAAGGGTAAAGATGAGAGTATGCAAGCATACTTTTTAAGAATCACCGAGATCAAGAAGGATCTCCTATCTATTAGGGAAACTATTACTAACCGGGAAATGGCACTCACAACTCTTGGAGGATTACCATCTGAATGGTACGTGTTTAGGACTACTCTTCTGAACAATAATGTAATTCCTGGTTTCGAGGAATTAATGGCTAGATGCATTCAAGAAGAAACAAGGGTAGAAGAGCAAGAAGTGCCCTTGCCTACAGGTCCTCCTGCTACATTTTCTTCTCATGCTAAGAAAAGAAATAATTCCGGGTCTAAATCAAAAAGAAAGGCTGGACCCAAGGGTGGAAGAAAAGGACAATGTTACATTTGCAATAAAGCAGGTCAATATGCAAGGGAATGCCCTAATGGAAAGGACTCTCACCGAGATGATCAAAATCCCTCCCATGGCAATCAAAGGAATGGCAAATTCAATAGCAAAAGTAAGAGAAGAGCTGGGAATCAAGGAAGAGGACAACCATTCAAGAAGGCTATAAATTCCAGGATGTATTAAATGCACCTGACCTCAAAAAGAACCTGGTGTCCATCTCGGCAATGGAAGACAAAGGCTACAAGGTAACCTTCAGCGATGGCAAGGTACATATATGGAAAAATAATGTTAAATATGCCTTTACTCTTGGGTTTCGTGTTGATTCATTATATCAGGTCAATGGAAGTCCGCTAGGTGTCATGTCTTATGACACATCTCTTCAGTCCGAACTTTGGCACCGGAGGTTTGCCCCCCTTCATTATAAAGATCTACTCGGTATAAGACAAATGGTGACAGGGATGCCCGAATTCCGAGTAGAGAAAGAAGGTGTATGTCTAGGATGTGCCGAAGGAAAGCTCAAAAGGGGGCCATTCCCCTCAAGCCAAAGCAAGACCTCCGATATATTACAGTTGGTTCACTCAGGCATATCTGAGGCTGGCATTAAAAGGGAGACTACTACACCACATAATCCTGAGCAGAATGGTGTGGCGGAAAGGAAGAACCGTACGATTGTGGAAGTTGTCTCTATGGGTAGATGATGTAACAATTCTTGATGTGGAGGAACCCATGGATCCTATTTATCCACCTGAGCCTTCCTCTTCTACGAAGAGGCCTTCATGGCTTAGGGGAATACTTGATGATGCTGAAGAACATGCTGCACCTTGAGGAACCTTCCGTGAAAGTAAGAAACCTAACAGGTATCAGGGATACCTAACCATCATGAGCACGATCATACAAAATGAGCCTTCATCATTCTCAGATGTCGTCAAGCATCAAGTATGTAAGGATGCTATGACCAAAGAATAAGAGTCTATTATGGAGAATGATGTCTGGGAAGTAGTTCCCAAACCCTAGGACAAGATAATTGTTACTTCAAAATGGCTTTACAAGATAAAGCTGCAGCAGATGGAAGTACGGAATAGTACAAGGCTCGTTTTGTTGCTTATGCTTTCTCCCAGAAGGAAGGTATAGACTATGATGTGATATTTGCACCTGTTGCCAGATACATGACCATCTGCTTGATCATAGCCCTTGTGGCTTCACAAGGATGGACCTACATCAGATGGATGTCAAGACCGCGTTCTTGCATGGTTCGATCAAAGAAGAGGTCTATGTGGAACAACCCGAAGGATTTGAGATTTATGATTGAAAATCTCATGTATGCAGGTTGAAGAAGGCTCTCTATGGGCTGAAGCAAGCACCCCGAGCATGGTATGAGAGGATCGATAGCTACTTGATGAAGCTGGGATTCACTAGGAGTGAAGTCGATCCTAACCTTTACCTTAAGGTTGAAGATGAAAAGCCTCTCAAACTGGTGTTGTATGTGGATGACCTCTTTCTAACAGGTGCATACCCTCTCATTCACAAATGTAAGAGGGAGTTGACTTCTGAATTTGAAATGAAGAACCAAGGACTTGAAGTGTGGCAGAAGCCAAGGGAAATTTTCCTATCTCAAGGAAAATATGTGGTGAAGATTCTGAAAAGATTTGGTATGATGGACTACAAGCCGCTGACTACCTCGAGGATCTTAACTTTCAGAGGTTATATGGCAGTGATGTCGGACCAGATTTGGGAATGCCTCCGAGTTTCAAAAACTCATTCGCATTGATGTTCTTGGTGAACCTCCATCCGAACATATGTTTTGCAGTTAGCATTGTGAGCTCATATTTGGTTGAGCCTCACTAGATTCGTGCCAAGAATGTTCTGAGATGTCTTCAAGACACAATCTCTCATGGATTGAGATACACTGTCGGAAATATGAAACTGCATGATTATTCGAACGCTGATTAGGCAAGTAGTGTGGAGGATCATTGGAGCACTTTTAGTGTTGTTTCTCTTTGGATTCTGCTTCTATATAATGGATGAGTAGGAAGCAGAAGTCGGTTGCCATAAGCATTGTCGAGACCAGATACATATCTACGAGTATGATCTCATATGAAGCTGCCTGGTTGGGGAAGCTCTTCAGTGAGCTGTTTGAACACATACCACTGTGATTCTCTATAACAACCAGAGGTTGGATTCGATTATTGAGGAATCCTGTATTCGTCGATTGCTCCAGCAGATAGACATCATCTGGGATATGGTAAGTCGATGAGCAAGGAGGCTCCATTGCATTAAGATGATGTACAGGTCAATACACCTTGTCAAAGCCCCGAGGAAAAATCTAATCTGTGATTTTCCCAAACGACTTGGAGTCGTCAAGAAACCCTTGTACAAGGGTCCTGCATTTTGCATACATTGAGCTTTGGGAGCTCTGAGGGCTTGCGGTTCTTACAGGAGCAACATACGACCACAGGGTGACTCACCCTCCCTTGGTGGTGCGCACTGTGACAAGATGATTCGCTCTCTTGTGGGACAAGATGATTCGCTCTCTTGTGGAACAGGATGATTCACTCTCCTCTGTAGTAGGATGATTAGTTCTCCTATGAGGCCTGGATTGATACGTTCTCCATGGCGACTGTAGCAGGATTGATGTGTTCTCCTGTGAGGCCTGGATTGATGTGTTCTCCATGGCGATTGTAGCAGGATTGATGTGTTCTCCTGTGAGCCCTGGATTGATGTGTTCTCCATGGCGGCCTGGATTGATGTGTTCTCCATGGCGGCCTGGATTGATGTGTTCTCCATGGCGATTGTAGCAAGATTGATGTGTTCTCCTGTGAGGACGAGATTGATTAAGTTCTCCAGTCGAGACATCCTACCCATGCAGTCTGGGACTCATGGGAAGTACCTCTCATCTGATCAATGAGCAGAGAAATGAAGTTAGGGACCATAGTAGTACCGATGGACGCATCGTTGTATCTACCATACTCCCTACGCTAGGATGACCTCTATTGATCTGGGATCAATGATACTAGTCTGGGACCAGTGATAGGAGTAGTACATTCTATGACACTGACTTCGGGTCGGTTGTTACTGGTCTGGGACCAGTGGTACACACTCTGAGACTGACTTTGAGTTAGTGGAGGATGTTACTGGTATGGGACCAGCGGCAGGAGTTGTACTCACTATGACACTGACTTGGGGTTGGTTGAGACTGGTATGGGACCAGTGGTACATACTCTGAGACTGACTTTGAGTCAGTATGATACATCCTCAATCATTTCTTCTTCTTCATAATTTGGACAAAAGCAGAGCAGAACAGAACAAAGTAGAGCAGAGCATAACAGGGCAGAGCAGTACAGATCAGTATAGGGCAGAACAAGACAAAGCAGAACAGGCAAAATAGAGCAGAGCAGGGCAAGGGTCAGGTTGTACAGGGCAGTGCGTTTGATGGATGAATAGTAGCGACCGACAGACAGATTGCAGATGAAGTTCTCCCTAGTTGAGAGGGAGTTTTAAAATTGGCAACTAGGGCCAAGCTTCATGTGGGTCATCTTATTCATGGCTAATAATATGTTCATTAGATTCCTCTCGTCGAGAGGTGTAGGATTGATCTAAAGATCATCCGATTCCGATAAGTATTCATGGAGATATGAATTTATTTTGATTATGGAATTATTATCAAGCCGACCTACAACTCATGTAGGCTCAGAAGCCCAACCATGGCATCTATTCAAACATCAACAGTTGTGCATAAATACAGGAGGACTTTTCCTCATTTGCACTCACTCATCTCAGCACATCTCTCTCTCTACTGCGCAAAAAAAAAATCTCTTCTCTACTGCGCAGAAAAGGGTCTCTCTCTCACACATGTAAAGCAGAAGCTGTTGAAACTGAAGCTGCAACTGCAGATCCAAACTTTGGCCAGCGCGGACCATCAAACCTCCTCTTCTGATCTGCGTTGTAGGTTCATCTGAACCTCCTCTGAAAGCTGCAACTTTTGGTGGTGGAATCAAGTCAATCCAATGGACGGTTTGTGAGATATCGACCGCCCTAGTTTGAAGGAAGCCGCTGAAACTGAAGCTGCAACAGCAGAAGTGAAGTTTGACCTGCATGGACCAAAAGATCTCCTCATCTGAACTGCGTTGTAGGTTCATATGAAGTTATGAACCTCCTCTGAGGCTGCAACTTTCGGTGGTGGAATCAAGTCAATCCGACGGACGGTTTGCGAGATATCAACTGCCCTAGTTTGAAGGAAGCTACTGAAACTGAAGCTGCAATTGCAGAAGTGAAGTTTGACCTGCATGGACCAGAAGATCTCCTCATCTGAATTGCGTTGTAGGTTCATCTGAACCTCCTCTGAAGGCTGCAACTTTTGGTGGTGGAATCAAGCCGATCCGACGGTCAGTTTGTGAGATATCGACTGCCCTAGTTTTGATGATGAAGCCACTAATGCTGATGCTGCTGATCTAGGGTTTGCTACTACTGATATAAATCAGATTTATTGTACTATTTCACTCTGCTGAATTGTTGAAGATAAAAGAAGATTTGATCAAAGGGTTTCCCCACACAATGTGGGGCTTGTCCCTCGCTAGCCGCCACATCTTGTGTCTCTTGTCTTGGCTTGTTTTCTGTCGATCATTTAATGTTCTATCTGCACTTTACTTTATGTACATGTGATTGCTAACCTGTGGAATATAATAAGACAAAGAAGTAAACTGTTACGAGCATAGAACATACCATAACTTAACATCCTTCCACACGTGCGAAGAGAAAGAGAGCCTCCAAGTGTATGAACCAATCAAGAGAGGAGAGAGAAGATGATGTGATGGGATGAGTGAGCATCCAATGAAAGAAGGGTCACTCCTATTTATACAATTCGTTGAGGGTGAGAAAACACATCCATTGTTGATTTCTAGTAGCATCGGATGTACTTTAAGCCTCAAAATTTGCAAGGAGGCTAGGAAACATGTATTCCAGAATACCCAAAAATCGTTTTGGGAAATTCCACCAAGAGAAGGTTTTTTTAAATAATTAATTATTTTTAATGGAGGAATAAGTCTAAATTTAGGAAATTAAAATAATTAGAGGGTATTAATTAAATTGGGAGTGTAACTTCTAGAAGACGAGGATCAAGCCAAAATGATCTAAGCCATTGATTAGAATCTAATTTGGGTCATTAGTTACTCAATGACAAGATTATCAGAATAGGCTTGATGGGCATTTGGAAGACACATCGGGTGAGAGATAAGGAGATCGATTTCTGAAGAGAGCAGCGCAGCAATGGTCGGAGAAGCGATCGAAGTGATTTCTTGCAGCGAGGGGCAGGGATAGTTTCCGAAGGCAGTTTTCTTGATCCAGAGAGTACAAGGCAGAGAGGGCAGAAAGATGTCTAGAGAGGCTGATGCAGGGCCGTGCAGAGTTACGTTGTCGCAGCGTAGAGCTTCAGAGGGAGTCCGAAATTCTGCTAAGAAACTGTTCGGATCTAGAGCTAGAGTCGGAGTGTCAGACAGGGAGGACAGAGGGCCGAAGTTTCCAGCCAACAAAGGATCAGAGGAGGTGCAACCCAGTCCCAACAACAGTGATGCAATGATAGCATGAGTGTGACGCAGTACTGCGCAGAAACTGCACAGAAGCAGCGCAGAGGCTCACTTCAAACGCAGATCAGTGCTGATAGGGTGAGATCATCTCAGTATTTTTTGTCCAGATAGATCTCTATATGGGATTGCCAGTTTGGGCATCCAAAGACTTGTACTCAGAAATTACTGCTTAATAATTAAAAACCTCAGTTGTTGCACCAGTTTTCCCACATTAGGTTTTTCCGGGGACATTGGTCCAAAAACAACAGTGTCACTTGTGTGTTATTTCCTTCTTGCTCAATTCTTGTTTCCGCATATTATTTAAAGTTGGGAATGCTACAGTTGTATTTACTTCGATATTTACAGTAGAACACAGTAAATAACTTGCACGGATTAACAAGTAGGAGTAGTAATATCAGTTTGTTGTAGTAGTGATTCGGGGATTCTTGAATTTTCACATGGTATCAAAGCTCTGGTGAAGCAAGGGAGCAGACCGAAAGAGCCCAGCGCTGAAGAGAAGGAGGGAGATTGAAGCACTGCTTAGGCAGCAGATCGAATCCCCAGAGCGATTACGCAGTCTAAGCCAGAGGGGAAAGATTCTCAAGGAAGATCTCTCTCTCTAAGTGAGTTGACAAAGAGGTAAGATTTCTAGATCGAGATTTGTCAGTCGCAGAGGGAGCAACACAGCATCAAATTCAGCGTAGAGCAGTTTTCTGGTGAGAGAGTTTTCTACAACAGTTGCTGGGACAGAGAAATATTAGAAGAGAGAAGGAAACACTATTTGAGGGAATTTCTTCCTCATAATTCCTAGCCAAGGAATTTGATTTCTCATTTGCTGAGCAGCAGGAGAGAGGAGGCAATTCAACATTTTGTTGGCAGAGATGGCAGCTAATGGGCTGCGAGATCAAGATCAGTTGGATGGAGCATCCAACTATGAGATCTAGAAGGCTAGGATATCATGCCTTTTGGATGAGCATGATCTCAAGATGTATGTCGATGGTGTGGTAGTTGTACCCACTAATGCAAATCCACTCAAGAAGTACAAGGCTGAGATGGCGAAGGCCAGGCAGTCGATCCTCGGCGGAGTGAGGGATCACGTTGTATGTCACATAGCTAGCAAAGGGAAGAGCAAAGAGATATGGGATGCCTTGGCTATGCTATATCAAGGATCTTCCGAGCAGCAGAAGATGTATTTGGAGGAGAAGTTGAGATCAACAAGGATGGAAAAAGGGGAACGCATTGATCTGTTCCTGTCAAAGCTTTAGGAAGTCCGAGATCAGTTGGTAGTTGTAGGATCAACACCTCAGCCTACAGAGATGGTGAGGTTGGCCTTGAATTCAGTGTCAGAAGAATGGGAAGTATTTGTCCAGAGTATCTTGGGCAGAGAGAGATTGTCGGATTGGGAGGGAATGTGGGCCGCTCTTCAGCAGGAATAGATGAGACGAGACTTAGTCAAGTGCAAACTTGATGGTAGAAGCAACAGTGGAATGAAGCCCAAGGAGGGGACAGAGAATGTAGCCCTTGCATCAAAGGGGCAGTAGGAGCAACAGAAGAAGAAGAAAAATGTCTCTAAGATCAAATGTTTTCGATGTCGTGAATCTGGTCACTACGCTACGCAGTGTCCTCTCAAGAAGGAGGACAAGGACGAGAAACATGATCCACAGGCTGCAACCGCAATGATCGAGGAGGAGGAGTTTGCCATGACTGCCTAGATACCTCCAGGGGAGAGGTGGGGTGACCTAGTACTGTAGTTTGAAAGAACTGTTTATGGGTAGGATCCTTTAGGAGTCCACCTCTTGGATCAATACCTTGCTACAAGAGCCCATATTAGAAGTAGCAGGATGGACCAGGGTCAGTTGGTGCAAAAGAATGTCAGAGTGACAGTTGCAGTGGCTAGGAGCGCCAGAATATGAGCAACGTAGAGCTAGTGTTAGTAGCAGTGCAGTTGGCACTGAGCAAAGTCAGCAGCAACACAGTGACTTCAGTGACAGCGTAGAGACTAGACACAGTCAGAACTCCAGCAGCAGATGCATTACATTGACCACCTTTGGTTCAGTATTTTGTATGCTTTTCCGTTGTTGTTGCAGCAATAGCAGCAATTGGAGAGGGTTGCAGTGTTCACAGTGGCAGGGCCAGCAGCAGCACGAATGCAACATTTGCGCAATAGCTGGTGGGCAGTGATGTCAGACATCAACAGCGCCAAGGGAGATGTTACAAAGAAGGGTGATGCTTCAGCAGGTTGCATTACTAGAGCACATTCCTCACTACGAGGGAGTGTTGATTTTTGGTAGCATCGGATGTGCTCTAAGCCTCAAAGTTTGTAGGGAGGCTAGGAAACATGTATTCCAGAATACCCAGAAATCGTTTTGGGAAATTCCACCCAAAGAAGGTTTTGTTAAAATAATTAATTAAATGGAGGCCTAAGTCTAAACTTACGAAATTAAAATAATTAAAGGGTATTAATTAAACTGGGGGTGTAACTTCTAGAAGAAGATGAGGATCAAGCCAAAATGATTTGAGCCATTGATTAGAATCTAATCTCAGTCGTTGGTTACTCAACGAGAAGATTATAAGAAGAGGCTTGATGGGCATTTGGAAGACAACTTGGGTGAGAGATAAAGAGATTGATTTCTGAAGAGAGCAGCGCAGCAGCTGTCTGCGAAGTGATCGAAGTGATTTCTTGCAGTGAGGGGCAAGGATAGTTTCCAAACGAAGTTTCCTAATCTAGAGAATACAAGGCAGAGGAAAGAAATACGTCCAGAGAGGCTGACGCAGGGCCACGCAGAGCTATGTTGTGGCAGCGCAAAGTTTCAGAGGGAGTCTGAAATTTCGCTGAGGAACAGACGGGATCTAGTGCTGGAGTCGGGGTGTGAGACCGGGAGGACAGAGGGTCGAAGTTTCCTACCAGCAAAGGATCAGAGGAGGTGCAATGCAGTGCCAGCAGCAATGACGTGGTGACTACATGTGTGTGACGCAGTACTACGCAAAGGCTCACCTCCAGCACAGATCAGTGTCGGGTTTTTCCAATGACAGGGTGAGATCATCTCACTCTTTTTTGTCCAGTTAGATCTTTGTATAGCATTGCCAGTTTGGGCATCCGAAGAATTGTACTCATAAATTACTGCTTAATAATATAAATCCTCTATTGCTTCACCGGTTTTCCCAAATTGGGTTTTTCCGGGGACATTGGTCCAAAAACAACGGTGTCACTTGTGTGTTATTTCTTTCTTGCTCAGTTCTTGTTTTCGCATATTATTTAAAGTTGTGAAGGTTGCAATTGTATTTACTTCGATATTTACAGTAGAACATAGTAAATAACTTGCATGGATTAACAAGTAGGAGAAGTGATTCGAGGATTCTCGAATTTTCACATCCATTGGACTTCATGAGCCTACATTGACTGAGGTCAACCTTGACAAATTGTCCATAATAAGAATATATTCATAATTCCATTTTTGCTTGTCAGAATGAGACGATCTTTATATCAAAATTGTACCTCTCATAAAGAGGAATCCAATGCAATAATCATATCCATCATATTAGCTGTCCTAAGGTGGAAGTTGGCCTTAGTTTCCAATTTTAACATTCTTTGAGTAGTTTGTGCTCTAGAAAACCCTAACCCTGGCTAGGACTTCATCTTAAGGCTTAGATTTAGGGTTTTCTATTCTCCTTTGTTGATTTTATCTTTAGAAAACCCTTTCTATGTTGCATGTATGCCTAGAAACCCCTTTGCTGCCATAAATCTTGAAGCCCTAGGTCGTACTCGTCATTCATGGGCTTGTTGTAGGATACACATCTCCTATACAAGAGGAATTGTGCCTTTTTTCCATTTAAAGAGTTTCTTTGCCTAGTCTGTATCTATACCACCTTGAGACATATCATCTAAAATAACATTTACGTGATCACTGGGAAGCCTTCCTTGTGGTGCAATTCCACTAAAGCGTAGGAGGAAAATTGTTGAGGTGACAGTGGCACTCTCTCTCATTGTTTCAACAAGGTCTGGCCTTTGCCTTGTGAAACCTTTCACAAGAACTGGTAGATTTTTGAGGCAATAGGGCTCACCAAGTCCAAACCCAATGCAAGTTTGACTACTTTGAAAGTGTCAAAGCATGACTGATAAGAAAACTAACTGAAAAAATGATTATAGAAGAACAATACAATTGAAAATTTGGCCCATCCATTTTCATATATATCTTATCTTATTTGAAAAATTAATGCCATCCCAAATTTCCCTTTTCTATGTAGAAAAATGTAAGGGACAAATAGCAATGTTGTCTGTTGACCACTACGTGTCAACAACCCATAGTAGTACACCCCCTTTTTTCAGAAAAGGGATAGCACCTGATTGATGTGTCCGTGACATCCAGCTATCATCATCAGCCTGATTGTCATGTTATAATGTAAACCCATTCTGCATGTATATGATGTAAATAATCTCAGCAGATCTGTGTCATGTATGTAATTGCCTAGGTAAACCTATTTTTCTGGTAACGATCTACATTCTGAGAGGTTTTTTGTCTAACCGATCCATTCTCGGATGGTCGGCAGAGTTTTCCTTCAGCGTTACCCCAAAGCTAGAATGAATTTTGTCACCAGGATCTTAGGCGAGTCCTAGTGTTATAGATCGAGTCTATGTAAAAGTGATTTGGGAATAATCCTAACTATTTGGTTAGGTTATTTTATTACAAATTGCTTAGTCTGTTGGATTATATTTGTGTCGCAGAAATGGGCAGTCTGTGAGGGTCCATTTCAAATGGGTTTCCCCCTCGTGATGTAAAAAATGTAAAAATCATGATGTAAAGTGTCTTGAGGGTTAGAAGAATAATTTATCCCCTCATAGGTTAATTGATTAAAATTTATGGCCAAAATTAATTAAAATCCTAAGCCAAAAAATTAATTAATTATAGGTCCTAAGTAAATTTAAATTTTGCAAAGGAAAACTTCTTGGGTCCTTTAAAAATTAAATTTTAAGAGATCCAGGGACTAAGGTTAATTGATTATTTTGCTAAATTTTAAGCCTTTGGTCCCTGGGGTTAAGTCAAAGTCAAAATTTTGAGGAAATTAATTCAAAATTTTAATTTTTGAATTAATTAAAATGCATTTAATTGGAAAATTCGAAATTTCCTTAATAATTAAAATTTTGACGGATGAGATTAAAAGAAATTTTGATCCTCATCAATGGTCGCGATTAATTTTATAAGGATCACTCGAACTAGCCGTTGGAAGATTTATCTTTAAATAGGAGGTCAGTTGTCAGTTGAGATCATTCGATCTTTGAGCCGTGTGCTAAGTGAAATCTCTCTTGTAATATTTTTATGAGCAATAAAGAAAAACTTTGGGGTTAATTTCTGCTGGTGTTACTCTTCGTGGAATTGTTGTAAGATGTGTTATTTTCATGCATAGATTTCTTTTTAGCCATTGATGATAGCTTTCTAAAGAGTGATTTGAGCACGGGTATCTTGCTCAATCAATGGGGTTTGAATGGTAATTTAAGTTTTGAATATAATCGCAGGTATCTCTATTAGATCTGAATTTTATTATCGTTTTCTCGCCCTATGTTGATGGTTGAACTGAGTTGTGCAGGAAATTCTTGATATTTTTTAGATCATCGAGCGTTCAGGGAAGTTTTCAATTGGACCAGCCAACTCCCGATTAGTATTTTCTGAAGATCCCAGCTTGATTTGATCCCGGGCTTATTATAAGAAATTTTATTGGTGATGCATGAAGGGTTTTGGGTGAAGCACCTCCATTTAAATTTAAAATTTCAAAACTTTTCTGTGCTAAATTGATAAATCTGGCTTTTAAGAGCCTTAGATTATCAGAAATGGGAGCTGAGTTAGACTCACACTCGCCAGATCTGGGAGCTAAGTTGGACTCTCACTCGCCAGATCTGGTAGATTTGCTATTCCTGTGCATGGATCTATAAAATTTTATTTTGTTTTTTGGGTTTTTCTGACTAGGGTTTCTAGGGTTTCATTTATCTCCGGGTCTTGGGTGTTTGTATTTTCAGGTACAGGTTGCAGATCTGAAGGTGAAGTTGGATTTTGAAGTCAGATCTAGGCCCTAGAGGGTAAGATCTAGCCTCAAAACCAGCTTTTGCAGGGGCATTATTTGCAGTCCAAGGGTTTCTTAAAAAAATTTAAATATAGAAAGGGCTTCGATTATAAATCTGAAATCAAAACATATCAAGTTAATCTGGAAATTTTTGGGTTTTATTGGGCCGCAATTTTCCATTTTGTCTGTTGCCTGGGTTTTTTCCAGCAGATTATTTTCGAAATCGTTTTGAGATTGTTTTTTGCTGCCTGATATTTTTCCAGAAAAATTAGTTTCCAATTTTTCTTAGAGGGTTTTGTTGCCTTGGGTTTTGTTCCTCTCCCTTGTTGTCTGAAATTGCTTAATCTCTCTCCATTCTACGTAACTCCCTTCCCTCTCCTCAGATTTCCCTTGAATTTCATCTGCTACCCGTCGAGCAGATCTTCTTCCGCCGTCGCAGCCGCCATCCCTTTCTCCCTCTACGCAAACCCGCATCTTTTCTCTTCTTCCGACCTATGCAATCTCTACACGTTGTCCCTTCTTCCTCACGCTGCTTCATCCATTAATTTGCAAACCCTCATCACTGCTATCTCCAGCTTTTTCTCCGTCATTGCCAAAACCTTCCACGTCCTCCTCGCTGCCCTTTGATTTTGCCTTATTCTCTGCCTCAGCTCTTGTCTTCTCCATTCCGCAACTCCAGATCAACATCCATAACGTTGCCCTCATACCTGCGCCTTCCTCCCGCGTTCCTTTTCCCTTCTATCCCCAACCCTCCATAAACCACAACCCTGCCTTTTCTCCATACGCTGCCACAGAAATCCGCAGCGCTCCCTCTGTCGTCGTCCTCCACCACCACTGTCCAAGCCTCCCGCATACCTACAAGCAAACCATCAAACACAGCTTCCATCGCACCTCCATCCCTGTTCGCGTTGAGCTCCTTTCTCCTTCGGCTGTCGAAAACCTTAAAACCTGCAAAACTGTAAAAGTCGATTTGCTTTGTTTTGTATAGCTTTGATTTATAGAGATTTCGTTTATTTTAGTTTTAAGTTTATATTTAGGTTAGGGTTTTCGCATGATTTTTTTTTGTTAAGTTTCATGCATTCGATTTCATTTTTTCATACATCTTCGATTTCTTTTTTTCTTATTGGTGTGTTCATTGTTTTTAGATAGGTAGGTTTGGGTCTTCATTTTAGGATTTTTGTTTGTTCTAATTCATTTTGATATATTTTCTTTTTTATTTAAAACAAAACAAACAAATCAAATTTTGAAATTCAAATTTTTCTTGGTTTTTCGATTTCTCTTTTTTGTTTGAATTCACTTTTGTTTTCATTTTCTTTTTTTTATTTATTTTGAGTTTGATTTTTTCATTAAAATTCAAAAAATCTTTAAAAATATAAATATCTAAAAACCCTAAAAAACCTAAAAAGTTTATTTTATGTGGCTAAAAAATAAATCGAAATAAATTTTCACACTTAAAGATTTTAAATTTTTTATGTGGCCTCTGGCCCATTAAAAAATTTTAAAAAATTATTAAGCCAATTCGATATGTTTTGGTCACTTTTTAAAAATGAAAGATTTTTATTGATCATTTACCGCATTTAGTCTTACTTAGCACATTGAAAAAGATTTCCTAAAGGACTAGCTAAATTTGTCAATTTTTTAATTCCTTCTTGGTGTCTTTGGTGCTAAGGATAAAATCTAAAGAAAATATTGTGGTATCAAAACTTTTCTATAGTTAAAAAGCGTTTAAATTTTTTGCATCTAAAGATTAACTATTGGAAAGTGGTAATTTTCCTAGATTTGGGTCAATAAGCATACATCTTTTAATTCTAGGATCGAAATTGGTTAGCATTTTAAATTTCATGATTGTTTAATGTATTTGGATCTCTATAAATTTAATTGCTAGAACATTGTGCATCTGTTGAATATCTTGCATCTATTAAAATTGATCGTCTTTGCTTGGATTATTTAATGCTCGTTACATGCTAGAGATTTTACAAATGTTTTCAAGTGATTTTTAAAGAATCTTGTCATGGAACCATAATAGATTGCATACCTTTGTTTCCTAAGCTGAATATTTGTGAAAGTTTGTTGACATTGATATCGAATTGCAAAGTATTTTTTGTTCTCTTTGAGCTAAATTGTATCAAGAAGATTTGAGATAAGCTGGTGTTTTAATTGTAATATCTTCAAGAGTTTATCATTTAAGTCTTCATCTAATAAAGCGAACATCTCATTTGGGTAATTGAGGGCTTTGCGACATAAGTGTTTTCCCATCCTCGAGTCTAGCTTCATCTCATCTTCCAGTCCATTTGCATATAAGTTAACTTTGCATAGATAAAATTTACTTCCAAGCATAATCTTGGTCGATAGACAGATAGATCTCCATCCGTCTTTTCTTAAGAAGCTCGTTTTAATAGTACTTAAAACGGTGAACTTGCAGTGATCAGAGCCACAGTTCTCTGTAGCGTCGGAGGCACCGGGTATGTTAGAAGTTCAGGAGAGGTATCGTTAATCACACCTTAATGTGCTTCTCCTGGCCTTCTCTCTTCCAATTACTAGAAAATCAGGCTCAACACAGAAAGGATTGAAGGATTCACAATCTAAGTAGGCATTTAACTAAAAACAACCAAGATTCTTGCATATCACATTTAGTTTTAGGATTTGCATTTCATATAAGATAGTCATTCACCTAAGCAGCAGTTGTTAATCGATTACTTGGTCTTCATTTCCCTAGCAAAATCGTTGACTCCATAAGGGACTGGTATTAATCGTTTAAAATCTAATCAAATCCTAGGTCTTGCTGAATCTTAATCAAGTACTTGATCGCTTCGCTATGTCTCCAAAACTGGTTGGTTCCCAACTAGTTCTTCTTCATTCCCTTTTTCCATAGGGTCTACCACCCTTAGCCTGCTGTAGAGAGACAGCTTAAATGGAGAGATTGGGGATCAGGGTGACAGCCCCCAATCTGAGCGTTGTTGTGATGCCTAGACATTCTGTGCAACAACATTGTCAAATCTGATGATCATTGAAATTAAACACAATGATTTTCTCCAATCAACTTCACCACTGTACCTTGAAGGAAATCTTTTTTTCTAATCCATCATGGATATTTCTTCTAGTCTTTAAACTTATATTTTGCAGAACTGGCCCCAGAATTTGCTACTTGATGATCTATTAAACAAAAATGCTATGGTGGAGCAAGCTACAATCCTTTGGCTGAAGATCCAACTTTGTATTAATGGTGATGGTGCTTCATGAAAGAATAAAATTATTCAATCGGTTTGCAGCAAGGCAATTTAAAGCCAGTAAAATACTAAAAAGCAAAGACATGAGAAATTGCATAAAGCAGTGTCAGATTATGGAGTAATAGGTTCCTTTTATGGGAAGGGAAATGTTACAGAACCACATTAAAAGTATGTTGACTGAGTTTTATACAGATGGCTTCATTGAAAAGACTATTATATCTTATCTAAAATAAATTTCATTCATCATAGCTGCAGTGAAGTATTCACTGTGGGTCTAAACTTTAAAATTAACTTGAAAGACTTGAATGTGCTCTACAAGAAGAAACCATACAAGTAATAATCAATCCAACAAAGATTACAACTAACCTGATCACCTTTATATCGTTCCTGAATGGCTTTTATTTTGGGTTGAAGGTTCTGCATGGCCAATGTTGACTCGACCTGCATGGTTAAATTTGAAAAGACACTAATTTGTTCAGAGTCCGTTGAGAACATTAATATTCATCACAAACTTGAGAAATCACAACTGTATCAGATTATATGAAGGGACAAAATTCAGAAGTATATGAGGAACAAATGCATAAACAGCTTTTCAAATAAGTTGAAATTAGTCCTAAAAGTAAATGAGAAGTCCACATTACTTGGAACCATTGTTGATCAAGAATCAATTTACACACAATATTTTATTGAAGTCTAAAAAAAAGTAATTGTGTGTGATATGTGGTGATATAAGCTGGTTATCATTTTGGTGTGTTAAGTCTACAAACCCTTGGAAATCTTGTGAAGTTGTCTTTCTAAGGCACTGGATTTGGTTTTCATTGGTCTAAGTCAGTAATTACCTTAATGGAAAAAAATGGTAAAAAATGTATTCTCAACAGTTGGCATTGTTGAGAAGTGTTACCACTCATATAGCAGGAGGTATTTGATCCAATTGTAGACACTGCTAGTCAGGTGGTGCTAGGAGTGTTTTGGATTTTTGCCTTGTCTTGTTATCAGATGCACAGATATCAGTGATCATCATTTGGCATTATCCTTATGATGGACAGACAGATGCAAGATTATCAGATGGAGCTTTATGGTTATTGAGGGGCATCATGGTTTGTGCTCACACTCTTCTTAGCACTTCCCTTATGACTATGTCAACCACCTTTGGGTAGGTGCTGAGGTGTTTTGAGGAGAGTTGTTCCTATGCATACTTGTGTGCCTATTATTGTTGGCCCTTAGGGCACATCACAGTGGAGGAATTGTTTCTGATGGTTTATTATTGGTATACCATAGATGATGTGTATTGTCTTCCTAGTTGGCATCATCATCTCATGTCTACATCAGCATTCATGTACACTTTGAGCATCATTATTATTCATTGTATATGTATTATTAGCACATGTATGAGGCATGTCCTCCTTCATGCATCCATGTTCATACATTAGATCTTATTTAATATATTTGTGAACTAGTGTTTCATCCATCAGTGTGAACAAAGGTAGTCATCACTATCACTCTTCTAGAAAATTTTAAGTGAATTGAACATTTCCTCATGAGTATGTACTTCTAGAACTACTAAAAAGGGCAGCCAACTTCAGGGGCAGTTATCTTTTGACAGAGTGCCCAGAATTTTGTTTGTATAGGAACTAAACCTATTGTGAAGCATATCTGATGGATCTCAAGCTTGAAGTGCCTCAACCATACCTTTAGGTAGTGAAGAACTTCAACACACAAACCCAAACGATGGCAAGGGAGAAGAACATTTCAATTTCAACATCGAAAAATTAAAGATTAATCATAAAATGTTCTCTAGCCAACAATTTTCATTTTCCCTTCCTTAATTTTTTTCCTTTTTTGTGTTTTATTTTAAACAAATTAAAAATTTCAAAGATAAATCAATATATATATTGTTTTCCTTAGTTCAAGTTAGTATTATTCAATTCTAATTAATATTGCTAGCTTGAATTATAATTCAAGTTAAATATTTTCTGAAGTTTTAAATTCATTATTTTAAAATCAACTTGGAAATTTTATTAGAAATTTAATAACCAAGCGTTGCAGGTTTTCTATGTCATTAACAAAGTCGTAATTTCATTTCAGATCTTGGTTAATTTCACATTTGAGGTTATCTTTAATCCAAAGATTGCCATTCTTTTTTTAAATATTAAATCTTGCCTTGTCATATGGATTAGGTGGGATTTCTTGTTAAATGGTATTAAAATCGTTAAATTTTCTGAGCATCTTATTTATTCTAAGTCAATTTAATGAAGATTTTCCTTTCACAAATTACATAATATCAATTCTTTCAATAAGATGGCAACAATACAATGATTGAACACTAATGTAGGATAGTTTAGCATGATAACTTTAACATTTGTATAATTTATATGCTTGTCGTACACACATTTTATGATTTAATTTCTGAGTTGTTTCATGGTTAAAATGTGTCTCTAAAATGCTTATCCCTATTGTAGATGAAATCTGGTTTATTGCAAAAAAATTATTATCTTTTACTTGAACTTTAATTTCTGGTTTATATGATTTTGCGCACTAATGTCACAAAAGCTAGTAAGCCTTGCAAGGAGACTCGCAAGACAAGGACCAGACCATGTCGTAACAATAAGGGAGATTGCCCCTGTCACCTCAGCAATCTTCCTCCTGCTCTTTAGTGGAATTTCACCAGAAAGGAGGCTTCCTAGTGCTCACCTATAAGGATATTCAAAGTTCTAGGGTTCAAGGTGATGAAATATAGGCTAGGTGAAGACACTCTTTGATGGACAAAGGCTCAATTCTTCTTGATAAGGAGCAACATATCATGCACCTAGATTAGATAGAGACTTGTATAATCTAGGGTTTCTTGATATGCAACAACAAAGGAGTACCTAGACACATAAAAGTCAAAGAAAGGGTTTGCTAGAAAATTAGGTCAAAAAAATAATAGAGCAAACCCTTAATCTAAGCCTCAAGTTGAAGCTATGCTAGGGTTAGGGTTTCCAAGGCACAAAATTATCTAGAGAAGGATGACATCAGCCCTCCTAAAGAAAGATTTACCATGAATAAAGCTATATTTTGCATTAAAAGTATTATATAGATAAATATTAGGTTTTTATTCCACAAACAAACATTTGCAATGCCCTAAATCAATTCGGACCTAGGAAAAATACCTAGTGGCTTGCCTTAAAGGCCTAGGGAATATAAAAGAAGAAGAGAATAGTTTTTGAAGGTTTTTGATCAACACAAAATTTACCAGTGCCTAGTCCTACTTGGGTGATGGACTCTTATGTAATTTTTAGAGGCAAGTGACAAATGATTGGAGTAAGGGGAAAACTCTTTTCCACTTTATAAACCCTAACTATCTTTTTTGTAAAGGAACAAATTAAATAGGAGATGTACACTAGGAGTTCTCCAATGGATTTCAAGGAAGAAGTATTTAACATGCAAAATTTAACTAAAAATTCCCACAAATATTATGCATTTAATCATGCATCATAGAAAAACCTTAGCAAAAATTCAATTACATGTAAAACAATGAAAAATCTATAATAAACTTACAATTATTCCATGAAAAGACCTCCTTTCAATACCAAAAAGACATCTCCAATACACAAGCCAATCTCTTGTAGCGAATGCTCCATAAAAATCACATCTCCATAAGTAGCGAATTACACAAAGGCTAAGTCGTGCCCTCGAAGAGGGGCCAAAACTCAAGTGAGGGATGCTTTATATACGAATTGTCTTTACTGCGACTTTTTGGAAGCTTTTCAGGTGGTTTTTTCCAGTCTAATTTCTCTTAAATCCGGTACGAATTTATTGAAATCACAAGCTTGATGGGTAATCCTTTCATAATAGAAGTGCCCCAGGGGTTTTCCAGGGTGTTGAATCCATATATACAGTCAAAAAACCAGTTTCAATAACACAAATCAAGATTTCACCTCAAATTTTTCCGCCGGAATCCAGCATCGGAAAGTCCAAAAAGTCGCACTAAAGACAACTCCCTTTATATATATGAAGCTTGTCCCTCACTTTTACAAAATAAAACTAGCCTACAAGCCCTAAAACAAGTTTAATTTTGAGTGTTCATCAAGATAAGGGGTTACAAGCCAACCCCATAGCTCAAAATAATAAAAATATGTCATAAAATTCCACACGTGTGGGTTGATATCCCCCATAAGCATGATTTAATGCCCTTTTTGGGCAATAAATGTTGTGAAAGTGCATGGATGGGCTACTGGGATGTCCCATCGCCATAATCAACTCCAATATTTGAGGAGAAGATCTCAAGAAGTGCCTCAAAATGCTTCCAAGTGTCAAAACCATGCTCTGGGTGACATACATCACCTTCTCAAGGGCTAGGAGTATGATGAGGCATCATCTCTCTCCAGCACTGGGACTCCAAGTGCTAATACAAGCCCACCCTTGTCATCCCTGGGATGACCATCTCATCTGGACTCAGAATCAAGCCATGCCCATTAAATATTGTCAAGACCATCCTGAGGACATGTTGGGTTTGTTGGGTACATCATCAAGAATACCCAACACCAAGCAAGAGGAGCTTAATGTTTCAGCATCTGGGGATGCTCTGAGGTGCCAATCATCTGCTAGGGTCATCAAAGTACCCAATGTTCTACTCTTGAGCGACAATGTTGCATCTGCAAGGTCATCACTACTCTCTGGAAATGTAAAACAACCTGGACATGATGTGTAGTGGAGACATGAAATGTGTCCTCAAGGCCTTTGTAATTGTGTGAAGGGCCACCTCAAAAAACCATCTCAAATTCAAGTGAAATTTACCAATCATAGGGACAATGACCATAGATGCATCATAGTGGACCATACTTAATTGCTAAGTGCATAATAATACTTCAAACTCGGATCACCTTCAAATATCTAACTATAACAAGTCTTGTAAAAGTGTTCCCTACCTGTGTTAAGGATGCCTAAATGGTCAACCCCAATGGGTGCTTCCAACCCCTAATGGGAAGTGACGTGTCGAAGGTCAACCCTTCAATTCATAGTTGTTTGTAATAATTGAAAACGATGTTGAGAAACCAATAGGCTTGTAGCTTAGGGTTGACTTCTCTATCATGATAATTACTTGTGAATGTTTGTTGGCTTTATTAAATTTTATGTTCTTCTTCATTAGGCAATTACCATAAGTACAAAACATGAAGATCACATGAGACAAAAAACACAAAGATGTAGGATCCAAGACAGGTAAAAAACCCCACAAGGGGGAAAACGCAATAAAAATTCTCTTCTTATAGAACCATATCAAAGTGAGACATCCAGGACCCAAGACCTCCACAAGGAACCAAGTCAGCCCTCCTTCAGATCTTCTCCAACCAAAAAAAGTCAACAAGAATCAAAGCTAGTCAAACCTCTTCAAGTCAGAATTTTGGACCTGCAACTTTGCAGGGTTGCCCAAGCACCTTCGCACGTGTGAACATAAACAAAATTTCGGCCATGTAATTCGCAGAGTTACCCCAGCGCCTTAGCACGTGTGAATAGAGATAAGTAAAAATTTGATTTTTCTTCTTTCTTTAGATTCTTCTTCTCTCTCCTTGGCCTTCGCTCTATTTCTTCTTCATTTCTCTTTAAAGTCGACCTGTACTTTTGTTCACATGTGGGTGTCCATATTAAAAATAATTTTTTCCTTAACCAAATTAAATTCTTTCAAGGGCAAGGAGGGGTCTTTTTTGATGAGGAAAACTATCCAAAGGAGGGAATTTGTCCATGAGCTACCAAATTAACACTCCCTCTCAACTAGGGAGAAATTACTGACTGTAACATGTGTCCCATCTCAATTATCAAATCAAATATCATCTTTACTCATCTGTTGAACACACTCAAATCCAAAAGAAGAGGAATTTAGCATCAGACGGGAGCTCAAGCTACAACCCTCTATCCAATAATCGTCACAGGGGAGTTACAACTTAACCCACATCATAGGGGAGCCCAACTCAACCCACTATCCAAGGGCAATAGGCAGGATACAGCTTACCATGGAAGTAAGGATCACAGAGATATCCTGTTGTCTGTTGATCTTCCCATCAAGACCCTAAAGAGTCAAGTGGTAGAACACCTACATCCACTACCTTGGGAGGAGATACACACTTACCCTACAAGGCAAGGATCAGACACAACCCAAGGCACTTGGGGGAGATACACACTTACCCTACAAGGTAAGGATCAGACACACCCAAGTCATCTTCTCAACCCATTGGCTAGATGGGAGGAACAATCCCAACAAGCTCAGCTTGTGGGTAGGATGCATACTAGGGTATACTCAGCAGGGGAAGATACACATTTATTGTGAGGTAAGGATCAGACATGCCTCGAGATGACAATAGGGGAGATCCACACTTACCATGAGGTAAGGATTAGACATAACTATTTTCCACAAGTTCCCTCAACCCCAGGAGCTCTTTGGCTCAATTCCTCACCTTGGGAGATCAGACAAGAGGGAAGAGAATTGCTCAGCGTCCTCGATCAGTCGGGACCCTTACTTGGAAGGGTCACATGTTGATTTTGGGTAGCATCGGATGTGCTCTAGCCATGAAATTTGGTGGAGAGGCTAGGCACATGAGATCTCCAAGACCCAGCAATCGTTTGAAGAAATTCCACCCGGATGAGGAGTTATTGAAATAATTAATATTTTTAATGGGTTCCTGAGTCTAAACTTAGGAAAATAGAAATATTGATGTGTATTAATAAAATATGGGTGAGAAAGTTCTAAGTGACGAGTATCAAGCTAGTTCTAATCTTAGCCATTGATTAGGGACTTAATCTCGGCCGTTGAAGACTCAACAGGAAAAGTATAAGAGGAGGCTGGAGGGTCAGTTGGAGATACACCAAGTGATCAAAGAATTTGATTTTCTGGGGCAAGGTTTCCTGAGGAAATCGAGTTAGTGATCATAGTTGCAGCGAGGGTTAGTTCAGTAAGGGATTTTTATTCGAGGTTGAAGAATACATAGCAGAGAGGCAGTGTAGTGCCAGGAGAGACAACACAGGCCCTAGAAGTGTTGACGCGGAGGCCATTAAGCTGACGAATAGGACGCAAAGGGCTGATGCAGTGAGACACAGAAGCCGCAAAGGCTAACGCTGGGCCTCAGATGCAACGCTGGGGAGATTTTGTGGGGCAGACTCGGAGCAGATCAACAGATTCTGAGCCGAGAGAGGGTGACGCAGTTCCAGAGCAGTGCTTGGAGAAACGTTCGTTGTCCATCATAGGGAACAGTCGGAGTCGCTACGGGGTTTGATCATCCGTTTGCTGATTTGCCGAAATATTCGTCTCCAAATAGAGGTACTACTACCAAGGATATTCTTTGTTGGGTGAGCCATTTCTGGCACCCTAACTGTATTCACAAAATCTGCTTAATAATACAAACCCTCTATATGCTGCACCGATTTTCCCGAATTGGGTTTTCCTGGGGACGATTGTCCAAAAATAACAGTGTCCCTTGTGTTATCGTCTCTATTTATTTCAGTGTATGATCTGTATATTTGTTAAGGCTGCAATAGTGTTTACTTCGATGTTTATGCAATTAAATAACTTGTTAATGTAAAGAACAACTAAGAGATTGTAAACTGGTAATTGCAGTAGGGGTTTCTGATGTGTTAGATTCAGGAATTTTCACATCACATCCATCAGTCCAAGCTGCTCTCTAAAGACCAAGAACTTCCATTTTGGCAAAGCCTTCGTGAGTATGTTTGCAATCTGCTCATCAGTTGAAATATGACGAAGTCTCACAGCTCGTCTCTGCACCATGTCATGTATGTCATGATATTTGATCTCAATGTGCTTAGACTTGTCATGAAACACGAGATTCTCTACCAAACAGATCCCACTCTTGTTGTCATAATAGATCACTGTCATATCTAGGACCTGTTCAAATAGCTCTCCAAAGAGCTTCCTCAACCAAACAGCCTCATAGCTAGCCATGCTGGCAGCAATATACTCTGCCTATGTCGTACTCAAAGACACAAACTTTTGTTTCTTGCTCATCCAAGATATCATGGCAAATCCCAAGCTAAAGCAGCACTCGGATGTGCTCTTCCTGTCAATAATGTTTCCAACCCAGTCAGCATTAGTGTATCCATGTAGTCTCACATCTTCAGAAGTATATCTCAAACCAAGGTTGATCATTCCATGCAAATATTTCAAAATGTGTTTGGCAGCAACCCAATGTGCATGATGGCGCTTAGTCATGAATTGACTCAAAGCATTCACTGCAAAGCATATATCCGGACAGGTGTTCACAAGGGACATTAGTGCCCCAATCAATTGTTGATACTTAGAAGGGTTAGCCATGTCAGGTCCAACAACATCTCTGCATAACTTCTCGAAGTTAATATCCATCAACATGGCTAGGGACTTGCATTCAATCATTCTAAACTTTATCAATAGCTTCATGACATATTTTCCTTGAGAAAGGAAAATCTCTCCACATCTCTGCCAAACCTCTAGTCCCAGAAAGTAATGCATCATACCAAGATCCTTCATTTCGAATTCAGATGTCAGCTCCCTCTTACGCTCTAGCATCAGGGGCTCACTACTAGTCAAGAATAGATTGTCAACATATAAAACCAAAATCAAAGGCATACCTTGGACCACTTTGAAGTAGAGGTTTGGATCGAAACTGCTTCTTGTGAATCCAAACTTCACCAGATAATGTCAATTCAGGCATACCATGCTCAGGGAGCTTGCTTCAAACCATATAATGCTTTCTTCAAACTGCAAACATGAGTCTTCTTGTCCTTTACTTCAAATCTCAGAGGTTTCTCAACATATACTTCTTCCTATAGTATGCCATGAAGAAATGTTCTCTTTACATCCATCTGGTGAAGTGTCCATCCTTGACTAGTGGCAAGAGCAACAATCGATCTAACAATAGTGCAGCGGGCAACAGGAGCAAATATATCGTCATAGTCTTCTCCCTCTTTCTGGGAGAAACCTCGGGCCACGAACCTTGCTTTGTACTTCTCAATGCTTCCATCAGCTCCATGTTTGATCTTATATAGCCATTTTGAAGTTATGACAGACTTTCCCTTAGGTCTTGGCACAACATCCCATACATCATTCTTCATAATCGATGCATATTCTTCAGCCATGGCATCCTTCCAAACTTGTTCTTTCACTGCTTCTTCAAAAGTAGAAAGCTCAGCCTGGATCATAGTGCTCATAGTTGCAATGTATCCTTAATATCAGCATGGCTTCTTACTCTCTTTAAAAATCATTTTGGCACGAACATGTTTCTCAGCATCCTATAGAGTACCACGAAGCCATAATGGTCTCTTCTTGGCAGGGAGATCACTTGGAGGAGGATCCAAGGGGTCCATAGGCTCCATGGGATCATAAACTATGTCCTTTTCGGATTCGAGTACAAACAGACCTTCTAGTATGTCATCATCATCTTTATTCTCAGGAGGAGGAAGATCCCTTGCTTTCCCAAGAGCGGCATCTTCATTGAAAGTTACATCCCTGCTAAAATCGGTCTTCCTTTGAATCGATATGTATATTCTAAATGCTTTAGAATTTTCACAATAACCAACAAGCATACCTTTCTTTCTGATGGCTTCCAGCTTGTTCCTCTTGTACATCGGCACATGAAAGTATACGAGGCAACCAAATATCCTTAGATGTCCAATGTCAGGCTTCACACCTGTGAATACTTCTTCAGGGTCTTTTTGTCCAATGCTTGATGAGGAACCTTGCTTTGAACATATATCATTATTTTTCTAGCTTCTTCCTAGAGGAATTTCGGCAACTTCTAATCATGCAGCATAGCTCGGGTAGCGATTTCGGCCACTCCATTTTGTTCAAGGTAGTAAGGTACAATAACTTCCTTCTTGATTCCAGCATGCTTGCAAAAGTCAATGAACTCATTTGAAATGTATTCTCCACCATCGTCGAATTGGAAGACTTTGATCTTCTTCCTTGTTCGATTTTTTATCAGTGCCTTGAAATCCTTGAACATATCAAAAGCCTCATCCTTGTGCTTTAAGTAGTATATCCATGTCTTCCTGGAGAAATCATCAATGAAGATTATGTAGTAGAGATGTCCACCAATAGAGTGCACAGGCATGGGTCCGCATAGGTCAGAATGAATAAGTTGAAGAATATCATCAGTCTTGTTCTCGCTAGAGGGGAATGGACCCCTTGTCTTCTTACCACTGGCACACCCCGGACAAACTCCATCCTAGAGACTTTCTTCAATTTTGGTAGGGCTTCATAATGTGGATGTGCTAACCTTTAGTGCCATAACTCACTTTGATGATTAGTATCGTGGACCATTGCCATAAAAGGTATTCCATTGACTCTATAGAGTCCTTCAACTCTAGATTGTGAAGAATTGGTGACCCAATTCCTACTGCAACAAATTGATGATATTTAAGGCAAATATCGAAATACATACATTGCAGCCTTCACAAAATAAATACTGCAGAAACAAAAATTTTGCACAGGAGAGAAATAAACACACACACACAAATACACCATTGTTTTGAACAAATGTCCCTGGAAAAACCCAACTCGGGAAAATTGGTGCAGCAGCTGAGGGTTTTATTATTATGCAATAGTTTCTGAGTACAAATCGTTAGATGCCCAAACTGGAAATCTGATACAGAGAATAAAATGGCAAAGAGGTAGTGAGAAAAATCTCACATTGTCACTGGCGATCCGAATCTAATCTAGGCTTTGGACGGCTAGCCCCACGCTGCCTCTGCGTCAGAGTACGCAGATCTGCGTCGTAGCCACTAGGAACTGTGTCACCCTTCTTGTTGTTCGATTTGCCTTTGTAACTTCGACTCTCTGGCCCTCTGGTCTCACACCCCGGCTTCCGACACTAGATCTCAACTGCTCCCAGCAAATTACGGATTCCCCTAAAGCTCTACGCTGCCTCTGCATGTCACTGTGCTGCATCTTTGAACCTCTCAATGCCTTCTCTGTCTTGCACTCTCCAGAACTGGAAAACTTCCCTTCGATCTACTATCCCTGCCCCTTGCTACAGGAAGATCACCCGATCTCTCTCCGACAACTCAATGCTACTACTCTCGAGAAATCGATCTCTTTATCTCACTATCTCAGTGTGTTCTCCAAGTGCCCATCAAGCTCCTTATAATCTCTCATTGGAGCACCAACAACCAAGATTAAAACATAATCAAAGGCTAATATTAACTGGGAGTTGATCCTCGTCTTCTTCTAGAAGATTCAAACAAGATTTAATCAATACCCTTTGTTGTCGCGCAAACTGACACGACAACGCTCAGACCGGGGGCTGTCACTCTGATCCCCGATCCCTCCGTTTAAGCCTGTCTCCCGCGGCTAAGGGGGGTAGTCCCTGTGAGATGATGAGACCAACTGTCGACTAGTTGGTTGGGAGACACGAGATACGATACAAAAAAAGCACTCGATGGATTTGATTAATTTAGCAGACCAGTGCCTTAAGAGATTGTGGCTAAAACGGTTACTTGTTAAATGATATAAAAATATGGACCATGAACAGCAATCATCTATCATCAGCTAAATTACAATGCTCTTAGAATGACCAAAACGATATCCAGCGATTGAGAATTTTCAAGAAATGAATGCTTTAAACCACCACGAATCATAAACCATTAACCAGATATCGATTTCGCATCTCGACTTGAAAGCTTAGATCTCAGCATAACATGATATTTCCCGAAAAATAACTAGATCTGACAAAGAAAATTTTCCGCAAAATTTTAATATTTTTTCAAAATTTTTTAAATCTTTTTCAAATTTTTTATTTTTCAATTTTATAAAAATGAAAATTAAAAATCTAAAAATTAAAATTTAAAATCTATTCTAAAACTAAAATCTAAGAAATTTAACTATACAAAAATATAACCCTAAGTCTAAAAACTGAATAAAATCTTTTTATTGTTATTTCTTTTTTTTTATAAATAAAAAATCTAATCTAATTAGGATCTAAATAAAAACTAAAATATAAAACATAAATTTAAAATCTATATACTAATCAAAAACTGACCAAGCCTAAGATCTAAATTTAAATAACCTAACAAAAATGAACCAAAACAAAAGACTTAATTCTAAAATTAAACTACGCTTACTTACGCTATGCATCATATAATGTGATAAAACCTACGCAATGCACGCTGGCCTCTAACTGTGGCAATCTTCAAACGACGGCAGAGAATCGATAATGATGCGTGGCTCCGGCAGACCAAGGAAAATACGCACAGGGTTCCGAATGGCAATACCTGGTGTGATGTGGAAAGATCGAAAAGGAAAATGCGGCTTCAAGGAAAACACGCAGCCGGCTGTCCAGATTGCACTAGCGATCAGAACTGCAAAAAACAATACCCACGTGAAAGCCCTAAAGGAAATCCGCAGACGGTTTCATCAAAAGAAATTTCGGCTTCAGGAAAAACACACAGTCAAAGAGACCCGACACATATGCCCAAACAAAATTCGATTTTTATGCTCTGCCTGCATGAAAATGGAAACGATTTTACCTGGACAACTTTGAAAAAAATGGAGATCGATTGCACGGTTACCTGGAGACGATGGCTTGCAATGACTTGAAGAAATTACCTCACCTGAAGTTTTCCTGCGTTTTTAAGTATTTTCTGAAGCTCCCACGTCAGAATGTAAACTGATAGCATATGCGTTTTCCAGCTCTTGACGGCGGTGTGAGCATGACAGTCATCCACAGGCTTTACTTGTTTCACGCGGCGAACATTACCAGATATGCAGTGATCGATGGCAATAGCAGTTGTTGAGACGCGTGGGTAAACAGCTCTTTGTCCTGGCTTTACGTAAATGGTAAATGAGCAGAGAAGGGTATTTGAAATGCTCCCTCGACAGCCAGCCCAGCAGATGGGCAGACAATCAACACAGTACTAGAGGAAAACCCTTTTCTCGATTTTGTCTTGGTAATCCTGCAGGAAAAGAACAATGGCAGATATACACAAAGTTTTGCAGTAAACCCTTGAAAATTTGCCCAAAATCACAAAAATTATAGCTCTGGACAGCCAGATTTGACAATAATTGCAGTAATATTTTGGAATATCAGAAATTTTGAACTTTACTATGAACAGAAAGAAAATCTCTCATGTAAAACAGGAAGTAAACTTTAAATGATTAACCCAGGGCACAATCAGCTGGGCTCTGCACAGAAGAGCCTGTGGGAGTCGGCTGGTTCAGCCCAGAACTTCCCCAAACGCCCACCAGTATTCCTTACTAAAAGGTTTTCTTGCACATCTCAAACAACCATCAGCAAAGAGAGAGAGAAATGCTGCTATATTTCAGGAAATAATGGAGATACCTGCCATTATTTCAGAAACCCTACAACATTCAAACCCTAGCACATGAGCAAGATACCTGTACTCACAATACTCTGAAAACCAGCTATTATTTACTGCTGAAAACTGAAATATGCAGAAAAAACAAACATCTCACAGCAATTCCAGAGAGTAACACCAGCCAGTTTTGAACCCCAAAGTCTTTTTATTAACCAGAAAATCCAATTACAAGAGAGCTTTTTCAGTACCGACTCACAGATCAAATAAACCTGAAATGACCCCTAGCACCCTACTTAAAGGAAATGCCTCCAACGGCTAGTTCGAGCGATCCATGCAGAAATGATCTCGACCGTTGATGAGGATCAAGACATCTCTTGATCTCATTCGTCGATTTATTCACTTAAAATATTATTATTTTATTAGTTAGGGTTTTTGCTTTATTTTTTAATTTTTTATTATTTTTTATTTATTTCATTTTTTAATTTTTACTTATTTTATTATGGATCATCGAACTAAGCCTTCGGAAAACATCACCTAGGACCTAGGACTTAGGACTCATGAGGGGATTTAAAACATTTTTCGACCCTCAGGACACATTACATCATGACTTTTACAATTTACATCTTAAGGGAGAAAACCCCTTTAACATAGACCCTCACAAATCACCAAGTTCTGCGACACAACTATAATCTAGCAGATCAACACACTAGGATTCTCCTAAAATTCCAATGACAAAATCAATCCCGGCTTTGGGGTCAGGTTTGAAGGAAAACTCTGCCGATCCGTGGATCGGTGAGACGAAAAACCTTCCGGGACGTAGATTATCATCAGAAAGTTAGGTCCACCTAGGCAAATTACATACATGACTCATGTCTGCTAAGATTATTTACAATCAATACATGCAGACTGGGTTTACAATCAAAAAGATCAAGTTGCTGATGATGGCAGGATGGCACGAACATGCTGATCAGGTGCTGCCCCTTTTTGCCAAGAAAAGGGGGATGTACTGCATGGGTAGTTGACCAGTAGAGGTCAACACCCTTTAATTAATTACATTTCCTAAGTTTAGACTTAGAAATACATTAAAAAATGATTAATTGTTTTAATTAAACCATCTCTAGGTGGAATTTTCCCAAACGATTTCTGGGTATCGAAGAATGCATGTCTTAGCCACTCTGCAAAATCTCGAGGCTACAACACCGCTGATGCTACAGAAACCAACAATCCCTCTTAGCAAGGAATGTCCTCTAGTGTTGCAACCCACTGAAGCATCACTCTATCTCTGCACCATCTCCTGCTGCGCTGCTAATGTCTAGCCCTACTTCCCACCAACCACTGCGCAACTCTGATTGTTGCATCTGTGTTGCTGTTGGCCCTGTTGAACTGTTGCCAACACTGCATCTGTGCTGCAACCTTCTCCAATTGTTGTTGTTGCAACTGCAATGGAAAAGCATCCAAAATACTGAACCAACTGTGGTTAGTATGATGCATCTACCACTCGAGTCTTGACTGCTGCTAGACTCTACGCTGCCACTGAAGCCTCTGCGCTGCTGCTGACTCTACACTGTGCCAACTGCATTATTGCCAACTCTGCTCTGTGCTGCTCAATCCCTGACCTGCTACTAGCTACCGCATATGTCACTCTCGCACTTGACTGCACCGACGGCCATTGATCCATCCTTCTACAGCATGTCTTGGGCTCCCGTAGCAAGGTATGATTCATGAGGTGGACCTCCTCAAGAATCATGCCCATCCTGTAGCTCTCTTTGGCTACAACTCCATATCACCCCACCTCACCACTGGAGGTTGTGAGAATTTGGATGCCCAAATTCCCACTGCAGCAACCGATTACGTTTCCCCTATTTGTTAATTATTGATCCAAATTATTTACTTTTTCCTGCAGTAAACATTGAAACGAATACACTGCAGCCTACATTTAAATTTATAAGCGGAAACAAGAAACTAAACAAGAAAGAAATATAACACATCTACACAGTTATTTTTGGACAAATGTCCCCGGAAAAACCCAATGCGGGAAAACCGGTGTAGCAGCTCCGAAGGTTTTATTATTATGCAGTAGTAATTTCTGAATACAATCTCTAGATGCCTTCCCGAAAATCCAATTACAGACAATATCACTGACAGAGAGATAAGTGAGGTTACCACACACTATCACTGGAAATCCTGGTTGATCCAGCCACTGAATGAGCTGCCCCTAGCTACCTCTACGCAGTCACTACGTCAGCCTAGCATCACCCCTTCAATTGATCAATTTGCCTCTGAGATTCTGACTTTTTCTCTCCCGGTCTCACACTTCGACTTCCAGCTCAGAAGTCGATCTCCCCAACAAATTTTCGGACTTCCTTAGGGCTATGTGTTGCCTCTGCATCAGCCTACACTGCCTCTGTGTGGCCCTGCATCAGCCTCTTCTAGCTCTACGTTGCCTTTCCCAGATCTCTCTATACCTCCTTTATTGAGTATTCTCCATCCCGGAAAGATTTCCCTTTAGATACTATCCCTGCCCCTCACTGCAAAAGATCACTATTGAAAATCTCTCCAGCAGTTGCTCTGCTTCAGAAAATCAAACTTCTGATCTCCCCTCTGTGTGTTCTCCAAGTGCCCCTCAAGCCTCTTCTTATATCTTTATGTTGGACAACCAACGGCCCAAATTAACTTCTAATCAATGGCTTAGATCATTTTGGCTTGATCATCGTCTTCTTCTAGAAGTTACACCCACAGTTTAGATTAATACCCATTAATTATTTTAATTTCCTAAGTTTAGACTTAGGATCCCATTAAAAATAATTAATTATTTTAATAAAACTATCTCCGGGTGGAATTTCCCAAAACGATTTCTGGGTATTGGAGAATGCATGCGTCTAAGCCTCCCTGCAAATTTTGAGACTTAGAGCACATTCGATGCTACCAGAAATCACCACCCCCTCTTAGAGAGGAATGTGCTCTAGCAATGCACCCTGTTGAAGCATCACTCTGTTCTGTGATATTTCCTTCTGCGTTGCTGATGTCTGACACCCTGTCCACCAACTACTGCGCAAATGCTACATATGTACTATTGCTCACACTACCATTGCCAACACTGCATATGTACTGCAACTCCCTCTCAAATTCTGCATCCATGCTACTGTTGGCCCTATCACTGCCAAGACTGCATTTGCACTGCATCCTTCTCCAACTGTTGTTGCTACTGCATCAACAACGGAAAAGCATCCCAAATTACTGAACAAGTGTTCAGCATGATGCATTTTGTTGCTCGAGTTATGACTGCTGCTAGTCTCTGCGCTGACCCTCTAAAGCCTCTGCGCTGCTGCTAACCTCTACTTTGTGCCATCTACACTGCTACCAACTCTGCTCTACGTTGCTCAGGCTCTGGCACTACTAGCCACTACAACTGTCACTTCGTCACTCCTCTGCACCAACTGACACTGGTCCATCTTACTACTGATCTGGGTTCCTGTAGCAAGGAATTGATCCAAGAGGTGGGCTCCTCAAGGATCCTGTCCATCTCTAGTCCTTTCGAACTATAGCTCTAAATCACCCCACCTCCCCCTGGAGATGCTTAGGCTGTCATGGCAAACTCCTCCTCCTCGATCTTCGCGGCTCCAACCTTCGGATCATGCTTCTTATCTTTGTCCTTCTTCCTGAGAGGACATTGTGTTGCATAGTGACCGAATTCACCACCCCTGAAGCATTTGATCTTCGAAACATCTTTCTTCTTCTTGTGTTGCTCCTGTTGTACCTTGGATGCGAGGGTTGCATTCTCTTCCTCCTCCTTGGGCTTCGACCCACTGCTGTTGCTTCCATCAAGTTTACACTTGACCAAGTCTCTCCTCAGTTCCTCTTGCTTAAGCGTTGCCCACATTTCATCCAAGTTTGGCAAAGTCACCCTGCCCAGGATGCTCTGGACAAAGACTTGCCACTCCTCAAATACTGAATTTAGGGCGAGTATTACCATCTCGAAACCTTGAGTTGTTGACCCCACAACTACCAGGCTCCAGCTCATCTAGGGTCTCTTGAAGCTTACTGAGGAACGGATCAATGCGCTCCCCCTTCTGCATTTGCAAATATCTCATCTTCTGCTCTAAGTACATCTTCCGTTGCTCAGAGGATCCTTAATACAGCGTCGACAATGCATCCCACATCTCTTTGGCAGTCCCTCTACCAGCGATGTGACAAACTACATGATCCTTCATTCTGTCGAGGATCATTCGCTTTGTCTTCGCCATCTCTCCCTTGTACTTCTTGAGTGGATCTGAATCTGCAGGCACAGCTACCACACTGTCGACATAGGTCTTGAGAAAATGCTCATCCAGAAGGCACAACATCCTTGCCTTCCAGATCACATAGTTGGATGCACCATCCAACCGATCCTGATCTCTCAACCCACTGGCTGCCATCTCTGCCAACGAAAAAGTCGAATGACCTTCTCTCTCCTCTGCACTGCTGCTAGGCTAGCCTACGCACTCCCTACTGGAGTCAATAGATCTGTTGCTCCCTGCTCCTACTCAGCTAATTGAGAATTCGAATTCCTTGCCTAGGAATTCTCTTAGAAGGAAATTCCCTCAAGTGTCTCTCTTCTTCCTTTTGACGTCTTTCTGCCCAGCGTCTGCCTGCAAAAAACTACATCACACCAGGAACCTCTCTTCGCTGAAGCTTTTGTTGCGCTGCTCCCTCTGCCGCTGACAAATCTCGATCTGGAAATCCTACATCTCTGTCGACTCACTCAGAGAGATATTTACCACGAAAATCTTGCCCTCCTAGCTTGAACTGCGCAATCCCTCTGGGATTTGTTTTCCTACCTATGCAGCACTTCGACTTCCCTTCTTCCTTCAGCGTTTGGCTCTTCCGACATTATTCTCTTGTTTCACCTGCAACTTTGATACCATGTGAAAATCTGGATGCCCAAATTCCTAGTGCAGCCACTGATTACGTTTCTCCTATTTGTTAATTATTGAACCAAATTATTTATTGTTTCCTACAGCAAACAGTGAAACGAATACACTGCAGCCTGCACCATTTAAATTTATAAGCGGAAACAAGAAACTGAACAAGAAAGAAATACAACACATCTACACAGTTATTTTTGGACAAATGTCCCCGGAAAAACCCAATGTGGGAAAACCGATGCGGCAACTCTGAGGGTTTTATTATTATGCAGTAGTAACTTCTCAATACAATCCCTGGATGCCTTCTTGGCAATCCAGTCACAGAGAATATCAGTGACAGAGAGACAAGTGAGGTTACCTCACACTATCACTGGAAATCCTAGTTGATCTAGCCATTGAATGAGCTGCCTCTACGCATTCACTGCGTCAGCCCAGCGTCACCGCTTCAGCTGATCGATTTGCCTTTGAGATTTTGTCTTCTGCTCTCCCGGTCTCACACCCAGACTTCCAGCTCAGAAATTGATCTCCCAAGCAAATTTCTAGACTTCCTCAAGGCTCTACGTAGCCTTTGCGTGACCCTGCGTCAACCTCTTCTGGCTCTGCGCTGCCTCTCCCAGATCTCTCTCTGCCTCCTTTGTTGAGTATTCTCCGGAAGATTTCCCTTCGAATACTATCCCTGCCCCTCACTGCAAAAGATCATTATCGAAAATCTCTCTGGCAGTTGCTCTGCTTCAGAAAATCGAAATTTTGATCTCCCCTATGTGTGTCCTCCAAGTGCCCCTCAAGCTTCTTCTTATATCTTTTTGTTGGACAACCAACGGCCCAGATTAACTTATAATCAATGGCTTAGATCGTTTTGGCTTGATCCTCGTCTTCTTCTAGAAGTTACAACCACAGTTTAGATTAATACCCATTAATTAGTTTAATTTCCTAAGTTTAGACTTAGGGTCCCATTAAAAATAATTAATTATTTTAATAAAACTGTCTCCGGGTGGAATTTCCCAAAACGATTTCTAGGTATTGGAGAATGCATGTTTCTAAGCCTCCCTGCAAATTTTGAGACTTAGAGCACATCCAATGATGCCAAAAATCAACAGAGGTAACTCGATGATCATGGCAGACTCTTCCTCCAGTCTGGAGGACAGCGTGTCGATCTCAGCGGATGCAGCATGTTGAACCTGCTTCTCCTCCTTGTCCTTCTTTCTGAGAAGATATTAAGTGTTGTAGTTACCAAGCTCACCACACATAAAGCATTTGATCTTGGAAATGTCCTTCTTTCTTCTGTGTTGCTACCATTACCCCTTAGATGCAAGGGCCACGTCTTCCTCTTTCTTGCTTTGTCCCACTATTGTTGTTTCCACTGATGGTGGCCTTCACCAGATCTCGCCTCATCTCCTCCTGCTACAAATCAGCCCACACACGTTCCCAATCTGACAATTTTCTCTGCCCAGGATACTCGGGACGAAAACTAGTCATTCTTCATAAATGTTGTCCAACACTAATTGTACAAACTCTGTAGGCTGGGGCGTTGATCCAACTGAAGCCAGCTGATCCCGGACATCCTGAAGCCTAGTAAGGAAGGGGTCTACACACTCCCCTTTCTACATAGTACATCCTCATGCATCTCAGCATCTCCTCAAGATGTGAAAATTCCACAACAAGAACCCCTACTGCTGCAACTGATGATATTACTCCTATTTGTTAAATTCCTTTAAACAAATTACTTGCAGTTTCCTACGGCAAATATCGTAATACATGCGTTGCAGCCTTTACTTAATTAAATATTATGCAGAAACAAGATACTGAGCAAGAAAGAAAATACAACACAATAGACACCGTTATTTTTGGACAAATGTCCCCAGAAAAACCCAATGCGGAAAACCGATGCAGCAAATCTGAAGGTTTATTATTATTAAGCAGTAGCAAATTCTAAATACATCTCTGAATACCTCTCAGGTTATTCAATTACAGAGAGAAATACTGGAAAAAAATATTTGTGAGATTACCTCACACAATCACTGAGAAATGAACTATGGCACAAGAGGATGGGAGACTTACACCATGGGGCTCTAAGAATTCTCGGGAAAACAATATCAGGAGTTCCAGAATTAAGTACCAAACGAGATGATGTATGCAGAGGATCAGCACTAGGCAAGTACGCCAAGGCAGCATTTTCCAAAAAGCAACAATAGGGCTAAGAGTGTTTTGGGATTGATACACTCAAATATCTGTGGACCCATGTCCACAAAAGCTCTTAGTGGTGCTGAATATTTCGTCACCTTCATTGATGACCATTTCATAAAGACTTGGATCTACTTTCTAAAAACCAAGGATGAGGTTTTTGGTCGATTCAAAGAGTTCAAGGCTCTTGTTGAGAATCTAACAAGAAAGAAGATAAAAATATTGCGCCCAGACAATGGTGGAGAATACATCTACAAGGACTTCACCGTTTTCTGTACAAGGGAATGCATTAGAAGAGAGTGGACAACCCCCTATAATCCAGAGCAAAATGGAGTAGCAGAAAGGAAGAATCGAACTATTGATGAAGCAGCGAGGGCAATGTTGTATGATCAGGATATGCCCAAGTTTCTATGGGCAGAAGCATGCAACACGACAGTGTATATCCAAAACAGGACTCTTGACAAGGCATTAGGTAAAATTACTCCGGAGAGTGTCTTCACCAGTAAGAAGCCTGAGGTGAGTCATTTCAAGATATTTGGGAGTTTGGCATACTATCATGTACTCGAAGAAAAGAGGAAGAAATTGGATCAGATTGCAGAGAAAGAATATCTTGTAAGATATAGCAAGAATGCTAAGGCATATAGAGTCTATCTTCCGGGGAATAGGAAGATCGTAATTCGACGGGATGTAAAGTTCATGGAGGACAGAGCTTTCAGAAAATCCCGAGAAATGCCTTCTGAAGAGCAATCAAAGGATGATCCGTTGGTCTAGCCACTTCGACCAGCAGAAACTAGCGCTAGTATTTCTCCTAAAGGCAAAACTCCAGAGGTGGAGCCTCAAGAAGAGGAGGAGCAAATAGATATACCCACTACCAGTGGTAGAACGAGCTGGGAACTTCGACAGATACTACGAAATGCAGAGGATTTTGTCGGGGCACCCAGGAACAAGAAAAGGGAGCGTAGACAGCCAAACAGATACCAAGCCTTGGTGGCTCAGGTTGGAGAACCCTCCAGTTTTCAGGAGGTTATTCAGCATCAAGTATGGGTAGATGCTATGGTGGAGGAATGCAGTTCCATAATGGTCAATGATGTCTAAGAAGTGGTACCTAGGCCTTGGGACAGTTCAGTTGTACGGTCGAGATGGCTCTACAAAGTCAAATATGCTACAGATGGCAGTGTAGAAAAATACGAAGCTAGGTTTGTGGCTAAAGGTTTGCTCAGAAGGAAGGGATAGACTATGAAGAAACCTTCGCCCCAGTAGCCACGTATACTTCTATTAGATCCGTGATATCCCTTGCAACTCAAATGGGGTGGGAGATTCACCAGATGGATGTCAAGACGGCGTTCTTGAACAGGGTGATAGAAGAAGAAGTATACATTGAACAACCAGAGGGTTTTGAGACACATGAGAAGAAATCTCATGTATGCAGATTGAAGAAAGCTCTGTATGGGCTTAAACAATCACCTAGAGCATGGTACGGTCGAATTGATGGCTACTTGCAGAAGATGGGATTCGTCAAGAGTGACGCAGATCCTAACCTCTACTATCTGGTTGTAGAGAATGAGCCTCTAATCCTGGTTTTATATGTGGATGATCTCTTTCTGACAGGGTCATCAAAAATTGCGAGAACCTAGCCACAGAATTCGACATGAAGGATTTGGGACAGATGCATTATTTCCTGGGGTTGGAAGTTTGGCAGCAGAAGGGTGAGATTTTCCTTGGGCAAGGGAGATACGCTACAGAGATTTTGAAAAGATTTAGGATGCAGAACTGTAGACCTATGGATACTCCAATGATCACCAATTGGAAGAAGATTGATGCATCCGAAGATAAAGAAGTCGATCCCACCTTGTACAGGCAGCTCATAGGGTCCCTGATGTATCTGGTCAATACCAAGTCGGCCATTTGTTACGCTGTCAACACCCTCGGTCAGTGCATGGTAGAACCAAAGAGGGAGCACTGGATAGCAGCCAAGCATGTTCTCAGATATATTCGAGGAACAGTCGAGCATGGACTAATGTACACCCAAGGCAATGACATCAGGTTGAGTGGGTTCATTGACCCAAATTGCGCTGGAAGTTCAGTAGATCGGAAAAGTACCACTGGGTACTGTTTCGGCATTGGATTGGGAATGACCTCCTGGTGTAGTAGGAAATAGAAATCCGTGGCTCTGAGCTCAGCTGAAGTTGAATATATGGCAGCTAGCACAGCTTCGTGCGAAGCCATATGGCTTATGAAATTGCTTGTGAATCTATTCAGGAGAAAGATGGAAGCAACCAGTATTTTGTGTGATAATCAGAGTTGCATCAAGCTCTCTGAGAATCCAGTGTTTCATGATCGGCAGAAGCACATTGATATGAGGTGTCACTTTATCAGACACTGTGTCCAACGAAGGGCAGTACAATTAAGGTACACCCCAACAGGAGAACAGGTGGCAGACATTCTCACCAAGGCCCTAGGAAGAACAAAGTTTGTTTACTTCAGGGAGAAGATGGGGATAGTGAAGAATCCGTTTCAGTAGCATAAGCGGATAGTATAAGGAGTTGCATTGCAGTAGCTAGCAGTGGCAATGCTATGGGTAGCATGATGCAACATATTCAGAGGGAACTGCAGTACAGATGTAGCAGTGACAGCTACAGTGTCAGGGGCAGCAGTACAGGTTGCAGCAGCGCAGTGGATGAGGGGCAGTAGGCCGAGCATCAACAACGCAGAAGACCGATGTCGTGGATCAGTGTGATGCTTCTATTGGGAAGTATTGCTAGAGCACATTCCTATCTAAGAGGGAGTGTTGATTTGGGTAGCATCGGATGTGCTCTAGCTCCGAAATTTTGTGGAGGGACTAGAACACATGAGATCTCCAAGACCCAGAAATCGTTTGGAGAAATTCCACCCATATGAGGAGTTATTAAAATAATTAATATTTTTAATGGGTTCCTAAGTCTAAACTTAAGAAAATAAAAATATTAATGGGTATTAATTAAGATAAGGGTGAGAAGCTTCTAAGAGACGAGGATCGAGTCTGTTTTAATCTTAGCCATTTATTATAGACTTAATCTCAGTCGTTGATTCATCAATAGGAAAAGTATAAGAGAAGACTTGAGAGACATTTAGAGACACACCGAGCAAATACTCAATAACCCGAGGGAAATCGATTCTCAAGGAGGAGTTTGATTTCAGAGGGAGAGTTGTAGGGTGAAGGAAGAGGAGGACATCAGTAGCAGTCAGAGACTGAGGAGGAGGTGATGCAGGGCATTCGAGAGACAGCGCAGAGGGAAGAGCAGGGAAACAGCACCATTAGAGACGTATTCCTCATACAGACTGACGCAAAGGTGACGCAGAAGCAAGTGAAGGGTCTCCATGGTTTCAGAACTTCTCCAGGAGGAGGAGAAATTGTCTCGGGTGTTTCTCTCAGAAGTGTCTCAATTTTTCTGTAGAATCATTCCTTGTAAAGCGATTGTTGCTGAAGATTAATAAATAAACCCTCATCTACTGCACCGGTTTTCCCACATTGGGTTTTTCCGGGGACAATTGTCCAAAAACAACTGTGTTGATGTGATTGATTCTTGTGCTTGTATATCACTGTTATTTTCTCTATGTAATTATGTGATAACTGCAGTAGAATTTATTTTAATGTTTACTGAAGGGTTTCATAAATAACTTATTATGAGAGATAAGTAGGTGAAATAAATCAGTTACTACAGTAGAATTTCATGTTAGAAATTTTCACAGTCTACTGATCGATTCGCTGCCCGGAGTCTCTGCTCTCAACCTCCCGGTCTCACACCCTGGCTCCTGACTTCTGAAACTGACTATCCCCAGCAAAATCTCGGACTCTCTCTCACCCTCTGCAATGCCTCTGCGTGGCCATGTGTTAGCCTCTTTGTCTGGGCTACTCGATCACTCTCTACCTCTCTCTACTGATGATTCTCCAACTAAGAAAATCTTTCTCTCTCCAGATGCTATCCCTGCCCCTCAACTGCAAAAAATCTGCTCAATCAAAACTTCCTCCTTAGAACTTCTCACTTCAGAAATTCGATCTCTTGATCTCTCGGTGTGTTTTCCAAATGACGTGCAAGCTCCCTTAAATAATCTTCTCGTTGACATTCAATGACCCAGATTAAAAGCTAATCAATGGCTAAGATCATTTTGGCTTGATCCTTGTCTTCTTCTAGAAGTTACACCCACAATTAGAATAATACCCATAAATATTTTTAATTTCCTAAGTGTAGACTTAGGGTCCCATTAAAAAATATTAATTATTTTAATAAAATTGTCTCTGGGTGGAAATTCCCAAAACACTTTCTGGGTTCTTTGGAATACATGTGCCCAAGCCTCCCAGCAAAATTTGAGGCCTAGAGCACATCTGATGCTACCCCAAATCAACACAAGATACATCTTCCCCTGCTAAGAAGATCCTTCGTACAGTGTAGCTAGTGCTTCCCACATCTGTCGGGCAATATCTTTGCCAGCTATGTGAGATACCACAAGTACTTGAACCCCATCGAGAATAAATCTTTTAGCTCTCGCCATCTCTTTCTTGTATTTCTTAAGCGGATCCACATCTACAAGTACAGCGACCACACTATCGACATAAGTTTTGATATCGTGCTCATCTAGAAGGCAGGAAATTCTAGCCTTCCAGATCACATAGTTAGAGGCTCCGTCCAACCGATCTTGATCTCTCAACCCAGTTGATGCCATTTCCCTGAAAAATATGTCGAACTCCTCCTCTTCTCCTCTGCACAGTTGTTGCCAAACTATTCGCACTCCCTTTTGGAGTGAGAAATCCTGCACACAACCACTGCTACTCTGCTGAGAAAATTCGAACTTCTTGGCTAGAAGTCCCCTGAGGAAAGAATTCCCTCAGTGTATGCTCTTCCTTCCTCCTAACACTATTTGCACTAGCAAGCTATTGCAAAATCTGCGTCCCAGCTAAAGATCTGCTCTGCAAGGAAACTGCTGCTACTCCCTCTGTCGCTAGTACTCTTCGATCTGGAAAGTTTTATTCTCTATCAACTCAGTCAGAGAAGTAAAATTCTCACGAAAAATTGACCCTTTTTGCCCAAGGAAATACGCTGCCCCCGAGGGTTTTGATTTGATGCCTATGCAGAAATTCGAACTACCTCCTTCCTTCTGCACTGAGCTCTCCGGCTTACAATCTGTGCTTTGATACCATGTGAAAAATCAACCCAATTCCTACTGCAACAAACTGACGATATTTCTCATATTTGTTAAATTACTTTAAACAAATTATTGCAGTGTTCTACAGCAAATATCGAAATACATACACTGCAGCCTTCACAAAATAAATACTGCAAAGAACTCTGCACAAGAGAGAAATCAACACACACAAATACACCATTGTTTTTGTACAAACGTCCCCGGAAAAACCCAACTTGGGAAAATCGGTGCAGCAACTGAGGTTTTTATTATTATGCAGTAGTTTTTTAGTACAAATCACTAGATGCCCAAACTGGCAATCTGATACAGAGAATAAACTGGCAAAGCGGTAGTGAGAAAAATCTCACACTGTCACTGGCGATCTGAATCTGGTCCAGGCTCTGGATGGCTAGCCCCACGCCGCCTTTGCGTCAGCCTACGCAGATCTAAATCGCAACCTCTAGGAACTGCGTCACCCTTCTTGCTAGTCGATTTTCCTCTGGAACTTCGACTCTTTGGCCCTCTAGTCTCACACCCCGACTTCCGGCACTAGATATCCACTGCTCCCAGCAAATTACAAATTCCCTCTAAAGCTCTACGTTGCCTCTCTGTGGCACTGTGCTACCTCTCTGAACCTCTCATTTCCTTCTCTGCCTTGCACTCTCCGAAATTGGAAAACTTCCCTCTGATCCACTACCCCTACCCCTCACTACAAGAAGATCAGTCGATCTCTCTCCGGCAACTCAGCGTTGCTACTCTTGAGAAATTCGATCTCTTGATCTCACTATCTCAGTGTGTTCTCCAAGTGCCTTTCAAGCTCCTTCTTATAATCTCTCGTTGGAGCACCAACGACCAAGATTAAAACATAATCAAAGGCTAAAATTAACTGGGAGTTGATCCTCGTCTTCTTTTATAAGATTCGCACCAGATTTAATTAATACCCTTTAATTAATCACATTTCCTAAGTTTAGACTTAGGATTACATTAAAAATTATTAATTATTTTAATTAAACCATCTCTAGGTGGAATTGTCCCAAACGATTTATGGGTATTGAAGACTGTATGTGTCTTAGTCTCTCTGCAAAATCTCGAGGCTAGAGCACATCCGATGCTACAAAAATCAACATAGATCCTAAGGTAAAAGAATATCTCATGCGAGATTCCTTAGGCCAAGTGAGGACTTTTCTCTTTATGAAAGCTACTCGCATGCCCTTATCTTCCAAAGCGGAAATAGATACAAGTTCTTCTTTAAACCCAGAACATACATCACATCATGAAGAAGAATGGATTCACCAACGTTCAAATGAAATTTGAAAGAACCAAAACCCTTCACAAGATGAGTAGAGTTATCTCCAAGAATGATTGTCAAACTTGTCTCCCTCTCAACCAAGTTAGAGAGGACTTCCTTGTACCCAGAGGAATGTCCAGAATCCCCACTATCTACCAACCAAATATCATGTGAATCCGAAGGGGAAGAATTAGAAAGAGCAAAAATTAAAACATATTCAGATTGACTAGCAGCTACATTGTTTTCATACCTAGAATTTCTTGTTCTCTTTTGAGGACAATGGCCTTCTTCATAGTCATCTGGAGTATCTCTTCTCCTTCTATCATCCCTTCTTCTTCTATTGTCTCTTCTTATTCTATCATCATTTTTTCTCATATCGTTGTACTTGTTATTGTTGCCTTGGTTGGATCTTGGAGCATCTCTCTTTTTCAAATAGTCTCGTGCATAGTGACCATACTTGTGGCAATTGAAGCATTCAACTTGAGGCCTGTGTTTTCTCGATCTTTTTCTTGTAGTCTTTTGATTCGAGAGAGAACTTTGTTGAATTGGATGGTCTCCCTCTACCTTTCCTTATCTTATCTTGTGTAACAAATGCGGAGGGTTTTCCTTCTTCGCGCTTTTAAATCCTTCCTCGGACAATCATCCTAGTTTCCTCTTGAGTGCATTTTCCAACAAGCTCATCAAATGTCGAGAGTCTATTCTTGTTAGTTATAGTAATAATGAAGGTTCCCAAATAGGAGGAATACCTTGAAGAGTGATCATCACCAACTCTCTATCGGATATAGTCTCACCAGCAGTCTGCAGTTGATCTCTTAGTTGAGATACCCTCATGATATAGGATTGCACAGATTCTCCCTTATTCATTTTCAAATCCTTGAGCTTATTTTTCAAGGAGAGGATATGATTCAAATTGTTTACTTGATACATCCCAACAAACTTATCATAAATGTCTTTAGAACTCTTCAAATTACCAACATAAACAATTAAATGATCTTGTGAACAATCAATGAGAATTTTCTTAGCTTTGAGGTCACCTTTCTTGTTCCTGTCTTGATAGTAGCAGAAGGATTCGTCGGAGGCTCAGGAAACTTTCCTTGCACATATTCCAAAACATCTTTGTCATCCAATATGACTTCCAACCTAATCTTCCAAGCAGCAATGTTAGGTGAGTCACCAAGCTTCTCATTATCTTTGATGTAAAAGGTAGACATCTTGACCAAATCAAATAGGCTCCTACAACTTTCAAAAATGATTGCTCTTGTCTCTTGCCTCCTTGGGCTTGACTTCACCTTAGCTCTGATACCATGCTAATTTTATGTTGATCTATGTTGTTACAATTACTTTAGCACAATTCTTATCTTCAATTAGCAATCTTTAAATACAATTTAATCTTCCAATGATCAATAGCAATTGTAGATAGAACAGTAAATGCAATATACAGTAGACAATCAAGAGCAATGACAAGAGACACAAGAATTTTGGTCAATACCAGGGAAAATCCCCACAAGGGGGAAAACCCTTTCAAATTCTTGTTCTTATTAGATTGTCATAAAATGCTCAGCAAATAGAGAATACAATGTTCCAATTCACCAATCACAAGGCTATCTAGCAAAATCAACCAAACAATATCCAAGAGATGAACACAATATACAGATCTTATCAAAATCAAAGTTCCCAAGCCTGTGATCAACGGTCAAAGTCTGTAGTCAACAGTCAAGAATATCTTAGGTCACAGTCGCATGGAGCTAGTGACCATGCATGCGGATGAAGCTTTCCAACCGTAGGGAGAACCCTATCAAGCATGCAGCTACAACTGAGATTTCCATGAACCAAGCTTGAGGCTCTAGAACAAAACTTATTTTTCACACATGCAAGCTTGGACCCTGTAAGAACCAATGTCGCTAACAAATCTCAGACCAGTACGAACCAATCCAAAGAAGAGAGAGAAGAAGATGCTTGTTGATGATGTCCAAATGAGCTTCACTTGACTTGTATTTACATGCTTCCAAGGGTGCCCAATTTCTCTTTAAAGTTGACTTGTACATTTGTGCACATGTGGGTGTCCATATTAAAAATACATCTTTCCTTAACCAATTAAATTCTTCCAAGGGCTAGGAGGGAACTTTCTTAATGAGGAAGACTGTCCAAAGCAGGGAATTTGTCCCTTAGCTTCCAGATTAACAAAATCAATGAGTATATGAGTGATCAAATGAGGTCGAAGTCTCTTCCTTTTATAGTTGTCCAAGAGGTCGAAGATGCTTCGAGGCAAAGCCAACTTGGTCTTGTGGGACAAAATGACTCCTTTGGACTCAAAATAAGAAATTTCTATTTGTTACAAATAGTCCAAATGGGACTTTGACATATGATAAAATTTATTTTTGACTCAATAAACCCTAGAAGCATGAAGAACATGCATTGACTAGAAAATAATAATAATAAAATTTATTTTTCTTCTTTTTGCTTTTACATGAAATATATATAATACAAAGATAATTATGAAGACCAAACCTAGTTACATTTTCAACACAGAGGGGAAATACTTCATGGCAAGGTGCCATGGTCATGGGACCAGTTGATGGAGGTCCACCGATCTGAGTGTATAGATGTATGGTGGGATAAATCATGGAGCCATGAGTTACCCCTTTCCTTGGCATTCTTTTCCCACCCCTCTAGTGTGCCTTATATTTCTTTTTTATAATGCTTTGATAGGGAGCATAACTTAGGTGTCCAAGCTTGTTTTTAATGATATTGCTTCATTTATCCCTTAATAATGAGTCATCTTCTCGCTCATCAAAGTTGGAACATGCAAGGGCTCCTTTAATGCTCCAAAACTCATTAATTCTAATCTCTACGGAACAAATGGGACCACCCTTTTCAAGGTCTTCAGAAAGTGTATCATTAAACTTAATATCCATGAAAAGGGTGGAGCTTACCTCAACTTCACTTGTCAAAGCATCATTTTTAGCAGGATTTTGTACAATAAAATCATGCTCGTCTCCTAGATCATCTTCAAGGTCATTTCAATGTGTTTATCTTGATGATCTAAAAGGGACTCTTCCTCTTGCTTATGGTATTCTTCTTCATCCCAAGTTCCAACCTTGATTTTTTCAATCAATGGAATGAATAGGATTTTCTTCAATATGTTCTACTTGATAATCAAGGGTGATGTTCTCTTTCAGATGACAATGATCTTCTTCCTTAGCTTCTACATCTTCAGAGGGATGAAGAAGGCATTCCCTTTGGATGGCTATGGCCAAATCTTGAAGGGCATCTTCACCACTTTGAAACATTGGCCCCCAATACTTAAGAAACTTTTCAATAAATACCTTAATAGAGGGAATGCTTCTAGGTCCACAGGAATATTTAACCCATTCACATTGATCAGTCCCAAGAGAGTTAATGAATAACCTCATGAGAGCATCCTCGTGAACTTTGAAGCATACTTGATGGATTTTGTTACGTGATTAATTACCAAAGAAGGATCACCGTCAAATTTTGGAATGTTTATCACAGAATTTGTATCACAATGATTTGGATATTCAGGAATATCCTTGACATCCAAAGCAAGGGAGATCATGTAAATCCCAAGGAGTCATTGCCTTGAGTCTTGCATGACAACTAAATGAGGAGTCGCCAAGGTGAATTCAAAATGCCTTAATAGATGCTTGTTTCACCCTACAAGCATAGAAGCATTTAAAACCCAATGAAGAACTAGGTCTTCGCTCTTCCAATGGAGTCACAAGATAAGTAGATTTATCCTTGTCTATGGGATAAGCTCAATCAAGGAAATGACACTTAGACTTATGATTACGAGTAGGTTGTTTAATTCCTCCTCAGCAATAATGCCAAAAATGTTGCCTCAAAATGTAGCAGGCCTTCTGAGAGGCCTCATAAGGCAAGAGCCAGACTACGACAAAATAATGAGGTGGATGAAACTATCACCTTATCATTCCACTTCCTACTTTTTAGTGGAATTTTGAAGGTTTTAACCCTATACGGAATCTACCTGCAAATGAATTCTTAAAAAAAAAAAAAAAAATATACAATGGCGAGAACAGAAAATATAAACAAAGATTTTTCTATTGGAACCCAAAACCAGGAAAACCAGATTTATTTTTCCATAATATTCCTTTCAATGTTACAATACATTATATACATGACGAAGCATTCATAGACCCCCAATCCATTAACCCTGTATTAGAACATAATCGTAGTTCCCTTGATCAGATCTACAAAATACCATGGGTGGGTCCGCCTAGAAAAAATTCAAGGCACTTCCCTAAACCCCGAGCAGGGGGGTTACCACCCCACTGCACCCATCGAAATGTAACCATTAGAGAAATTTTGAGGTCTCAAATGGGCTTCCTAAGGAATATTATAAAATAATAGTGGAAATTATAAAATAAGATTACAGTAAATCATCAAATTTTAGAGAGAAAAAAGAAAAAACTACTTTTTCAACTCGTATTTTCAACTAATCTCCCTACAATTTTACTCAAATTTCGAGCGAGAGCACTTGTTGGATGCAGAATTTATTTTCTCATCCAAGGAGTACCCATTTTGCATACTTTCGATGGACCCTACTATAGGAAAAATGAAAAATACAAAATTTGAGTAAAACCGTAGGGAAATAAGTTGAAAAAGTATTTTTTTTATTTTTTGTTTTTTAATCTTTAACTTTTTTACTCAAAAAATGGTAAATCATCCCCCATGTTTGACATCATTATCTTGAATCTTATTGGTTGTTATAAAGTTGATTTTGGTTGTACATTTTTGTTTTAAGGCCCATTTTTTACCTCAAAATTTCTCTAATGAACGCCTGCAACTAGTCGTGCAAACTATATAACACATACCCAACATTCTCCCACTTGTTTTCTTTGCAAACAAGGGCCACTAGAGTACACAATCATTAGTCCAACGCCCCAACACCCATTGTTTCTCTACACCAAGAAAACTTTTCACTGCACATAAACCTTGTCAATGCATCTGCAACATTCTTCAAAGTGTCCACCTTTAATTGCAACACATTTTTATCTTCAACCATATCCCTCACAAAGTGATACTAAACATCAATATGCTTTGTCTTTGAATGATAAGCAGGGTTCTTTAAAATTGCACTTTGGTCGTCACAATCTATCCTTATAGCTCGTTGTAACAACCCCATACCTAAACACAATCTCTGCAACCAAACTACTTCCTTGCTTGCATGCGTGGCTACCATGTATTTAGCCTCTGTAGTTAAAGTGCCACTACAGATAGTCTCTTGCTCATCCAATTGACTGCTCCTCGAAATAAATTAAACACATACCCACTTGTATATCTTCTCTAATCCAGATCTCCAACCCAGCCTGCATCAACAAAGCCATGTATGTCCAAAACTTTGTCCAATCCTGGTCTTCTTTGGTAGCAGAAACCATAATAATTAGTGCCACACAAATACCTGAAACCTGCTTTATTGTTATCCAATGCTCCTTCCCTAGTTTGACATATACCTTCTCAGTACTCCCACTACATGTGCAATGTCTGGTCCCATACAGACCATTGCATACATCAAACTACAAGCTGCACTGGCATATGGAACATGAGACATGTCCTATTCCCCTTCATGTGTTTTGGGGCAGCGTTCGGCAGATAACTTTACCAAGGTTGTGTGGGAGCGACCCCACCCCCGAATCCACTCCCGAAGCACGCTCTGTTCGAGAGCGCATCAAGAGCGACCCCGGGGGCGCACTCCCGAAATTCGTTCCCTGTGAGAGCAAATTTCAAGTTTTGAAAGCGTGTTCCCTGGTCTAATGGGAGCGATCACTCCCGCATCGCTCCGGGAGCGACTTTTAAAGTCAGGGAGAGAAACGAAAGCGATTGCTCCCTCACCAACAAAAATGCTTCAACTGCAAAAGAGAAACCCATGCGGGGTTTTTTGGGAGGGAGGGAGGGAAGGGGCCAAAATAAATAAAAGGCCTCCTCCCCTCCCATAATGCATCATTTGCATGATTGAGATAGCAAGAGAGGGCTTTTGGAACTTGATTTGAAGAGGTGAGGGAGAGGAAGATTGAGAAGCATGCTTGTGGATCTTGAGGAGCTTGCAAGGGAAACTGGAGCTTGGGATTGAAGGCACCATTGGAGAGCCAAAGAGGTAGGGTCTAATCCCATTCTTTTTATTTTTCCATGTAGCATTTGTGTTTTTATATGTTCGATCGTGATCGCTCCCGTTCGCTCTGGGAGCAACTTCTAAAGTCGAGGAGCGAAACGGAAACCATCACTCCTATGCAAAAAAAATGATCCGACAACAAAAGAGAAACCTACGCGAATTTTTTGGTGAGGAACAGAGCTAAAAGAAATAAAAGGCCTCCTCCCCTCCCACAATGCATCATTTGCATGATTGAGAGAGCAAGAGAGGGATTTTGGAGCTTGAGTTGAGAAGGTGAGTGAAAGGAAGATTGAGAAGGTTGCTTGAGGAGCTTGAGGAGCTTGCAAGGGAAATTGGAGCTTGGGATTGAAGGCACCATTGGAGAGCCAATGAGGTAGGGTCTAATCCCATTCATTTTATTTTTCCATGTAGCATTTTTGTATTTTATATGTTCATTGTTGAATGAAAGATGTTCTCTTCTCTATTTCCCATTCCCATTCCTCCTCCATTTTATTGCATGCAAGAAACTATAATTCCACCAAACGTCATGGCTATATGGCTTGGCATTCTCCTGATGTTGGTTCTTTTTTTTGTTATGATGTTGAGGAGCAAAAGGAGTGATGAAGAGGATGAAGTGGTGGGTAGTGTGAAAATTCCAAAACTGAAATCCTATTGCAGCAACTGGAATTTATTTTTCTAACTAATAATTATTTTAACAATTTATCTGTTAAGGCAAATATCAAATAAATCACATTGCAACCTTCACAAATAAAACTACGGAAGTAATAGTGCTGGAAAATGAGAAAATACTAGCACACACAATAAAAAGGGCACTGTTATTTTTGGGCAATTGTCTCGGAAAAACCCAACTTGGGAAAATCGGTGCAGCATTGAGGGTTTTTATTATTAAGCAGCAATGAAATCTAAGTGCAATAATCTGGATGTCGAATCTGGCAACCCTATAGAGAGAAATATTGGCAAAAATCTAGTGAGGATTTTTCCTCACCCCACAGACAAATTCGGCACTGAAGAATGGTCTCTGAAACCCTCTACAAATTGTCGTGCGTCACCCTTTGCGTGGGCTCTGCGCAGGATCTAATTAGTACAATCTAGATCTCAATCTGAGCTACCTCTTTTGTTTGCCACTGACTCTGGAAACGCTTCTCCCACCCCAGCAAAATTCTTCTGCCACCGAAACACTAAAACGACTTCCCGAATCTGTAAATCGAACTGCCTTAAAGGCTACTGCGCAGTCCCTGCATCAGCCTCACCGTGGCTCTTCTGCCTCTCTACAAATGCACTCACTGGATCTAGAAATCTTCCTCTGGCCTCAATGTCCTTGCCCCTCGTTGTTTCGTCTTCTTCACTAAAGCTCGAACTCTCCGGAAACTGACTGTTGCTACTCTGGAAAATCGAATTCTCCAAGTGGCTCTAGTGTATTCTCTATCACCACATTGATCCCTTCTTATATCTTCCTGTTGGGACTCCAACGGCCAAGATTAAATCTTAATCGATGGCTCAGATCATTTCTGGATTGATCCGTGTGAGTTTCTAGAGAATTCTCACCTTGACTTAATTAATTCTGATTAATTAACCAGTTTTCCCAAGTTTAGACTTAGGAAACATTAAAAAATAGGTTAATAATCTAATTAAGTCATTTCTAAGTGGAATTTCTAAAAACGATTTCTAGGTTTTGGAGATCTCATGCTTTCTAGCGTCTTCCCCAAATTTCGTGGCAAGAACACATCTAATGCTACAAAAACTAGCACTCCCTCTTGGTGAGAATTGTGCTCTCTAGTGCTACACATCCTGCCACAACATCGTGTCTCTGTATCACCTCCTGTCACGTTGTTGATGTTTGGCTACTACTGCCCACCAACTACTACGCAACTCTGATGTTGCATGGTGTTGCTGCTGACACTGCCATACTGCTACCAACACTGCATCTATACTGCAACTCCCTTTCATCTATTATTGTTGCTACTGCAACTGAGAAGCATCCAAAATACTGAATCATCTGTGTTCAGTATGATGCATTTGTCTCCCAAGCCTCTGGCTGCTACTAGCATTTGCACTGTCACTAAAGACTTTGTGTTGCTGCCAACTCTGCACTGAGCCACCTACTCTGTTGTTAACATTGCACTGTGCTCCTCAGGATCTGTCTACTACTAGTTTGCAACTGTCACTCTGGTACTAACTGCATCAACTGCCATTGATCCATCCTGCTACTGAATATTGTGGGCCCCCCCGTAGCTAGGTAATGATCCATGAGGTGAACTCCTCAAGGACCCTGCCCATGTCTGCAACTCTCTAGGACTATAACTCCATATTGCACCACCTCTCACCTAGAGGTATGGCAGCAAACATAGCAAAATCTTATCTACTCATACTATTGCTGCTACTGCTTTGCTAATGCTTCTGCACTGCTGCTGCAACTCCTGTAATAATGAGTCTGATCTCCCCAGATCCTGAAGTACTAGCTTCCATAGGGATGCTCCCTTTGAAACTAGACTCCCTCTGAGTCTCGATCTCCCTATGGGAAATCTCTTTACTCCCTCCTAGCAACTCGCACTGTCCTCCTGCACTAGAAACTGGACTACGAAGTTCTGCACTGGGAATCTTTAGGTTGGAACTACACCTGCATACTGCAACTAGGCAATTCACATTGCCTGTGTCACTACATCTAGCTCTGCAACTATCTCTTGGGTGTACTAACTGCAACTAGATCTGCAACTGCCATCTAAATGATTGACAGTGCCTGCAAACACTGAATCAACCATCGTCAATCTCGTCTACATTGATAAGTATCGATTACCTCTCTTTGTCGTTCTTTAGAGTCTCCTTAAGTTATGTTGCCCACCATTGTTGTTTTAATGGCGATAAGGGCCACATTCCCGAATTCTTCACTAGAGATAATGCAGACTACACATTTGATCTCAGTGAACATATTACAATATTTACTATTTACCACTATAGGATTTACTATATATAGAGAGCCAGGAATCCCAATGAGATTTTTGACTACACCATTGATAGGAACATTCCTATGGAGCCAGTCGAAAGGTCACCAAAAATCCATTATCAAAATCATTTGTATATGTTTCATCTCCCAAAAGACCTCGCACAAAAAATTTACAGTCCTTTATCCCAATTCATTTATTATCATTCTCTGACTGAAATGCCATCAATAGTGAATCAACTCCACAAACAGTAACATAATCATTGTCTTCATAAGCAATAGGTCGAGCACAATAATGCAATCCGCAAAAAACTTGATGAAATTTGGTAAATCTTTGGTAGAATCTATAGCGTTCACATGCTCACCCTCTTTATTAGATATCCTTTGTAGAAGTTGCCATGCACTTGTTATTTCCAGTGTTCCACGGGGACGCGTCCCCCAGGGTCGGGTGCGCGCACCCCTCGCACCCCACGCACCCGGGACGGGGAGTCTCTTGGGGGTGCGTTTCCCCACGCACCCTTTTTGGGGAGTCTTGGGGAGACGCAAGGGGGTGCGTTTCCCCAGTGTGGGAGTCTAGACTCCCCAAAAAGGGTGCTTCTGGGCGTCCCCCTTCAGTATGGGAGTCTAGACTCCCCAAAAAGGGTGCGCCTGGGCGTCCCCCTTTAAATTTTTCTAATAAGACTTAAAAATTCAAAATAAAAAATAAAAAATTCAAAACTCAAAACCATTAAATTTTATTTTTTTTAAACTAAATAACTAAAACTTAAAAGTCTAAAAAAAAATTAAAATTAAAACTAAATAACTAAAACTTAAAAGCCTAAACCTTAAAGTTTAAAGCTCATTTCATTTCAACCCAAAGTCATTTCCATTTCCCTCTCAACTATTTTTGAGTTTGAACTTTGAAACTTTGAGTTATATAGATTTAGTGTTCAAACTTTGAAAATATACTAGTATGTTTTGCTTTCAATTTAGATTCTAGAATGATGGATGATGAATTTAGTTTTTAAATCAATGTAGATTGTAGAATGATGAACCATTGAATGATGAATGATATCGATCAATGTTTTTGAATATTTTATTATTGATTTTTATTTTTGTTTTTCGAATCTCATGGTATGTATGAATAATAATTAATTCAATAATGAGACTTGTCACTTGAATATGTCATATGAATGATGTATGTATCAAAATGAACGATGAGGATGGATCAATGATTCAAATTTCAATTGTCTATTTAATATTTTTATGCTTTCATTATTGAACAGTGAACAATGAATATGAAATTGAATTATATATATATATATATATATATATATATACCTCGACGACTCCCCGCACCCCCAAAATTTCCCTAAAATTTGAGGGTACTCCCACACGTCCCCCCTGTGCGTCTCCCCGCACCCGCGTCTCCCCGCACCGGAGTCTTGGTGGAACATTGGTTATTTCATATCGCATTTGAGATCCAATAACCACTAGAATATGAAACCCAGAGAGATTATCTGCCTAACCAAGCAGTGTATCACTTAACCATGCAATCCCAGAATCATTGATGTGTGCCTCAAACTTTCTTGCCATTTCTCTCATGTGTCTCTCTTGTATGGCATCGATAATCTTCCCTGTATCATTGCTAATGACCTTTGTCTGTTGTGGACATGGAGCACCATATGTAATATAACCCGTGGTCACTCTGCTAGGTAATGACACGGCATAAATACCCCAAAGCCCTGCATAAACAAGAGCTCCATGTTCATTAATAGATATGACTCATGGCTAAGTGATCCTTGGAGCCTTCCTAGACATCTGCCATATTTCATCAATGGTGATCTCACTCCTTTCAAGTAGAATGTCTACAATGGTTTCTATTGCAAAATGATATTCTTTCAAAGCAAATCGCACATATTCATCCCTTAATGCTTTATCTTTGGACCCAAATGCACCGTAACATCCTCTTTAGTTTGATAAAAGATTTTTCCAAGAGCGATCATGTCAGTCTATAGAATGAGATACTCAGCATATGCACCAACTTCTGAAAGGGTTGTTCCTATTAACCACGATAGGTGGTTTCTCCCGAATATTTCTTCCTCAACAATCCTTGGAGCACAAGCACGAACTATTGAACTAAAAAAATTAGATTTTCTCACATAAACGTGGTTTTTTGGCCCTAGTCTATCTAAAAGCTTCTCATCTCCTTCCTTAGGTTCAACAAAAAAAAATTCTACCAGAGGAATAAATGTCTTCATATTCCTCTTTTAGGTCCTCAAGGGTGCCAATCCCAAAACATGTAGCAATTTTTCTAGCATTTGGCCAGAAGAGGGTTTCATGCAATTAACCAATTTTCTTCAGCCATGTTTCTTTGTCTCGAGACATGTCCATATACTTCATTTCTCTAAATTCAAAGGCATTTTTTAATGGATCGTAACCAAGCCCATATAATTTGTTCTTTGGATGAATGATAAAGACAAGTGTGTTATGATGAGCCTGAACCACAACATCAACATCCAACACCATCATTAGTTTTCTCCTCTCTAATGACTTCTCCTTGCATATGTGGTTGTCTTTCAACACCATATCCGATTTTTGGTGATAGAGAGGATTAATTATTTTGTGCAAATGCAAGGAAAGCTTTTCGAGCCTCCCAATGTGACTTTGGTGAAAATATCCCTTCTTGCCTTTTGAATGTTTCTAATAGCTCTTCCTTTTCACTATAATCTTTGTCATTTAGAGCTTCTACAATACAACATCTGCAACCATATACTCAAATTCAAAATAAGGGCAAATTTTGTGAGAGAGGGGTTTGGCACTGGTAGGCTCCTTACATTTTAAGGCTTTGTAAATATGTCCTCCAACCAATTGATCACGTGTTTTTGAAAACCCCTATATTAAAGAATCTAGTTTGTTGTCGGCAAACAAGAACGGTCTCCAACACCATCAAACAAAAGAGGAGCAGATGGACCAGTTATTAGTTGACGAGTAGGAATAATAGAGCCAATGAACCGAGAGGCCCTCCATGTTGAGAAACCAAGATGATTGATTTCTCTTAACTTGATAATTACTTGTGAATGTTTGTTGGCTTCTTATTAGTTATATTATCTTCTTCATCAAGTAATTATACAAATGTGCAGAAATATAAAGATCACAAAGAGACAAAGAACACCAAAAATTAGGCTCCAAGCCAGGGCAAAACCCCACAAGGGTGAAAACCTAACAATCCTTCTTATAGAATTAGATCAAAATGAGATATCCAAGACCCAATACCAAGACCAAGACCAAAAACTATCACAAAGATCCAAGTCAACCTTCCTCCAAGTCTCCTCCAATCGTGTCAAGCGCTAGTCAACGCTTGGTTAGACTCTTCTAAAATCTAATCAAATCACATAATTTTTCGGACCAACAATGAAGGCCAAATTTCAGCCCTATAATTTTCGCAGAGATGCAACACAAAATCCTTGCATGTGTGAGCATAAACAAGACGGAAAACCCGAATTTTTATCTCTCCTTAGACTTCCTTCTCTCTCCTTAGACTTCCTTCTCTCTCTTTTGACTTCGGCTCTTTTTCTTCTTGATTAGGTATAGAAATCAATGATGATGTGATGTGTGAATGTATGTCTCCAAGAGGTCGATTTGACTCATATATGTACCTATCCAGGAGGGTCGAATAGCTGCCACATAGGCCGACTTGTCCAATGAGGGTCGACTTAGTCTTGTGTTGACTCTTTGACTCAAAATAAAACTTCTTTTTCTTTTTTTCTTACAAAAGCCCAAATGTGACTTGACTCAAATACATTTCTTTTTGACTCATAATAAATTATCTTTGACTCTTTTGAGTCTATAAGCATGAAGAACATGCTTTGACAAAAAATAAAACAATAATAATAAATATAATAAATGTCAATGATAAAAATTACATTTTATTACATTATGAAGACCAACACTAGTTACATTTTCAACACTCCCTCTTAACTAGGGAGGTATTCATAATGACCCAACAGGATACTCTCAAGTTGAAATATCCAGATAAGAAAGGATTTGGATAGATAAGCATCAATGATGATAACATCATCATAGCCAACATTGTCAAAATACCAAGGCCTTGAAAAGTAAGCTCTATCTCTCCACAAGATCAGAGCACAATGTTGGGAGGCATAAATTTTGGACACCACTGCCTCTCAAGGCACATACACCACCTTGGGTATTCACCAAGGTATGCCCCCACAGGACCATTTCCTACTCTACTGTCACAATATTTGACACCAGGAAATGTTGGTACTCAGGACTATTCTTATCTTAGATCAATGTACTTGACTTACGGCGGTTAGTCCTGGTCACAGTACAGATCTTCAAAGAATATCGGTCCCAGATGCTTATCCAATCCACCATTCTCCCTACCAGTGTTCATGCACTAGGCTTATGGTTGTTAGTCTTAGTCATAGTACATGACACATGGAGAACACGGTGTCCACCCTCACTCCCTCCCAGGGAGGAGATCCTCACTCCCTCTCAACTAGGAAGCAATCATCCACAAGCCTAAGCTTCTCTCATAAAAATACTCTGAAGAGACACTTCATCAATGCATCAGCTACTTGTTTGTCCTGAGGAGATCCATTGTAGCTTCTCGAATTCTATCTACATCACATCATAACAAGCTTCGACCTTCCTGGTTTTCTGACAATCTTCCTATCCAATCCAACATGTCATCAAATAGTCCATCACACCATTTTACAGAGCCAAACTGCTTCATAGCTAATCGTACAAACTTTCATGTTCTCTTCCTTCATAGTGCAACAAAAAACTACTTCATGCTCTATCCAGAAATATACCAACTTTCAAATAGATTCAACCATTGTTAGTATCTGTATTTATCATTAGCACAACAAACTCAATAGATGTAACCTCAAATCCCAAGTTGTAAGATCCTTTATGTTAATTTCTACTTCTAGCTCCCTCTGAAGTCAATAGCACTTCCTTCGCATTATAAGAGAATCTAGCTTCACATTCTTCCAAGAAATTACATTGAATAAGTAGAAATGAATAACATTAGTTCTTCCAATGATGTATTCAAAATTCGAAACAATCAGCTGCTAGATCAAACCTCTTTAGTGATATAGTCATATATCTATAAATTGTCAACCAACCTACTAGGAGAATCCTGATAATAAGCATATTTTGACTTTTTGCCCAACTATCTAGAAGTAATATATCTTATCAACATGTATCGTGTTCTGCCTCCAACTACCTTTGAAGATAATGTCTCTAATCCATGAGTCCCTCTTAGATATATAATTGCAAGGTCTTTTATGAACATAAGACTCCTCTATGATAAGAGTAACCTTCTGAAGCAAGTGAATTTCTTCCTTTGGCTAATAGAAACTACTTTTGAAGCTTGCTTCTATGCTGCCATATAATGTATAAGTTGCCTGCTTTTGTTGAAAAATATTTGCTACTTCCTTCTAGTTCTTGCATTTATCAAAATCTGCTTCCGAAATGCTTTGTGCTAGTAGTACTATTTGACTGATTTTATTGTGTGAGATCAACTTCGTTTTCACTGAAATCATAGGGTTGCAAATTGATTTATAACTCTTTTTCTGTTCCTATTGACAACCTATAGTCCTTGCAACTAAGAGAGATGATGGTTGTCTTTAAATCTTCCTGATGTGGACAGCATGTCAGACATCAGGGGCGCAGAGGACAATGTTATGAAGTCAGGGTGATGCTTCAGTGGGAAGCATTGCTAGAGCACATTCCTCGCTAAGAGGGAGTGTTGATTTCTGGTAGCATCAGATGTGCTCTAAGTCTCAAATTTTGCAGAGAGGCTTAGACACATGCATTCTCCAATACCCAGAAATCGTTTTGGGAAATTCCACCCAGAGACAGTTTTATTAAAATAATTAATTATTTTTAATGGGTCCCTAAGTCTAAACTTAGGAAATTAAAATAATTAATGGGTATTAATCTAAATTGTGGGTGTAACTTCTAGAAGAAGGCGGAGATCAAGTCAATATGATCCTAGCCATTGATTAGAATCTAATCTAGGTCGTTGATTGATCAATGAGAGGATTATAAGAGAAGGCTTGATGGGCACTTGGAGAATACACCGAGAGAGTTCAGAAGATTGAATTTCTGAAGCAGAGCAGCCGTCAGAGAGAGATTCGAAGTGAGATTTTGCAATGAGGGGCAGGGATAGTATCCAAAGGGAAATCTTTCCCAGACGGAGGATACTCAGCAGACAAGGCAGAGGAAGATCCAGTAGTGGCAGCGCTGAGCCAAAGGGGTTGACGCAGAGCCACGAAGAGGCAGAGCAGAAGCCAAGAGGGAGTCTGAAATTTCAAAGGAATTCGAGTTTCAGAAGCCGAGAGCCGGGGTGTGAGACCGGCAAGCAGAAATCGAATCACCTGGGTAGCAAATCGACCAACCAGAGGATTGACACTGTCCCCAATGATCTTGACGCTGGGCTAACATAGACACTGCGCAGAGGCAGCACAGAGGCAACCAAAAAAGTCGGGGCAATCTTTTTGGGGCTGGATCAGCCAAGATTTCCAGTGATAGTGTGAGGTAATCTCACAAATCTCTCTGTCAGGTTTATTCTCTGTAACTGGAATGTTGGGAAGGCTTCCAGAGATGTAGTCAGATTTTAGTATTGCATAATAATGAAACCTTCAGATTTGTTGCACCGGTTTTCCCACATTGTGTTTTTCCAGGGACGTTTGTCCAAAAATAACGGTGTTATTTTGTTGTATTTTCTTTCTTGCTCAGTCTCTTGTTTCTACATATAACTTAATTAAGTGAAGGTTGCAGTGTATGTATTTCAATATTTGTTGTAGGAAACTGCAAATAACTTGTTCATATAAATCTAACAAGTAGGAGAAATATCATCAATTGCTACAATAGGAATTCCAGTTTAGGAATGTTCACACTACGCTGGTTGATCAAATAGGCCGAAATTCGGCCCTGAGGTAGCCACAAAAAATCAATGTACCAATCTACAAACTTCTATCAAATCCACAGTCAAGGAATGCGTTCAACTCTGGTCAACATCCCAATGTAAAAGCGAAATTACAGTCAGCAAGAATTAATGTACTTATGAAGTATTTGGCTTTCAAAGATGATCTGAACTGAAGTCAAACAGATGTCAAAAATGCCCAAGTCAAATATTGTTAACGTAGCTCCAATAAGAAATGTCAACGCAGCTGAAAGAGTCTTCCTTTTGTCCTTGTCACGTGTGGTGTCTCTCTTTGTATTGCAAACCGAACTTGCTTGGTGATTGTGCTTCAAATGAGTGCCAACGATGCCCAATATATATGAGTGTGAGTTGTAAAGTTGTGAGGTCAACTTGTTCAATTTACAATTATGATTTTTCTTAATGGTTTCCAATGAAAAATGCCAACCGTCGCTATTCAAATTTTCAACAGTATCTAAATGTTTTATGATGGTCATCTCATGAAATACATTTATTTTTGTTTTGATGTGATTTTGTATTATCTGTAAAAACTCATGTCTTGTGACAGATATCATATTTGAGCATCAATGTCTGTGTTGAAAATGTAGTGAGTGAAGGTCTTCCAGCTTGTGCCTTAGCCAGTCAAGACTCAAAACCTCAATTTGTCTTTCTCTAGCATGAGTGAGAGCTCAAGAGGTAGACTTCAGTTATGGTCAGTCTATTTCTAGTTTACTGAAAGAATCATCAAGATTGCATGGTGGAGTCTTCTTCAGTTTGACTACAGAACGAGGTGGCAGTTACAAGTTCAATTAGAACGAGTTAGTCTTCAGTGTTGAATGGAGAGAGAACGGGTTAAGAACTCCAGTGTTGATTGGAGAGAGGACGAGTACAACTCTCAGTTAACTCACAATAGGGACTTGAGCTTCTAAATTGAGGAAGGCCTTTTTGCATGATCGAATTGGGTCTATTAAGAGGAGGACGAAGGCACAAGATCGAACAAGTTTGTGAAATCAATTACTTGTGTGTGCACGCGCAGATTTGAGGAGCTTGTGCCCTAAGAAATAGGAGGCCACAAGTGCGCAAGGAAATAGGGGATTTGCACTACAAAAAAGGAGTCAGAATTTGCGATAGGAAATAGGAGGATTTGGGCAAGGAAATAGGTGCTGCTAGTGCACAAGGAAATAGGAGCAGGGATCAGGGGATTAGAAGAGCAATTCAAGGCTAGTTCAGCACGAGAACAACTGTGTTCTCAGAGAGACAGATTGCTTTGTAATAGATCCAATTGCTTAAGGACTGTCAATAAAATACCAGAACAAAGAAAGCAGATTTTCCCATTTGGGTTTCTTGGGTAAAACAAGAGTGTGAATTTGTGTGAATGTGTTTTTATCTCTCAATTATTTTCCATCGCTTATAGATTGTTAAGAAACTTTGTATCTTGGTAAAAGTAAATTTGGTTTCAGTTTTCAGTTGCCTTGTTTTCAGTAATTCATCTAAGTAGTTGCATAGTTTCAAGAAGATTAACAGTCTGATGTACCACTTGACATCTTATATTGCAGTTTTATTTTCTATATAATAATATGTTTGTTTGATGTGAATGTTGATGTTGCTTTACAAATTTAAAAAATTGGAAAAAAAAAAAAAAAAATTATTATCCTTGTATGTTTTTAAGCTTCCCAATAATTTCAATATTTTCACTGCTATTACCAATAAGTTATATACCAAACCATTGGCAATAAATTCCTAATAACAATAAATGTAAAATTGGTTTTAAATCATAAGATTTATAAATTATATTAATTTATTAGCCATCTTATGAATTCTCTCATATGGAAGTTACATACATTGAATGAAATGAGCTCTCTCTTTTGAAATTACAGACATATATAAAATAAAACAACCAAAAAAAGTCTACATTTAATGGAAGACCTAGATAAAAATTTCAAAACATCAATATACGAAATAAACCATAATACAAGAAAATCCAAAGTAATTCTAAATATAGAATAGGACAAAGAAAGCTTCGCACTCATAGTGAAATGATTTTTAAAACATTTATTATTCCAATAAAAGTTTTTCCTTCTTCGTTATACTTCCACAAGATTATTAACTTATCCTAGATTTTTTTAATATAATGTATGCGTTTACAATTTCATAAAGTTGTTAAAACGTTACTAGAATTGACCCATGAACCCAACTGTTATTTACCCAGCTAATTTTAAAATTCACCATTCACTTCTTTCTTTTCTTTTTCAATAGGTCTTGCTCTCCTAATTTACTGAATATTGAATTTTTTTCCAAAAAACATGTATGCAGTCACTTTTTTTTGGCGACAATTGCGATCCATTAATGGCAAAACAGATTCCAAGTTTGGACCAAATTCTAAATGCATATACAGGTGTTTCAAAGGACTGTCCCATATTATGAGGCTTTGCAACTCAATTGAGAAGGGATTCTGCCAATGTTGCTTATTACAGAAATGAAATATGATGATCTAAAGCTTCAACGGTCTAATTTTAAGTCTTAAATTCATCCTTTAAGGTAAATTTTAGTCTTTGTCAACTTTCATTTTCATATACATTGCTCTTAAAAATGGGATTCACTACAACTAGAACAGATATCTACATATAGAAAACTTTGTCAAAGCATTTTCAAGCATATTGGTTGCACGAAAAAAATTTGATGAACTGAATATGAGCTCAAATATTCCAACAGTAGTTTTAAATTCATATTCAACTTGAATATCATTATCAGTACTTGTAGACAGGATATTTAAATTGCACAGTGAGCAGAATATCTACAATTTGAATACATCAGAAAATATCTACATAGAAGTGAAATTGAATTCATATGTACCTGCTTTTTGGTCAACGGGAAGGTGGCTATTTTCACAAGAACTGTCAGTGTAATAATTGCAAAACCATATGCATATGGAACATGCACTGTTGTAAGTCCATCCTTCAAGACCTACAGAACAACCACTAAGATTAGGCAAAGAAAATCTTTAAGAATTCGAACCTTCTTGATGATATTCAAGATGAAAAATTGTCTTCAAATTTGGCCTCCACTCATGTGGCCAGCTAAAAGAAGAAAGTAAAAAAATGAACGTGAATGACAGAAGCTCATAGGAAATGTATAGCATTAATGCCATAGAATCAAAAATAATTATTTAACCTCTGCTAATTCTTTACTAAGAGGTAATGTTAAATCACATTGAAGTATTTTCACCAATGTCTCCGCTGGTCCCAAGAAGGGCAATGGCAAAATAATTCCTACTAATATAACACTGTGCAATCATGCAATGGTAACAAGAAGCAACTTAAGAGCCAAACACTTTCTTAGTGTGCCTAAGACACAGCAGTTAAATATTTATATGAAAGTCAGTTGTTATATATAATCAGACATAAAACGGATATCAATATCAATTAATAACCAAAAAGTGGTTAATGGGGCTGTCAACTACAGTGTCTCAATGGCATCCCTAACGGTTCTGTACACTAATTATCAAGAAAATACAGAAATACAATGAATATGGCATAAAACATTTGTCTGGAATCACTGTAAGATAGGAGAGGCCATCCAATCTGTTATGCTCTTGACCTGCAAGAAATTCCAGAATACCAAATATGCGAAGAAATACAACCTAGAACACAGAACAAAATGAGAAAAACAGCAAGTATTTTATTATTCAGAGATGAAAGCAATGTTCACTTGCCTCTTCGAGGAGGCAACCTCCAGCAAAGCGGAGCTCGATTACAAAATAAGACTCTATATTTCTCAATGGGGAGTCTTTATCCTTTATATAGGATTCATACACACTATACCATGGGTCATTACCATGGTTCTCTCAATACCATCTATCTAATACCATGGCCCGTTTGCAACTAATTGTGGTCCCTTTCTGCCCACGGGGCTTTGGATTGACGGTGAATGGGTGCGCTGTTAAGGCACTCCTTGTGATAGGTCACTGATTCAAATCCCCCGTGGGTACTTAAGTTAGTCTTAACTAGAAAAAAAAACTGTGGTCCCTTTCTTAAATGTGGGTCAACCACTTACAATTATTAATACGGGCTTTATTGACTCTTTAACTAACTATAACTATGACTCGACCCTATTACATAAATAAAGGGGTTAGGGTTGGACACTAACATGCCCTCCTCCATCAAAACCAGCCTTGTCCTCGAGGCTGAAGCTGCAGAAACTGCTGAAGAACAGTGGCTGGTTCCCAGGTCGCATCTTTTGGAGAGGTGTCTTTCCACTTGACGAGGACTTCCTTGATCGTGCGGCCACGCAGATGTCATTCTCGCGTATCGAGGACCTGTTCAGGTTGGAGCCAGAGTGAACCTTCTTCATCCAATTAAGGTAGACTGGTTTGAATTTTGCAACTGTCCCCCACCACTTTCTTGAGGCATGATACATGGAAGACTAGATGGATTTTTGAAGTTAGTGGCAAGGCCAACTTGTAGGCTATTGCTCCAATGCGCTGAAGTATTTGATAAGGTCCGTAGAATTTTGGAGCTAATTTTTGGCAGCCCTTTTCTTTGAGCGATGTTTGCTTATATGGTTGCAGCCGCAGGAATACCTGATCCCCTTCTTGAAATGTGCGCTCTGAACGATGTTGGTCTGCCTATTGCTTCATTCGATTCTGAGCTTGATGGAGATTATCTTTGAGACGGGCTATCATGGTTGCACGGTTCTATAGGAGTAGATCCATTGCTTGCACCTTAGAGCATCCAGGGATATAAGAAATAGGTGAAGGTGGGAGTTGACCATACACTACTTCATATGGAGTCATCTTGGTGGCTACATGATAGTTAGTATTATACCACCATTCAGCTAAGCGTAGCCACTGTACCCATTGATGTTGCTTTTCTGAAGTGAAGCACCTTAAGTATGTCTCCAAACATTTGTTGACTACTGCAGTTTGACCATCAGTTTGGGGATGATAAGAAGTAATTAGTTGGAGTTGGGTGCCTTGTAGCTTGAAAAGTTCTTGCCAAAAGTTACTGGTGAAAGTCGGATCACGATCAGACACAATGGAAGTGGGCATGCCATGCAGTTTGAAAATCTGGTCCATGAAAGCTTGAGCTACCAAAGTGGGGGTAAATGGGTGGGGTAGAGCGCAAAAATGAACATATTTAGAGATTTTGTCCACAACCACCATGATGAGTGATTTGTTGCCTGACTTCGAGAGACGAGTAATGAAATCCATAGAAACATCCACCAAATGGAGGTAGGGATTGGCAATGGTTGTAAGGTGCCTAGTAACTTGACTGTTTCTCCTTTGTGCCGTTGACACACCTCACATTCAGCTACAAAAGTAAGAATGTCAGTTTTCATGCATGTCCAAAGGAAAGAACGACGAGTGCGAGCATAAGTCTTTTGAAAGCCTGCATGGCCTGTAGTGGGAGATGAGTGCATCTCTGCCAAAATGCAAGTTTTGAGAGTGGATGTCGGCAATATAACTACTTTATCCTTGTAGCGAAGAATTTCATCCTTCCAAGAGTAGCCAACTGAGGAATTAGGATCTCCTCTCAAGTTATTAATGAGTTGGGAGAGAGAGGGGTTGTGAAAACCATTCCTTGTGGGCTTCTTCAATCCAATCGGGTATGGGAAGAGAGATTGATAGCAGGGTGCTTTCATCCTCAAATTGGCGAGATAAGGCATCTGCTACTACATTGTCACGCCCTTTCTTGTAAATTATCTCATAATCATATCCCAACATTTTGGCCAGCCATTTATTTTGTTGGGGCGAGGATAGACGTTGCTCCAAAAAATATTTGAGGCTTTGATGGTCTGTACAGATTTGGAAACGCCGCCCCAATAAGTATGGTCGCCAGGTATCTACTGCATGTAAGATGGCCATCATCTCCTTCTCATAGGTAGATTGTCCCAGATGTTTCCCACTCAGTTGTTGGCTGGTGAAAGCCAAGGGTCGACCTTCCTGCATTAAGACAGCACCAATACCAGTACCTGAAGCATCACATTCAATCACAAAAGATTTGGTGAAGTCGGGTAGTGCCAATACGGGAGTGGAACACATGGCCTGTTTGAGAGCCATAAACGCCTGTTGTGTTGCATCAGTCCAGAGGAATGAATTTTTCTTGAGAAGGTTAGTGAGGGGTCTAGCAATGCGACCATAATTGCGGACAAATTTGCGATAGTAGCCGGTGAGACCCAAGAATCCCCTCAAACTCTTCAAGGTTTTTGGTTGGGGCCAATCTTGCATTGCCTGTATCTTTTTGGGATCCACCCGAACACCTTCACGACCCACAATGTGGCCCAAATACTCAACTTCTTCCATGCCAAAAGAGCACTTGGACAATTTGACAAATAATTTGTGATTCCGGAGCAGTTGCAAGAGCAAGTCTACATGCTGAAGATGTTTTTCCTAGGTTAGGCTGTAGATGAGAATGTCATCAAAGAAAACGAGGACAAATTTTCGAAGATATGGTTTCAGCAGGTGATTCATGAGGCTTTGAAAAGTGGATGGGGCATTATAGAGACCAAATGGCATGACCAAGAATTCATAATGGCCTTCATGAGTTCGGAAAGCAGTCTTGGGAATGTCTATCCGGCCCCGCTACCGCCCACCGCCCCACTTTCAAATTGACCACCCCCTATTCTTTATTGTGTAGGCGAGGACACCGAAGCTGGTGGGCTTGGTTGCATATGCTTCTGGGACTGGACATGGAACTGGTCCACTCACCCTTGCTTCTGACTATTCAACAGCTTATTCAATTGGATCAATGTCCGCTGCTTAGGTTCTAGTTAATAATAAACAGCTCAATCAACGACTGGTAATTGCAGTAGGTCAGTCCAACAGAAAGTAATCCTTCCGGCTAAAGCAGTCCCTTCAAATAAGGGGTTGTATCATGTCACCTTAAGTCTGTGTTGTGTCTAGGCCTGAACCTTGAAAAGGGAGCCTGCTTGTATAATAAAGAAAGCTAAATTGGGTCAAAGCTCTGGGTCAAAAGAAAGGGCAGTGGATAGGGTTCCTAACTCAAAGTCTGTCTGTAAAAGCAGACACCCCTTGCCTTCCTTCTAGCTGGTGCTGTAGAGTGAGTTTACTGGCCCTCCTTCCCAGAGATATGGTCGGGTGAGCAATCACTTGCTATGCTTTCAACCTGAAATGAAAACCGAATCTCATTATATTACGTATATAATTCATGACCAGAAGATCCCGCTAGGAAGGTGCTTGAGCTCCCTCATATAGGAAGCATAATTACGTGTCTTGTTTAGTTCAAACGCACCGCCCAAATCACTCCGTAAGCGGCGAGTTGGTCTCCGGTGCAAGTAGACTACTTTATTGGGAGGAAGCACCAGCAACAAAATGGATCGGAGAATCGTCAGCCTTTCCCTCCCTCTCTCTACACACGCTTTCAGAGAATCTCTCAGCGAGAATTAGGAGGGATCCTTCCTTCCCTCGTTATTTCTAAGCTCCTGTTAGCATAAACTCCTCCTATCTCTCTCTCAAATGGAAAAATGGCATTTTAGGACGTTCCAACCAATAGCTGGGACGAGCGCTTGCTAGTTGGTTGGCCCTGTCCTCCCTACCCACTTTCAAAGCCAGCATATTTGATGTCCCCCGAAGGATTGCTTTCGCTCCGAGGGAGGCGCATAGTGGAATAAATTGATTCGCTGAAGCCTCTCCATCACCAGCCGATGCCCAGGGAAAGAAAGAAACCAAATCGGCTGATGGATGCCCACCAATCAAATCGAGGTTTGTAACAGTTACCCAAGTGGGTTCCTCCTTATCTAAGCCTCAGGAATCCTTTCTTGGACCGGCCATCTCGACGACGAACCAAATGAAAACCTTGCAGGAGACGAGACGGGTTGGAAAACGGCAAACAATGCTCTATGTGAAGCCCTTCCATCCAATCATCCAATGCTATAAGTTTGGGGGGCATTACAAAGTAGGATAAGTGAGGCAGGCAGTCAATATCGGTGGGTAAATAGAAGAGGTAGTTGGTGGTGATAAGAGGTACTAAAATTAAAGGGAAGCATATCCTAGCAATGTGGTCTGTCTTCATTCATAAATTGTATCTGGGTGACCGAGTTCAATTCAGCTCGTCCCCCCGAGAAAGAATTATAACCTTTACTATTTACCTTCCATAGGCTCACTTGCCTTAACTTAGAGCATTTGTATTTACTTCTTCAGCCTATTTCCCTTTACTTACGTGCATCCACCTGTTAGACCTTACTTTTAAGCCTTCAACCTGCTTAGAATATGGGGGGAGGGGAGGCTGGATGGATGGAGTGCTGCCTGCCCAACCAATTCATTCTACCAGGAAGATCAGTAGAGTACGAAACTATTCACTCTTGACTTGACCCTTACTTAAGTGCATCTACCTGTTCCACCAGACCTTTACTTACTGCTTGCTCTTACCAACCCATTGATTCAGCCAGAACTGATGAGATCATATCAGATCAGATATCAGATGATGGGGTAGGACTCAGCTGCCTCCCTTTACCTTGACTCTTACCAACTACCCACCTGCTTAACCTCACGACTTACCTCACCTATGCCCCATACAACCTTGCCCAACTTCCAATAGAAAGAGCTTTTGGTTGGACCGCCATCTGGAAAACTACCACAACATATAGAATCTATTTCAGGAATTCCACTACTAGAAATTCATGAAAGGCTCACCGAATTCAGGGTACTGTTTCATATAGAATATATGTCCGGAATTCCGCTACTATAAATGGGAATTTAGCTACTGGAATATGATCAATTTCTTCATGCACCATGTATGAAATGACATAGAGAATATATGCTTTTCATATCCCTCCTTCCCTCAGTCACATCTCTCTGGTCATGTCAGAAATGACATAGAGAATATCAGTCATAAATCTCTCTCCTTCTCTCAGGAGCATCTCTCTGGTCACATCAAATCTGGTATGACACATATCTCGAGTCATGACTGGAAGAAATGGAAATAGATCGACCATAATGACATATATAATGTAATGACGGAATCTCTCTCCTTCAAAACCCGATAACGTAATGACATCTCATTCATTCATGCATAATGACATAGAGAATATCGGAATCTCTCTCCCTCTCTCAATCTCTCTGGTTCAGAAATGACATATATAATAGAAGTAATGAATCTCTCTCATTCAGAAATCTAGACCTGAGAAGTATTCTATACGAAATCTAGAAAGCTAATCAGCAATGTATTCTATACGAAATATTGATTCCGGAGAAAGAAGTGGAGCAAGCAAACACAGAGACGAAAGGGCGCCAGAATCTGGCCTTCCTTCTTTTTTGGGGCAAACATAACGTGGGCTCCCCGATCGCATGTATCTAGATCCACGGGACCAAGAAGGTACTGAACCGATAGTTTTTGGGAGCCTTATATGCTTGGGGGGGAGAGCGCAAATGCTACTAGCTAGAATAATGAACTTCCTCTTGCTTGCTTTTCACCCGAGCCATTAAGAAATAGCTTATGATATAATCAATATGGACCCGGGAAGCATGCAGGGGAAGGAATATAGCGTAAATCCATAAATATTGGTTCTGGTGGTCTTATTTTCCTTCCTGGTCTTCAAGATAAGATTCCGGCTATGGGGGGGGTGGGGAAGGAATAGTTGAAAAGAATAGCTGGCCATTTACTCCATCCATTAGGGTTGAGCCTCTTATTAAGTTTAGAACCAGAGTAGCCGCTTTAGCGGGCTAGCTGCTGGTATTCGAAATGTGATGGATAGACTACGCTTACCACTTTCCGTTCGTGTCCGCCATTGGTGAGCAATGAATTGGGTGGGGGGTCATTTTCATTTTAAGGGGGGTTTGGTAGTTGCTTGATAGAGCTCCATAGCTTCGTACCTACCATCCTCCCATTCGTAAGGTGTTGGTGCTCGCTAGTGTTGGCTAGGTTCGTACCTACCATCTCCCATTCGTACTTATAACAGATAGTTACTTAGGAAGGTGTTGTAGTTCACTTGCCATCCTCCCATTAGACTAGAGCTGGCTAGGAAGGAAATGCAATGCAACGAAGGTGCTTTAGTTCGATAGGTCAGGGCTACAGAAGGAACCACAAGAGAGTGGCAACCACTGGACTAAAACTTAACTACCCACACCTGCTTACTTACCAGAGTAGCCACTTTAGCGGGCTGGCTGCTCGTATTCGAAATGCGATGGATAGACTACGCTTACCAATTTCCGTTCGTGTCTGCCAATGATGAGCAATGAATTGGGGGGGGGATCACTTTCATTTTAAAGGGGGTTTGGTAGTTGCTCGATAGAGCTCCATAGCTTCGTACCTACCATCCTCCCATTCGTAAGGTGCTGGTGCTCGCTAGAGCTGGCTAGGTTCGTACCTATAACAGATAGTTACTTAGAAAGGTGTTGTAGTTCGCTTGCCATTCTCCCATTAGACTAGAGCTGGCTAGGAAGGAAATGCAATGCAACGAAGGTGCTTTCGTTCGATAGGTCAGGGCTACAAAAGGAACCACAAGAGAGTGGCAACCACTGGACTAAAACTTAACTGCACTATACAACTGCTCGCTCACACCATGAGGTCCTGCGGAGCCCGCCCCCCTTCACTTATTAAGTAATTGGGGGGCTCTAATGACTTGCCTAAATGAAAGCTAAAGCCATCCCCTTAGCTGAAGCCATTTTTGTTTGTTTCGCCTTTCAATATTCTTTCTTTAAGGAACAACTGCCCAGCCTCGTTGGGAGTGCTTGAGCGCTCACCAGCGTAGGATACTCCGTTGTTAGAGATGGAACAACTGCGGCAGGGACTGCAGTAGGGACTACCTTGGTAGGAGCTAGCAACTGCCTTGGTAGGAGGAACAACTTCCTCTACCCAACAATTCGAAGGAACAACTCCCTTTACCCTTCCTAAATGCGGGCCTCTACCCTTCCTAAGACCTACCCTTATTTCTCACTAAAGCCCGAGACCTTCATCGCCCTACCTGCACTTTGCTAGCCCTACCCCTCCTTCTCAAGCCCTCTAAAGCTCTACCGGAACTTGATACCTTTGGGTTTCAGTGTGTGCCCCAATACCATAAAGACTGGGATAACCCTCTAATCTACTTGCCTGCCCCCTTCCTTCCCGCCCCCCTTACTTCTTATAAAGCCCACACCTCCTTACTTACCACCCTTTCACTTTCTGAATTGAACTGATTCACCTCCACATATGATGCTATTAAGAGTCTCCTTACCTTCACCATATCACATTCCTTATCTTTGTTTCTCTTACTAACGTGAATGTACTTCTCAAGAGATCAAGGAAATGTGGAACGAAAAAGCAAGGTACGAAGCCGCTTGTCCCTCCGGGGGGCAAGGTGCGAAGCCGCCAAAGAATAAATAGGAGGGGTATGGTGTGAAGCCGCCAGAGAATAAATAGGAGGGGCAAAGAGCGAAGCCGCCAGAGAATAAATAGGAGGGGCAAGGTGCGAATTTGGTGATTGCCAAAGCGAAGATCTAGCTTAGTAAAGAATTGAGCACCATCTAGTTCATCAAGCAGATCATCAACAACCGAGATAGGGAATTTGTCTTTGACAATGAGCTTGTTGAGGGCCCTGAAGTCTGGACACATGCACCATTCCCTTGAGCACCATGACCACTGGTGATGAATAAGGACTAATGTTAGGACGAATAACACCGGCGTCAAGGAGTTCCTTGATGATTTTTTCAACTTCATTCTTTTGGGAGAAAGGATATCGATATGGACGCACATTCGACAGTTGTGCCCCTAGGACCAAAGTGATGTTATGATCATGTTCCCCTCTAGAGGGTGGAAGCTCTTTAGGTTTGTCAAATACCTATTGGTGGCGATTTAAGACCTATTGCATCTCAGGATGAATATGAAGAGTAGTGGGCTCTATGGCCTGGATGGCATTAAACTGGGCGATAACTCCATGATGGCCCTTTTTCAACAACTTTTCCATGCGATGCGAGCTGATGATAGAAGGAGCACCTGCCTGGAGTCCACGGAGGGTATGCATGTGGTCATTCTACTTAAAGCTCATATATAACTCCTAGAAATCCATGGTGATTGGGCCTAGTGTGCAAAGCCATTCAGCACCCAAGACAATGTCACAACCACCCATGTTAATCGCAAACATGTGGGTCTTTAGGTGGTAGTCTACCATCTGAAGTTTGATATTTTCGCAACGGCCTTCACATTTCATTGTCTCCTCATCAGCAATCTAGACCTAGAAATTAGAGACTACCCTAACAAACAATGAACAGCTTCGGTGACTCGCTGATGGATAAAGTTATGAGTGCTGCCATTATCAATCAATTCTACTACAGAGCAATGTTTAATAAAGCCTTTGATTTTGAGAGTTTGGGGCGTAGAAATGCCCGCCAAAGCATGTAGCAAGATAACTGGTTCCTCTGGGGTAGCTAGGAGTTCATTGTCCTGCTGGGTTTCCTCAACTTCGTCCTCTGGTCCCTCAACAGGTGGGGCTTCCTCAAATGAGTTGTGATCAGTAACATCCAATGTTTTAAAACTCCAACTCGGCCGAGGGTTGACTCCGACTCCGACTCCGACTCGGTATCGACTCGGCTAGCTCGATTTCAATGACTCGGTCGTTGTAAAAAATACATTAAATATTTATTTTTTTATAAAAACACATAATTTTAAAGATTTTCATTCATGTTTCCAAACACAAAGCATTAGAATATAGATAGAAGACAACATATGATCAAAGTAGGCTCATGAATATATCCATTATATCAAAATGGCACCCAGTGCATTGTCCAATACATACACGATGATGATATAGAGATCAAAACAAAAACACATAACCAAGGAGGCTAGAAATCGCCTCTACAACAAAAGTTTGTGACCAGTACTACTGGCTACTGTTAGAGTTGCCAACATCATCTGGCTCAACCTCTGGATCAGAGTCAGACAGGGAAACCCAAGGAGTCCCCAAAAATGAAATTTCAAAAAAATGTCGCTAAGTGACTTGACCAGCCACTATTACCGAGCCGGCCGGGTTGTTACCGAGCCGGCCGAGTCATTAGCCAACTCGGCCGGGTTGTTACCGAGCCGGCCGAGTCATTAGCCAACTCGGCCGGCCGATCCAGTTCAAAGGCTGAGTTGACCCGGTTGGGCTATGACTCGGACCAACTCGGCTGAATCGAAGTCGAAACAACCAATTTTTAAAACAGTGGTAACATCAATTTGAAAGAATTTGGGTTCCTTGCATTTATGCCCGGGGGAGTATTTATCATCACAGTAGTAGCACAATCCTTGTTTTCTTCTTTCAACCATTTCTGCTGGAGACACCTTTTGAACCTTAAGTGTTTGGGTAGGGCCCTGAGCCTGGGTGGGGCATTCCTTGGCTATGAAATTTGAACTAGGTGACTGGGCAGCTAAAGCACATTCCACTTCGATAGTCTGTGTGCAAGCGTCCATCCATGTAGGTGGGTGGTGCATCCAGACATGGGCTTGGATGGCTTCTTTGAGACCACTTATAAAACATTCCAAGTAGAATTCATCTCCCAAACCTTCTGTGTGGATGGCCAATGTCTCAAAGGCTGCAATGTAGTCTTTTACTGTGCCTGTCTGTCGAAGCTTAGTAAGACGACCCAAAAATTTAGATTCTCTGTCAAAGCGGTCACAAAGAGATTTTGAGAACACTTGCCAAGTTATGTTCTCGAGATAGCATTTCCGATGCCACTGCCACCATTGCCATCTCTCTTGGTCCAAGTAAAGGGCTCCCACACGTAGTTTAGTTTGATCATCTCGGATATCATTCAGAATGAAATATTGTTCCATTTGTGCTACCCATACTGTCGGATTAGAGCCATCAAATTTATACATGTCAAACTTGGGTGGGCAAGGGTGGGAATGTTGGTGATTTCCATGGAAGTGAATATGATGGCTAGATTCTCCTTCAAGGTCTGCATTAATACCATGTACCTCCGGATGCAACCCCAACATGCTCATTTTGAATTGTGCCATGAATTGTTGCATCTATTCCGCTAGGCCCTGGAAAGAATCCAACATTTGTTCAAGGCGCTCGATCTTCTTGTTGGCAATGACTTGAGCTCTAGTTGCTACCATACACAAATCTTGGTCACTTGTCATCACTTTGAAAAAAATTGGGACCCCCTGAAAACTGAAGCTGACAAGTGAATGGTACCACTGCGATCAACGCGTCGTCCAGAATCTTATGGGCTAAGTCTCTTGTAAGCGTCCCGGGAAGGCCTCCGAATGGAGTTTTACTCCATGCTGATCAATACTGCAGTGCCCAAATTGCAGAAAACTTGATCCTTCCCAATGTCCTGCGAAAATCGAGCCCAAACTATAGGAGCCACAAGCCTCACTGCGCAAAAGTTCAAATCCGCCTACAAAACCCCAACTGCTGAATGTGAGTTGGACTACAGCGGTGACAAAACCCCAACTGCTAGATCTAAATCGTACTGTGGCAGTAGAACCTCAACTGGTGGATCTGCTTGTTGCGGCGGCGACAGAACCTCAACTGCTAGATCTGATCTAGCAAATAAGATAATGGGCGATCTTCAAAGAGTCGAGGGAACTATGGTCTCAAAGGAGTGTCAGGTGCTACAAATCGCAATATACATAAGGGTCCAACAATAGTACTTGGCCCAATCTTTCAGGGCACTAACTAAGGAGGATCAACTGTACCCTTATCCGTACTACCCGACTACCCTATCGTACGCGCGAGTAATCTCCCTGAGTGCTATTCTCAGTGTATTGTAGCAGCAAGACGGCCGACGGTTTATCTAAAGCGAGGTTTCAAGTGAGCCTAAGGGGCTTCCGATATACCCAAAGGGTATGTGGAAGGCAGTCCGTGCGCGGTTCTGTCTAATGCGCTACTACTCGAAGGGATACCCACAGGGGTTACAAGGGAGTCCAACAAGCGTGACCACCTCTTGTATTTCCTACATGCATGCCTCCCCAAATCCACAAGTTTATGCGCTCAACGACAGATCCCATGGTTTAAAGACGTCGAAACACGTCTCTAGCCTAAAAAAAAAACTGCCAAAAATGGAGGTACCACCGGCCCTGGAAAGTGCTCTGATACCACTTGTTATGCTCTTGACCTACAAGAAATTCCAGAATACCAAATATGCAAGAAATACAACCTAGAACACAGAACAAAATGAGAAAAACAACAAGTATTTTATTATTCAGAGATGAAAGAAATGTTCACTTGCCTCTTCGAGGGGGCAACCTCCAGCAAAGCAGAGCTCGATTACAAAATAAGACTCGATATTTCTCAATGGGGAGTCTCTATCCTTTATATAGGATTCATACATATAATACCATGGGTCATTACCATGGTTCTCTCAATACTATTTATCTAATACCATGGCTCGTTTGCAACTAACTGTGCTCCCTTTCTTAAATGTGGGTCAACCACTTACAATTATTAATACGGGCTTTATTGACTCTTTAACTAACTATAATTATGACTCATCCCTATTACATAAATAAGGGGGTTAGGGTTGGACCCTAACATAATCTTTTGCCTCCCAAATGTACACTCAAGTGATAAATCTCTGAAACACTAGTGCAACCCTAGGGGAACTCGAGAAGGTTGTCCATTGTCACCCTAATAATCCTTCCTCTCTCTCTAAGCTTGCTCTCCTCCAACATGTTACATCCTAAAGCTGCACTTGTAAAATATTCAAGTCCACACAAGATAGCAAACCTCAGGCGAGTTTTTAGAAATCCTACCTAATATCACCTCAGTAGGATTTCCCTGTTGGAGTTGTAACTAGGTTCAATCTTCATAAATATATTTTATTATAGATGTATTTATTTTGTCAACCATGTTCTTCATACCAAAAAAAAAATTTTGTATCATGTCCCATTTGGACATTTGAAAGAAAAAGAAAATTAATTTTTAAAAGACATATTTTAGTGTCTCCAAGTTGACCAAATCTGCCCTCCAAAAGACAAGTCGGCCTGCCCTAAGGACGTGTCTCTTCGCATGAACGAACAACTATATATTGGCATCTATACTCCATCACTTGGCAACCAATTCGACTTCGTTTGTGGAAAATTTCGGACATCCATGGCATCTCTGCGACATATGAACCTCCTGAAGCACTACATTTTTTGTGATATGTGAGTCTCTTAGCACTGTACTTCTGTGATGATGCGAGCTTCTATGGTACCTTCTCTCTGTAACATGCGAAGTTTCCTGAGGATTATACTTTTGTGATCATCCTTCTGTGGATCCAAGTGTTTCTGTGGAAGTATACCTCTGTGGATCTGAGCTTTCTATAAGACTATATTTATGTGGATCCTAACTACCTAAGACATTATTGCTTCTATGTTTATGCCAACTTCTATCCCTGTGGGACGTGGCATCTAAGGACAGATAGGTGGCAAACTTATTGAAGAACCTATTGACAGAATTATGGCAGAATTTGGGTTGTTGGTAGAAGGTTGACTTGCCATTTGGATCATTGGTTAGTTTGACTTGGATTTATCTTGTTAACAAAGAATCTATAAGGAAAGGATTGATGGGTTTTTCCCTGGCCTCTGGCCTAACTTCTGGTATCTTTTGTATCTAGTGCACTGTGATCTTTAATTTTCTTGCTAAATTGATAATTGTTTGATGAATAACAAAGAAGAAATAAAAGGGAATAATAAATTATCATGATCAGAAATTCATACTTGCAATTGAATTTCCAACATGGTATCAAAGCATAGGTTAGAAGGCAACCTTGAATTTAGAGCTACAAGAAGTTTTGTAATTGGAGCAAAGTCACTGTCTAAGATCCAAGTCACTTAAGAACAGATCGATGCATCCAAGGGGTCTGTTGGGAATCACGATTGTCGTTAGAAGAAAACCCGTAGGTGTTAGTCAATGATCGCATCGCCAGAGATAAGGATCCATGAGAGGCAGTTAGTCCATGTCGCGAAACACACGGGGAGCGTTGGTTTATCCAATGTCCAACAATCACCCCCCAACGCAAGCCGAGTGTGTATCAAACTTGTGACCTACGCTCTGATGTGACTTGTTCGGAATCACGATTGTCGTTAAACCAAAACCCGCAGGTGTTAATCAATGATCGCATCGCCAGAGATAAGGATCCACGATTCATCACTAGAGCAGTCACTAGACTTGCATTTTCTTGACTTCTTAGATGCTTTAAATGTTTCTTCATTATGTGATGAGTTTCTTATCCTCATTCCATATGTAGTGAGAATTTCGTGAAGCTCGTCGATTTTTAGAATCTGCAAATCCTTTAATTCTTCTATGACAGAGACTTTGGCATCAAAATGCAGAGGAAGAGACCTCATAATTTTTTGAACAATTTTTGTTTATTCAACTGTTTCACCAAGTCCTTCAAGAAAATGAACCACTTCATCTACTCGAAGAAATAAGCAACAACATCTTCTTAATCATTCATTTTCAGGCTTTCAAATTGTCTCCGGAAAGTCTGAATCTTTGCCTTCTTTACTTTGTGATCTCCTCCATAGTTGCTTACAAGCTTGTCCCACATCTCTTTAGCTCATTCACACTGCATAACTTACAAATTCTTAATCTAACAAGCTAGTTAAGGTGGACTTCATAGCTTTTGCATTGGATACATAAGCCTTTTCCCCATCTTGATCAGCTGGAGGAGAAGATCAAACCTTATATCCATCTAAAATAGACTGCCAAACTTCAGCACTAAGAGACATCAAGTGGGTTTTGATTCTTATCTTCCAAAAGGAAAAATTTGCTCCATCAAACAAAGGAATTTTGATTGAGCATTCTTGAATAGCAATGGCCCCTATAAGATCTTCTTCTAGTCGTTAGACTATTCTTGAAGAATCATGCTCTGATACCAATTGCTGGAAATACACAGTGATACTAAGAGGGGGATGAATCAGTATCACACAAATTAAATTCTTTTCACTTTATTAATGTTAAAACTAAAATCACATCACATAATCAATCATCAACACAATGCATAAACACAGAGATAAAAGTGGAAATCCAAACTTGAAGAAAGAACACTTGAATGCTTTTCAAACAGTCTTCAATTTATTACAACCACTTGTGAGGACACCAATCCTCTATAAGCACCAACCAACAAAAATTGCAGGCCCCAATCTGTCAAGAAGATGAGGACTCCAATCCTCAGTAAGCACCAACTTACAATTGTTTTATTGTTCAAGAGACAGTGTTTAGGCTTAGTAACTATTCAAAAGAAGGTTTGCCCTCCTAGTAGCTTGTACTCAAACTCAGCTAGAATTTGGCCTCCACAAGGATTGCAACTTGATCCCCAATAAATCTTTGCCTCCAACAAGAACTGAAACTCAGCCTCAGCCAGGACTGAAACTCAGCCTCAACTAGGACTAAAACTCAACCTCGACAGGACTAAAAACTTAGCCTCAACCAAGACTGAAACTCGGCCTCTAAACAGAACAAGACCCTTCCCAAAAGATGTGCCAAAAAAACCTCACACAGAATGCTTCTCTAACTTGGCTTCACTTCACTTCTTGTTGGTCCATGAGGTATGAACCTCATATTTGCTCCTTTGCTCTCCTAATAAACATAATTGAATGCTTGAGCGAGTTGTTAGAAATACTCCTTCTCACACCTATTTATAGCGCATTTTGGGTCTAGCGTAGGGTTGACTTGTCCACTGGCTAGGTCGACTTGTCCATTGGCTAGGTCGACTTGTGCAACTAGGAGGACGTATAATGACTATTCAAAAAGTCACTAATCCTCAACCAGGAGTTATAAGGCATGCCATATATCATTGGAAAGGTCTCAAAATATATTATTTGATTATGTATCTTTCTCTTTCATTTGGACAGCCTTTGACAACAATAACAACCATTTTCAACAAAGGGTGTATTCGGTGACTTTCGCACGCCTAAACACTTAGGCCTATGTAGAAGTACATGTTTGAGCTACAAACATCAACATAGTTGAGCTCAAAGAAGCTAGCAAGGGCATCTAGTAGTCTATGAAGAGCCTTGGGTGAGGAGGCTAAAGAGGACTACACCATTGAACGACATCCAATCATCTATGAAGAGCCCGAGCAAGGCGGCTAAAAGGACCACGTTACCAACAAACAATATTATTACAATCATGACCTTGTGTTTAATGCAACCATCATCAAAATTAATATTCTATAACGTACATTTCCAACTCATTAATTCCCAAACAATATAAGTGATAGGCAGCCAGCCCTATTTGACTCCAAAGTACCCCTGATGTAGTCAAAAAGACCCTGTTGTGTATGAAAATGCCCGACAACTAATAAAAAGATGACTATTTAAGTAAAATAAAGAAAAAAAAGGGAAATGACAAAAAATAGAGGGTTCCTATGTATCATTAGGTAGAGATGTGAAGGTAGCGAGAAAAGAACAAGTACTTGCAGCAATACAAATCACTAAGAAGGTGCAAAAGCACTAATAAATGTATTATTATGCCATTTAAACATTGATGACACCACAACTAGATGTATCGTAACCAGTATTATTATGCCATTTAAACATTGATGGCACCACAACTAGATGTATCGTAACCAAGTTTTGATCTTGGGACCTCAGGTGCCCACCACACTCCCATTGCATTAATGCGGATTGTGTTTCCATAATTATATGGTAAGCCTTCTCCACAAAATGTGTAATAAATTCGCGATGGTAGAAAGAGTTTATGTTGACAATCATGACCGAATATCTCTGTTGTTTCTCTAGGTTTGACAACCCTGCCTTTGTGAAATTATACTAACTCAAAAGTATGACATATAATCTATCACTTTTAGGTGCCTAAATACATCATATAAGGTGCCTCCATCTCAGTGCAGAACTGATGGTGTGAGTTGTCTAGTTTGATATCTCTATTATATTTATGTTTCAGTCCCATTGATCCTTTTTAGTGACATGTAGACATTAATATACCAATATAGATTCATCTGAACTCCAGATCTATTAAGCACCAAAAAGTATCAAAAAATATTGAGATACAAATTTCTCTATGTTTAAAAGATCCCAAAATTAAAATGGATCTAAGCCGGTATGGATGTGTTTATATGGATGTGTTTGTGAATTAATATTGTAAATATTATTTTTAAGAACAGGAATGCTTTTTATATATTTTGATTGTAAGCATCAATGTGACACGTCCCATTCATGCCAAGCATTTTTTGTTTCTATAAATATTAGATTGGGCCAACTTATGCCATGTGGACATTGCACACCTCCCTTATAGTGGCTGTAAAATGCACCTGGCTTATCTCTGCCCAACTAGTTAAATTAAATTAAATATTAGAGGCAGCTAACAATTTAACCAAGGGGACTGGACTAGTTGGTCAAGAAGGAATGGAGATATTTCCCACCAGGTTCAGTGGCCCCCAAAGCGTGTAGTATGTTCAGCCCTCTGAAAAACCAGCTCTTCATGGGCAAGCAAGCCGTCGCCCTAGTGCCAACTACAATTCGACCTCGGCGTTGAATGGTTGGCGGTAATTAAAAATATTAAGCAAGCATTCAGTCACCAGTTTCCTCTATTTAATTTACAATTTAGTTCATTTTGAACTCTTTTCAAATAACCTGAACGCAAACTAGAAAATCCCAAACATTCGTCACTTGGCTAAGACGCTCCATACTGGAAACCGTTGAAAGTTACCTACGATGAAAATTCAAATCAAGTTTAAGCAGTAATTCGAATATATACAAAGCTTCGGTTATTTGGCACATAATTCGAAGGCCATAGACTCCATATTAGCAAAATAACATCGAATTTCAACTACAATTAATCTTCAGACAGTACAAATTTATAAACAATGGGTCATAAGCTGAAACACAGAAGCCCATATATTACAAGAAAGATTACCTACCTTCAGAAAGCCTTCTAATCCATCTGCAATAAAGCCGAACCAGCCTCCGTTGGTCTTCTGATCAGGGGCAACACTGTCGGACGTTGCGACGGCAGCATCGGCCAGGGTATAGAGCAGCCCCTCCGCCCTGCTCACGAGCCTCGGAATGTCCACGTAAGCGTCCAGCTGGTCAGGGGGCGGCAACTGCTGCAAGCTGAAACGAACCTTAACCTTCACCCGACGAGACTGGAGCAGAGGACGTCTTGGTGTAAAAAAGGAGGAATGTGACGGTCTGCGGATCGAGGCTCGCTGGTGCGTGAGTGACAGGCAAGGCGAAACGCTTGCCGTAGCCATAGACATTTTTGCCTATTGGTTATGTCACCCCACCTCCCCAAGCGAGATGTTGCAGAGGAGAAATAGATAGAAGAAAAGGAGGCACTCGGAGGACCATTCAAGTATCATGGAAATTATCCGTATAACACTGAACACGTAATGCATCCAAATTGTCGTCATAATTTTATCGTTCCTTCGCGGAATTCGTCTTTCAAATCCACACCACAAATATAGTCGGTTCTATTCGTAGTGTATAGAAATTTTATATTAAAAATTAATTTTAAAATAAGAAAATTTTAAATATATTAATTAAATGGCGAATAGTTTTAATAAAATATATAAAAAGAGTATTATAAACATCGAAAGTGGGAAGAAAATATACGGAATACAAACCATACACTGTTAATTTCAAGTTGATTGCGATAATTATATTCTGGTTGTTTTTATAATAAAAAATTAACATAAGAAAGAGTGAAAGGTTGTATTTGATAGATTTATATTTCTTGAAAGAAGAATTTTATTAGTAGGTTTGAAAACGTTCCACTCGAAAATAATTTTATGTAATATCGTTTCAAAAAATCATTATGGATTATTAAATTCTGAAATTAAAAATTTATATTTTGTTTAATAAAAAAAGTTAAGAAATATCCATGGAAATGAGTCCGTAAAATATATGATAAAATAAAAAGGTTTTAAAATGATAAAATTTAGATTCGTTAGGTGTGAAGTTATTTTTTTTAAGTAATTGGAATACATTATCATTTGTGTTGTTAGAGATTGTATGGTTTCTTATTTGTGTCGTTAGAGATTGTATTGTTTTTTCCTTAATTTGATATAATATTTTATAAATTATATCAAACATCATATTGGGATGTTTTGTCTACACGTTTGGAACCAATGAGTGTGGTTCATAGTCAGGGCAAGTTGAAGAACCAGATCCTCGCTACAAGTTAAATAGAAAAGCAGATCATCCACCAATTGTATTAGATGAGGGACTAAAAAATTAAAATAAGAAAAAATGAAAAGATTGGATTTGATAGATTTATATTCCTTGAAGAAAAATTTTATTAGTAAGTTTGAAAACGTTCCACCAGACAATAATTTTATGTAATATCGTTTCAAAAAATCATTATGGACTATTAAAATCTGAAATTAAAAATTTATATTTTATTTAATAAAAAAAAGTTAAGAAATACCCATGGAAATGAGTCTGTAAGATATTAAAAAAAAATGGTTTTAAAATGATAAAATTTAGATTTTGTTAGGTGTGAAGTTTTTTTTTTAAGTAATTGGAATACATTATCATTTGTGTCCTTAGAGATTGTATTGTTTCTTATTTGTGTCGTTAGAGATTGTATTATTTTTTTCCTTAATTTGATATAATATTTTATAAATTATATCAAATTGTTTAATTAAGATTTAAATTAAAATATATGATATTAATATTATTAATTTTAATTTTTTTATGAGAACCAACTATATTAGATCAGTCCCTTTTAAGTTGTCCTGACGATGAACCACACTCGTTGGTTCTAAACGCTTAGACAAAAACATCCCAATGTGATTTACAGTAAAAAATCTTCTCATAAAAAATTAAAATTAATAATATTAATATCATATATTTTAATTTAAATCTTAATTAAACAATTTGATATAATTTATAAAATATTATATCAAATTAAGGAAAAAAACAATACAATCTCTGACGACACAAATAAGAAACCATACAATATCTAACCACACAAATGATAATGTATTCCAATTACTTTAAAAAAAAAAAAACTTCACACCTAACAAAATCTAAATTTTATCATTTTAAAACCATTTTTTTTATCATATATCTTACATACTCATTTCCATGGGTATTTCTTAACTTTTTTTATTAAATAAAATATAAAATTTTAATTTCGGATTTTAATAATCCATAATGATTTTTTGAAACTATATTACATAAAATTATTTTCTGGTGTAATGTTTTCAAACTTACTAATAAAATTCTTCTTCAATAAATATAAATCTATCAAATCCAATCTTTTACTTTTTCTTATTTTAATTTTTTAGTTTTGATCTAATAGAGTTGGTGGATGATCTGCTTTTCTATTTAACTTGTAGCCAGGATCTGGTTTTTCAACTTGCCCTACGATGAACCACACTAGTTGGTTAAAAACGCATCGACAAAAGCATCCCAAAAAGATTTAGGCCGAAAAATCTTCTCATAAAACTGGAAATGGATCACAGAAGCCTCAACAATATAAATTGTATTCTAATGGTTTTGGTTTTGATTTTTAATTAAAATTTATTAACAAAAAAAATTAAGAAATTGTATTTTTTTTTTAAATTATATTTTTGAAAATATTAATAAATTGAATGTCTTACTCTTTCAAAAATATTTGAATTATATAAATTATAAATTTAAATTCAGATTTTCAACAAAGTTCAAAAGTATTTAAAATCTTCTCATAAAAATTGATATGGATCACAGAAGCCTAAACAATATAAATTGTATTCTAATGGTTTTGGTTTTGATTTTTAATTAAAATTTATTAATAAAAAAATTAAGAAATTGTAATTTTTTATTTTTTAAATTATATTTTTGAAAATATTAATAAATTGATTGTCTTACTCTTTCAAAAATATTTGAATTATATAAATTATAAATTTAAATTTAAAATTTCAACCAAGTTCAAAAGTATTTAAAACATATAAATTATAAATTTCAATTCAACAAATTTCAATTAATTAAATTTCAAATTCTTATTAAATTTTAGATAAAATTAACTAAAATAGATATAAAAAGTAGCCTAACTTATAAAGGAAATAGATTTTTCACTAGACTTTAGCAAAACAATTTAAAAAAAATGTGATTTTTTTATATTTAAAATGCATTTCTGAATGAATAAATAGATTCAACACATTAAAAACTCCCTGAATTACAGCTTAAACGATTTAAACTCTAGTTTTTCAAAATCTCAACTCTATTTTAATTAAAATTAACCAAAAAATATATATATTTTGTCTATAAATTAAAATACACCTATAAAAAAATTTCAAAACACAAAAAAATTAAAATCCACACTCAAAATATACATAATTAAATAAAATTAAAAAAAAATCAGTTCAACAATAATTTTTTGGAAAGTTTATTCTCATTTCCCAACGTCAAAGGGATATCTTATTTTCCTTCCCGAAATGCACTGGCTCACTTCATAGAATTTTGGAAGAAAGAAAAGTATGGCTGAAATGGTTTGATTAGCGTAAGAAGGTTAAAAGATCGGAATTTATATAAATTACCATATTGAGAATGTTTTAAAATTCTCTTTGAAATAAATATATTTATAAATAAATTAAAAATATTTATTTTATTCAATATTTAATTAATTTAAGATAATAAAAGATTTTAAAAATTATATATATTGTAGAAATTTTCATTGTAGATTAACTTAATTATACAATATAACTAAAGCAAAATACTTAATCTATTTTTACAATCAAACTTGCGGAAGCTTAATCGATTTGAGCAGGATCAAGCAAAACACATATAATAGAGAAAAAGAATCAATACACATGAAACATAGAAGAATACTCTGGGGAAAGCTTCAGCTAAAAACCCCGCTATCTGTATTATCATATAAGGTGGAAATACATCAAGATTACACAAAGTTTTAGCTCTCACAGCGAACCAACTCTCAGTGTAATCCTTCTAGATGCTCACAAGCAAACAAGGCTTCTCACAAACCTTCTCCTTAGCCCTCCAAGCCTCCTATTTCCTTGCGCTATTTCTCCTGGGTGATCCTACTGTTACCAAGTGTAACACTGATCACTCACACTGATCTCACACCCTGTAAAACTGCGCAATCCTCAAGGAACCTTATTCCTTCTGCATGGATGAGTTTCCTTTATAGGAAAATTCCTCCAACTGATAATACAATGTCCCTATCTTTAATCTCAACTGGGTCTTTGTCTAAACTGACATGCATGAGTTATTTATGAGAGAATCTTCAGTTATCTGGAGTACACTAGTTTCATGCATGCATGCATTAACTGACTGAACTCACAATTAATTCCACAAACTGTTTGGAACTAATCTAACTGGACTTAACTCAGTTAACTGAGCTAACTAATTACAACTCAAATACAACTCATCATTGTCTCCTTAATTAAGGGATAACTTCCTTAATCAAAGGGATAACTTTTGTATGACTTCACACAGACTTCATGTTTGAATTTCTCTAACTAATTAACTCAAGATGAATTAATTAATTATTTTTCAAATAGCTGGTGAGACTAAATTTGAATTTTAATTCACAATTCTAATTCAAGGACAAATCAAAATTGGAATATCCTGAAATGCTATCAATGCTATTTTTAGCATTTCTTGTTGCTATTTTCAACACTCCCTCTCAACAAGAAAGGAATTCAACTTGATCCCGATCCTAAACCTTTGGGATGTTCTGCATGCAACACTTCTTTCTAGTGTTGTTGCTCCAGCAACTCCAAAAACAAAAAATATCCAACCTGAATCAGAATGATGCCTCTGTCAGCAAAATCTCTGACTATTATTGCTTCTGTCGACTGAAAACTCTGCACCTCTGCTGACTCAACCTTTCTGCATTGTTGTCAATCCTTCTTTGCGCTCTTCAGTATCTGACTGCTCTAGCCTCTATCACTTTGATCTCTAACTACTTCAGTCCCACTGATTCCTCCCATTACTATCTACTTTGGGCTCCCGTAGCAAGGTATGATCCATGAGATAAAACCTCCCAATGGAACCTGCCCAATTTCAGCCTTCTTGGGACTATCACTTCACATCGCCCCACCTCACACTTGGAGGTATGACTACATGTGCTCCCTCTGCCCACTTGGCTCGAAATTTCCCCCTACTGGAGGTCTCTACATGAGCGGATGCCTCCACTCGGTCTCCTCTCAGCATCTCCAATTGTGGCTCCTCCACAATTGTCTGAGACTTCTTCTGAGGCTGCATGTTGAGAGGTAATTTACTCTCCCTCTCAACCACCAAGTCTTTAACATTTGCCTTGCTCCTCAAGACTTTGCATGCATCTTGAACCTCAAGAGCATACAGGTTCTGTACCCGTGAACCGATCTGTTTCACCTGTCCCGTGGTGATGTGTCTGAGGAAAACCTTTCCCTTACTAAAGACAACATCGTAGCCTTTTTCCTCCAACATCGCGATCGATACCAAGTTCTTCTTCAGTCCAAGCACATACTTCACATCTGTCAAGGTGATAGAAGCTCCATGCTCCCTCTGAAAAGCAACTATGCCCACTCCTGAACACTATACCTTTCGTTGTCACCCATATCTATGAGTATCTTGAGGTCTTTCTCCTCCAAGGTACTGAATAAACTTTTATCGTCGGTCATGTGGAATGAGGCTCCACTGTCAAGAAACCAATTACAACCCATCATCGAAGACACCATGCATGTGATGAGGGTGAAGTCCATCTTGAACTGAGAGGCCAATGCCTCACCTTTAGATCCTTCCAAGAATCCCTTCTTGGACTTCTTCGATGGGCAATTAGTCGCATAATGACCCATCTCGTGACAATTAAAGCATCTCACTTTAGATTTGTCACCCAATTCGGTTTGGGATGAGAATCCTTCTCCTTCCCTTTCCTTACCTTACTCGCTAAGGCTAGACTTTCTTCATCCTCCTTGGATAAAGAACCATCTCATATGCTCCTCCTGATCTCCTCCTGCATAAGATCCGACCATAGTCGTTCCCAATCCGGCAGTTTTTCCCTTCCATTCATAGAGTCCTAGTAGCTATGCCAGCTCTTTGGAAGGCCAAGGAGAGCGAGGCTCACCATATCATCATCGGCTATCATTATTCTTACACTTCCAAGCTCATCTTTGCAGGTGGTGAGATTGTTCAGATATGTAGAAATTGTGTCGCCCTTTTCACACTTGATTTTCCAAAGCTTGTCCTTGAGCGCTAGTTTCCTCTGGTCGCTATTGTTCTGATATATGTTCTTCAATGTCTTCCACATTGAAAACAGATTCTCCTTCCCATGGAGACTCAAGACAATATGGTCTTGAACTCCTTCCAGAAGAATCCTCCTCGCCTTCGCCACACACTTCTTCCATTCAGCCAATTCTTGGGCATTAGCTGCAGCTGGCTTGGGGATTTCTTGATCAATGAAATCCTTCAAACCATTGTCTTCTAATACTGCTTCCATGCGATCCTTCCATGCTATGTAATTCGAGTTGCCATCTAGTGCATACTCGAGTCTCAAGCCATTGAATGCCATTGGTGAACTTTGAGGTGTGATAAGAATTCGATTTTGTAAGTGCAATCAAGAACTTCAAACTTTGACTTTTCCCTTCTCAGTATGCTGTTCACAGCTCTAATGAACTTGGCTCTGATACCATGTAGAAATTCTCACTGTAGATTAACTTGATTATGCAATATAACTAAAGCAAAATACTTAATCTACTTCTACAATCAAACTTGTGGAAGCTTAATCTATTTGAGCAAGATCAAGTAGAACACATATAACAGAGAAGAAGAATCAATACACATGAAACATAGAAGAATACTCTGGGGAAAGCCTCAACTAAAAACCCCGCTATCTGTATTATCATACAAGGTGGAAATACATCAAGATTACACAAATCTTCAGCTCTCACAACTAACCAGCTCTCTGTACAATCCTCCTGGATGCTCACAAGCAAACAAGGCTTCTCACAAACCTTCTCCTCAGCCCTCCAAGCCTCCTATTTCTTTGCGTTGTTTCTCCTGGGTGATCCTATTGTTACCAAGTGTAACAGTGACCACTCACATTGATCTCACACCCTGTAAAACTGCGCAATCCTCAAGGAACCTTATTCCTTTTGCATGGATGAGTTCCCTTTATAGGAAAATTCCTCCAACTGATAGTATAATGTCCATGTCTTCAATCTCAACTGGGTCTTTGTCTGAACTAACATGCATGAGTTATTTATGAGAGAATCTTCAGTTATCAGGAGTACACTAGTTTCATGTGTGCATGCATTAACTGAATGAACTCAGAATTAGTTCCACAAACAGTTTGGAACTAATCTAACTGGACTTAACTCAGTTAACTGAGCTAACTAATTACAACTCAAATACAACTCATCCTTATCTCCTTAATTAAGGAATAACTTCCTCAACCAAAGGGATAATTGTTGCATGACTTCACAAAGACTTCATGTTTGAATTTCTCCAACTAATTAACTCAAGATGAATTAATTAGTTATTTTTCAAACAACTGGTGAGACTATATTCGAATTTTAATTCACAATTCTAATTCATGGACAAATCAAAATTAGAATATCTTGAAATGTTATCTTTAGCAATGCTATTTTTAGCATTTCTTGTTGCTATTTTCAACATATATTTTTATATATGAAAAATGGAACATTTTGCACATACAAAAATTTAACTAATAAGATGAAAGTGTAAAAGATTCAAATAAAATATAAATATATATGTCGAAATATAAAAATATTTAATTAAGAGGATAAAAGTGCACGAGTGAGTAAAATATGAATGTATATGGTAAAACATAAATCACTTTTAACCTATAAATTTAAAAATATATATACTTTATTTAATATTTAATAAATTTAGAATAATAAAATTATATATATATATATATATATAGAGATATAGAGTTATTTGATACACCCAAAAATTTATAAGTGAGATAGGAGTGTATAAGATTCAAATGAAAGAATGAAATATGATTGTTTATGTCAAAATATAAAAATGTTTAAGTAAGAGATAGGAGATTCAAATGAGAGCAAAATATAAATGTGTATGTCAAAAAATAAAGCATTGGTTAAATCATTGGAAAGGAAGAAGTCATTTTGCAATATCATAATATTATTAAATATTACTATTTGAAAAGAAAATGTAATGTGATACAAAATTATAATATAAAAGAAAATGTAGATATTATAGGAAGGTGATTAACATTAATTTCAAGATTTAAGATTTTTTTTTTTTTTTTTTTAAGAATAGAATCAAAACAAGTTTTATAGTGAAATAGAATATTGTATTTGTTTATAGTGGATCAAAATAATTTGTCATTTTTATAATATCTAGAATATCTAAAATGAAAAACATATTTTTTATAAATATATGTATATCTATATTAAATTAAAATTTCAAAATGTCTATAATTACTTCAAAAACAAAATAATTGTAATGTGATACAAAATTATAATATAAAAGAAAATGGAGATATTATAGGAAGGTGATCAACACTAATTAAAAAAATTAAGAATATTTTTTTTTATTTTGATTGACATCAAGTATTGTCAATATAAAAACACACTCTCACAATAGAATATTACACAAAATTTATAAAACATTGTGGATCAAAAAAAAATTGTCATTTTTATAATATTTAAAAATTTGAAAATGAATTTTCTTTTTTAATATTATATATACATCCATATTAAATTACAATTTCAAAATATTTATAATTATAACTATTTAGTAATATTTGTTTCACATAAAAATAGTTTGTTTTTTGTTTGTTTTGTTTTGTTTTTTTTTTGTTTTTTTTTCTAAATAAGACTATACTACTATTCACATTAAAAGTGTAAAATTACAACATAGTGAGCAAAATGAACCAGCTGGCCAGAAAGGAAGGCCGCATGAAACAGCAAGTGTCCAGAGCACAGATGTTGGACAAGACCATGTTTTGCAGTCCCGCGCAGGGGATCCAGAGGAACACAAACAGCAAAAACAAACAGCAGAAACAAAAGATTGACCTCGACACAATAGCAGATACTAAGATCGACACATTTGACAAAAAAGCCCTCGCTACTGGGCCGCAAAACCTGTTAAGAAGCTGCAAAGCTTGATTAAACTTCCGGAATCTCCTCCACGATCCTGCACCATCCTCCGTCAGCCAGGTCCTGGGCTTGGGTCTCCTCATTCTCGTTCGAAACCGGAGGCACAGGCGCCATTGTAGTGTCATTGACAATGCTAGCCAGCGGTTCCATATCTCGCGGTGAGCCTGCAATTGGCATCGGAACACTGGATTCGCCCTCTTCTTGGGCTTCCTCTAGAAAGAGGATTGAAACATGGGCAGTGATCCGAGGGCGATTAAGGGAACAGTTGAAAGTGAAGATTGTTGAGCCGAAGGAGGGCGAAGACGAGGAGCCTGGGGAGCTGGGTTCGAGAAATTGGTTGGGCCTCAGAATGTTCCCTCTTCCACTGCAAGAGCGTGGGTGCTGACTCGAGGTGGCATCACCGGAGGAAGGGCGAGAAGGAGCGCCCCGCGCGGTGCCTCTGCGGCTGAGCATTCTTTGGCGGAGCCGAGGCATGACAGCACCGTAATGGATTACAGAACAAACCACCGGAGAGGTATATCGCAGTCCAAACACACAGGCCAGCGGACGGGAGCCCAAAGCCGCAGCGGGAGACGGTGAAGTAGAGCAAGAGCCCAACCAACACGGAGGCTTCGAGCTAGCAGCGCCCGCGCCCATCCAACACAACACAAGAAACAACAGAGTGTAACCATGGCGGAAACTGGTTAATAAGCATTTTCCCCTGCCTCGAGACCCTCCCGCCATAACTATGGCATTCATGGGAGCCGAGAGCCGATACCAGCCAGCGCGTGCGAAGATGGATGACAAATTAATGTTAACATCAAACATTCCCTTACACCCTGTTAAACCCACCTGCATATGATCCTCCCTCCACATGGCTTCCGGTCCGCTGTACAAGGCTGGCAGGTGGCGTCTCGGCTCCGCCCACTCCAGTCCCATCGCAATGAAGGCAGCATTAAGCACCCACATCCGAGGAAAAATAATATTTTTTTAAACAAATCGAATAATTTAATTTAAATATATATGATAAATCAAATTTAATTTTAATAAATATTAAACCATGACATCAACCTAATATGTTATTTTATTGTCAATTTCATTTTAGAGACAAAAAAATCAACATGATAATGATGATTTAAAATAAAAGAATTGGTATTAAAAGTTTTTGAGCGGACATTAGTGTGTCGATTTCATTTTAGAGGCAAAAGATCAACCTGATAATGATGATTTAAAATAAAAGAATTGGTATTAAAAGTTTTGAGCGGACATTAGTGTGTAGTTTAATTGCAATGGTTATAATTTATTAAATTGGACAAAGAATCTTATTATAATATGTTTTATAAAAGGTGCTTTAGTGAAGCATATGTAATTTTATACATGTGTAGGGGTGGTCCTTAGGTGGTCAAAAGTTACCGAAAAACTTTTTCGTAATTTCGTGCTTTGGTGGACTTTGCTGTGAGTATTGTATTTTCTTGTTTAATTCTCAGGAATTTTTGAACCATTCTCACATATCGTCCTTTAATGTGACAAACGTATTTGTAATGGTCAAAGTCCTCGCGGATGAAAACATATATATTTTTTTTCAAAAAGAAAGTAGTATTTATACTTATAAAAAAAAGTGTGTTGTATATGCAACAGTAATAAGCATTATTCCATTAAAAAATTAAAATCCAATCGAGCTTTAGCGGTTTTGTTAAGTAATGTTTATTTTTACTATTTGGTATTGCGTGGAGCTTATGTTATTGTTTATGTAGTGATATTTATGATTGGTTTTAAGTTATTAGTTTTTTTATACTAGTGTATTTTATTTTTTATTTTTATTTTTTTAAGTTTTTGGTTGACGTCAACCTGTCGTCGCATCTTTGGCTCCGGATTTTGAGAGTCGGCATCATCCTGTGATGCACAGTAGATCGGGTTGATTTGATTGTGCAGTGTAGGTAGAAGAAATGACGATCTTTCGTATAGTTGGGAATTAACTTGGGTTGCTTTAAACTCTGGTGGTGTAAATTTTGTTTAAAGACTGTTGGTGGAGAATTTATTATGGTTAACGGATTATTGGTAAGCGGACTTAGTTGTTTTCAATGTTCAAATGGGCTATTTTATTTTTTCCTTGGTGTTGTGGTGCTCACTGAGGCTAGATTTGTTGTTTATGTGCCTGCGTTTTCTGCGCGGCATAACTCCTTGTCATGCTTTCTTTGTTACCAAGTGAGTTATTTTTTAATTCGTTGGATGCAAGCAGTAAACTTTTTGTGCAGAACGTTGAAGATGTTTGGTTATGTGGCAGGACATAGGGTTGCCAACTTCCTCAAGGACCATCTGACAGGTAAATGTATGGAAATTATTTTCTTGTTTAATCATCGTGGTGCATAATTTGGAGTTCTAATGGTTCATTGTTTCGCAAAATTTGCAGGTGAGACTTTAGAATATAAAGCATAAAAATTGTTCGAGTAAGCGGATTGCTGGTTTCTACAGACAGAAACCTGGTGAGTTTTTGAGTTCTCTCTGCGAGCAAACTCTGTTTTAATGGGTGATTTTATTTCTTAACAAAAGTGTTAAATACATTGTGGGGTCGAGTTTCGATGGTTTGGATGCAATGTTGTAGGAATAGACCAGTTGTGATTGACCGCAACTAGGTCAGAGGTCAACCCATCTTTGCATTTGTGGAAGTCCTGTGAACAAGGCATCGACGATGATTCCATATGTTATGCTTTTAAATTGTCTATCGATCTTGATTCCATGTTTTTCTATAGCGGTTATGACGAAGATTTCCCGTAATTTACTCTGAAAGTTGCAAAGCCGAGAGTATAGGGATCTTTGCATTTTCAGAAGGCTCATGAGCAAGGTGGAAGCTTTGAATCCATATCATGTTGTTTTATATAGTCAGGGGTTTGGAGTTCTATTGACATAAACATCTAGCTCCGGAAGAAAATAACTTTGAACTCAACCAAGCGCAACGCATAGACACAAGAGTGTGTTAATTATTAAGTTTCTAAAATTTGAAATGTCGTAAGTTGATGCATTTTTCCGTTTTACGAGACTTGTGAACAAGGTCTCGAGGCGAACTCGATGTCGTGGTCTTTTAAATACTCGGGGAGTCGAAGTTCTATTAGAATAAATATTTAGGTGGCGAAGAAAATAACGCCGACCTGTGTCGGGCCCGACGCATATACGTAATGATTTAAGTTTCTAAAATTTGTGGTGTCGGAAGTTGGCCGATATTTCCATTTCCACAAGGCCCTTAAGCAATTAATATATGAAAAAATAAATAAATAAGCTTTGTTTGATCGTTAAATTTGCAGTTCAGTGTTTCATCCTGCATATGCGAGTTTTCTCATGGCTTTTACATTCAGTCCATTGTCATAGGACACATTGTTGCTTTTAATTTGTTTTTCAGAACACTAAATTTATTGGAATAAAAGTTATAGTTTAACTGACGGGAAATTACAGTGTCAGATAATTCCCAACTAGAAAAACAAAACATAAAAGAATTGACGTCAAAATTCAACTTTCGACGATACTGGAGAACATTTCAGACCAATGCTACCAGTATTTTGAGTTTCCAACAATGGGATTTTCTAATGTACGTTCTTCCTAAATTTTATGCATAAAGGAACATGCTTGAGCCACAGTCTTAAGATTACGTTTAAAAAAATCAAATTTAGAATAAGGGCATCTCTCTCCATTTCAATTTTTTAGGTTTCTTTGGGGTTGAAGGAAACCCATAGTCAAGATCAGGTCTGACTTCGTGGTGGGCAATCAGCCTATCTGTGGAGAAGAATCATAAGGAAAAGGTCGACATCTGACCCATCTTGGCAAAGGTTGAGTTTCAAGCGATCTTGAACTTGCAACTGTCGTTTAAGTTGGTTGTTTTCGACTTTTGTAATTTATGAACCATAATTACATTATTTTTTTCTTTAAGCGAGGGATAACGGGTTCATATTTTTTAAACAATTTAATACTATTTTATTTTAATTTGTACGTAGTTTTTGAATTTGTTATCTTAAACTTTTATATAGAAAGAATAATAATCTTTCTGTAAAATTGCTTTAACTAAATTTGTCTTATAAAAATAAGTTGCTGAACTTATTTTCTTATCAATAAAAAATACAGTATTTTAAATTATATTTATTAAATAATATGTTATATGAAAAAACAAAATAATCAATTATAGACACATATGTTTCTTTTGTGGGCCTTTGTAGAAGCAAGTCGGAAGGTCGGGCTAACTATGAGGTCGGAGGTGGCCGTTGTAAACACGCATAACTATACACACATATTTCTTTTGTGGCCTCTAATGAAGACAAGTCGGAGGTCGGCCCCCACTATGAGGTCGGATATCAGCACTGTTGTTCAAATGGTCTCTCTAAACACTCCCGACTACTGACACTCTACGACCAATTCGGCTCCAGCTTCAATACTTCATGCAAGCTAGTGCGAGGTCAAAAAAAATCGATGGAGGTTGGGATATCTATTTGATTTAAATATTATTTTAATCAAAATTATTGGTGTACACATTAATGTTGATATTATGTGAGATTAAATTATTGTGTTGGTATTTCAGTTTTTTTATTAAATATAATTTTCCTTTTGTATGCTCAACACGACTACATCTTCAACATGTCCAATATATCACCCCGATCGGGGCGGGGAATTGAACCGATGACTTCACATCAAGGTGTGCCTTAACAGAGCACATGATCATCGTTTATATAAGACCTCGTGGGATTTATTCAATATAAATTTTTGTGTTTTGTTTACTAGAATCCAGGGTCATTGTTATTATTATTATTATTATTTCTTATAAACGAGTTAAATGAAGTTTATGATCAGGTTTATCATGACTTGATATGTTATAAATTAAATCTTAAATATCTATTGATATTAGTTGTTATTATACATTCACTATGTGACATTTGGCGAACAAAAAAATTGTTAATGTAAATTTAAGTTTTTTATAAATATAAATAAGCAAGGAAATAATTTATATATATATATATATATATATATATGATAAATATGTATCATTAGTATTTGAAAAAGAAAAGAAAAATAACCATATTCACATTATTTTTTTCTTTAAAGAAGGAATAACTAGTTCACATCTTTTAAACATTTTTCCTTAAAAGAATAGTTTATTCAAATTATTTTTTTATTGAAAAAAAATTATTAAACAATATGTTATATAAAAAAACAAAATAATAAATTGTAAGGAGGCCAATTATACATATATGTTTCTTTTTTGGGCCTTGCTAGGAGCAAGTCAGAGGTCGAGCTGGCTATGAGGTCAGAGGTCGGCATTGTCCTCTGAACAATGATATGAAATTCCATGACCAATTCGGCTCCTTGTAAACACACCCAACTATACTTACATATTTATTTTGTCGTCCCTATTGAATGCAAGTCGGAAATCGGGTTTGCCTATTAGGTCAGAATTCGACTCTGTCGTTTGAATGGTCTCTCTGGACACTCCTGACTATTGACAGTCCCCGAACAAATCGACTCCAACTATAATACTACATGGAAGTTGGTGCGAGCGCTGAAAATTTGAACGGAGATTGCGATATGTGTTATATTTAAATATTATTTTAATCAAAATTATTCACATATACATTAATGTTGATATTAGGTGAGATGAGAGTGCTTTGTTGTTTTATAAGGAAATGAGCAACAATGATCAAATTATCTTGCTTCATGGTTTTTATCGTTTGTGTTGAGATTTCAGAGTAATGATGTCATTTATTACCTGCAAATTGTAACTTATTCTATCGTCCATGCTTTATTTATGTTGTAATACATATGTGGCTTGTGATGTATTTTTTTATTCAATATAGATTGAAAATATAATTTTTGGGTTTTGTTTTCTAAAATCCAGGTCCACTGTTATTATTAATTTATTTTTTTTATAAACAAATTAAATGAGGCCTATGATCAGGTCTATCATTAGTTGATATGTTATGAACTAAAAATTAAATATCTAGTTAAATTAGTTATTATTATACATTCACTGTGTAACATTTAGAGAAAAAAATGTTTAATTTAAATTTAATTTTTTTTATAAAAATAAATAAGCAAGCAAATCATTTCTATGTTTGATTTTTTTCCCCTTCCCTAAATCAATTTTGTTTTAAATTGGAAAACTATATTAGAAAATTATATATTACAGAGCAACATAACACATAAAATATATTGCAGAAATACAAACACAGAAAACACATAAAACAAGAGAGACACAGATATACGTGGTTCACCCAATTTGGGCTACGTCCATGGAGAAACAGCCAGTCCTTCCTTTTATATTATCCAGCAAACTGAAGAGATACAACCTATAGTAGATCCGTTGTAATTCCCTCTTCGCTCTCACGCAATCTCCTCTCTCTTTCTCTTTCAAAATATAGATCTACATAGACGCAATACAATTCCCTCATATATAGCGAGGGGTTGCCTTCTAGGGCAAAAAACCCAAAATTAAACATAACTTCTACCGTCAGATCTCCGCCTAATGAACGACTCAAATTGACTATGAAATTACAACATTTTACAAGGCAAGTTTACATATATTTTTAGCTTTAGGGGCACTTCCCTCAATCCCCCTGCCAAGGGGGGCTCCCAAAGGTCGCAGCCCCCCCCCCTAGACCCCCCTTGTAGCGTAAATATTACGGGCGGCGTTGCCGCCACATTATGAACTAGGGTCCAATGCAGTGATACCTCTGAATAAAGAAGATAATCAGGCTCCACACCCAACAATCTCCCACTTGGAGACTGATTATAGAAACTCCATTACTTCTTCATTTGTTGGACAATGACTCCAATTTGGACCTGGTTGTTTCTCATCTTCTTCATCATACTTGAAGACCAATTGAAACTGAGTAGAATCTCAGTTTCTCCCTGGTTACAAGTTTTCTTAACATATCTGCAGGATTCTGGCTAGTGTATATCTTTTCCAGCTTCAACTTTCCATCTTCCAACGTTGACCGTATGAAAGGATACTTGAGCTATATATGTTTTGTCTTGGAATGAAATGTAGAGTTCTTTGCAAGATGTATGGTGCTCTGGCTATCACTGTATAACCTGCCCAAATCTTTCTTCTTACCCAATTCATCCAGAAACCTTTGTAACCAAATCATTTCTTTACTAGCCTCTGTAGCAGCAACACACTCTGCTTTCGTTGTTGAGAGTGCAACAACACTTTGCAATTTTGAAACCCAACTAACAGTTGTTCCACCTACAGTAAACACATACCCTGTTGTGCTCCTTCTTCTATCTCTATCACCCGCCATATCTGCATCAACATATCCCTGTAGAGTAATGCTTGAACCACCAAAGCATAATTCTTGATTTGTGGTACCTCTCAAATACCTGAGAATCTACTTCACTGCCATCCAATGTTCTTTCCCTGGATTTTTCATGTACCTGCTTACAACTCCCACTGCGTGTGCAATATCAGGCCTTGTGCAGACCATTGCATACATTAAGCTTCCAACCGCTGATGCATATGGAACTTTAGACATATATTCCATTTCTTCATGTGCAATATCAAGCCTTGTGCAGACCATTGCATACATTAAGCTTCCAACCGTTGATGCATATGGAACTTTAGACATATAATCCATTTCTTCCTGAGTCTTGGGACACATTTCCTTACTTAGTTTGAAATGGCTAGCCAAAGGTATACTAATTGGTTTTTCATTTTGCATATTCAACCTTTTCAACACCTTTTGTATGTACTCACAATGAGACAATGTTAATTTGTGATTCTTCCTGTCTTTAGTTATTCTCATACCAAGGATTTGTTTTGCAGCACCCAAATCCTTCATTGCAAATAAGTTTGCCAATTTTCTTGTGAGCACATTTATTTCCTGCATGTTGGAACCTACAACAAGCATGTCATCTACATATAATAACAATATAATATAGCTGCCATCATTTTTCCTTTTGAGATAAGCACAATGATCAGAGTGACATCTAGTATAACCTTATTTAGACATAAAGCTGTCAAATTTTAGATACCACTGCCTTGGAGCCTATTTTAAGCCATACAAGCTCTTCTTCAACCTGCACACTAGTTTCTCCTTCCCTTTTACCTCATATCCTTGTGGCTGCTGCATATATATCTCTTCCTCCAAATCACCATGGAGAAAAGTTGTCTTTACATCTAACTGCTCAAGATGCAAATCTTCAACTGATTGAAATCATTTTAGCAACAGGGGGAAATATCTCATCAAAGTCTATACCCTTTGTTAGTGCCTAGATCTACCTCAGGCTGAAGGAAGGCAGGTCTAGGGTAAAATCAAACCACGCTTAACCTGGTAGCTAGCCCTACTAGGTCAGGAGAGGGCTCTCTTCTTGTCAATCTCAGTTAGAATATGGAAATTAGGGCTTGAGATGACTGAAATTAGATGCTGATTTTAGGCTAGGTATATTAGGTCAGAGGATTTTGTTTGATTTTGATGGTTGGTTGCTAGATCAAATGAAGAAGGCAACTTTGGGTTCGGGAAATCAACTCAGATTTGCAGGGGGTTCTGTGGGGCGAGGTAGGTAGGTGTTTTGGCACTTTGAATTGGGTGTGATGGTAAGTCTAAGACCGGTGAGGAGTTGGAGAGGGCATGCAAGGTTCATGAGTCCTCTTCAAACAACAGAAAACATTTAAAACTAAATGTAACCTCAAGGCAGAGCACTGAATATCAATGGATTCCACCTATTAATCTTGATTCATTTAGTTATGAAGAAAAAGATAGATGCTGGCACATATACACATAAGAGAAACTAAATAACAAAGGAAGAAACAATGCCAAGACACATTACCACAAGAATCCCACAAAATGCTGCAAAACCCTGGTTCATTTCCTTGCCAAACTGCAGAAGTGATTTACAATGAAGCTCAAAGCATCCACAAGAGTCCAACCTTGACAAATGACTAAGAAAGTACATGATATAGGCATAAAACCACCTATGCTAGCCATCAGGGGTCAAATCCATGAGTCAAGGAGCTGTTTCAACAACATCTAAACTAGGAACTAGAAAATAGGCAGTGGAACAGCTTGCCTCTAAAACTATGGAAACTGATTCATTCAACCTCAAACCACCTCTAACTGATGTATCTACCCCCTCAAGTCATTTTTCATCATATTTACATCATATTACATCATATTACATCATTAATTTACCAAGGAGAAGAGAAAAAGTCAACTGATAGTCAAACTAGGCGAAATTCTAAGTTTTTAGGCAAAATTGGCAAAAATTTGCCTGATGCGCAGCGCCCTGAGCCTGATGCACAGTGCCACTTCAAGGCTGATTTTGGAGGCCTTCCACTTCACCAAATCAGGCCCAAGATAGCTTGTTGGAAAGCTCTACCTATCTAGTTTCTGGAACACTTTGAATTTTCTGATTTGGAGTTGATTTGCCCCTCCAAAAATCATTTCTCCCAAGACTGGTTCCTGTGGGTCCAAAAAGTGGCAGAGAGGGCAACTTTTAGGTGTTTTTTTTCTCTTTAGGTGACCCAGATCTCCTCCAAATTTTATGAAACTTTTTGGGTTGCATTTTTTTCCATGAGGAATCCAAAAATGCAAGCCATTTTGCAAAATACTGAGCCAAATCAATGGCGCTGCGCATTAGTTGGAAATTCCTGTGTTTTTAATTACAAAACTGTGAAATGACAGAAATTTCCCAAAATTTCTCCAAATTTGGCAAGAGGCAAGCTTACTAACTACTTTGCTGAGCTAATGAAGCTTTAGCCAAAATTTTAAGTTTATCTTGTTCCTTCTTGGCCCTCAAGGTTCTCTTTAACTTAGCTTTTAGCCTGTTTATCCTTGTCTTATAAATATTATTCTGAGCTAAGTAATGATAAGCCATATGGCACAACGTTTTCTTTTCCTTGTTAGCTTTCTCAAGCATCTTCTCAAGGTGAATGTTCACCTTTTCCAACCATAACTCTCGGTCAGCCTCAATTTCTTGCTCAAGGGATGTCATTTTGATTTTTCTTTTCTTACCACTTGCCTATTTTCTCTAATTGTTTGCAACTCCATAATAGCTTGCTTATCTTCCAGTTGCTTGTTTTCCTGCTCAAGATAGTTGATGATCCATTTGGCCCTCTCAAGGTCAAGTGATAAGGCTTGGATTTCAGCCTCCTTCTCTTTGATAATCATATCCTTGAAGCTTGAGCTTTAAGAGCCCAAATCAGTGTCATCCTCCTCAATCAACACAAAATCCATGTCTTTCCCTTCAATAGGGCTCTCTTCATGCATCTGTTTCTTTCCTTTGTCTCTACCTTGTACCTATTTAGTTGGAGAAGAAGGCAAAGCCCCTTTCACCCCCAGTGAAGATAGCATTTGCTTGTGGTCCGGTGAAGAAAACGAGACCCATTCCACCCTTGGTGGAGATAGTACTCGTTTGGCAGCTGCAAAAATCATCCTAGTGCCTCTTTCATAAGTAACAAACACAGGAACATGAGCCTCTTCTATTTTAGTTTCAGGCTCTTTTTGTTGCCCGGAAGGTTCACCTTCCTCTTGAGGATCTGCAAATACTTGAGGCCTCTTGAAGCATTCATGGGAAATGAAAGTTTCCCATGACACTCCCAACTGAGTGAGGTGATGCAAAACAACAATTTTGATGACAACAAAATGATAAATACTATTGAGCTGCTGTGGATATGGTTTTCTTTTTGCAATCACAGTCATCCTCTCTATGTTTTTACATATGAAATAAGGAATACTCATCATTCTGATCCTGTTGGAGTGCATAAGTAATCTGATATGGTAGGCATAAAGTCTAGAGAACCTACCCTCATATGTGAAGTATTTGATGATAAGCTTCATGAGTGGAACATACTGATCCTCCAAGAATTTGAAAGGAAACACCCTTCTAAGTTTACCATGATATTTGGCCTTGATATAAGGTTCATAATGTTGCTTACTGATATTCTGTCTTTTGTTCCACTTTTCCCCTACATCTGGCATTCTTGTAGCTTCTGCAATGATAGCTAGTGAAAGAGTGAAATTGACCCTAGCAAGATGCACCACATTATTTTCCATGTTTATGACAAACCGCCTTGCTAACTCATGGTGGTATTTGACCCTCTCAACCATCTCACAAAATCAAAATAGGACTGATATCTAAAGCATGTGGTGGCTAGAGGACAAGCAAGGAGTTCACTCATGCTAATAGGTTCCTCCCTAATGATTTTTCCACCCTTGTGAGGTTTCCTGGGCTGCACATTTCTTTCCTTTGAGCTATCACTAAGTGTTTCTTCTTCAAAACTTGATTCAATGCTTCTTTCCATGATGCTTGTCTTAGGGATGTGATATGGTGATGGTATGGTGAACAATGACAATGGGTGAGAAAGAGGATGAGTATGAAGAGATTTTGCAAATGTGAAGTAGAGTAGGGGAATGAAGGGACAGATTTAGGAAATTAGGGTTTTGGCTTATGAGGGGCTTAGGGTTTGATGAAGGGAATTAGCTTCTTAGGGGAATAGGGAAAGGGAAAATGAAATTAATGGGTAGATTTAGGGCAATGAAGTGTGGAAAAGGGGAAAAGATGCTGGTTTTGTAATGCAATGAAAATTTTGCAATGAGATGAAATTGTATGAAGGCAAGCTAGCGTTTGATTTTTAGGAAGCAAAACTGATGAAAAAACCATGAAGAAGACTAATCTCAGCTCAATATCGATGAAAACTTACTTGTAGGAGTGAAATGTAACGTTTGGGAGAGTTTAGGATGAATTTGAGTGGTTTTAGAACCTTCCTGGCCAATGCGCAGTGCACTGGGTCCAATCTTTCAACCACTAAGCCAAGAAAACAATATTTATTCTCAGGTGTGAGTCGGCTGGATTTCAAGCTAAGAAACAATGATGTTAAAAAACTATGATCAATCTAAAATTTTGCTATCTCATCCCTTAAAAACAATAACATTTTACTAGATAATGAATTTTCCACATACCCCGTCATCGGTGATTACCATCAACGTTCTAAAAACTGGATCCTTTGGCAGTGAAGTCGAAGCTTAGGGTCTTGAACATTGGAGTCATCAGGTAGATGATTTCAGCCTTCATATGTGTCTGACTGTTGTCCACCATCAGCAATCAGATCTGCAACTTGAATGATATTTCCCGGAGAAGATCTGTCACCTCTTCCCCAGTGGAGTCGCCACTATGTTAGAGCCTAGATCAACCTCAGGCTGAAGGGAGCCAATCCTAGGATAACATCAAACCACGCTTAACCGGTAGCTAGCCCTACTAGGTCGGGAGAGGGCTCTCTCCTTGTCAATATCAATTAGGATATTGGAAATTAGGGCTTGAGATGATTGAATTTAATGTATATTTTAGGCTAGGTATAGTAGCTCAGGGTTTCTGGTTTGATTTTTAGGTTTTGGGTCGAAACAACAAGAGAAAGGATGATTTGGATTATGGCATCAATGTCAGTTTCTGCTGGCAAACCTGGGGCAAATTAAGTGCCATGTTCAGCCAAGTGAAGATTGTAAATGTGAGAAGTATAAGGGAGAAAGCCCGCTGCCCTGTAGGCATCAAACAAAGGATGGATCTACAACAGCAACTTTAGATGAAAGAGAATAACGAGGTTGCTCAACAAAGCATCTAACAACGGATGAATTCTGCTAAAACTACCATTACAACTAACAACAAAATCATCATGAAAGGAGCATCATTATGGATGAATTCCTAACATATCACTTAGATAATGCTGAAACAAAGGAGAAAAACATAATGTGTAAATGAATTACAGGAGAAAAAACATACTGAACATTTAAGCACTGTGATGAATCCCAGGCCTAAAGGGCAAAAACTGCTTTATTATGATATTCAATAAAACTTTACACAGTCCAAATGCTTCTTTGCTGCCAAAATCAAACCTCTACACTATGAAATTCATAAAATATATACATTTTCTCATCCTTGTACTAAGGGAATTGAGCTCAACCATCTTCCTCAAAATAGAATCAGTTACATTAAACTTTGACCGAATTTCTGAAAATAGGTGTTGAAGATGAACTCGTGTCTCCTAAACCATAGCATCTATTACAAAATTGAAAGATGTTTTTGTAGATAAGGTCATTTTGGAGAAAAAAACTCTCTCAAATTTTGGAAATTCGTTTCCAGTTGCTTGTAATCTGTGCCACAAAATCATCTCTAAAACAGAAAATCATTAAAAATTTAAATCTGTGAAAAATGAGCTGTAAAGATCTAGTCACATATCCCAATTCATGACACCTGTGAATAAACTGAAATAGGTTTTTGTTGTATGGCTCGTGATTAACAAAAACCTCCTTGTTTTTTTCAAAATTACTTTTCATCTGTTGTAAAATGGCACCGCACTAAAATGACTAAAACAGTAAAATAAATGAAAATTTTGCTTTGTTTTAATGCAAGCTCCAAATATCACTTCATATCTCCCACATAGTAGCACCTGAGCATAAACGGGAGATTTTTGTTATTTGGTATGTGATGGACAAAAACCTCTTTCACTTTTGAAAAATTCCTTACCATTATTTCAGAAACTGATCTTGTACTAAACTTGTCATTGTGTGCAGCAATTGACCTCAAAACATGCATAACCAAGAATCACTCATTCATTTTGATCATATATTCTGATCCAGAAACCGGTTACAGGAGTGTGATATACCGATGGAAAGATTTTTCCGAGCTTCTTCTGATGGACACATTTGTGACATGTTTTGTGCTGAATATCATGTGCAAAACATCTAACCAAACAAAACCTAGTAAGAGCTCATGTTGATCCTTGGTGATAGGCTGCGAAGGCTGGAACTAACACCCTTTTTCTGTGCAAACCCTTTAACCACAAGTCTAGCTTTATACCTTTTTCTACCTTCATATTCTTCCTTCAACCTGTAAACCCATTTATTTTGCAATGTTGTTTTATCTGCAGGCAACCTGACTAAGTCCCAAGTCTGGTTATGTGCTAAGGAGTCCACCTCTTCTTTCATGGCTTGCTCCCACTTCTTCCTGGTTTCTACCTTCAATGCTTCTTCATAACATTCTGGTTTAGGAGAATCAGTCAACAATACATAATATAATGAAGGAGAGTATCGTTCAGGGGGTCTACCTATCCTGGTAGATCTTTTAACACCACTTTTAGGTGTTTGAGGTGCTTGTTGTTGTTGTAGTTATTGTTTCGGTTGTTGATCATTATGATTTTCAGGCACCATCACTTTTTCTGTGATCTCATTAAGCACTGTGTATTCTTTGTTTTCTTTTTCATGTTTCTTTTCCTGCAGCTAATCCTTATACAAAACATTTTCATTGACCATCTCTACTCCTAATGATTTTGTGTTTTTCAAGATCATAAAAGCTATAACCAAAATCATTAACACCATATCCAATAAAGGTACATTTATTTTATTTTGCCTAAAGCATTGTTCTATTTTCTTTATTAATGTGGACAAAGGCTTCACAACCAAAAGTTTTTAAAAAGGAGTAATTTACCTTTCCTCTCGAATACCACCATCCAAGGAATTTGAAGGCCCTTTGTTTACTAGATAAACAACAGTATCTACAACATCTGCCCAAAATTGTAAAGGCAATCCTACATGCAATCTCCTGCACCTTGAACGCTCCATGATTGTTTTGTTCATCCTTTCTGACACACCATTTTCTTGTGGTGTTCCTGGAACTATCTTCTCTCTCCGAATTCCATTCTCTGAACAATACATATCAAACTCTTTGCTATAATATTCACCTCCATTGTCTAATCTGAGACACTTCAACCTTTTTCCTGTCTCATTTTCAACCAAAGCTTTCCATTTCTTGAAAGTATCAAATATATCAGATTTGTTTCAAATACAATAAATCTAGGTCTTTCTGGTTGCATCATCAATAAAAGTAACATAATAATGAGAGCCACCAAGAGATTATACCTGAGCAGGTCCCCATACATATGTATGCACAAGCTCATATTTTTCGCTCTTCTTTTCTTTCCCAACTTTGAGGAATCTAACTCTCTTATGTTTTCCATAAACACAATTCTCACAAAATTTTAAATCAACACGCTTCAAACTTGGAAACAAGTTTCTTGAGTGAAGAATCTGCATCCCCTTCTCACTTATGTGCCCAAGCCTATGATGCCACAATCTCGTATATGCTCCTGTAGAGATTAAAGAATTAACAGAATTAGAAATACCATTGCATAAATACAATGTACCAACTTTTTCTCCTTTTGCTATTACCAGGGCTCCTTTAGTGACCTTCCAAGCTTTATCTGTAAAAGTAGTTACACAACCTTCACCTCTCAACTGCCCTGTTGAAATTAGATTTTTATTTAGATCTGGAACATGCCTTACCTCCTTCAATAGCCATTGATTTCCATTTTTCTATTTTATGAAAATTGTACCCAATCCAATGATTTTACATGGTTTATCATCACCTAATCGAACCTGTCCAAAATCTCCTTGAACATAATCATGAAAATTTTTCCTATCAGGTGTGGCATGGAATGAGGCCCCTGAATCTACCACCCAGGCATCAATAATATTTTCTAATGAAATAATCAAAGCATATTGCAACATATCACCTACACATTCGCTTCATGATTGTTTTCTTGTTGCGTGTCTCCTTCTTTTCCCTTTCGAGACTTGCAGTCTTTCTTCAGGTGTCCTTTCTTCCCGCATTTCCAGCACACTATCCCCGATCTGGATTTGGATATGCCTTTCCTTGACTTACTGCAATATCTTGGGCTCTTTCCTCTTTCCATTTTTCTTCCCCTAGTCTCTGTAGTCAAAGCATTACTGGATGTCTCACCGGAGCTTTTCCGTCGCATTTCCTCGCTAAGGATTGCACCGAAAATATCATCAAACTTTAGAGTACTAGATCCAGAGACAGAGTTACTAATGGCCATAACTAAACCATTCCAACTTTCTGGCAATGAGCATAGAAATAACAAAGCCCTAACTTCATCATCAAAATTTACCCCTACAGAACTTAACTAATTGGTAACTGTATTAAATTCATTTAAATGATCAGCAACAGATCCACCTTTTGACATCTTCATATTAAAACGCTTCATAAGAAATACCTTATTTGAGGCCGAGGGTTTTTCATATAGTTTGGCCAATGTTGACATTAAACCCTCTGTTGTCGTTTCCTTTGAAATATTAAAGGCTACCGACGCCGCTAGGAATAGCCGTATTGTTCCAAGTGCCTTTCTATCGAGAATATCCCATTATGTGTCTGTCATACTCCTTGGCTTCTTTGCCTTTCCACTCAATGGTTGGTACAGATCTTTCTGGTACAAATAATCTTCCCTCTGCATCTTCCACCGCTGATAGTTTTGAACGTTAAATTTTTCGACCCTAAATCTACCATATTCTGCCATTTCTCCCACTCGAACCAGGAACCCTTCTCTCCTGCAAGTTTATCAGGCAAATAGATCTTCGGCTCTCATACCAATTGTTAGAAAATTATATATTACAAAGCAACATAACACATAAAATATATTGCAGATTACAAACACATAAAGCACATAAAACAAGAGAGACACAGATATACGTGGTTCACCCAATTTGGGCTACGTCCACGAAGAAACAGTCAGTCCTTCCTTTTATATTATTCAGCAAACTGAAGAGATACAACCTACAACATATCCAATGTAATTCCCTCTTCGCTCTCACACAATCTCCTCTCTCTTTCTCGCTCAGAATACAGATCTACATAGACGCAATACAATTTCCTTATATATAGTGAGGGGTTGGCTTTTAGGGAAAAAAACCCTAAATTAGACATAACTTCTATCGTTAGATCTCTTATTAACGAACGACTCAGATTGACTACGAAATTACTTTTACAAGGCAATTTTACATCTATTTTTAGCTGCTCCCAAAGGTCGCAACCGCCCCCCCTGGACCCCCCTTACAGCGTAAATATTACGAGCGTCGTTGCCACCACATTATGAACGGGGTCCAATGCAGCGATACATCTGAATAAAGAAGAATATCAGGCTCCACACCCAACAAGCTATTTATTTAAATGACAATTTTAGATAATGGATTCTAAAATATTAAGTTTATATATATATATATATATATATATATATATATAGATATAGATATAGATATAGATATAGATATAGATATAGATATAGATATAGATATAGATATAGATATATATATATATATATATATATATATATATATATCTATATATATATATATATATAGACATTTTATTATTTTTATTAGTGGTTTTTGTAAATCATGATGCATTGTTTGATATTCATTTAACAGACGTTATAAAAAAAATATAATTAATTTGAGCAACAAAAATATGGAGTCGTGAATACAAATCGCTAATGTAAATTATTCTATCTAGGTGTTTTATGTAAATAGATCATGCATTAGTTTACCATCTTCATAATATTTATAATGGAGCTTTGGAATATATATTTTTAGGATTCGATAAAGTGATTGCTATATTAGCTGAGAAATATTTGATTCTGTGTGTGCTTTTCATTTTATAGATATGTGGTCGTAATGATTAAGATGTTGCAGACATTTGTGCAAGTTTGAATTTGTTCTAAAATTTAAAGTGCTAAATATTTTTTATCTAGATAGGACAATATCCAAAACTTTACAATTTTATTTTTTTTCTCAGAAATTGAAAATTAACTTTATTCATGTTCATTAATTTGGGGATAAATTACACGTTATTTATGTCAAGCAAAACTTAGAAAAGAAAAATCAATTATGGAATAATATTAATGTTTTTATATAGCAATTATGTGTTGTTTTTTCCAAACAAGTGAAAAGCAATAAAAGACAAAAGGGAACTAGAAGGAATTAAATAACCTTATAACCTTTGTTTTTTTTTCTAAGTAAAACTATTCTATTGATATGTAACAAAATAAAAGTACAACGAGGCTATGGCCTCAGCATTTCTGAACAACATTTGTCACAAAATATCACAGCTTAAGCGCGACTGCCCCTTCGAGGGGGAAACCAGTCCATGAAACCAGATAAAAACCCACGCAGGGGTTACAAGTTTTGACAAAAAACAAAACATATCAAAAATCAACCGAAAGAAAAGTTTTCACAAAGCACAACATAGCAAATATCAACCAACAACATAAGAAAACTCCAGCTGGCAGAAGGGCGACACCTGGCAGCCTAGTTGTCAATCAGGATGGACCTCCTGGAGGTCGTCTGTGGTAGGCTCTTCCACAATAGGACACACATACTTGTACCACTCCTCCTCCTCTGCTGATGTGCCGCGCAGTATTCCATGAGCTGGTTGAGTGCCAGCAGAGCTACCCTCTGTTGCATGCTTGCCGGACGTGTCTCCTGCTCTGCCACTGGTTGCCTTCGTGTCTCCAGCTCTGCCTTCGGTGGTCGGCTGGCTGCCAACCAACTCCTCTCCATGCGGGGTGGCATAGTCCTCAACCAGCTGCTGCTTTCCTGGGTCTCGAGCATTCTTGTTCCGCTGAGTAGCCCTCTGCTGCTCACTGTTGTTCCTTGGCTGAGCGTCCTGCGTGTTGGAAATAATACTGAGAGGGGGGGGGTGAATCAGTATTATCACATTAATAAAACTTTTTCATTTCCATAATCAGATTCATATATGCTACTTCCACAACTTCTTATGATTAAGTTAATTGATCTTCAATGAGTGCATTAGAACATTATCAACCATATTATCATATAACAGATGCTGTAATAGAGAATAGATCATCACACATAAGGCACACACATGAACACCATGATATAAGGTGGAAACCCAATGCGGGAGAAAAACCACCTGCTGCAAGTCATCTCAATCTTCTTCTTAATAAGAAAATCCTTTTACAATATTTGTACTGGTGCAGTCTTATACCAGTACGGGAGCTACAACCCCCTTTGCTCTTGTACTAGCCGATCCATTTACTAGTACGCAGGCTGCTACCTGCTACAATGCTCCAAAGATCTCCCTTAGCTTTTGTACTAGCTTAGATACTAGTACATAGGCGCTGGCCTACAATCTTCTCTCCTCCAGGTACCACGTTTCATCAATTTTCAGACTGGATACACTGAAGCACAACACATAATCTGAAAGGCCACTTTTCATCCAATTTTCATACTGGACCCAACAACAACATTGAAGCTCATAATCAAACAACCTTCTGAATCACCCAATCACCAGATCCATACATATACAATGATATTATGAGAGTTATCAACCAGATCTAGTACATAAAGATAAGTCATTAATCATGCTGTTATCTGAACTCAATACCAGTAACCAAACATCAGTTATGCACCCAAAACCCTGCAGAATAGTCAAAGGCAGTTAAAACAAATTTTAAGCAGGGATCGCAACTTCACTGGTATAGATCTGCGGATATCTGTACTACCTCCGCACCTGCGCCTTCTGTGGCGCCGCGACCACCGCACCTGCGCCTTCTGTGGCGCCTTCTATGGCGCCTTCTGTGGCGTCTCCGCACTGCGCCTTCTGTGGCGCCTCCACACTGCGCCTTCTGTGGCGCCTCCACACTGCGCCTTCTGTGGCGCCTCTGTGGCGTCTCCGCACTGCGCCTTCTATGGCGCCTCTGCACTGCGCCTTCTGTGGCGCCTCTGCACTGCGCCTTCTGTGGCGCCTCCGCACTGCACCTTCTGTGGCGCCTCTGCATTGCGCCTTCTGTGGCGCCTCCGCACTGCGCCTTCTGTGGCGCCTCCGCACTGCGCCTTCTGTGGCGCCTCCGCACTGCGTCTTCTGTGGCGCCTCCGCACTGCGCCTTCTGTGGCGCCTCCGCACTGCGCCTTCTGTGGCGCCTCTGTGGCGCCTCCGCACTGTGCCTTCTGTGGCGTCTCCGCACTGCGCCTTCTGTGGCGCCTCCGCACTGCGCCTTCTGTGGCGCCTCCGCACTTCCGCAGCTGCAGCGCTCGAGAGATCACCCTTCACAGATTCGCTTTCAACTTCACTTTCATAGATCAAACTTTCAAAACAATAACCCAATATTTCAGATCTTAAGATATTCAATTGCAAGGATGAATTCGCCAAGTGATCTCCTTTGCTTTATATAGGGTTAGGCCTTTCACAATACCACGGGCCAAAACCATAGGATCAAAAAAATGTTGGACTAATACCATGAACCAACCATGAAAGTACGTGAGATCAACACTTTTGACGAAGTACCATGGTCCAAAACCATAGGTTCAAATACCAAGGACTAACTACCATGGACCAAAGGTAAGTTCTCCAACATATACGCGCTTTTCCTCATAGGTTCAAATACCAAGGACTAACTACCATGGACCAAAGGTAAGTTCTCCAACATATACGCGCTTTTCCTCACATGAAAGTGCGTGAACTTTTTCTCTACATGAAATAAACTTTTCTCTGCATAAAAGTGCGTGAACTTTTCTCTACATGAAATAAACTTTTCTCTGCATAAAAGTGCGTGAACTTTTCTCTACATGAAATAAACTTTTCTCTGCATATAAGTGCGTGAACTTTTCTCTACACTATAATTTATTATCTGAGATGAGTGGGTTGCCATCAAGTACAACATATGTATCATAATGCCAACACTGCGGGTCAATTTCCTCAGTACAGGTGATGGTAACAGTGGCGGTGATGACAGGCCTATGTAGAGTGTTGTGGAAGTAGAATTGAGTCCTGTGAGGAGTGGGGTGAGGGGGAAGGGGAAAATTGGTAGTATGGACGGTTGCGTTCATTCTGCGGTCACCCTGGAGCTGAGCCCGCCCTCTGCCACTTTGGGTATCTGGATACCTGCTAGAGAAGGAGCTATAGGGATGTGGGATGACTGGAGAAGAGGAGGGGGAAGCAGATTCAGGGCTAGGCATAGCGGGAGGATGCATGCTTCCACCACGACTGCCTCCTCTTCTGCTACGCATGCGGTGGTAGATGCGCGCTGTTGGGACTCAGAAATGTCATATTTTCATCCACCTTTTTCTTCACTATTCCTTACATTTCATAATCCCATTAACCTTTTATCATTTCATTTTCATAAATACATTTGGGTTTCACCTTCTTATTTTCCATTTTATTCATTTTTGTATTACAAGCGAATTTATGATTAAGTATTAGAAAATATACATATTTTTATATATATCTCAAGAATATGTGAGTTTTGTGATGTGTAGGAAATAGGTGAAGAATTAATATCTCCTCCACCGTATTAAGGAGATAATTATGCAAGCCTATTCCTAAGGAGAAAATCATGGAGAATCTGGTTGGCATATCTTATCCTATTCCTAAGGAGCAAATCATGGAGGATTTGGTTGGCATATCTTATCCTATTCCTAAGGAGAAAATCATAGAGGATTTGGTTGGCATATCTTATCCAATTCCTAAGGAGAAGATCATGGAGGATTTGGTTGGCATATCTTATCCAAGATATGTGAGAGATTTATGGAGGATTCAAAGGGATCATATTTTGTAATAATGGGAAAGTAGATTAGTGGATGATCATTATGAGTTGTTACTCATCCCATTGTATAAATAGGAGTACAATCTCCTCCATTTGTAATCTGGAAGTTTTTGTAATCTTAGAATTTTGAAATAAAGGATCATACTTCAATTTTGCTTCTACATCTGAGTCTCCATTGAAGTGGTATGCTTGTGGAGTTGTGGAGGGCCCCCATGGCCTCACTTGCATGCTTATTTCTTTATAATTTATTTTATGTTTTTGTTTGATTTCAGCTTTCAAGTTTTGTTAAATGTTCTAATATTGGAAGAATCTTATTTGAAGGTGTTCTTGTAAGAGGACTGTAAGATTTCAAACAATTATTAGATCTAGGTTTATTTCATTTCAGCTTTTAATTTCTTATTAGATGTTCTAATGTTGGAAGAGATCTTGTAGAATATGTTCTTGTAAGAGAATCATAGATCTCAGACAATTGTTAGATCTAAGTTTGATTAGTCATTGAAAGAGATCTTAATGAATATGTTCCTGTAAGGGGACTTTAAGATCTTGGACAAATTAGGAATCTTTCTAGATCTATATATTTTAGATAAGCACTTCTAAGTTTACCTTTCTGGGTTGACATTAAATTAAACTCTAATTTGCATCTGCATTTTAGACCACACATTTTGGCGCCGTTGCCGGGGAAGTGCAACTAGAAGGATTTAGTAATTATTTCATGCATTTGTTTTTATGGACTAATTTGTGGAACTTGGTGACAGCAGGTTTGTAAAGGAGTTCAAAGTTTGGAGCATTCTTTTTTTTTTTCATTTTCGCACATAGATAAGTTAAGTTAAGTTTTTATTTTAAACCCCCCATTTCTCACTAATCCATCTATAGATGAGGGCTTTGACAATGTTGAACAAGTGCTTCTTGGAGAGCAAGGACAATAACCTTGAGCCAACTCTAAGACAGGATTCTCACATACTTGCAAAACATAATGTAAAATTTTTAAATCTTGATGTGAGCATGCTCGAAATTTTAGTCTGTAGATGGCTTCACTAGAAGCATGCTTTTACTTAGAAAATAAAACATCTTTTAAGTTAATGTAGAATAGATTAGAAAAATAAAAATGAGATCTCATTAGAAGTCATTATCATTAGAAGTTTTTAGTTTTGTTTTCAAAAAATAAATCATCATGAATAAATTCAGTGGCACATCTTTGCATTTCTATGTCTTGTTTCTGTATCACGGGTGAGCCAGGAGCCTGATTATCGGAAATATTTGTCTTCCGGGAGTCTAAATGCCCCCGTGACATTGCAGAAAGAGTGTAGATAATGCAAGGTTTTTTCGCAGATCTTAATTGTGTTTTATCCATCCACGCTAACCTGCATAAATAAAAATAAATCAAGAGATTAGTATGCTCTCTTCCTGCGCTTCGTGCGATCTGGAAGATCAGAAAATCTATTGATTTATTCCAATAAAAATACTCTTACTGGAAAACTAATCTGCAATGCGACAATAGAGAATTTTGTGAATGAAAATAAATAAATAAATAAATAAAAAAATAAAAAAATAAATTTAGATGAAATTTAGTTAGTTAGTTAGTTAGTTAGTTTGTTTTTTTTTTAGATTTAGAAAACAAAGCAATTAAAAAATAATAATAATAATAAAAATCCAACCATACAGCACACAATCACACGAATATGTTCAGAATGGAGCTCCGTGGATCCAGACTGAGTGAGTAATAAAGGATGCCATTCACACTACAATTCTGTACAGTTCGATAGCCAAATCTTTCATTCTCTGTTCCTACCATGTGGTAGGTCAGTCGCCTATACATCAGGCAACAAATATTCGCTGTGGGATTTCGATCTTTAAATGAAAGGAGAACTTAACGCCATATGAGGTAATTTTTGTGTCGCTGGGCTTCGCGAGTTTTTTGATTCTTCAGTCTTTAACCCTGGATTTACCTTTTTGCGTTTTAAGGAAATAGATTTTCTTTTTGGTAAATTTTGGAGTGCACGCTGTCTTGTGTTTACCTTTAAGCTTTGATTGCCTGTAGTCTTTTGAACCTAAAACCAGCTAGCAGGATTGCGAATGCTTTAGTTTGTGGGTTAAGGGTTAAGAATCTGCGGTTTTGTTCTAAAAGAGTAAATGTTTGGACAGATTGTAGAGACAATTACAAGAACTGAAAAGTTTCAGCTGGATCCGCTTGGATTTCCTAATTTGAAGCTTAAATACATTCCGGCTGCATATTCTTTAATTTTGAGCAAAAGCTTGTCAAATTCTTCAGCTAGAAGGCAGAAGGCTCAAAGCAAGCAAACGTCGAGTTGTTTTTTTATTATCATTGAACTGAAACACCTTGGTCCAGTTGTTTTCCATTACAAAGGCATTAAGAAATTTGTCGGCAGCCGATACGATATTGACAATTAAAATGGATAGTTCCAATGAAAGCATTTTGTGTGAAGAGAATCTGCAGATTAATAGTCCATGGTCAAAAGATTTGAATACTCATTGCATCAAGGGTTTGAAGCAAATACCTCTAATTATAATGTCATCAAACGCATGTGCCACCAACGAATACCCAGAGCTCTGGTCACAACTCCATTTGACTGACTAAAATGCCTCCTCTATATTCAATTTAGTGAAAAAAAAAAAATTGGTTTTGACTTATCTTGGAGAGATTTGGCATTTGCATTATCTTCTCTTGATTTTCTAGACAAAAAGCCAGATTTTTCATTGATTCTAGAGGATTTTGTGTGTTTTTTCTAGGATATTGGAAAAAAATCCATTTTAGTAATTTTCTATATTAGTTTTTAATTGATTTCTTTATTTAAAAAAAATGATTTTTTTTTTGCTATTAAATAATAATAATAATAATAATAATAATAATAAAATTCTCACAAAATTCATGCAGGTCTGAAAATAAAAAATGGAACACTTGGAAACAAATTTTGAGGATCGATTTATCAAACATTTGGAGGATTCTATAAATGATGATTATCTTGTTTCAATAGCTTCAAGTTGGCATTAAATATTCACGTTGAATGCTTTTATATCACATACTAATATGTAGAACACAACAGATCTTTCTAATGCCAATCTTTTTGCCGAGCATATTTCATCTGACCCAAACAGGGAGTATTACTTTTCATGGTTATTTTAAGAATGGATTGATTGTCATATCATGATTAAGTCAATTTAAAAACTTTGATTGTCCTTAATATGTTTTATTTGGTGCGAAATTTTTGCGTAAGAATCATGAAGGAAATGGCCATTTCTTCTTGAACACACTTATGTTTTCTTTCTGCCAAGGTTTTTTTACAGGTTACAGGATAATCAAATGATCATAAGGAGATTACATTATGACGACAATTGGTCTTCCAAAGACTCAATTCATGAAAAATTCTAAAGACAAATCCAACTCCACAACCACTACCTTGCACCTCCCTTTTTGACGCACATTTTGAATTCCACCAATTGTAAATCCATAAAGCATGACATTTCCAGCAAGAGTTCATCTTCATACACCATGAATTTTTCACGACTTCATACATATTTGCCTTCTAGTTTTTCTTTTGAATAAAACTCATTCCCTTTCCATGATTACATTGCCTTGTTTTCCTCGCCATGCTGATCCACACTGCTTGTCCGTGAGTTCTTTCCATTATAGTCCTACCAAATATTTTTGTGCAAACTCGCGTTGACTGATGTGGGATTCCTTAAGGCCCACCTTTCAACAAGTCTTGCCCCATCGACATCAGCACCTTATCTGGGAAATAGACTAGAGTTCCTTTTGAGTACCTAGAGGCTTGCATGCCTTAATGGCAAGTTCTCTCGCTGGCGATCATGGGAATACATCAATGTCCCTTGATCTTCAGATCTTGCAAGTGGCTCGACCTCGACACATCCATTTGCACTTCGCAAGATGTACTCAGGTACCTTGGCACTCATTGACATCAATGGTGAGTTGCCTCGCATTGGTTAACGACATACATCAATGGCCGGTATTCCAATGATTTATATTCATGCTCGACATCGACACATTCATTCGCATGTTTAGAATTGTACCATCGGGTTTGTAGCGGGTGAAGACTATACACTTTTTCACAACTCCCTCAGCAGTTACAGCAGCATTCATTCTGATCTATGAGAGTACCACAGTTCCACTTTCAGCGTTTCTCTTTTCCATGATTCAGCATCAGCAGTTCAGATTCCTTCATCTCCCAAAATCTAGTTACAACAACATCAGTCACATTTTCCTGATCCAGCAGCAGCAGCAGCTACATTCCTATTGCATAGTTCATCATTCTTGGGTAAGTAGAGGTATGTTGTTTTCTAATCTTTAATCATGCAATTCCTGATATGCTAATTTGAATATTTTGGAAAATTCCCTCACCATGCTACATTTCCTTTCATGAGCCATGTCAAGTTGCATGAGGACATGCAACCAATTCAGTTGGAGGGGGGGGGGGGAGAACTATATTCACTATATATTCACTTCCATGATTCCATTTTTTCACCACACTACATATTCACTTCGATGATTCCATTTCTTGACCACTATCACTCCATTTTTTTCATTTACCATTCACCAACATTTATTTTCCAATGATACTTTGTTGCACTTTGCTTCATATGCAATATTGGCATGCTTCATTAATATTACAAAAGGGCTTTCTTATGCACATTAATAGCTTATGATTTCCAGTGAGTGTTTAGATTATTATTGAAGAAAAGAGAACAGAAAACGAAACGAATGTTGTTAACACAAGAACCAACATTCTTTGTATTCATGGTTGTCACACAAGAACCAACCATAAGAAAATGTAAGTTGTTACTCATGTCTTTCACATATCCTGGAAACATTCATTATTAAAGACATCATCATGTAAAGCCAAAGTTGTTCAAGATGCCAAATGTTCTTAAAGAGACCCATGCATGGTTGCATGAGGACATGCAACAAGTTCAGTTGGGGAGGATGTTGGGACTCAGAAATGTCATATTTTCATCCACCTTTTTCTTCGCTATTCCTTACATTTCATCATCCCATTAACCTTTTATCATATCATTTTCATAAATACATTTGGGTTTCACCTTCTTATTTTCCATTTTATTCATTTTTGTATTACAAGTGAATTTATGATTAAATATTAGAAAATATACATATTTTTATATATATCTCAAGAATATGTGAGTTTTGTGATGTGTAGGAAATATGTGAAGAATTAATATCTCCTCCACCATATTAAGGAGATAATTATGCAAGCCTATTCCTAAGGAGAAAATCATGGAGAATCTGGTTGGCATATCTTATCCTATTCCTAAGGAGCAAATCATGGAGGATTTGGTTGGCATATCTTATCCTATTCCTAAGGAGAAAATCATAGAGGATTTGGTTGGCATATCTTATCCAATTCCTAAGGAGAAGATCATGGAGGATTTGGTTGGCATATCTTATCCAATTCCTAAGGAGAAGATCATGGAGGATTTGGTTGGCATATCTTATCCAAGATATGTGAGAGATTAATGGAGGATTCAAAGGGATCATATTTAGTAATAATGGGAAAGTAGTTAAAAATGCTTGAGAGATTTGTGGGATCATATTTTGTAATAATGGGAAAGTAGATTAGTGGATGATCATTATGAGTTTGTTACTCATCCCATTGTATAAATAGGAGTACAATCTCCTCCATTTGCAATCTGGAAGTTTTTGTAATCTTAGAATTTTGGAGTATGTAATCTGAGAAGCTTAGAGTTGTAATCTTAGAGTTGGTTTGCAATGGAGATTTTGAAATAAAGGATCATATTTCAATTTTTCTTCTACATCTGAGTCTCCATTGAAGTGGTGTGCTTGTGGAGTTATGGAGGGCCCCCATGGCCTCACTTGCATGCTTATTTGTTTATAATTTATTTTATGTTTTTGTTTGATTTCAGTTTTCAAGTTTTGTTAAATGTTCTAATATTGGAAGAGTCATATTTGAAGGTGTTCTTGTAATTCGTCATAGAGCTATCACTTGTTGAATCAAAGGAATGGCTGTGCAGAGGGAAAACAAAGGGATTTTGGGCTGGAATCAGCTTACAATGCATGGTTTGGGAGAAATGATACCCATTTCCCACATCCACGCAGCTAAGCAGCCAACATCGACTGCCAGTGACAGTTCGAGAGCAAGGCTCCGCTACCTGAGGAGGGTAAGTGCTATTGATCAGAGGAGGAAAGACTGCATTATGGTCTGCGGAGGCCATTTCCTTAAACTTGTTACAGAGTTCTCGACTTGAGCACCGTATTAATGGTGCCTGCAAGTTGCCATGAATTCGCTTCATGCTGGCCTGGGAGGGGACGCAGGTGGCCATGTGGCCAAGCCTCCCACCGTCCTTCCATCTAATCATCATTAATGACATGGTGATCACCCTCATCTGCGTACCTTATAACCTTTGTTATTTGCAATTGTGGTGTTTAATAACATTTAATGTCTAAACACTTAAAGACAATTATAAGATTTTTCTAGTTGCATTGTCAATAAAAGTAACATAATAACGAGAGCCACTGAGAGATGATACCTGAGCAGGTCCCCATACATCTGTATGCACAAGCTCTAATTTTTCGCTCTTCTTTTCTTTCCCAACTCTGAGGAATCTGACTCTCTTTTGTTTTCCATAAACACAATTCTCACAGAATTTTAAATCAACATGCTTCAAACCTGGAAACAAATTTCTTGAGTGAAGAATCTGCATCCCCTTCTCACTCATGTGCCCAAGCCTATGATGCCACAATGTCGTATCTGCTCCTATAGAGGTTAAAGAATTAACATAATTAGAAATACCATTGCATAAATACAATGTACCAACCTTTTCTCCTTTTGCTATTACCAGGGCTCCTTTAGTGACCTTCCAAGTTTTATCTGTAAAAGTAGTTACACAACCTTCACCTCCCAACTACCCTGTTGAAATTAGATTTTTCTTCAGATCTGGAACATGCCTTACCTCCTTCAATAGCCATTGATTTCCATTTTGCTATTTTATGAAAATTGTACCCATTCCAATGATTTTACAGGGTTTATCATCACCCAATCGAACCTGTCCAAAATATACTTGAACATAATCATGAAAATGTTTCCTATCAGGTGTGGCATGGAATGAGGCCCCTAAATCTACCACCCAGGCATCAATAATATTTTCTAATGAAAGAATCAAAGCATCTTGCAACACATCACCTGTCACATTCGCTTCATGATTGTTTTCTTGCTACGCGTCTCCTTCTTTTCCCTTCCGAGACTTGCAGTCTTTCTTCAGGTGTCCTTTCTTCTCACATTTCCAGCACACTATCCCCAATGGACTTGGATCTGCCTTTCCTTGACTTATTGCGATATCCTGGGCTCTTTCCTCTTTCCATTTTTCTTCCCCTAGCCTCTGTAGTCAAATCATTACCTGATGTCTCACCGGAACTTTTCGGTCGCATTTCCTCATTAAGGATTGCACCGATAACATCATCAAACTTTAAAGTACTAGATCCAGAGACAAAGTTACTAATGGCCATAACTAAACCATTCCAAATTTCTGGCAATGAGCATAGAAATAACAGAGCCCTAACTTCATCATCAAAATTTACTCCTATAGAACTTAACTGATTGGTAACTGTATTAAATTCATTTAAATGATCAGCAACAGATCCACCTTCTGACATCTTCATATTAAATAAACGCTTCATAATAAATACCTTATTTGAGGCCAAGGGTTTTTCATATAGTTTGGCCAATGTCAACATTAAACCCTCTATTGTCGTTTCCTTTGAAATATTAAAGGCTACCGACGCCGCTAGGCACAGCCGTATTGTTCCAAGTGCCTTTCTGTCGAGAATATCCCATTCTGTGTCTGTCATACTCGTCGACTTCTTTGCCTTTCCGCTCAATGGTTGGTACAGATCTTTCTGGTACAAATAATCTTCCATCTGCATCTTCCACAGCTGATAGTTTTGGCCGTTAAATTTTTTGACCCTAAACCTACCATCTTCTGCCATTTCTCCCACTCGAACCAGGAACCCTTCTCTCCTACGAGTTTATTAGGAAAATAGACCTTCAGTTCTCATACCATTTGTTAGAAAAATATATATACAAAGCAACGGAACACATAAAATATATTGCAGAAATACAAACACAAAAAACACATAAAACAAGAGAGACACAGATATACGTGGTTCACCCAATTTGGGCTACGTCCACAGAGAAACAGTCAGTCCTTCCTTTTATATTATCCAGCAAACTAAAGAGATACAACCTACAACAGATCCAATGTAATTCCCTCTTCACTCTCACAATATCTCCTCTCTCTTTCTTGCTCAGAATATAGATCTACATAGACGCAATACAATTCCCTCATATATAGCGAGGGGTTGCCTTCTAGGGAAAAAACCTAAATTAAACATAACTTCTACCATCAGATCTCCGCCTAATAAACGGCTTAGATTGACTACGAAATTACAACATTTAAAAGGCAATTTTACATCTATTTTTAGCTTCGGGGGTCTCCCAAAGGTCGCAACCGCCCCCCCTAGACCCCCCCTACAACGTAAATATTACGGGTGGCGTTGCCACTACATTATGAACTGGGGTCCAATGCAGTGATACCTCTGAATAAAGAAGATAATCAGGCTCCACACCCAACAAACTATTTATTTAAATTACAATTTTAGATAATGGATTCTAAAATATTAAATTTATATATATATATAGACATTTTATTATTTTTATTACTGGTTTTTGTAAATCATGATATATCTATATATCTATATATATATATATAGACATTTTATTATTTTTATTACTGGTTTTTGTAAATCATGATACATTGTTTGATATTCATTTAATAGACGTTATAAAAAAAAATGTAATTAATTTGAGCAACAAAAATATAGAGTCGTGGATACAAATCGCTAATATAAATTATTCTATCTAGGTGTTTTATGTAAATAGATCATGCATTAGTTTACCGTCTTCATAATATTTATAATGGAGCTTTGAAATATATATTTTTAGGATTCGATAAAGTGATTGCTATATTAGCTGAGACATATTTGATCCTGTGTGTGCTTTTTATTTTATAGATATGGGGTCATAATAATTAAGATGTTGTAGACATTTGTGAAAGTTTGAATTTGTTCTAAAATTTAAAGTGCTAATTTTTTTTATGTAGATAGGACAATATCCAACACTTCACAATTTTTTTTCAGAAATTGAAAATTAACTTTATTCTTGTTCATTAATTTGGGGATAAATTACACGTTATTTATGTCTAGGTGGCAAGCAAAACTTAGAAAAAAAATGAATTATGGAATAATATTAATGTTTTTATAAAGCAATTATGTGCCTTTTTTTTTCAAAACAAGTGAAAAGCAATAAAAGACAAAAGGGAACTAGAAGTAATTAAATAACCTTATAACCTTTGTTATTTGCAATTGTGGTGTTTAATAGCATTTAATGTCTAAACACTTAAAGACAATTATAAGTTTTTTCAAATACTTTTAGATACTTAGATTTAACTTTTTTGGTCAATTGACATTTAATATGATTCGAAGTACAATGTCTAATTTGTTTACAGTTGAACATCTTCAACTAACGAAATTAGTTTTTAGAACACTTTTTCATGATATTATTTATTATAGTTGATACTAAAAAGCCTTTGAAGAGTAGTATTATTTAGATTGTTAAACATTAATTTGACTTAATGATATAGTGGATGCAAGTGATCTCTGCTATTTTGGTTGGAATATGTTATAAAACAGTGTTATGCAATTGTGAATGATTTTGAGTCATGGAATGTGTAGTTGTGCAATTGTCAAAATCGTTGCAACAACTTATAGAAGAGGGGGAGACTAATAATCAGAAATTGGATAAAACAAAGAAGAGGAAAAACAATGAGCAATTTGAATGCAATTTCCATGGTAGGTGGATTAGTTGTAGTTTTACTTGGTGCAAATGTTTGTGTTGTTGCATGCAATATCTTTGTTCAAATCCAGGGAGTAGTGAATGGCTGTCAAAGGCCAACATGCAACAAAATTGTTTTTGTGTGATTTAAATGATAAATTTGTTGATTCACTATGTGTCATGTGAGAAAGAATTTTCACAAATTATAATGCTAAAATCAATAGATATTACATGCACCTCTAAATCTCATAGTCATTTTTGTTGTGTATGTCTACTTGGAATCTTTATTCCAAGATGAGTGGCTATAGAAGCTTAAATTATTTCATTTCTAGACAATTTTGGTGCAATATGTTTTGCTCAAATTGACACATTTACTAAAGTACATATGCAATTTAATGTAGTTATAGAACTATGATTAATATTGAGCAATGGTTTTTATTTGCAATTTTTGTAGTCATGTGTGGCTAGAATGTTATTTGTTATTTATGGCATAGTAGATAATGCTTTCAATGGCTAGCAAACAATATGATACAAACTCACGATGTCCACCTCGATTTCCAATTTAATGTAGTTATAGTACAATGATTACAATTGGGCAATGATTTTTCATTTCCTTTTCTTTAGTCACGTGTCACTATAATGTTGTTTGTTACGTATGACATAGTAGGCGATGCTTTCAATTACTAGTAAACAATATGATACAAAATGACATTACCCATCTTTGGTCATTGTTATTTGCACACACACACACACACACACACACACACACACACACACATGTATGTATGATCTAGTGCCATTGAATGCAATGTTAGTTTGTCTTTGTACACAAGTGTTGTGTACATTGCATAAATTCATGGCTACGGTGCTATAAATATTGTTGTACCTTTGCATAAATTGTTGACGGTTCTCATGTAGTCTCATTCTAAGTATGTCAATCTCTCAATGATCAATGGGTGATCACGAATACCTATGAGCTATTTATAGGCTATGCATGAAGAAAAAGTATATAGAATTAATGTGATTGATGTTATTGTGTCATAAATCATAGAGAGACAATTTAGATAGAAGAATTCTAAAATCATATATATAGCAAAAAAATCTAGAATTTTTATGGCAAAAAAAGTTGGATAGGTATTTGTCCAAAAAACAAAAATGTGTGGTGTTTTTTATTGATCAAAACACTTACAATTTTTCTTTGGTGCTTCTTGCTACATAGAAATATCAATTACTAGTTTTTATAGTTTTCACTTTTTCCATTAAATCCATGCATTGTTTTTTGTCCACCAATTATGTCTGGGTTTTGTTCCTGCATATGCACACACTAGCTATGAGACTTTCTCCAACTGTTATGATGTGGATATGTCAAAAGACTACGTTGTCCATGCGTTAACCATACATATGCTCAATCAATTGGAACTATATCCATTTGCACCAAGTTTATAAAAAAAAAAATACTACATTCTACTAGGAACCTAAATACTTCACATTTTATTTGATAGCATAATGTCTTTATAATGCAACAATAGGTTAGTGACTTGGAGATGTGCAATTGATAACTTTATAGTAATACGCATTTGAATATGTTTATTATTTCAATAAACTTTTGAATATGATTATTGTTTTAAGTAGTTTTATGCTTGTTATTTTAAATTAAAGTTTTTTATTATAGAAAGCTATATTGTAATTTGTTTTTGAAACTAATATTTGAATTCTATTTGCCTTGTACATTTTGAAAAGAATTTATAGTAATTATCAAAAAATAAAATACGAAATTTTGCAAATTAAATATTGTGTTTTTGAAATTTGTTAAAATAATAATAATGCTTTTGTTGCTATTATTTTAAATTGCATAAATGTCTTTAGTTTTAAATCATGTTTCAATTGCAAAAAATGCAATTTTCAAGGTTCCTTATGGCCATTTATTCTACTCCTTTGTCACGGTGCTAGGTGCTCATTTTCGGAGTATTGATAAACAAAAAACAAGAAAAAAGGATAGTCACAAAGACAATGCAAGCTAGATAATATATGAGGTCTAAAAAATTTCTAGTATCATATGTGGTGATTGAACATTCAATGAAATACATGCTCTTAATGTTATAAATCATTGTCACATTTGGACAATTTGTTAGATTATCTCAATATACTTTATGGAAATGAAAAATAGTTTGCGTTGAAAGGATCAAAATTGCAAGAAATTGATCACATGTTATCTAGATTCAATTTACATATATTAGAGCACTTCTTCTATTATCCTGTAACTGTTTGTTTGACTCATTTTTTGTTCTTATTCACTTTTGTTATAGTTCAACTGAAATACAACATGGAATTATAAAACACTTTCGACATTGCTTATCTCATGGACATGATGTTTCTTTGCATTCATTGCATACATAATTGACTCATGAATACCTTCAAAATCTTTATCATGTTAATGATCTTGAAATGTACTTGGAAGGTTTGTCTACCCCTTCTTATATTTGTGCTCCATCTACAATTAGCTTATGGGGGGGTGCATTTTGTATCAAATGATTCTCCAAGTGGTTGTTAGTTCTAATCAATGTTTGGCTATCTACAAATGGCGAAGCATATATACGGTTCAATTCAAACATTCATGGCTATCAATGTAATAATTTTCTACATAATCAAAATCTTACATGTGGACATTTTGAACCACTCTTGTTACATAGCACAATTGATATTGTAGCTTCAATAGATATAACAATTGGCCCATGCATTTGTCCATACCAATTTTCACTTAGACAATTTGACATATTGTCAATTGAGAAAATCTTATTTGAACAAGGTTTCTTGATCTATCGATAAAATTTCAATGACTATCATGACTCTTTGTTTGAGTCAATTTGCACGCTTGCACCATGGTTTGATATGTCCAATATGAGAAAAACAATTGCACAAATTTTCTACAATTGTTTCATTTGCAGTGACGATAGAGATATCAATTGCTTACAACAATGCATGAGTACTTGAAATACTGAACAAGAGCAATGTATCAATGATTGGCAAGCTTATATTATAAACTTATCAATGTCATATGCATATGGACATATAGAGGGAAAAAGTTTTTCAATGCAATGGATATGTGAACTCCTTGATGTTAACATATATATCTGGAATATAGAAACAAAAGATATTTCCTTGAGATTCTATTCATCAAAAATTTGCTCCAAAGTCTTTTACCTTATGCATGTACCAATATCTACAGCACATGCACATTTCCATGCAATGACAAGGCACCACAAATGCTCTAAAGAATCTCGAAAAGAGAAAATTGCAAGCTGATCTCAAGTGTACCTTGTAGATATATTGTTAGAAAAGAATCTAGGTTTGCTAGATGTTCTACTCAATTAAAGCATTTGTCAATTGACAATACAATAAATAATAATAAATAAAACAAAAAACAAAAAACAAAACAAAAACAAAAAAGTTGAAGTATCAAGAGATTCCACATCATCAAATGGGGACAATAATCCTTTTTCAATGGAGACACAAAATAACAAAGAAGTCTCTACTTCTTTTTCCAATGGATATAGTAAATGGTACACTCACTTATGTCAGATGAAATCTGTAATACGAGCACAAGGTGCTATAATACAAGAAGCACAAAAGAAACATGTAAAGTAAAATAAAGCAATCGAGGCATATTTGCAATCAATCCAAGACACACCTACATATGCATGTTTCATTTGTGATATATTGTTCTTTGGAAAGGACATGCAATCTATTAACAAAGACATATTATCTACTATTTGCTATCTGATGCCTGCTTCAAACTTCAAAGCCATTAAAGTCAATGAAAAAATATAAAAATATTGTAATAATGCAATACTCAATGAAAAAGTGCCTACATTTGCATCACCTCTTCATATTTGATGAAATGTAAAATTGATCTCTATTACACAATTGACATATTTGGAAGAGAGATTAGTGGCACCAATGATGGATTTTGCACGAATAAGACAACCTCGTTACAAAATATCACAAATTGGATTAACAGGAATAATCATAAGTGCTCCTTCTAGTCTAGATAGAATTAAGAGAGCATTACCTAGAGATATTGATGACAATATGACAGTTGGAATTATGCTAAAAAGAAAATTGGAATATGTTGACGGTGCTGGAAATCCGTCAACCAAGGGGTCTCCCCGATGTGAAGTCACAATTAGACCTCACACTATTTGGTATAGTATCCCCATCCATAATGTCATCTTGGCTGTTGCATATCTCAAAGATATTCCTTGGCTCTAACTGTCAGCACGAGGGATGGATGCAATGGTGTCTTCAAAAAGCGAGGAGGTGTGCTTGGTGAGTGTTCATTTGTAAATGTGTCAAGGTTCTTCTACTGTGGAGAGGGGAGAAAAGTGAGCCTATAAATGAGAGGTAGTAGTGCCACCCAAGAAGAGACACACACGAACCAGAAGGATCCGTCTAACATCCAGTGGAATAATCCACAGAGGATGCGATAGTCATTACAACCAACAAATGAAGAAATATTTGTCTAATATCCTGCAGAATAGTCCACAAGGATGGGACAACAATAACAACCATTACAACACATTCTCAATAAGTTAAGTACAAAAATAACCGAAATAGTTCAACTATCTTAGCACATGCGAAAGAAAACATGAAATAAAGACATCCACATAACAGTCTTACAAACATTCATAATCCTTGCATGGAGAACGCGCTGGCCTTGAAGGATTTTGTCATTAAGTAAAAGTTCCACGACAAATGTTTACAATTTACATCACTAGCTTCAGTAGTGGAACATTGGAGCCACTCCTTGCTCCTCAAAGAACTAGCTTATCTCTCTAATGCTTTGTGGGAGGAGCGAAGGTGAAAAGTCCTTTGCTCATACAATGAGGGAGTATATATAACCAAGGGGTGATTCTTCCCTCCTTTTGACTCTTCAATTACCTTCATGAATGATTGACTTCCTATGACTTTTCAGCTTACATGACTCTCCATATTACATATGTGTTCTTTGGACTTCCACTTTACGATGAATACAATATACATGGTCCACAATGATGATGTGGCATATGAAAACTCATGAAAAGACATGACATAGCACTATTGATATGAATTGATTGAATGATGTGGCAATTTCAAGCCATTGCTACTACTATGAATGATGTTTGCTTGAGAATTCTCTTGTCATCCAGCTCCTCATGGATTGGTGATATGAATCTTCAATGATCTCAAGTCTTGAGTTGTGGTCGCAAGTTGGTGTCCCTTTGCTTTTCCTTAATAGATAAGCCTGCATGCTTAGCTACAGGAATGTATTTTGTATATCCTCCTCCTTAATCCCCTTCTTCATCATCTTGCCATCACATGATAAGATACTTGTATCTACAATTCACTCATGACAAGGCAATATCATCCCCAAAAACCTTCTAGCCTAAAATTATGCATTCTAATTGATGGATTGAACCGTAACCAGGTAGCAGGCTGGAAAGGGGGGCTCAATGACTGCACCTTGCGTAGTTCTAGCAAACAGGGTTAAGGCTTGAGGCCTGAGACTGCGTAATGCACAATTCAAGTTGGGTTGAGGGACGAGTCTGCGCAGTTTTGGCATCCAGTGGGATAGGTTGAAGGGATGGTCACCGCAGGAGAATTTTGCATAGTTCTAAGAGTCAAGGGAGGTTGGTTCATTGCGGGACTGCAAATTTTAGAGGCCCAGGGAGAGATCTTGGGGCTTGTTCTTCCTAATTGAGCTTAAGAGGAGAGATTACATACCTTTTTTGATCTCATTGGGAAGAGTGTGAGGCTTGTCAAAGAAGAGGAGATTCCTGCTTGGACTCTGGGAGGAGCTTGTACAACATCAAGGCACCAAAGGTTGTAAAGTTCTTCTATTTTCAAAGTTAATACAATCAAGTTTATTTTTCTCAATAAACTGTGTTTTATGGTTTATTTCATGGATTCCTTGATCACCATGATGAATATGATTTATTATATTAGCTATGTAGGTGTTATTTGATGTGTGCTTGTTTATGATTGCAGGTTCTTAAAAGGAAACTCTTTCGGGCGGTCGAAGCGTGGCTGCCACAAACTAGCGTTGGACTTAAGGTAGGGTCTAAAACACCTCTTGGTTTTTATTAATAAATCGCATATATTTAGAGAAACTAGCTCCCATGACTGTTGCACTAAGCAATTCCTGAGCCTAAGACCCAACCTTCACCTCTAGAATTACGTAATCCTCTCACACAACCTAACCTTAACTACACATTGCGCAAGCTAAATTCCATCAGCATTTCACCTCAAAAATATTCAGCTTTCAACCTCCTCAGTAACAAGCCCAATGCTTCATTTTATAGTGCAAAGGAAGGAGGTTACAGGTCCACCTATGAAGGGATAGAGTCCTCCTTCAAAGGGATAATCTCCTCACATCAAGGGGTTAGCTCCTTAAGGTATGGGATGCATGAACCTTAAAGGAGCAAACTTGCCACCTCAAGATTCCTTCTAGAAGCTTCCAGAAATGACTCAAAGTGAGTTTTTAAGAATATACTTGCGCCTTTTTGACTTTTACAGGGGTCCGCACCCATCACATAGAGACAGAGTGGTCTGGTACGCAGGGTACATGACCAGTAGGTGCGAGACCATAGGTAATGCTAAGAGAAAGTGCGGAACTAGAGTTTTAGAGACTTTTAAGGGCTTTCTCTTATTTTTCAAGGCTTGACATGAAGAAATGAGGTTTAAGACTCGCAAAGGAGGAAAGTATGAGTGGTGATAGACTCACACTGATTGCAGAATGTCATGGTGACAATATTTTGTGTAATAGCTAGGAACTGCAAATTATGTAGAATAATAGGTCAAGGTCACAACTGGAGGACTAGAACTGCACAATGTGCAGTCTAGGCAGGTCAGGTGAGGTCAATTTTCTGGGTTGGGAAGCCTCTTTGGAAATGGTTAAGTGTTAGACCAGTGAGACTAATGTGTGAAGTGCTAAACCTTAGACTATTTTCTAACACTTAGAATACTTGATGAATCAACAACATCTGATCACCCATGACACACAAACAATACATTTGCTCGTGTGTGACTACTCTATGACCAGTTACGATGAGTGAGACACCACAAATACACTTTACAACGACCGTGATGATACTTGTGCGACAGTGCTCAAAACTTTGTGAATGAGTGCAGCAGGTGTTTATATGGTTCGGAAAAATCATAAACACAAAGATGGACCCTTGAAACCACTAGAATGAGCTTTCGCACTTGATGTGACAACCCACATGCTAAAACACGACATTTCACTTAAGTAATAAACGAGACCAAAACACTCCAAAAAGATACATGAAATGAGTCTTAGTGTTTGTGATAACAATGTACAAGACCAAGGAAGGCTCTAAAATTGAGCATAGGCCAAAATTTTGGAGGGTGTTGCAACCGCTACAACACTTGGTGACACACTAGTAGAATTCCAACTTCTTTGTTTTGGTTAACTCTTTCGTGCATGGCCTTGGTTCTTCGGGGAGTAATGATTCATCATGTAGATTACATTGGGCCTTTCCACTTACCCCAGGACTATACATGGTCCCCTCTGTACCTTCTCGGTTGAACACAACATAAGATTCAACATAATTACAATGTTTCGAGTTGGGAAGGGTAGTGTAGCTCTTAAGCTTAAGATTTACAAAGTATATTTTTTCATCTCTGTTGTTGGTCCACTGCTAGCAGGCCTAGACAATACCTCGACAAAGTCACGCATGAACACAAGCATTGCTCTTCTACCAGTGAACCTGGACAGTATCCTAGCGGAGTTGCTTGCTTCACCTCTTTGCACAGGAAGCCTTTCTCTTCTTTCGCCTTTATTTATTTATTTAAATAGAACCGTGCATTGACACTTTTTTATTTTGGGGCAAAAGAGGGATCCTGAGTTATTGAGAACAAAAGAGGTTGTTCCTTCAGAGAAGCATATAGAGACCTTTGATTTAGGTTTGCTCGTTTATATTTTTCCTCTTCTCTGTTTCTACTAGTTGGATAAGCTTGAGGACACCAAAACCTAAAGACCAAGTGTGGGCATGAGGTTTCTGGACTAGACATAGGTTCATGGTTGGACAAAAACTCTCCTTACGGATTAATCATATTTTTCGTCGAAACTTCATCGGCCAAAAGATGTAACCAACACAAGGTAGACAAACTGAAGGCTAGGAAAATGCTAAAGTGTCACAAGATCCTTTATAGTTCGGCCACTCACATACTTAGAAGCCACAACATGTCCTAGCAAAACACTTATTCACACGATCAAAATAAAAGAGACAAACAATGAGAAAGAAAACAAAATAGACAAAAGGAAAGGAAAGGTAACACACAACAAGGGAACACAATCCAAAGATGAATAAAAGACGCTAAATGAAAGCATAATGAAAGAGAAAGTAAGAAAAGACAAGAGAGACTGAAGAGAATAACATGGGATGGGTGTAAGAGAAGGAAACTAAGGTGAAACTAATCCTACTCCTGAACTAACAACTGGAGGTCAGGGTCATGTATAATGGAATATCTACTAAAGCCAATGTAATTGTTCTCGACATGCATCCACAAAGATATGAACAATTAAAACAAATATATAGTAATGTGCAATAGAAAAGATTAAAAATTGAATAACTTGCACAAACATTTGAAGGTCTTGCCTGTGGGCAGAAAGATGTATCACAACCACTACTTTCATCCAATCCACATTCTTACCTCTCTGACAGAAATCATAATCGCAAAAACCTCAAAGACTTATTATGAATGCACCTTATTTTGTGTCATCCTACTTAGCGAGCATGAGAAAATGCCGAAACTTGTTTACTATAATGGAGCTTATCGAATAAGACTGCTCCAACCATTCAGCGATTGGATCATAAAATACATGATGATCCTCTTGAAAACCCCAAAATCTTTGAAAATATGGATTTTCAATTAGAGGCACAAGATTATAACGAAAATCACGTGAGGGAAAATAGATCTGATCATATTCAGTAGTCATGTTCAGACGACGAGGACCTGACATAACCATCAGTAGAGACTGAAGTGCCTCAACCGCTTGACAAAAATCCAAATAGTAAGATGTTAAACAATGAAGATCGAAGGATGTAAAACAACTGCCATTGGATATAATAGTGGGAAAATGATAACATGAATGAAAGTCATCAAAGACAGAATAATGATCAGATGAACTAATTAAAGCATCAGATTCCCAATTTGTGATGAAGGAAGATAAATCAATTTGAATAGTTCTATGAATGCTTTGAATAATCGAACCAAGTTCCTTGCAAGCCAAATGTGACACATTGTTTTCTTGTAACTGGTGATAAACTGCGCAAGCATCGTAATCATGAAAAGAATTTAGAAGGGATGTCAGCAAAACAAATACATGAAACCAATCAGGACATGGTGAATGGAGAAGAACTTGATTCGTACGATAGCTCATGCATTTATTATTACTCAAGAGGATATCTGGTGTGATGAAGATCAATGTTTGTGATATGATACTCGCAAGGAAAGCTAGAAGATGCTCATCATGAAATGAACCTGATATGTATGACTCCTTCAGCTAAGGATGGTATTTGGAATGATCAACTTCACAATTCCATGACTATATGAGAGACACATATTCCAAACCCCAAGTTTGTTGGGAGAGATTTGCATGAAGATGAATGAACTGAAAAAGATTCATGAATCCAGTCGGAAGTAAAATCTTGGAAATTTGAAAGATCACATCCGAGGTACCAGACATTTCTCAAGAATAAATTTTCATCGAGTGAAACCATGCAAAGAGAAGGATCATGTGGGAGAAACAAGATATGACTTAGTTCAGGGGGCTTACCAGACTCGTGAGATCCTGACATAACCATCAACAGAAGTTGAAGTGCCTCGACTCCCTGGAAGGTCCCAAAACTTTCCAGAATTGTAAAATCACATTTTTAAGATTGTACCAGATTGTGCATGGTGTGAGGGTAGTTGCTACTACCAGTTTCAATAAGCCCACTTCTCACCATATTGAAACTGTCTTTGTCACTAGTTTGATTGGATTCTTCAATTTCAATAACTAGATTACTCAAGTCAAAAGGTTCTTCTGATCGTGAATTCAAAGATAAACGAATCGAGGAATTTTCATGAGCAAGATGATTTGAAGAGTTGTCTTCATGCAAGTGAAGAGATGATGAGGGCTTGGAAGAGTACTAAAATATTTGATTGTTTTCATTTGCAACATGAATAATCGCACCAACTTGTTCCAATAGAGAAGTTAACTCATTGAATGATGGACGTGAAGAACATGGAGTACCCGTGTCACAAGTAGATGTATCGTAGATGGTAGAGCACGAGGGATAGTGAGATGAAGAGGAAGTTTTGGTAATCACATATTCTTTAACTGAATTAGATTTTGGATCCAAAGTAAAATCTTCATGAGAAACCAAAAAATCAACTAATGCACTTGGGCATTCATGATTGTATGCATCAATAAAATCATCATCATTGGAATGGTTGTTGCCTGAGGCTACATATTGATTGAAATAATTGTTTGCATTTGATTCACTATCAAGATTAGAAGATTGACAATCACCCAAGAATGGAAGCACATAATCTTGACACGAAGGATCTTGACAAAAATAATAAATATTGAGAGCATCCCCACCTTCCTGCTCCTCTGCTTGTGTAAAGTGACTGCCTTGAACCTGATCGCAATTTGAACCAACAACATAGAAATCAAGAGAGTGTGAAAGACTAGCTAGTGGAGCAGATTGGTCGAGGATATCATGATACAAAGAGTCAAGGCATGTAGATGAGAGAGTATAACAAGAATTCAGACTAGAGTTATGAACAACGGGATCACCTTGTGGAGTAGAGGAGTTAGTCTTCACCATAGGTTTCATGAGCCATTATGGAATTTCCTCCATTAATTTTGAATCATGAATAGAAGAAGAATGATAATTAGGTTGATTGGGAATTTGATTTGCATATTTTTTAACTTTATTGCTATAACACGGAGGCACCCACATCAGGCCTAGAAAATGAGGAGGACAAGGCACAAAAGGAGTAGTAGGTTCCTCCTCCGAAATCAGAGGTGTGTCATGATTCATAGGAGTTGGGGGAGTATAAAAAGCAGGGGGTTTAGGTTCTGTGTAAGAGATAAGAACCAAGCGCTCAAACTCTTGTTTCAAGAAATCCTGATTCATGTCTTCTTTAGAAATTTCACAACAAAGGTGAAGGAATCGATCCAAAAAATCCTCAACTGATTCTAGGCTTCATTCTTAAGAGATTGATTGTTTTAGAAACATCTCAGTAATTATGCCTATCAAAGGCTTGATGGAACTCCCCGAGGAACTGATGAAGGGAATGGATTGAAGCAGGTGGCAAGGTATGGCACGATTGATTAACATGAGCTTCAAGGGTGAAGAATAAAAGCACACAAGCAAATTCGTCATCGTCGAATTTGTAAGATTCACAAAATTTAAGAAAATAAGAAATGTGCTCGGTTATGGGTGTTCCATCCTCACCATTAAACTTTAACTGGGACAAGTGATCGAGAAGCTCGTCGGGTATTGAAAATTGATAAAGGGAAAAATTGGAGAAACACCCCGGGAGTAAGATTGGTGTATGTGCCATTTATATAAGAGGCTCAAACCAGATTCAACAGGCTCAACTTGTCATTTGGCCCTCCTTCTAGCGCAAATGTTGACGGTGCTAGAAATCTGTCAACAAAGAGGTCTGCCCGATGTGAAGTCCCAATTAGACCTCACACCATTTGGTGTAAGGGACCCATATGGAATGTCGGCTCAGTTGCCATATATCTCAAAGATATGCCTTGGCTCTAACTATCAGCACAAAGGAGGGATGCAATGGTATCTTCGAAAAGCGAGGAGGTGTGCTTGGTGAGTGTTCAATTGTAAATGTGTCAAGGTTCTTTTATTGTAGAGAAAGGGGGGGGGGGGGGGGATTGAGCCTCTAAATGAGAGGTAGTAGTACCATCCAAGAAGAGACACACACGAACCAGAAGGATCCATCTAACATCCAACGAAATAGTCCACAGAGGATGCGACGGTCACTACAACCAACAAATGAAGAAAGACCTGACTAATATCCTGCAAAATAGTCCACAAGGATTAGACAACAATAAAAACCATTACAACACATTCTCAATAATTTAAGTACTAAAATAACCCAAATATTTTAACTATCTTAGCACATGTGAAAGCAAACATGAAATACAAACATCCACAAAATAGTATTACAAACATTCATAATCCATGCATGGAGAACCTAGTTGCCTTGAAGGCTTCTTTCATTAAGTAAAATTTCCAAGACACATGTTTACAATGTACATCACTAGCTCAAGTAGTGGAACATTGGAGCCACTCCTTTCTCCTCAAAGAACCAGCTTATCTCTCCAATGCCTTGTGGGAGGAGCCAAGGTGAAAAATCCTTTGCTCATACAATGAGGGATTATATATAACCAAGGGGTGATGCTTTCCCTCCTTTTGACTCTTCGACTACCCTCATGGTTGTTTGACTTCCTATGAATTTTCATCTTACATGACTCTCCATATTACATATGTGTCCTTTGGACTTCCAATTTACAATGAATACAATATACATGGTCCATAATGATGATGTGGCATATGATAGATCATGACAAGACATGACATAACATTTTTTATATGAGGCTTGAATTATGTGGAAATGTCAAGCCATTGTTGCTATTGTAAATGATGTATGCTTGAGAATGCTCTTGTCTTCCACCTCCTCATAGCTTGGTGATAGGAATATTCAATGATCTCAAGTCTTGAGTTGTGATCGCTAGGCGGTGCTCCTTTACTTTTCCTTGTGTTGAAGCCTCAAAATTCTGCTGCTCCAACATGGGGGATAACCACCCAGTCCAGATCTTGAAGGCAACTTGTTTTCCTTTTGATGTGGTGGCTCCAATTGGGGATGATGGGACTAGTTTCTCAGAATGGGTTTGAAAATGAGAATGGGTGGTTTTCAAGTGATTGCAATAAGAATAATGATAACTAAATGACCTATTATGTCATGCAAATCTCTAATTAGCTCAATCTAATTTAAACCCAGGGTATTATGTGTGATATGCGATCTAAAAAGATATAGGTTTGGTATGTGATAATAAAGATCATTCATGTGTTAAATAGAGATGATAACATGTAAATATAATTTCTTTGACTAAATAGTTAGTCAAATAAATGTGTAAATTATATCACATATATTTAATGATCATATATTAAAATAAATGCTTTCAACTAAGCATCATACAGTAGTGCAACTAGCACATAACATAATGAACATACTCCATATATAATTCATGAAAATGAAATGTTATCACTAATTTAATAAAACAAAATTGATCATACAAGATAAAAGTACCATATGTGTGAGGTTCTGTTCATTTGACTAGTGACATAGATCAGCTCATTTCTTCAATCAAATTATTCTCCAAGCATACAGTAGTGCATCAACAAAGGAAAGTAGTTTGATATTCAAAAGTAATGACCATGTTCCATAATTTCATCAAGGCATTCACAAACATACAGAAGTGCATTATTTGCAAACGTTTTTGATAAAATCGTGGATCCTTCTCTAAATACATGAGAAGGGTATAAATATCATCTAACTAAAGTTCAAAAATATATTATACAAAATATTTGAGGAGGTTTCAAACAACCTTCCTCTTAACTAGCAACTAACTCTAAAAATAAAAGTGGTTTGATGACCGGAGGTTATGAAGATGCCTTGCTGTCTGCCAGCTTTTCCTTGAGGTTGCATATGTCGGACATTGGTTTTACTTGAGGAGGTGCCCCGAATTGTGTTTTGACATATCGTGCAAAAATGGCATTTGTAAGAGGTGGCAACATCCTTTGCGTTGAATTGAGTGAGCAATTCAGTGTCATAATTTGGTTGTGAGGTTTGACAAGAAATTTCCAATATGCCTCCCAGTCGGTCTTTGATAATTTTGTGATCGCCTCCCTTTGGATTTTCATCTTTGCTTTCCAATTTTTATCCAAGTCATTCAAATCTGGCAGTGACTTTGGATTACCTTCTTTTATCAAGTTGGTGGTGTGCAAAGTGTGATTGACTGCTTTTATTATATTCTTTGTCACTCTTGTTGCTCTTGCTATCGCTAATTTTGCATGCTTGATCTGCGCATCCCAATCTGTCAATAATATGTCTTTGTGTTTTCTTCTATTTCAAGAAGATTGGCGCTTCTTCCTTCTTCAAATTATTGCCATTCAATGTAGTCAGAGATCTTAGTATTTAAGTCATTAAACTCGGTTCTTTGATCAATTGTCTTATTTGTTAATTGATCACTAGTATTCAGATAACAGGAGATATGGGACGTTCTCTGGCAGAATAGATCTTGCTATTTTGACAGAATGGAGTTTAGCTCCAATGCCTCTTTGATGAATTCATCAATAGTGGGGACATATTTATATTTCTCCATAGCCTCTTGCAGCTCTTGGATTTGCATGTTCTTTGCAGAAATGTCTTCTTCATGGCTTATCCTAAGTACTTCCATACTTTGTTGCAATTAGACTATTTGTTCTGCGGCTTGCTTGTTCACATTTGCTTTCTCGATTTCCTGTTGTTGCTCAAGTTGTGCTATCCTTTCTTCCTTTTCCCTTAACAAAACAGATACTTCAATGGCTTTATCCATGGTGGAAGTAGCATATGCCCCTATAAATTGTGACAGCCTAGTTAAATTTTCAGTTGGATTTGAAGGAATATCCCTCCAGACTATATCCATTTGTTCATTCCCTGGTGGGATTTTAAGGTGTTTCCACTCTCCTTCTTTTCCTTTGTCTTCTTACTGCAGCCTTATGTAGTGGGCTGTAGAATACATCTAAAGGAGGTATTTCTGTAACCTTTAAGATAATCTCAGATGTCGGAAATGTAGGAATGATTTATGTATTCTGCGAACTTGTCCCTTGCTCATTCATTAGCTCATACTTTGAAATTTTATGAGTTTGTAGTGGAGTATGATATCTTTTAGTTTCTTCAACATCTGTTGGTTTGGTAGTATCTTGGAGTTTTTTATTAAACTGGTCCCATTCCTGCTCCATATCGCTGCCTTTGCCTTTGGGACCGGTATCCTGAGTTAGGTCACTTTTGACTTGTTTCTCAGCTGACCTTCTGTTGGATTCCGCTATAGCCTTTGTTTCCTGTGTCTTCCCTGTGTCTTGGGTTGCATTCACCTAAGATTCTATGCGAGAATTTGGTCCTTCTTTGTTAATAGTTACACTTGGTGTAGGTTTTTCAATAGTTCTTAACAAATGCAATGGGATTGTTTCGAGCCTCTGATTTCTAAATTCCTAAAACCTTTCAAAGTCATCAAGATTCAAATTCACCTTCACCCAATCAATGCTTGTTCAAATGATTTAGGTGATTGTAAAAATCTTCAAATTCATGAGATTTATGGATAAAGGTTTTGACCTTTAGTGTTGTAGTAACATTTTGTGTTACTTTCTCTGGGTCAAATTGCCTCTTTGGCAGAGTATGCAGCCTGAGGCTCTCTATGTTTAGTAATTATTTGTTTGCATGGTTGAAGTTTTCCAATGAAAAAGAACCACACCGGATGGGAAAGGGTGGACATAGTGATTTTTTTCTATCTTTCAAGGTCTTGGTTAAGCCTTTTCCAACATTTTGGTGAGCTATTTCTATGGCTAACAACTTGTCGGAGACATACAAAGGGAGTACATGTGGTTCGGCTGTACTATCCTAAATTCTAATATATGTGAACCATTGTTCAGCAAAGTACTTGCCTACTATGAGAAGGTCTATAGTCGCTTCCTTAGAAAATCTGGGGGCCTTCTTATCAAAAATCATTTGATGTAATGGTAGAATAACACCATGGCATATCTTGTAAAAATGGGGTACAAAATGGGATTCCCACATCTGTCTGTGACTAGATGAATGGGGTATGGGTCTTGCAGGGTCCATTTCCAACCCGTAATTGGAAACTTAGTATAGAAACAGATAGAGTACATGATATAGGCAGTCATATACAATGGAGGAAGGTTCTTTGTGGAGGTGGATCTCTTTTGACGATATTCAGAAATAGTTGTAGCTAAGTTATCGGATATGATAGTAGCCCAGTTCATTATATGAGAATTGACACATGCATCAATTAAAGGGACCCATTCCATAGATAAATTGGTATTATTAGGCATTCCATATAATCTACATAACATAGAAGCTGCATAGTTATGGGGATTTGCTAAAGAAGCTATGGGGTACATACCCGTCTTATCATATTTGAATTTGTTTTCTAGGACTCTCCATCCCTGAATCATATTAAGGGGTTCTTCATTTTGTTTCAAGAACTTGGACAGGAATGATTTATCATATATATCTTGAGGGTCAGGAAGATGATACATTTGTTTCAAACCCTCAACTTTAATTGATCCCACCAATGCCATATTTGAGTTCTTGAATTGTCTGTCTTCAATATTGACATTTTCCACCACCCATCTAACCATATCTGTGTATGGTAGTATCTTGCCTATTGCTTCTATTCTGTGAAGAAAAGAGAAAGCAACATCTTTGAATTGAACTCCCGAGGGTTTTATTGAATCTGTTGTTGCCTCAGAGACAGTAATTTTAGGCCGCTCATCTTCAAGTCTATTGTAGATGACTTCCCACATCGTTGCTCCTAGATCAGCACTGCAAATTGTATCAACAAATATGGGCGACGTCTCTCAAACCTCAGACTTTGAAACACTCTGTTGCTTCTTCTTTTGCATTACTTTCCGTAAGGACATCTCTTTTGAAGCTTCCCTGAAATGAAAGAGAGATATATCAGTGCACATAGTAGAGGGAAATTAAGGCTGAGAGCTCCTTGAAATGACTTGAATCGTGGGAAGATTTTGAATGCAATCTCTATGTTAACATGCCATAACTTGAAAACATCAACTTCTCTCCTCAAGCTACTAAACAATAATTTTTCTATCAACCTACTTAATATTTCATTAAAACTCAGTAACTTCCCATGCTTCATGCCTTATTTGCTGCATCGCGACTTTCGAACGTTGCAATATAGCGTTGCTTGGAGATAATGCGAAATGCAATTGCGAAACATTGCAATATCGCATTTCGCAATTTTTAAGGGTGGCATTTTTTTTTAAATTGCGACTTGCAAAGTGCGATCGCATATTCTTAGAGTTTCATGATCGGAAAATCGCAGTGAGGGCTTTATCACATATCACATTTCGGGATTTTCTTTAGGATGTTTATAATTGTCACATGGAAAACTGCGAAATGCGATTTGCGATAAAAGTTTTTAAGTATGGGTTGCATTCTAAATGTTTTAAGGAAAATTTGTAGAGTTAGCATTTATTTTCAAAGGCTAAAAATTTAAAAGGGTCCCCATTTATATGTCAAATATTAACTATTACTCCCTATAAATGGAGGGGTTGTTACATAGTACAACAATTGGCGATTCACTTGGGAGAACCAGTTATCTCTAATTGGTCTTTTTAAATTTCTAAAACTTTCAAAAATTTGAAGAGTTAAAGGAATAATAATTACATGAGTTATAAACTAAACAACATTTCTCTGAAATCATAATCAGTCACTCAATATTTATTTATTCAACTACTTTACTCTTGTAGTGATAAAAATACAAATGTTTGCATCAGTCAATACTAACATTTAAAGAGATATAGTAGGTGTCTTCTAAAGATTATTTTTTATTGTTTACTCATTTATCATAGATAGAGCCTCTACTACCAGTAGGCATTCAAAGCCTTGGCAGGGTTATCTTTTAATCAATATTGATTCATTGTCCCATCTGAAGCAATTCTCAGAATTCAAAATTATATTCATTTGCTTTCTTTCTCGTTTGGATCTTGTTTTTTCCTTTCATGTAATTTTTCTTTTCAAGTTTCTTAAAAGACATTGTCTAGGCTTGGTAACCCAATAATGACAAAGCCATTCACTGGTTGTAACTAAATTGAACAAGCTGGCTCTTGATGAGACCCCTTGTCCTTTGATTGATTAGATCATTGACTATTACCTTGTTTTGATATGCAGTATTGGTAATATCAGTTTAATTGTTCCCCTATGATCATGGTAAACAAGCTCGTAATGAGTCTTGTTATCTTTTAAATTTTGCATATTTTAGAATTACACTCTAAAAAAAAATTATCAGATGGGGTGAATCATTGGCACTTTTTAAGAGTTTTGGGTGATAATAATAGAGTTTTGAGATACTCATCTGTAGAAAGTCCTTACTAGGTTAAAGATTCTTTTCTTGACTAATAACAAAACATATATACTTTATAAAGATAAGGGTTTGTTCATAGAATAAGTGTTTGTAGCAAGGTAAATTTTTTCCAAAGAAATAGGGTTCATTTTGATACTCAAATGCTCTAATTATTTATTTAACTTTTCATATTTATAGAAGTGAAAAATCAAAATGTTGTCAGAGACTTTATTTTGAGAAGCCAAAAGTAAATACTACTTAACCTTTATTTTCCTAAGAATCTTATAGACAATATGATACAAAATTAGAATAGGTTGTCTTCTAAGAAAAGTATTTTTTCAAAATTTGCCCATTAATGGCCAAGGAATCAATTCTACCTGATAAATAAGAGAAATGTTGATGGACCAATTTTCCCAATGATTTGGAAAGGTCCAAGCCGCAATCTTTGGAATTTGGTGTGTTTGCCCTTTTCCTCATGTGCTTTGTTGCATTTCAAAACCAGATCACCTATTTCAAAGGTTTTATGACTGGTAGAGGTTGTATTAAAAGAGGCTTTGACTAACTGTTGATGATGGGAATGGGTGGCTTTAGCTTTTTCTCTTTCTTCTTCAAGCTTAAGGATCTGAAATTGTCTTGCTTGAAGGGAAGAGGATGAATTTTCATTAATAAATTGCACTAGGGCGAGAGATGGGATTGCTATGTTTGTGGGGAGAACTCCTTCTTTTCCATAAACAAAGCAAAAGGAGAAGAAATGATTGAGGCCTTCTATGTTATTCTATCTGCCCAAAGAGCAAATATCAATTGTGCCAATTCCTATGATTTTGGTCTATAGTCCGCTTGATGATTCTAGTAAGGTTTTTGTTTGTTGATTCGCCAAATCCATTACCTTGTGGATAATAGTTGGCTGAATAGCTCAATCTGAAACCTTTTTTAAGGCAAATTCTACCATAGTATTTCCAGAAAAATAAGATGCATTATCAAACATTAAATCTGTGGGTAAGCCAAACCTAGTGATTACGTACTGATCAATAAAGTCTCTAATACTTTTTGTGTTAGCTACCTTTAGTGGGATAGATTCTACCCATTTCTTGAAATAATCAATAGCTGTAAAGATGTACTTGTGTTGCTTGGAAGCATTAGGAACAATCTCACCAATTATATCTAATCCCCATTGTTCAAATGGTTGTTGGATATTCACTGGTTGTAAAGGAATGATGGTTTCTTTTCTCTTCCAGCTACAATTTGACAAGTTTTGCATTTTCTTGCATAGTCATGTGCATCCTTAAATAGTTGGCCAATAATAACCTGCATGGAGGATTTTGTGAGCTATGGTGTTTCCTCCGAAATGACCTCCAACTGGTCCATCATGTAACTCCTGCATAACCTTTTCAGCTTCAGGTTTTTCTAGGCATCTTAATAATACTGAATCATATTTTTTTCTAAATAACACATCATCAATTAATTCATACTAATTTGATTTCAACCTTAAAGCATGCTTTGTTTTGTAATTGAGATGAATATGAGCATATCCATTCTTTAAATAAAACTTCAAATCAACATACTGTGATTGTGCATCGTTGAGGCTTACCTATGATATTTGCACTTCATCACCTTGGTCTTCTTCTATTGATAAGTTGGAAGCTCCAGTTAGCATCCTGCAAAAACCTTGGCCCCTAACAATCTTAGTTGGTTAGATTTATACTGGCTCTTTTCTCCCCCACTTCTCTTTGAATCAATAATTGCCTTACTGCAAGGTAAGGTACTACTATTTTTGTATGATTTTTGAGGAGAAACGGTCTGAAATGTTTTAAGGTTTTAAAGACAGCAAAAGCTTGTTTATCAATAGCTAATTAGTTTAGCTTGGCACCCTGTAAATTGGAACTGAAAAAAGAGATAGGTGCCTCGATGTTTTGATTGTTCAGCTGTGTTAAAACTGTTGCATATGATGTATCAGATGAAAATGTGTACAATACAAAAGGTTTGAGAAAGTATGGAGTTGTTAAAGAAGGAGCATTGATAATGGCTTTTTTTATTAACTCAAATGACTCTCTTTCATCTTTACCCCATTTGAAGACTGCATTCTTTCTTATCATTGATTGAAGGGGTAGAACAATCTGTGAAAAATCGGGAACAAATATTTTTACAAAATTAATCTGGCCTAGGAATGATTGCATGGTCTTTTTGTTATGTGGGAGAGGAATCTTTTCAATTTCTTGGATTCTTTCACGATTAATATAAATTCCTTTCTTGGACACTATTAATCTGAGAAGCTTGCCTTATGCTAAGGCAAAGTATGACTTTTTGGGATTTAGAGAAATGCCATATTTCTTGCATCTTTCAAAAATATGCTTTAGGTCATTCAAATGATTGTTTTTGTTCCTAGAGTAGACTATGATGTGATCTAGGTAAATAAAAATTGATTTATTAATCATACCTTTAAAATCAATATCCATGGTGCATTGAAATGTAGCACCTGCATTGATAAGTCCAAAAGGCATCTTCTAGTAAGCGTAGGTCCCCCATTTGGTCCTGAATGTTGTCTTGAGTTTGTCATCTGGATGTACAAGAATCTGATTGTATCCTGAAAATCCATCTAGAAAAGACATTAACCCAAAGCCTGCAACTGATTGCAATATTTTCTCCATGGTAGGCAAAGGAAATTTATCCTTTTGACAACCTTTATTCATGTTCCTAAAATCAATACAAATCCTAATATCTCCATTCTTTTTCTTGACAGCAACCATATTTGATACCCATTTTGAGTGTCTAACGGGAAATATTATCTTTGCTTTTAGAAGTTTGTTCAATTCAGATTTGATTTGGCTTTCAAGGTTTGGATTAATCTTTCTAAGATTCTATTGAACTAGTTTCTCATTAGAGGTCATCAGTATAGTGTGTTGGATTACAGAGGTATCATAGGTCTTGAGATCTGAATAATTCCAGGCAAAGACACCTTTATATGTTTTCAACAATTTGATGAATGATATCCTTTCTTCAGATGATAAACCAAGACGTAGGTTGACATTTTGAGGCTTTTCAGTTGTGCCTAGGTTTACCACTTCAAATCTCAAAGTAGAACTCTGAGTCTTGGAGTTGGTAATATTTTTAAATCTGTCTTTCAAATCATAAATATCTTCCATTTTGACTAGAGACTTTGGAATTGGATTTTGATCTTGTTTATGGTTGATTTTCAAGTCTGTTCATGTTCATCTATGATTTGTTCCTCATAAGATCCTTTTGATTTAAGGAAATCAATTATATCAGCATCATTATTAAACACTCTTCAATTTGTTACATTATCAGGGATGGATGGTCTAAAAATTAACTCTATAGAAAATCTATCTGGACTAAATTCCTCTGAAGGTATAAGCTTAGATGCTACATTGGTAACTAAATCAACACTTGCATTTTGTAATCTGGGGACTGAAGAAATATTAAAAGCAATGAAGTGAGAAGTAAGATTATGAGCTAAGGATTGATAATGTTTGAGATGCCTAGACACACAATGGATTGTGTTTCTTACCTATTTAATAACTATTTCAGAGTCTCCATATACTTGCAAATACTTGACATCAAGGCCAATGGCTTTGTACAACCCTTGAATAAAGGCCAATGGCTTTCTGCAATATTGTTAGTGCATTGAAATTCAAGCCTGCAGGCTAACATGGTTTTCTCTCCTTGTGGGTTGATTAAGATACATCCAGCACCTACACCATCTTCAGACTTGGAACCATCAAAATAAAGAGTCCAGAATAATGAATTATCTACAAGTTTATCAACTACATCTATACACTTGGAAGCATTTGTTTGTGAAAAAATTTCTATCTGAGATACTACAACATTATCTAGAAAGGGAGATCTTTGTGCATTAAAGGATCCCAAGAATGACTCAGCTGAGTAATTTCCAATGATATTATTGGTGAAAGCTACAGGTTCATTGCTTCCCTCGAGATCAGTGACTGTGTACTTCATGAATTTCTCATGGTCTACTCTGATTTGGTTAGGTTTACCATTGTATGGTAACCACATATGAGACCAATCAGTTGCAAAGTATCTGTGTAACTTTTCATACCATTCCCTACTCAAAATTAAACCATACAATTCAAGGATATCAGCCACTATAATATCGATTATCTGTGAAACTTTTGGATTGGAGGAAAGCCTGATTGAAACTAATATCATTTCTCCAAGTACCTCTACTTTTGTCCTATCCAGTTGAACTATGTGTACAACAGATTTTTGAGGTGTAATATTTAATTTGGTGCACATAGTTCTTGGCATGATGTTTGAAGAGGCTCTTGAATCAACAAGACAATTATGGACATTTTTGTTGAAAATCTCATAAGTAAGAAGAAATGGAGTATGAGAAATAGATCTATCACCTATTAGAACTAGGTCTATGGGATTTACTTTGTTTGAAGATGAAGGAGGATTTCCCATATCTTTAGCAGCTTGAGTAACTACAACAGATGGTAAAGGAGCTACATGAACTGCTTTTAATTCTCTAAGTAAAATTTTATATTCTTGTTTGAGTTTAGTCAATTCATGCAATGAAATATTTGCTCTCGTATTTTTCATATCTTCGACTATATTATATTCCACTGTATTCGAGATTACTAAAGTTTTGGAAGCAGTTGGAGGATCTAATGGAATAGAATCAGTTTGAGTAGTCTTAGATTTCTTACTTACTGTCTTCTCCTTTACAGGAGTAGCAACTTTCTGTTTCTGATTTGTTATAGATGTATCATTAGAGCTTTTACTTCTTGTAGTTGCTGGCATAGCTTCTGCTTCCTCTTCAGTTGGCAAAATAAAGTGCCACATTCCATTTAACTCAACTTCTTCTTCAGTTGTTGAGTCTTCTTCCAGTTCTTGATCGGATTCAACGTTTGAAATAATATTTGGTGGTTGGGATGTATAAGAAGGATTTCTCTTGAAGGGGCGAAAAGCTTTCTTGGGAGCAGATGATTCTGCAACCTGTTTCTTGATTTCGACCATTTCATTTGACATGGTCTTTAACACATTTTGAAGGCCTTCAAGGTCGAAAGGGTCCTTTGGAGCTTTCTTTTTTGAATCTTCCTTGAATGTTACTTTCTTTGATTTCCTTTCTTCTATCTGTGACCTCTTTTCTAAGGCAATAATTCTCCTTTCTACAGACAACGCTTCTTTCATGTTTTCTACAAGGGTAGCCTTATTGGCTTTATATACAAAAATTGTGATATTAGAGGAAAGGTAGGATATGTACCACTCTATTTGTACATATACTGCAGGTCTAGAGGCAACTAGGATTTTGTTCAACAACTTGTTAAATATGGAGTTAAAGTCTTTGATCCTTTCATTTGAACTTGCTTTTAGGTTGGAAAGATCATTGATTAAATATGCCACAGTTCTATCATCACCAAATTTTGCAAGAAATATTTCTTCAAAAGTGTCCTAGTTTCTTATTGAGCCTACTGGAAGGGAAAAATACCAGGATCCTGCAAATCCCTGGAAAGTATAAGGACACAATTTGATAACAACATATTCATGTGCAACTCCATTAAGATTCATCGCTAACATAAAGTTATTTAGATGTTCTTCGATAGGAAGAACATCATCGGGATTATACTTAGGTAACCATTTTTCCGGTTTTGTCGGGAGAGCATTTGGATTAGCAATTAGTACAACACCAGGTTTTGTCCAAGGTTGAGCAGGTTGATTGGCCATAACTTGTGTTGAAGGTTGCGAAGATGAGGAAGAAGATCCATAAATAGATAGGGATGGTGAAGCACTTACTACTGGACTAATACTACTACTAGTAGCCCTAATTGTTTGAGACAAAAAAATGGATTGTTGAGAAGAGGCGGATTGAGTAGAAGTGAACGGGGAAGTAAATGGAGGGAAAGGTCATGTGATCTCACTGGTATCTCATTCAGATTTTGATGTGGCAACTTTCTTACGTCATGAATGAATGGGAAACTCAAAAGGGGTTATTCCAAGCTTTTCACTTTGTAGTCGAGTTAATACACCAGTATCTCGTAATAGGGAAATGACACTTTCTTCAGAAGCTTAAGGATTTTCAGGTTTCTCTGCAGAAATGGATATTTGTTACAATTTTTGTATTAAGGAGTGAACTTCGGGAGACTCATGAATGTAATCTAAAGAAGGTGGTCGTCTTAATACTTCAGGAAACGAGGGAGAGGTTTCTACAACTTCAGATTTATGATTCGAAGATTTTGAACGAGATCTAAAAGAAGTAGAAGTTGTGGAGGGGTTTTGACTCTTATGAACATTTTTCAATTGATATTTAGATTTATATGTCATTCATAGTTGGATGGACCTCCTTCTAGCGCCAAAATGTTGAAGCCTCAGAATTCTGCTCCTCCAACATGGGGGATAACCACCCGATCTGAACATGAAGGCAACTCCTTTTTTGTTTGATGTGGTGGCTCCGACTGGGGATGATGGGGCCAGTTTACCATAATGGGTTTGAAAATGGGAATGGGTTTGAAACTGGGAATGAAAGTACCATATGTGTGAGGTTCTGCTCATTTGACTAGTGACATAGATCAGCTCCTTTCTTCAATCAAATTATTCTCCAAGCATACAATAGTGCATCAACAAAGGAAAGTAGTTTGATATTCAAAAGTAATGACCATGTTCCATAATTTCATCAAGGTATTCACAAACTTACAGAAGTGAATTCTTTGCAAATGCTTTTGATAAAATTGTGGACCCTTCTCTAAATGCATGAGAAGGGTATAAATACTATCTAACTAAAGTTCAAAAATAGATCATGCAAAATATTTGAGGAGGCTTCAAACAACCTTCCTCTTAACTATCAACTAACTCTAAAAAGAAAAGTGACTTGTTGACCAAAGGTTATGAAGATGTCTTGTTGTCTGCCAGCTTTTCCTTGAGGTCGCATATGTCGGACATTAGTCTTACTTGAGGAGGTGCCCCGAATTGCGTTCTGACCTGTCCTGCGAAGATGACATCTGTAAGAGGTGGAAACATCCTTTCCGTTGAATTGAGTGAGCAATTTAGTGTCATAATTTGGCTGTGAGGTTTGACAAGAAATTTCCAATATGCCTCCAAGTCTGCCTTTGATCATTTTCTGATCGCCTCCCTTTGGATTTTCATCTTTGCTTTCCAGTTTTTATCCAAGTCATTCAAATCTGGCAGTGACTTTGGATTAACTTCTTTCATCAAGTTGGTGGTGTGCAAAATGTGATTGACTGCTTTTATTATATTCTTTGCCACTCCTGTTGCTCTTGCTATTGCCAATTCTGCCTGCTTAATCTGCGCATCCCAATCTGTGAATAATATGTCTTTGTGTGTTTCTTCTATTTCTGGAAGATTAGCGCTTCTTCCTTTAGATTCTTTCCATTCAATGTAGTCAGAGATCTTAGTATTTAAGTCATTAAACACGATTCTCTGATCAATTGCCTTATTTGTTAATTGATCACTAGTATTCAGATAAGGGGTGACATGGGACATTCTCTGGAAGAATAGATCTTGTTGTTTTGATAGAATGGAGTTTAGCTCCAATGCCTCTTTGATGAATTCATCAACAGTGGGGACATATTTATATTTCGCCATAGCCTCTTGCAACTCTTAGATTTGCATGTTCTTTGCAGAGATGTTTGCTTCGTGGCTTATCTTAGGTACTTCCATACTTTGTTGCAATTGGACTATTTGTTCTGCGACTTGCTTGTTCACATTTGCTTTCTTAATTTCCAGCTGTTGCTCAAGTTGTGCTATCCTTTCTTCCCTTTCCCTTAACAAAACAAATACATCAATGGCTTTGTCCATGGTAGCAGTAGCATATGCCCCTGTAAATTATGACAGTGTGGTTAAATTTTCAGCTGGATTTGAAGGAATATCCCTCCAGAGTATATCCATTTGTTCATTCCCTGGTGGGATTTCAGGGGTTTCCACTCTCCTTCTTTTCCTTTGTCTTATTACTACAACCTTATGAAGTGGTCTATAGAATACATCTAAAGGAGGTATTTATGTAACCTTTAAGATAATCTTAGATGTCAGAAATGTAGGAATGATTTTTGTATTCTGCAAATTTGTCCCTTGCTCATTCATTAGCTCAGACTCTAAACTTTTCTAAGTTTGCTACGGAGTATGATATCCTATAGCTTCTTCAACATCCATTGGTTAGGCAGTGTCTTGGATTTTTTTATTCAACTGGTCCCATTCCTGCTCCATATCGTTGTCGTTGCCTTTGGGACCGATATCCTGGGTTAGGTCACTTTTGGCCTGTTTCTCAACTGACCTTCTGCTGGATTTCGCTGCAGCCTTTGTTTCCTGTGCCTTCCCTATGTCCATGGCTGCATTCACTTGAGATTCTGCGAGAATTTGGTCCTTCATTGTTTATAGTTACACTTGGCATAGGTTTGTCAATAGTTCTTAACAAATGCAATGGGATTGTTTCAAGCTTCTGATTTCTAAATTCCTGAAACCTTTCAAAGTCATCGGGATTCAAATTCACCTTTGCCCAATCGAATTCTTGTTTGAATGATTCAACTGATTGTAAAAAAGCTTCAAATTCGTGAGCTTCATGGATAAAGAGTTTGATATTTAGTCTTGTAGTAACATTTTGTGCTACTTTCTCTGGGTCAAATTGCCTCTTTGGCATAGTATGTAGACCGAGGCTCTCTATGTTTAGTAATTCTTTGTTTGCATGGTTGAAGTTTTCCAATGAAAAAGAACCACACTGGATGGGAAAGGGTGGCAATAATGATTTTTTGCTATCTTTCAAGGTCTTGGTTAAGCCTTTTCCAATAGTTTGGTGAGCTATTTCTCTGGCTAATAGCTTTTCAGAGACATACAAAGCGAGTACATGTGGTTTGGTTGTACTGCTGTAAACTCTGATATATGTGAACCATTGTTCAACAAAGTACGTGCCTACTACAAGAAGGTTTGTAGCGGCTTCCGTAGAAAATCTGGGGCCCTTCTTATCAAAAATCATTTGATGTAATGGTAGAATAACACCATGGCATATCTTAGGTACAAAATGGGATTCCCACATCTGTTTGTGACTAAGATGGATGGGGTATGGGTCTTGCAAGGTCCATTTCCAACCCATAATTGGAAACTTAGTACATAAACAAATATAGTCCATAATATAGGCACTCATATAAAATGGAGGAAGGTTCTCTGTGGAGGTGGTTCTCTTTCGACGATATTCAGAAATAGCAGTAGCTAAGTTATCAGATAAGATAGTAGCCTAATTCATTATGTGAGAATTAACACATGCATCGATTAAAGGGGCCCATTCTATAGAGAACTTGGTATTATTAGGCATTCCATACAATCTACATAACATAGAAGTTGCATAGTTATGGGGATTTTCTAAAGAAGCTATGGGGTACATACCTGTCTTATCATATTTGAATTTGTTTTCTAAGACTCTCTATCCCTGAATCATCTTAAAGGGTTCTTCATTCTACTTCATGAACTTGGCCAGGAATGATTTATCATATATATCCTGAGGGTCAGGAAGATGATACATTTATTTCAAATCTTCAGCTTTAAATGATCCCATCAGCTCCATCTTTGAGTTCTTGAATTATCTGTCTTCAATATTGACATTTTCCACCACCCATCTAACCATATCCGTGTATGGTAGTATCTTGGCTCTTTTTCCTATTCTGTGAAGAAAAGAGCAAGCAACATCTTTGAATTGAACTCCCGCGGATTTTATTGAATATGTTGTTGCCTTAGTGACAATAATTTTAGGCCGCTCATCTTCAAGTCTATTGTAGATGACTTCCCATGCCGTTGCTCCTCCATCAACACTGCAAACTGTATCAGCAAATATGGGTGACATCTCTGAAACCTCAGACTCTGAAACACTCTGTTGCTTCTGCTTTTGCATTACTTTCTGTAAGGACATCTCTTTTGAAGCTTCCCTGAAATGAAAGAGAGATATATCAACGCACACAGTAGAGGGCAATTAAGGCTGAGAGCTCTTTGAAATGACTTGAATCGTGGGAATATTTTGAATGCAATCTCTATGTTAACTAGCCATAACTTGAAAACATCAACTTCTCTCCTCGAGCTGCTAAACAATAATTGCTTTGTCAACCTACTTAATATTTCATTAAAACTCAGTAACTTCCCACGCTTCACACCTTATTTGCCGCATCACAACTTTCGAACATTGCAATATAGCGCTGCTTGGAGACAATGCGAAATGCAATTACGAAACATTGCAATATCGCATTTTGCAATTTTTAAGGGATAACATAATGACATTTGTTGGCTTAGTGGGGCCTGACCCAGGTTCAAAAGTGATTTAGCCAAGAAAATCCTGGTACTACGGGTTCTTTCGGCAACAGTCCGCGGAGCGCGGACTGAGGTCTCACCTGAAGTAGTATGGGAGGGTGCTAGAACCAGGTTTCTGCACCTTGGGGATGTCTGAAATGAGGTGATTGATACACGATCCAACCTTCACACTTACTGCGCTATGCGCACCTGTGGGTACCCCACGCCCTGTGATACTGTCTTCACGCAATTCTAACCGGAACGCAACCCGTGTTATTTACCCAAGTCTTCTTTAATTAGTCTCTGTTAGCTGATTACTTATTCACATATAAGCATTCATACAAGTATTCATCAAGTGCGTGTAGTAAATAAATAGAGTAAAAGTAATGTATGACATCAACATAAGGGTTCAAGAAAACATGCATAGAATAAACTTCTCTTTATTAACTTTCAATTCCAAGTACATACCCAACTCCGGGTCCGCACTCAGCTGTAGGGGTCCGCGCACTCAGCTGCGAACTCTACTAGGCCTCTGTGCACTCAGCTACAGAGCCTCTTCCTACTACTACTACCTAGTACACTTCAGATCCCACTCTATGCTTTAACCATGCCTTTGCTCTTCTATCTATCTTCTATTAAGCTTAGTTTTTTTACACTTAGAGCCTTGCTCTATTTATACAATCCCATGGTCCGCAGACCATGGGTAGGCCGACACAACTTTACATTAAATTACAATTCTTAGGGCGGAACACCCTATGACTCGATTATACAATTCACACTCCGTGCCTGTACTTTGCGGAGTTCTACAGCATCTTTGACCAAAACCTGGGCTTTAAGCCCAAAAACCTACTGCGAGATCCCATGCCTAACAGGCCCCCAACATAATCATCGTGACTCGTCCCGAGTCACTCTGCTAGTGCGACAATCTTTGCGCGGAGTCCATCAAGCAGGTCTCGTGCAGCTTGGATGTCTGCGCCACACTGTTCTGCTGTCTGCTGTACTTGTTGCACACGTATCTCTGAACCTTCGTGAGCAGGGTCACCTCCTTTCCTAACCACATAAAGTCCCTACATTTGTGCTAGCTTTCCTTCGATGGTAGTTGTAATTGTGAAAGCTTCATCGATCCATGGCTGGATGCGCGTTTTAAGCAAGGCTTCTTTTTGTCACGCGACATCTAACTGGTCCTTTAGTGCCCTTGCCTACTGCAGTTTGGCAAGTCATTGAGTAAGGGCGATCGTTTGCATGGTCCCCCAAACACTGTCATATTCCTGTTGCAACTTGCGCGCCTCTGTCTCTAGGCATTGTAGGTTTGGATCTTCCTGTAGGTATGTAAGCATGGTTAGTGCTTGATCCAACATCCCGGTGCAGTCCTGTATCGCTTGGCCAATTTTCTCCAACCCCATTTGGATAGTGCGGGCGCGTTTCCCTTTGACTTCTAGGGGCGTGGAGGGCTGCGCCTTCAATCGTAGCTCGACGATCTGCAGGTTCAGTTCCAACTAAACCTTTGTCATTTTCTCCCTGGCCTCACGGACTCTGGCTACCAATCGGTGGATCCGCTTTGCTGCTGGTAGCTTTGCCAGCACGACCAACTCTGGGACGCTCCTACATGCATCCTCTACCACCTTCTCTAGTCCGCGAGCCTGCGCAATCAGCTCATCAAGCTGGAGGCTGAGCTGATCCATGTTGACGTTCTACTCGTTCAAGACCTGGATCACGCGACCTTCCTTAGCACGGAGCTCTACAATGACCACATCCTACAACTGGTATAGGGTTTCACGCGGCAGGGCTACCAAGTTTAAGCCTACGCCTTTCATGCTGCTCATCGCAGCCTGGTCAACTTCGCTTGCTGTTGCTAGCGCACCTTCGGGCAACACGAAAGGGTTGTCCATATGGGCACGCAACGTCTGTTCGGCCTCTGCGGTTCCTGCTGCGATGTATGGAGCCATTGTACCTGTTTGGGGGGGCTGTACCTGTAAGCCTTGTAGCTATGCTCTGAGCGCCCCCAACACAGTGTTCTGCTCCATCATTACCTCTTGGAGTGCGTCCTTAGTGACATCGTGAACAATTTCGCCAATGTTAAAAAAATCACCTTCTGTGAGCATGATCGGGTCAACGGATGTATTTTTCGCCTTCACCTTCTTCCTGGGAGTTGTTTTCTCAGGGACGCATGGTCGCTTGAGTTGGGTCGATGCTAAACCAGGGTCCGCGTGCTCTTCTGTCCTGTCCACTTCCCTGGTCTGCTGCCCCGTGGACATCACCTGGTCCTCCTCGGGCTCTTCTTTCGGCGCTGTAGTTTGTTCTGCTGTCTGCGATGCTCCTATTGCTGCCTCCTTAGCCTTTTTTCGCGCCATTGCCTCTAATGTTGTTTCACGCGGAGCCTTAACCTCCGCAACTGCCTTCTCATTACGCCACTTCTCGACCAACTTTGTGATACGACGCTTGGCTACTTCCTTTTACTTCTGCACAGCTGCCTTTTCCACCTCAACCAAGTTTGGTGCGCCCCACTCCGAAGGCCAAGACTCCATCACTACAAAGATTGCATCATCTGTTGCGATGAACGAAAGTTCACCCATTTCTGCACGGGATCCTTGCACGCCCAGATATACAGGTTATGCATATCTGCCTTGAACTCTGTCGAGCTCTACAAGCTGTTATAAATTGTGGGAGACAGGCGCGGCCTTCGGTTGATCCACATTCGGATTCTCATCTCCATGAACACCTAGAACACCTTCGTCTCGCGAATCCTCTTCGCATCTTTTGTAGCCCAGAGTGAGGTGTACCTCGCAGCTTTGGGCAGATCATGCTCAATATTGGGAAACTAGCTGTCCTTCTATAGTTACCCTACAACCAACAAGATGGATAAGAGCAACCACGCATAGTGGAAGGTCTTACCCTACTCCTGGGCCTCCTTGTAGTTTGTCAGAAACTCCTCGCAGAGGAACTGTGCCCAGTTGAACTGTACCCCCTCCATGCACTGCTCTGCTAGCACAATCACAAACGCTGGTACTTCATCGGCATAGTATATCCTCATCAGCTTGTCGCCCAACAACTAGGTGGCTATGCGCACCCCTTTGTCCTTAATGCTTGTGATTGCGTACCCCCGCTTTTTCTTCTCTAGTTTATACTTGACCTTCATAGCTTCTGTGAGGGCCAAGTCGCTTCTTTTTCCCACTATGGCCACGGGGTTGTGTCCTTTGAAAGGCAGTCGAGAAATTTTGTGAATTAGGTCAGCCGTGACACGTGGTCGCTTGAGTTGGGTCGATGCTGAACCAGGGTCCACGCGCTCTTCTGTCCTGTCCACTTCCCTGGTCTACTGCCCTGTGGACATCACCTGGCCCTCCTCGGGCTCTTCTTTTGGCGCTGTAGTTTGTTCTGCTGTCTGCGATGCTCCTATTGCTGCCTCCTTAGCCTTTTTTTGCACCGCTGCCTCTAATGTTGTTTCACGTGGAGCCTTAACCTCTGCAGCTGCCTTCTCATTGTGCCACTTCTCGACCAGCTTTGTGATACGATGCTTGGTTTCTTCCTTTTACTTTTGCGCGGTTGCCTTTCCACCTCAACCAAGTCTGGTGTGCGCCACTCTGAAGGCCAAGACTCATCACTACAAAGATCGCATCATCTGTTCCGATGAACGGAAGTTCACCCATTTCTGCACGGGATCCTTGCATGCCCGGATATACAGGTTATGCATATCCGCCTTGAACTCTGCCAAGCTCTACAAGTTGTTATAAACCGTGGGAGACAGGCACGGCCTTCGGTTGATCCACATTCGGATGCTCACCTCCATGAACACCCAGAACACCTTCGTCTCGCGAATCCTCTTCACATCTTTTGTAGCCCAGAGCGAGGTGTACCTCGCAGCTTCAGGCAGATCATGCTCAATATTGGGAAACTGGTTGTCCTCCGGTAGTTCCCCTACAACCAACAAGATGGATAAGAGCAACCACGCATAGTGGAAGGTCTTACCCTGCTCTTGGGCCTCCTTGTAGTTCATCAGAAACTCCTCGCAGAGGAACTACACCCAGTTGAACTGTACCCCCTCTGCGCACTGCTCTGCCAGCACAATCACAGACGCTGGTACTTCATCGGCATGGTATATCCTCATCAGCTTACCGACAAACAACTGGGTGGCTATGCGCACCCCTTTGTCCTTAATGCTTATGATTGCGTACCCCCGCTTTTTCTTCTCTAGTTTATACTTGACCTTCATAGCTTCTGCGAGGGCCAAGTCGCTTCTTTTTCCCACTATGGCTGTGGGGTTGTGTCCTTTGAAGGGCAGTCGAGAAATTTTGTGAATTAGGTCGACCGTGATGGGAATAGGCTCCTCTAACCAGATATACCCATCATGCACCAGGCACAACAGCTGCCTGATGACGAAAATGGTGATGGGCGCGCGATGGTAGTGGGGTATCCATTGCAGATGGAGTAACCCAGCCTTCTCCACACCGCGCAACCATTTTTGCGGCTCCAAAACTGTAACGGGCCCCTCTGAATTTTGTTTCATTAAACTCTTCGTGACCAGGTGTGGGAACTTCTCGTTGTCCGTGAGGTCCCAATCCTCGAACTTCATTGTAGGTACTCGTCCCAAAGGTGGACCTTCAAACATTATACCATTGGGGAGGAGCGGGGTCTGGAGCGTAGTCTTCATGGCCTCTAGGTCTTTCGGTATCTTGAATTTCCCTTTCCACGAGGAGACGTACATGGGTAACTTTGTTGCGGAAGGCATTGGTGAGACATCCTCCTCCACATCGTCTTGTGCCTCAATTTGAGCGATTAGAGTTTGAAAGTCTTCCTCGTCTTCGTCTAATTCAACGGTGACGACTTTGCCTTTTTCTTCCATTGACAATTTGCTGAACCGTGGGTTTCTCAGGGATACACGGACTGGGCCTATAGTATGCTTATCTTTCTTCGGTCGTGGCATCCGTGGTGATTTTGGAACTTCTGGCGCAATTGCCACCTCTCTGGGCTCCTCATGGGCCATATGGGGCTTCGCGGTATCTTCAGCTAATCGCACTCCTGGTATGGTAGCAGTCATCGTGTCGACAGACAAAGGTGGTAAAAGTACGTGATGCTCACTGCTCTGTAATTGCACAATTCCCAAACAACCAAGTGTTGCCTGGTGGCTAGCCTTGGGGATTTTATAACATCTTTTGAATTTGAATTCGACCATTCCCCCCACTTCTGAGTCATTAGTGCCTTCTTGGCGGCATATAGTCCCAAATCTAGCTCTTAATTCATGTCTTAACTGCCCGCTGCCCACTCCTCTTTGCCTTAAATTAGACATCTTGTCGTGAACAGTGACACCAACAATCACCTCCCAGCCTACCCGCGCGGCAGCGCAACCCCCTATGTGTGGGCACGACCCCTGTGACATACTGATCTTGCGCGTAACCTCCTTATCACGCAGCTCCCAAACAGACTCTTTTATAGTCCCGCGCTCTCTTTCAATTGCTTGGAGCGCTAAGACTGTGCTTTTGACGGCTAGTCAGATGGCTGCACCACCTGCGCGAGACTTCAATTCACCTTCCAACCTAGTCCGCAGGCACTCCTCAATTACCCTCACAAGAGTCAGCACCGCGCGTTCTTCCTTATGCGATGTGCTCCCTTGGTTACTTTGTCTGGTAAGGTGCGGTCGCAGCCGTGGTAGCAGAGTCACAAATGCTCAACGACAATCTTCTACTATAGTAGTATGGTTGTCCATATCTAGTCTTGTCATTCTTAGTTTATCGACGAGACATGCTTGTGCGATTTCGTTTTCCAGTTTTTTGATCTCCACTTCCATTAGCATGCTTTTCTTCGTCAAGTCATATCCGATCTTCTTCGAGGTCGCGAAATTTAAGGTTCCCTCACCGAATGACTTCCTGAATCTGCATATATTCGTCTTTACGTAGCTACACAATTCCTTCATCCTGGTCCTTGCGTACTATCCCAACTATGGGAGCTATTGCGTGAGGGTTCCTTTCCTCCAAAACTATGGTCTCAACTCTGCTCCTCAACTTCGAAATTGTCTCCACGCTCAGGTTTTTGCACATGGCCTTATAGGCCCATCGAATCGTTGGCATGCACAGGTCCTAATTAGTTCTTCTCACCTAGTGAGCCCTGTTCAGGACTTCGCATACCTTATTGAATGCTTCCACGTGGAACGTTTGTGGTGTGTGTCGCCTTTCCTACTGTTGTGTCCTGTTCTGGTGTGCTTGCTGCCCCGCACATGTATGTACCCGTTGAGACAGGTGGGCGCAAGTTGCTCCGTCCTTGCTGACCAACTCTTGTTTGAAGTTGGCGGCCTCCAAACCATAGGTGCATCATCCTTCTACATCCATGCCAGTCCTCGAAATTTCCTTGATGTGTACCCCACCATCGTGCAGGTGTTGCGCGCAGTGCCCACTTCAACGTATCGAAGCACTGCTGTTCCTGTACTGCGCTTTCAAATTTGCTGAGGAATTCATCCACTGTCGTTAATCCATCATATGTAGACAACTCTCTTGCCTCTGTTGTCACGCAACACAGTGATCTAATCATCATGTTGCAATTGAACGTTGTCACTTCGTGCAACTGATTCTGCCATCGCTATACTTCTTCGTCCGAATCTGAAGTGCAGGAGCTTTCGCGCTCCCAATAGATCCTCCCATCTGTAGTCGGATTCACCCAATCCTGGTCTCACACAATTATCTTATAAAGACAATCAAGATATTCGTCACTATCGTTATCGCGCATTGGTTTAGTGTAGCGCACTCCTTCGGTAGGGTCCAGTGGGACTACTATGCGTAGTGACTTTTTCTCGAAGATCATTTTGCGCTTCTTTAGGTTGATGACTCCGTTCATATCGGTGGCCCAGTCAATTCCTAACAACGCGAGATAGGGATTGTTGTCATCGACAATTTCTATTACTTCAAAGTCCACCTGCGCGCTTGCGCCTTCAATATCAACTGTTACCCCTTACAGTCTTCCCATGGGCAAAATCTTTTGTTGGTTTGACATTTGTAATTGAATAGGGACCATTGTAACACAGGCCTGCCCATGCGTTCCCATGTTCACTTTGGTAACACATTCGTGTCCAAACCCAGATCTAAGATTACCCAATCCATTTCATGCTCACCAATCTGCGCAGTCAACCTCATTTCCCTTCCAATGCACAATGCATGCTTTCCCAATTTCCTGAATACGCATGGTTCTCTTGACCCCACACACCTGGTGATCAATTCCTGTAGTCCTTTAACTACCTTGTTGTTGCACAGTAGTTTCATGCATGTCTCCAGAAAGGTAGTGAGCATTGAAGGATCCATTCCTGGCTCTGGTTGATCCTTACTACCTGAAGTGGAGGCCTCCGCGAAGCTCTTCTTAGCTTCCATGAATGTCTCCTTTGCGCGTTCTAAGTCAAACTCGGGTTCCTTTGTAGGAGCCTTGCGAACCCATGTACTTTCCTCTGGCTATTTCCCCGTATCTTCTCCCGTGGCCGTATTGCTTCTGAGCATCATGTTTACATTCGGGTCTTCTTTGTGTAGCTCAGACCTCATCATTTGTATATTCTAAGTCGGGGGAGGTTGGAATACCCCTTTTTCGCGCATCTTTGTGATCAACGTAGGACAGTCTATTGTTTCATGATCAAACTGAGCACAATATGAATAGGATATCCTCGTCGGGTTGGTACAATTGCAGGCATAGTGCCCTGGTCCTCCGCAATTGTAACAAATTAATTTTCCACGGCCTCTTCCTGGTCCCATTCCACCTCGTCCTCGACCTCGCCCCTAAAATCCAGCACGTGCCATGCCTGCATCTGGGTCGAGGGCTCGCGTTCGATTTGCATCCTATAGGCTGGGGTCCGATCCATCATTAGCTCGTAACTACAATAAGTGTGCTCATTGTAGCCTACCGACCTGCAGAAATTACAAAACAATTGTTGGGGTGTCTGTGTATATTTCTGCAGCAAATGACAATTGTCTGTCATGTGTTTCCCTCCTATCTGACAGATCACGCACCATAAAGCGGGTGCCACACTCGGCCCTGCTTGCGCCTCCGGTCTTAGCGGCATTGGCCCTCCTCCTTCTTAGTAGTTCGCGAATACTAGGCAATGATCCTTGTCATGGCCCTGGCCTTTTCACTTTATGCACCATACTTCCTCGTGCGCCTCTGGACACGATGCCCTATCCTACTTTAAGCTTTGCATTTCCAAACCCAAATTTTGTAGTTGCACGTGGATTTATTGAACTCCCAACCCAGGGTCTTGTATCGGGGTCTCATGCAATCTCATTTCCATTTCCAACGCTTCGGCCTAGGTGGAAAGTTTCTGTTGTGACAGTGCCGTCCTCAAGTGCGGTGCTAGAGATGCTACAAACCATGCGCGATGTTGTCCATCTGTCAACGTCATATTGGCTTCGCGGATCGTACTCTTCAGCCGTTGATCCAGATCCCAGGGGGTCTCACCCAGGAGCATCGCAATCTCTTTAAACTCGATGATTGATTGTGTTTCTGACTTTGGTATGCTAAATTCCCTGTTCAACGTGTTCTGGATCTCTGTTATCCCTACGTTTGGGTGGTCATTAGAATGCTTGATATACCATGTTAATGCGTGATCCTGCAGCGCATTCACTAATGTAGCCTTCTTAATATTGTCGTCTGTGACACCTTGTGCTTCCCATACTGCTCTTACCATGAACCAGAATTGGTCTGGATCCTCATTCCCTACTCCTCTGAATACTGGTAGTTTGATCGCGCTCGCCATACTGAACTGTGGAGGTGATGGAGGTGGAGTGGGTGGCGATGGAGGTGAGGGAGGTGAAGCAGGTGGTGGTGTGGGTGGAAGTGGTAACCGCGGAATGTGTTGCCTTATCAAACTGACCGCGCTTCTTGGAGAGACCTTCGTGAGCTCTTCCTCGCTCTCTCGTAAGGGTGAAATTAAGGGACTGTTTTCTAATTCTTTGCTACTTTTGTAGATTTTCTCGCTCCACGTAGTCCCAAACATTAATGTATTCACATGACCCTTTTCTCACACAATAGCATCTTAATCAAAGTATTCAAAGACTTAATATACTTACCTCGCAGTCGTTTAATAAAGCATCATTCTCCTTCATTGTAGCTCACAGTCGTGTCTACCAGAAACTCAGTGATAAATCCCCCTATTATCCAGTCGAGCCAATGGTCCACAACTTGTGCGATCTTATCTTTTGATGCTTCTAGTTTGTGCACTAATTCTGATTCTACACTATCGATTTGTGGAGCCTACACCTTCCTTGGCTGTCGGATAACTTCTCAATCCACTCATACAGCTCAGAAGGAAAGGATGCAAAGAAAATCTCAGGGATTTCCGTATACACGTAGCGCTCCAACCACTTTTCCTTGGATACTTGCGGAGTTCTGTTTTCCTGCGTCGCGAACTTGTTAATCTTCTTGTTCAACCACTCTTCGATTTCCTTCTTGGTTGGGTTCTAGTGGCACGACATCAGACATCCCTTATGCAGATCCCAGTCCTGGCAATGGAACCATTTGTTGGCTTAGTGGGGCCTGACCCAAGTTCAAAAGTGATTTAGCCAAGCAAATCCCGGTACTACTGGCCCTTTCGGCAACAGTCCGCGGAGCGTGGACTGAGGTCTCACCCGAAGTAGTATGGGAGGGTGCTAGAACCAGGTTTTCGCACCCTGGGGATGTTTGACATGAGGTGATTGATACGCGGTCCAACCTTTGCACTTACTGTGCTACGTGCACCTGCAGGTACCTCGCGCCCTATGATACTGTCTTCGCGCAGTTCTAACCGCAGCGCGACCCGTGTTATTTACCCAAGTCTTCCTTAATTAGTATTTGTTAGTTGATTACTTAGATTAAATTCACATATAAGCATTCATACGAGTATTCATCAAGTGCGCGCAGTAAATAAACAGAGTAAAAGTAATGTATGACATCAACATAAGGATTCAAGAACATATGCATAGAATAAAATTCTCTTTATTAACTTTCAATTCCAAGTACAGACTCGACTCCGCCCTGTGCACTCAGTTGCAAGGGTTTGCACGCTTAGTTGCAGACTCTACTAGGCCTCTGCGCACTCAGCTCCAGAGCCTCTTCCTACTACTATGACCCAGTACACTTCAGATCCCACTCTATGCTTTGACCGTGCCTTCGCTCTTCTATCTATCTTCTATTAAGCTTAGATTTTTTTACACTTAGAGCCTCACTCTATTTATACAATTCCATGGTCCGCAAACCATGGGTAGGTTGACACAACTTTACATTAAATTACAATTCTTAGGGTGGACAACCCTATGACTAGATTATACAATTCGCACTCCGCGCCCGTACATCGCGGAGTTCTACACCATCTTTGACCAAAACCTGTTGCAGGGGATCCCATGCCCAACAACATCCTTTATTAAATTGTGACTTGCGAAGTGCGATTGCATATTCTTAGAGTGTCGTGATCGGAAAATCGTAGTGGGGGCTTTATCACATATCGCATTTTGGGATTTTCTTTAGGATGTTTCTAATTGTCACATGGAAAACTACGAAATGCGATAAAAGTTTTAAGTATGAGTTTCATTCTAAAGGTTAAGGCAAATTTGTAGACTTAGCATTTATTTTCAAAGGCTAAAAATTTAAAAGGGTCCCCATTTATATGTCAAATATTAACTATTACTCCCTATAAATGGGGGGGTTGTTACATAGTACAACGTCTTGACAGATGGGGTTTCTATAATACTTTCAATTATGAATCAAATATAAGAAGGGAAGCACAAAAAAGTTAGCCAACATGCTTTGAAGGCCACCCGCATCAATTATCACAACTATGGGAACTTTGATGCAAATGGAGCCATTCACCCATGATACATACAAAGAGACATGTTCAAAGGATGAGGACTTCAAGGAGGTGTTTCAATAGTTGTATAACTAGATTCATGTGCACGAAAGTGACAACACTGTTTACTACCATGTCTAGGATGGGTTACTCTATATACTTGATTCCTAAATATGAGTGATTGCAGCTAATTAGAGAGGCCCACGCCTCCAAGGTTGCAAGGCACTTTGGTGTAGATAATACAATGAAAATCTTGCAGAGGTATGTGTATTGACCCAAGATACAAGAATAGGTAGTTAGGTTCATAAAAGGATGTATGCTTTTTATGACAACTAGGAGGGGACATGACTAGATGTTCATGGTAGTTGACAGGTTCAACAAGATGTGTGTTCTAATGCCCTATAAAAAGACCATTAGTAGGCAAGAAGCAACAAAATTGTTCTTTAAACAAGCATGGGTGCACATTGGGATATCAAGGAGCATCATTTTAGACAGGGACATGAGATTTCTTAGTGCCCATTTTGGACTACATTATGCAAGAAGATGGACACAAAGTTGAAGAGGTCTAGAAAATTCCATCCTTAGAGATATGGGTATACAAAAGTAGTCAACAAGACTTTGGTGCATGTTTTGAGGTGTTACAATTTGAAGCATTTGAATACTTGGAATGAAAATATGGTATATATACAACACTCCTATAACAGGGTAGTTGGCACTCCTACTGGTAATTCCCCATTTCAAACTAGTTTTGGGTAATTGCCACCTTCACCTTTAGATATTTCAAATGGCCAACAAGGAGGAGCAAGGGAGGATCATACTAGGGATGCTTTAAGGGAATAAATACTTGTAGAAAATATAAATAAAATTCATATACATATACAAGAGACTGCAAAAGTGACAGGATTCAGGAAAAATATAAGTCTAGGCATGATCAACACAGAACAAAGAACTCGTTCAATGTGGGAGACCAATTATGGTTACAATTGAACAAGGAGAGGTTACAAATTCCTACTAAGAAAATCATGGATTTGTGGTATGGTCCCTTTGAGATACAGGAAAAGGTGGGAGGTAACACCTTTAGACTCAATCTACCCTCATACATGTGCAGCTACTAAGTTCTGAATGTGGAGAAACTAAAACTCTATGAACCTTGCATGCTAGATCATGAAGAGGAACATTTCATACCTTCTTTAGAGGATTTGGCACTAGGTGCTCAAGCAGAGTTAAAAAAAGATATAATTTTGTAGAAGAGGTCAAAAACTACAATATTGGGGTAGTATGGCCTTTAGAAGATTGTGTTGAAAGGATAAATTCCAACCAAAGGCTAAATGGTACACCCAAGAGAAGGTGGAGAATTTTTTTTCTCACATCATTTAATAGAAGATTTTTGGGACCAGAAGCCTCCCAAAATGGGCGATGTGATCCATATTGGATCATTATATTTTTTCTCATGTATCTCAATGCTTTTAGAGTGGAAAATGTGGAGGATTCGGCTCATGGGACCATTTATACGAGCAGGACCTAGTTTGGTAAATTTGGGTCTGAAACCTTCCAAAAGCATTTTGAAGCATCAAATGGTGTTCTTTCAGGGTAAAAATTTGTTGATGTAGTGTTGAACATTTCTTTTCCTATTTTACACATAGATACCTTTCCAAAAGGCACTAGAAATTCCTCGATCAGAGTTTGTATTCAAAATTTATACCACTTAGAAGTTTACCTTCTAGTTTTGACCACCATAGTTTAAGAGGATGCCATGTCAACCCCCATTATTCATTGAAAAGGAGCTAGATAAGTGATTGTGATGAAGACTGTAGAAGGGTCCATCTTGTAACTTACGTTAAGAGTGAGGGATTCAAACACTAGTTGGCTAGCGGGTTGTGTTATAATCATGCTACTAGGAGGAAAAGGGGTTACATTCTTTTGAGAGGATTTTGTTCTATAGACAAGCACAATATCCGAGAGGTATAGGAAGAGAGTACAAAGAGAGAATTTTTGCACTGCAGTAGCCCATGAGCCACAATCCTTAATTCTTTGTACTTGCAACTATTTTCTATTCAGAGAAAGAGAGCAAGGAGGCCTCACCTTTCAAATGGGTTTTCTCCTGAAATGGTTTCCCATGTTATATCTTGTGTCAATAATGGTTTGTGAGTTTTTATTTTGAAGTGATCTATTTTCTACATAATTATAATTTGCATGCATACACAATAAATAGTAATTTACATATCCAAAAATCTAAATAGAAATAAACCCTCATAGTGTAGATTTTGGATTTTCAAGTATAATTTTATCAGATCTATTGTGACAAACTGTCATGGAATATCCACAATAGTTTACAGATCATTCTCCAACACCACTCTTCTTTAATCCTAATCAATAAATAATTCAAATGAATGTTTACTTTAAATTATAGCCACTACCATTATTTAGTTAGTAGACAATGCAAGGTTAATGTGAGCATTGGTTTATACTTGGATCATCCTTACGACAACCAAAAATTACCTGTAGATGAAATACCAAACAACACCTCTCCTTGAATAGTTCTTATTACATAAAAACTCCATTCATTTAATTAATGATTTAGTTTTATTCTTTCATTCCCTCCTTAACCACGCTTCCATTTAGAAGTCAAAGAAATTAGAATGGCCATTCACCCACACTTGGAAAGGTCTCACTTCCAACTATTACCATGTGAGTAAAAACCAACAACAACTCAAATACATATTAATGATTGGATTTAGCTATTAATGAGAACACGAGAAAAAATAAAAAAATATTCCAAGCGATTTGTTAAACTTGAATTATCCTTGACTACTGAGAACACACAACATATTTGGAAAGAGATGTTTGATGCAGTTTGCTAGTAGTATAGTATTTCCATTTGTTTCCTATAAGATACCACTCAATGAACTAAGGGAGAGGTTATTGTGCCTACCCAAGTAAAGGGCTCAAACAAAGTTATTCTTGGTGTATACTACCTTTGGAAGATTTGAGTTTACATGCTTCCTAAAGATGCATGAGGCCTATAGGAGGGTACGTACAACCTATGGGAGCTCCAAATATAATCAATAATTTATCAAAGATTGGTTGTCATGCACTAGAAAAAAATTCCCAACAACCTTAATGAACAATACTAGATATAAATCAGGAGCCTACATTTAGTAAGAAATGGAAATAGCTTTGGAATGGAAACCATTGATTTCGAGGATGGGGTGGAAATCTAATAATGGAGGTCACTAGCTGTTGACACCTCTAATGGACAAGAAAAACTAGAGTATGCAGAAATGTATAACTCTAATTATAATATTCCTGTCCATCCACTCTCATTGTCCATTGAAAACCATTGAAATATATAGAGAATCATAACCAATGCAATAAACAAATCGACACAATAAATAAAATACACAAAGAGATTCATATGATACATTGTTTACCCTAAAAACCCATATGAGAAAACCATCATTCAATGGTTGTCTGGTCTATTTCAACAACAAGAAGACTAATGGGCTCAGCATTACATTTCCCATTCTTTAGTCTTTCTCTCCTATTATTATTTTTCTCTTTCTCTTATTTCTCTCTTTTCTCTCATTTACTTGAACATTTGAATTATATTTAAATACTTCATAAGATTCTTCATAAATCACTTGATTATACTTACAAGTGCTAAGTCTTACAACCATTTTCTTGTTCAAATCCATTTCAGACCAGTTCCTTATCTTTCTCTTTTTGATGTAATGTGATTGGAAGAGAAAAAGATAAGGGTCTTGGGTATGTGATATATACTTTGCATGGCTACCTCTTTGCATTGTATGTTGCACTAGGAACAGTGGGGCGGTCAACTCTTGGAAGCTCCCATCCGCAAGGGTTTTAGGTAGTTCACCCCACCCCACCACCCCCCAACACAAAAAAAGGCAACTTTTTGCATCCATTTTTGGTGATTTTTAGCACATGGTTTTTACTTTTAGTGATTTTGTGGCATGTGGAGGTTAAACCCATGTTTTTTATTTTAGTTAAGGAACTACAGTTGTGTTCTAATATAGGTTAAATGGATTAGCATATTATGGATTTTGTGGGATATACATGTTGTATTGTAATATTGTAAATAAGAATATACCATAAACCATTTCTAATTTTCTCAGTTTGGGTTTCTAGGGAAAAATATTTGTGTTGATGTACGTGTGTGTGTGTGTGACTTTTCATATTTTGTATTATTTATTAATAATCTATTTAAAACAATTGATTGTACAAGGTTAACAACTAAATTTGATATAAGAGTTTTTGCTTCAAGGGGATGTTTTTGTGGCTAGTGGGTTTGGCTCGAGCCTATAATAGACCTTGTTACAATGAGATATCCACATAACTTATTCTTGTGGTAAATGGAAATGGTTAGCAATTCCAAGATAGATATCGAGAAATTCAATGGGTAAAGTTTTGAGGTGTGGAAACTCAAAATGGAATACTTGTTACTGGTAAAATATTATTTGATCATTATGGATCCAGGTACTACAACAAAAATATGTCAACAAAATACTAGACCAAGTTGGATCAAAAGGCAAAGAGCACAATATGGTCATGCCTCTCAAATTCAGTATCTTGAATGTTACCAGATAAGCTACAATGAAGGCATTTTGGAACAAGCTAAGGACTTTGTATCACTCTAAGTCCTTGGTGAATAAATTGTTCTTATAGAAAAATTTGTATAACCTAACGATGAAAGATGGAGACTCAATGACAGAGCATTTGAACGCCTTCAATATTGTTGTAAGTTAGCTGCTATTTGTTGATATTAATATTTCCAATGAAGATAAGTTGTTAAAAATAGTAACAAGAAATTCCAATTTAATTTGTCCTTCAATTAAATTGTGAATTAAATCAAAAATATATTCTCATAGCAATTTGTAATAGTTAACTAAGTTAAATTGACTTAGTTGACTTAGGAAATAAAAGTTGGAAGTTTATCTAGAGTCATGTAGAGTGATCCCTAGATTTTAGGGGCCTAGGTTGAGTTCTTTTGGTTATAATTAATTAACTCAGTCTAACCAAGTTATAGTCAGTTAAACTAGTTATAACTGTTGGATGAACTAGTAGGAGGTATAATAGTGGGGACGGGTACCAGTGCATCCTCGGTACCACACTAGTTAACTAAATATTCACTTATAAATAACTCATGCATGTCAGTTCAGAGGAAGACACAATTGAGATTAGAGTTCAGGGACAGTGTACTATCAATTGTATAATTTTCCGAGTTGTACAGATGGTGCATACAATCAATTCATGGCCTATGGATGGATTACACATTTATGGAGAGTGGATTTCCCAATTAAATATAGGCTAATTCTCTTAGGAATTGCACAAGGAAGTAGGGGCTTGGCAGGCAGCAGAATTGGCTAAGTGTTGGCTTGAGATGGCTTGTGAAGCAGAGAGATAGATTGTACTAGGGTAGGAATTTTTCGGGTTGAACAAGCATTGCATTTTATTCTCAGAGCTTTTGGTTAATGCAATATATATAGTCGAGGTTTTTAGTAGTTGCTTTCCCCAGAGAAATATTGTGTTATGTGTGATTGATATTCTTCCTCTTTAATTATTGTTTTCATCGATCAATCATGGTTTCCGCTAAAGAGTAGAGTAGATTCTTGTCTTTTGTTTTAGCATATCACATAATTTGTTGAATCTATAGTAAAAATATACATGGTATTGGAGCTGAAGACTGTATAGAAGAGGAGAAGTCCATTTTGTTGTGCAGGTGAAATCAAATTTGCAAGTTCATACTTCAGAATCAACAATATGTCATTCTATGGTTTGAGACTTGAGTATGCCTTGGAGGGAAACTCGAATTACATAGCTTGGAAGGACAGGATGGAGGTAGTTCCGGAAAACAATGGCCTCAAGGAATTCATAGATCATGATATTCCCAAGCCTCCAGCATCGAATGCTAAAGATATGGCTGAATGGAGAAAGTGTGTGGCAAAAGCACAAAGGATTATCCTGGAAGGAGTTAGAGATCACATTGTCTCAAATCTTCACGGTAAGGACACTCCATTTGCAATGTGGAAGGCATTGATGGACCTGTTTCAAAATAGTAGTGACCATAGAAATTTGGCACTGAATGACAAACTCAGAAAGATCAAGATGGAGAAGGGTGACTTAATTCTAAATTACTTGACCAATTTCACCCAATGTCGGGATGAGCTTGGAAGTGTCGGGATTACTATTATCGAAAATGATTTGTTGAGCCTAGAACTTCTAGGACTTCCCAAGAGTTGGCATAGTTACCAAGACTCTGTTAATGGGAGGGAGAAGCTACCAAAGTGGAAGCAGTTGTGGTATGACTTGGTACAGGAAGAGATTCAACGGAACAACAGAGACGGATCCTCATCAAAGCATGATGATGAGGAGATTGTGCCTTAGTGGGTAAGGAAAAGAAAACAAATGCGAATTCATCTCATTCCAAATCAGATTCTTGTTAGGGCGGAAAGAAGAAGGACATGTTGAAAGTCAAGTGCTTTCACTGTCGTGAACTGGGATATTTTTCCACAAAGTGTCTACTCAAGAAGGTCAGTAAGAAGCCCTCAGGAGGAGCGGAAGGTGAGGCTCTTAATTCATAATTTGAACTAGACTTTACCCTCACCTCTTGTATGGTGTCATCGATGATGGGTAGTGTGTGGTACCTAGACAGTGGAGCTTCTTTCCACATGACTACTAACAAAGAGCTCTTCAATAAATTGGAGGAGAAGTATCTCCATATGTATATCGAGATGGGTGATGATGGGATGTATAACACTACCGAGATTGGAACATTTATCTTTCATAGGGAGTTGGGTTCTCCCCTCACTTTGTGAGATGTTATATATGTTCCTAGTTTGAAGAAGAACTTGGTATATGTTTCCATGTTAGAGGATAGAGGCTATGATGTGATATTTAGTAAGGGAAAGGCGTTCCTTAGTCACATAGCCAAATGATAGGTGAAGAGGATATGGGTTCAAGTAAATAATCTCTACAAGTTGGAATTAGAGGATTGTGTTGCCTTGAGCATGAAAGCAGAGAAGGTGCAAAGCCAAGACATCAGTGAGTTGTGGCACAGGAAGTTGGGTCACTTACATCATTGTGCTTTGAAGATCATGCAACAAATTTCTACCAGTCTTCCCAAGGGCACACTAGAGAATGTAGACACATGCAAAGGTGTACATTAGTAAGTACAACAAGGCTTCCTTTCATGAAAAATATAGTTGAACACAGGTGATCCTCAATCAAGTTCACTCGGATGTGTGTGGACCGTTCTCGACAACATCAAAGACCAAGCACATGTATTATGTTATATTTGTTGATGATTTTTCTTGAAAGTGTTGGATCTTCTTCATACAGAAGATAGATCTTACTTTTGAAAAAAATTGTGGATTTAAAGCATTGGTCGAGAAAGATACTAGCAGGAACGTTAAAGATCTCAGGAGTGATAATGGTGGAGAGTATGTGTCGAATGAGTTCAAAAAATTTTGCGCATAAGAAGGAATTCGACGAGAGTTGATAGAACCTCATAACCCACAACAGAATGGGGTGGCTGGAAGGAAGAACATAAGCATTGTAGGAGCGGCACAAGCGATGTTGCATGATTAGGGCCTACCACTACACTTGTGGGCTGAACCATGCAACATAGTTGTTTATTTGCATAATAGAAGCCCTCGTCAAATTCTTGGGTTGAGTACACCGGAAGAGGCTTTTTTAGGGAAGAAACCAAATGTGGGACACTTCAGGATGTTTGGTTCATCAGTCTACTGCCATGTAACGAAAGATGTATGGAAAACGCTTGAGCCAACAACTGAGTTGAGCATATTCTTGGGGTACACTAATACACCTCAAAACTATTAGGTTTACCTGCCAACCAACAGGATGACAGTGGTTTGCAGAGATGTAAAATTCGATGAAGAGAAGCCCATGAGATGTTCCCTTGAAAGGGAGCTTCAACTACATGCGGTTGAGGAGCTTTTAGCTCCAAAGGAGGAACCTTAGGATGATGTGGAGCAGCCACATGCAGAGGATCATGGAGTGGAGACACCCACTCATGCAGAGTCTTCCAGAGATGGTAGAAAGTGCACCAAATATGCTGACAAGTTATTGTATGATGCTAGAGAGAATGTGGGAGCACCCACATCACAGCGCATGCAAAGGAGGTCACAAGAGAGGTACATTGGCTACATGGCTCTGATGAGAAAATGTGTAGAGACTAAGCCATCCTCTTTTGAGGAAGTAGTCAACAGCCAGTTTAGGTTGATGCCATGGATGAGAAGTATGACTCAATTGTCAAGAAAAATGTTTGGGATGTGCTTCCAAGACCGACAGACAAGTGAATGGTGTGTTCTATATGGCTTTACAAGGTAAAGAAAGTAGCGGATGGTCATGTAGAGAAACACAAGGCCAGGTTTGTGCCAAAGGTTTTTCTTAGGTGGAGGGGATTGATTATGATGAGACTTTTGCTCCTGTTGCAAGGTACTCATCAATCAGATCCATTCTAGCATTGCTAGCTTGGATGGGATGGAAGATACATCAGATGGATGTAAAGACAACATTCCTTAATGGCATGATTGAGGAAGAGGTGTATATTGAGCAACCTGAAGGATTTGAGACCTTCAATAGAGATTCACATGTGAGTCGGCTCAAGCGAGCGTTGTATGGGCTGAAAAAAGTACGCCGTGCTTGGTACACCATGATCGATAGCTATTTCACCAGGTTTGGCTTCACCAATAGTGAAGAAGATGCAAACCTTTACCATATTCTAGTTGAATGTAAATTCTTGATTATTGTTTTATATGTCGACGATTTGATTTTGACGGATGATGATAAGTTGATCAAGTCTTGCAAAGAGGATCTTGCAAGAGAGTTTGAAATGAAGGACTTGGGGCTCATGCACTACTTTTTGGGTATGGAATTATGGCAAGGTGATGAGAAAATTTTTGTCTCTCAAGGCAAGTATGCAAACGAGATACTCAAAAGGTTCCACATGGAGAGGAGTAAACCCATGGAGACTCCTCTAGCTGGTAATTGGAGGAAGAAGGATGATACTTCAGGTGAAGTATTGGAGGCTACTATTTACAAGCAACTTGTGGGTTCACTCATGTATTTGGTGAACACATGACCGGACATGTGTTATGCAATTAACCAACTTAGTCAAGTGATGGTTAAGCCGACCAAGTTGTATTGGAAGGCAACCAAACATGTGTTGAGATACCTCAGAGGCACTACTCAGTATGGTTTATGGTACAGATGGACAAAGGGAGTGAAGCTTCAAGGCTTCACCGATGCAGACTGCACATTGATTCCATCCGACAAGAAGAGCACATCAGGTGGGATCTTGAGTATTGGGTCAACAATTGTTTCTTGGTATAGCAGGAAATAAAGATCAATTGCACTCAGTTCAACAGAAGTAGAGTACATGGTTGTTAGTCAAGAAACTTGTGAGGCTATCTGGATGAGGAAGATTATTGTTGGTTTTTTTTGTCAGCAAATGGATCCAACTGTGATTTACTTTGACAATCAGAGTTGTATCAAACTCTCTGAAAATCCAGTTTTTCATGATCGGTCCAAGCATATTGATATCTAGTATCATCATCTTCGAGATTGTGTGTGTTGGTCCCCAATTTTGTACCTATTTTACAACTACTATTCTACTGTTCCTATCGATATTTACTCCCTTTTTATCCTTTTTTACCATGTTGTTACTACCAGACTACATTATTTTGCAAATGGAGGTAGAATATTTACTTAATGTTGTTTTCATGTGATTTTGATTAGTTTAAGTACATATTAATGGACTTAGAGGGACTACATCATCAATCCAGGCCAGAGAGAGGCCAATGTAGAGGCTGAGGGGCGCAGAAAGAGGCTCACGTAGAGACGAGGGGGTTGATGCAGTTGGATGAGGGAGCAATTTTGCCAGTGTTGGGATTGCGTAGAGCCTAGAGGCTCAGTCCTTCAGTTGTTGCGGCATAGGAATCTATGGGCAGTTTGTGGGAGCAAAGATGGTGGGGTACTGTGGGCAGAACAATACCTAACAGGGAAAAACCAAGGTAGAGGGAGTTGCTACCGAGGCAGATTTCTAGACAAGGAATCTGGATCAGTGTTGCGGGTGCACAAAAGATCGAAGAGGTGCAACTTAATGATTGGAAGGAGGATTTCTAGAAGGGAAATCAGGACTCAGAGGGATTCTAGCAGAGAACTTCTAGGCAGGAAGTAGAGAGACTCAACAAGAGTCGAAAGGAGAACTTCCAGAGGGAAGTAGAAAGAATCGGTGGAGTCGACAGAAGATCAGAGAGATGGTCGTGAATGGACTGAGGGATCAAGACAGGCTAGACAGGGCATCGAGCTTTGTGGTCTAGAAGGCTAGGATCTTTTCTATTCTAGATAGACATCGCATCAAGGGCTTCGCCTTGAGAACAATGACTATCCCAGTTGACCTGATAGCTAATGAGAAGTACGAGGAGGTAATGGCCAAGGAAAAATGCATCATCCTTGATGGGGTCAAGGATCACGTGGTCCAACATATTGCCGAGAAGGAGAGGAAAAAGGAAATGTGGACACCTTGAAGACATTGTACCAACACACTTCAGTGCAGAGGAGGACGTTACTTGAGAATCAATTGCAGTCATACCAGATGCAAAAGGGGGAGCAGATAGATCGAGTTGTAGTCAGGAGGACTACGGGCGATGAGGGGCAGGATCCTTGAGGTACCCAGCCTCTTGGATTATACCTTGCTATGGGAGCCCTGAAATGGAGTAGCAGGATTGGAGATGCCAATAGAGACAGATGCAGATGAAGCAACAAACAGTGCTACAGTGCAGCAGTCCTCGGGCAGCATGAGGCTAGCAGGCTGCAACAATTCGAGAGGCACGAGAGTGTTGCAATGGTGTAGGATGGAACAGAGAGGTTTTCAATGATGCAATATGTAGGGAGTTGTTGCGGTAGCGCAGATGTCAGCAGAGGGAGAATTTGTTAGCGACAGAGGGAGCTTTAGCATCGGGAGTGTTTCTATCCTGACAGGGATGTCAGAAGTTGGGCAGATCAGTTACTTACTTCTCATTAACTGAGTTCCAGTGCATTAACGGTTAGCAGTAGCACAATGCAGCATGATGAGAGCGGGTTGCAGTGCAGATGCAGTGTTGGGAGAAAAGACGAGCATCAACACAAATGCAAAGGGAGTTTCAGTGGCAATGGCATGCCCATCGGCAGCAGTATAGGATGCAGCAGTGCAGAGGATGTTGGGCGAGGAGGCCTAGCATCAACACAGGTACCGGTGCCAGATAATCAGAGTGATGCTCAGTGAGGAGTATTACTAGAGCACAATCCTCGCTAAGAGGGAGTGTTGATTTACGGTAGCATCGGATGTAATCTAGCAATGAAAATCGGTGGAGAGGCTAAAGCACATGAGATCTCCAAGACCCAGAAATGGTTTGGACAGATTGTACGATATTAAAATAATTAATATATTTAATGGAGTTCCTAAATCTAAGCTTAGGAAAAATAAAATATTAATGGGTATTAATATAAAAATGGGTTAGAAGGTTCCAAAATTCATGGATCAAGCCAAATATAATCTTAGTCATAGATTAGAGATTTAATCTCGGTCATTGAAGGACCAACGAGAAAAGTATAAGAGGAGACTTGAGGGTCAGTTGGAAGACACACCAGAGTGATCAGTCATTCATTTTTCTAGAGATGGGTTGCTAAGAAAAGTCGAATCAATGATCAGCAGTGAGGGGCAGTGAGTACTGGATAGAGAGGCAGAGACAATGCCAAGAGAGCAGTGTAGAAGCAGAGAGTGAGAGGTAGCAGTCATAGCAGGCCATGCAAAGCCCAGTAGAGACATCATAGAGGCTAGAGGGACTGCGTCATCTAGGTAGAGAGTAGTTGGAGTGACGCAGAGGGTCCCAGAGGCTGTGCAATGCCTCAGAGCGCTGATGCATAGGCTATAAGGGCCAACGTAGAGCTTCAGAGTCGCTAGAGAGGGTTTCATGGGATATGTTTTCTGAATACCTGTTTCTAAATAGAGAGGTATTGTTGGCAATTATTTTTCTCTATTGGGTGAGCCGGTTTGACACCCATTTGTACTCAAGGAAATACTGCATAATAATAAACCCTCAGAATAGTTGCACCGGTTTTCTCGCATTGGGTTTTTCCAGGGACATTTGTCCAAAAATAATGGTGTCACTTGTTCGTTTGTTTTCTTTTAGTTGATGATATGTAGATGTTGAGATTGTATTGTGTTTATTTTGTTATTATATGTTTTAAATAACTTGTTTGAATTTAAAAAGTAGAAGAAATAAACCAAAAGAAAACAGATTAAATTTCTAACGGATAGACTTAGAAATTTCAACACGCACTCGTTTCCAGGATTTCAAAAATAAAAAAGGAATTCTATTATATCAATGCATTATAAAAATTTAGCACACCGGTAATTTATCTTAACCAGTGGGCGTTACTAAAAAAACGCACCAATGTGTTTTTCTATGAAACACACCAACGTTCCAGCAAAAGTGAAAAAAAAATGCACATTTGTTTTTTCCAGATTGAAAATGAGCGGTAAATGTTTTTTTGAAATATAATTTCATAAAGTCTTTTAAATATTAAGAAGTTATTCACAATTTCCTTATTTTTCCCAAAAATTTAAGGGACAAATCTGCAAGAGAGACAAACTGGGAGCACTGTGGAGCAGCATAATATTTGCAACAACAAAACTATTCAGAAGATCAGAAGTGGAAAGGTATGGTGATTCACTGAAAACCCTGCATTGTATAATTTTTAAATTTTAATGTTGATTTTACTAATACATTCTTTTACAATTTCTATTAGATTTAATTAAAAGATAGATTTGTAAGAGAGACATACTCGGAGCACTATGGAGCAGCAAAATACTTTGGAACAACAGATCAACTATTTAGAAGATCATAATTTGAAAGGTATGGTGATTCAATCAAACTCCTACATAGTAAAAATTTTAAACTTTACACTTGATTTTACTAAAAACAAACTTTATAATGTCTCTTAGATTTAATTAAAATTCAAAATAAATAAATAAAAACCCTGCATAGTAAAATTTTTACTATTGATTTTACTAATAATTTTTTTACAACCTCTCTTCCTATTTAGATTTAATTGAAATTTAGAAAAAAACAAAAAAAAAACATTTGTTACCTTAAACCCTTGCTTATTCTTGCTTATGTGACTGCAAAATTTCACCTTAGGGTTTAACTTCATCTACCACTTCATAATTAGGGCTATTTATTATAGGCATTTTAGATTTAAGGGGTTTGTGTATTACTATATATAAGGTGTTTGACATGTAAAGCATGGGGACTAGTTGTTGAATGGGATCCAAACCCTACGACCCTATCTGTTTAAAAAAAAAAAACTTTTGTTTACCTCTGTGTTACGTTTTAAAAAACACACCAGTGCTTCATGTTTGATATAATGCATCGGGGTGCTTATGACAAATAGCATCGTTAAGTCAAAAAACATCTTTTTATTTTTTTTGTTTTCGTTTAAAAAATATATATTGTTGTCGGTTTTCAATTATTAAAAGCTTAGTGCGTTTAGTAAAGGATAGCACACTTGTGCCCCATTGTTATATAACGCACCAGGGCACCTATGGCCAATAGCACTGTTAAGTAAAAAAACATGTGTTTATTTTCTTGTCTTCTATTTTTATTGTGATGATGGTGCTTTTATCGTTACATATCACACCATCATAATTTAAATTTAAAAAAAAAATAATAATAATTTTCATTGTCGGTGCTTAATAATTAAACGCCTGGTGCATTTACTATATTAAACACAACGATGTGTTTATTCACATAAGCGCACTAGTTTCCAGAGCTCTTTTTGGCTGAAACTTATGTGATTTATTTATAAAATATATTTAATGGCTTTTGTATTAAAAGATATAGGTTGTATATTCATAAAACAATGCCTAAGAAGTGGTCAAGCAACAAAAAAAATTGATCGACACAATGATAACACATCCAAAAAATAAATAAATAAATAAATCCTTTGTAAATTCTTTACAAAATTAATATGTTTGAACTATATGTGAGTTTAACTAATAGGTATTGGTTAGTGTGAGTCATGCAGAGCCACAAAATCAGGAAGCTCGATAAGATTATTTATGATATAAGTGCAAAAGAGCGTAAAAGCCTATGGAAAAATTGTAGAAGGATGAATGAGGTGAATGAAAAAATACTATTCAATATGAGTTTTTTCTTTTGATTGTTCATTAATAATACACTTAAGAATATTAAATAGCATATTTCAAAGAACCTATTCATTTGCATATATCTAATGTTCTACAGGCAGAAACAACGAAGGAAAAGAATGTTGTTCTAAGAATTTATTTTTATTTTTTATAAAACATGTAAATGACGATGAATTGGTCCTTAGCTCATCTGGAGAGGTGCTGGAGGTTAATGAAAGGGGGATTTTTTTTACATAATTATGAGGGATATAGTGGAACGAACGTATAGACGTACTTTCCACTTATAATACAAAAATCAATCCAATGATTCCAAGATCAAATTTATATTAAAACTACAAGACGCGTTTATGGTCAATGAGACTTGTTAGATTTGCAATAGCGAAAACATACAACAACAAAAAATAATCATTCAAAAAGTAATATTCCTAATAAAAATGTTTTTTCTAGAATTATATGTATATATTAATACAAAGCATTCATTTATTAATATCAATTTTGTTATATTTAGTTTTCATATATAAAAATATATGTAATTTATTACTTTTTAAGGAAGATGATGAAAATCCTAAAGTCTCAACGAGATGATATCCGAAACAGGCCAATAGGAATGTCCAAAAAAATGTACAAGGAGATGGTCAAAGAAATGGACATAATTGCATCACAGGAGGAGCCATCTCAACAACAACGTGCTTCAAATGTATGTAACTATAGAAATTTTCTATTAGGTAAATATAAACAAATATGTTACCATTAAATATTAAATTTCAAGTATTTTCTTGCAGAAAAGAAAACAAAATGGAACCCATTTAGCACATAAAACAGGATGACAAGGAAGAAAAGGGTTGATATCAAAGTTTGTAAGTAATTTTTAATATTTCCTTATACGAAATTAACATTTTATTTTTATATCTTTTAATTTGTTTTACAACAACCATCCTTGAATGTCTTGAAATAGGTGCTAACATACAAAGAAGAGCCATCAGAAGAATTGATTGACATTGGGTTAAATATGGATTGTGAGTATATGTCGGCATATCAAAAATTAATAGTGGATTTTGTATCTATGTTGCTTTAGTTCTATGAGTTTATAATTAATAGAACAAAAAAATCCTTTATATTAAATCTATTATTCATTATGGGGTATAAAACTTGCAGGAAACAAAGTATGGAACTACGCCAACAGAAGAGTTGTTGCAACAAGGCATGCGACTTGGTTTTGAAATCATGTGTATAATTCATGAGTCACTTCTTGCTATGGTACTTTGCTATTCCATTTAAATTGATGTATATTATTTATTTCAATTTTCATTATTCTCACCAATTTAGATACACTCATTACACTTTATTTTTATGTTTGCAAATGGAATAAGAAAAATACGAAAACAATCAATGCAATCAACAAAACATCTGTCCAAATAACCCAAGTCATGGAAATACCTTGAGCAGTACTAACAATAGTTCTAACAAAGAATGATGATCTATTTGGATATCAATGCAATTTGTTGTATTATTTTAAATAATTGTCTGTGAAAATCACACATTTTTTTTTAATGTAATGGACATAGTGTCCCAATTGAAATACGAGGGGTTGCCGATAACTATCCCGTTTTGTATGACAAAAAGCATCTTATTCATATATAATAAAATATTTTTAATTTATTCTATTGCATTGTCCAATGTCGCTGTGAAATGTTACACCATTGATTAAATATTATAATGAAAAGATGTGAAATCTGATGATATAACAAATTAATCCAAACATCATATACAAATGCACTAATAAAAAATAATTTATATGGATATTGTTATAAGATATATTTTGATTTTTAAATGAATAATGGATTTTAAAAATCACAATAATTGCATTGTCACGAGTCGATGTTTCTAAAAAAAATAAAATGGACACCAGGACATCATATATTAATGCACACCACTCTAAATACGATTTTTTGAGAAATGATATTTATAATAATAAAAAATGGTATCGTCTATAAAAAAAGATATAATGATAAAAAATCTTGGTGCATTTGTAAAAAAAATAATGCATTGGTGTGTTATACTATGTAAAAGCATCGGTCGGGCAAGACTTTTTTTTAATGTCCCGATGCCTTTCTTGAAAATTGCAGCATTGGGGCGTTCGGAAACAAATGAGAACTAGGGCATTATACTCTTCAAGCATCGACATTGTTTGCATTTAACGCCCTGGTGCATTGTAATTCTTAAAGCACTAGTGCTTTCATAGAACCAATGCCTTGATGCTCCATAATATTGTTTCCACCCCTAGTGCATTATTCAAATTAACATCCATGTTTCTTTTATATTAGTAGCGAACCAGTGCGTTTGTGCAACACATAAGCATCGGGTCTGCAAAATATTTTTACTTGCCTCGGTGTGGTTCCTGAAAAATACTTCTTGGAGTGTTTGTCTAATAGATAAGCACCAGGGAGGTATAGTTTTCAAGCACCGATGTTGTTTGCATTCAATGCCCTGGTGCATTTATTTAAATTTGCATCAACAATGATTTTATAGTGTTAGCGCATCGGTGCTTTTTTTCCATTAAGCACACTGCTAAAACCTTTGGTCGCCCAATTTTTTTTAGTTGTGAAGAAGTTTCGTTATTAGCTCCGCAAGAACATCTGCTACCACAAACAGATGTTGTAAAAAAAAATTGACATTTTTTGCCAAGTTTATAACACTAAAAACCATCATTATAACCTCCGCTAGAATGTATTTCCCTTGTAGTGCACCTGTCATATGGTATGAGGCTCCACTATCAATGTACCATATGTTATAAGGTGTGTCACTAGTGGAAAAATCACCATCAATGAGAAATCCCTCTCGAACATGGTGGAGAACTCATCCACCACTGCTAAAGTTGCAACTCTCATTTATTTATTTATTATGACACATAATAGCATAATGTCCTTTGTTTTGGCAATCAAATCATCTCAATTTGCTCATATCCTTCTCCTTCTCCATCTGTTTACCCTTCTACTTTGCCCAGCTCATGGAGCCCTTCTTGGCCTTCTTCTCGCCTTTTGTTGTAAGAGAAACATTCTCGTCATCTCCCCCACCATGCTTCCCTCCACTCTTGGCATTCCACCTTATATCCTCTTGATGGAAATTATCCCACATTCTTCCCCAATCTGAAGATTCTCATGGGTTACTATTTCATCAATGAAGGCATCCCAACTCGTGGTAAATCCACTCATGGTTGATCTAACCAGTTTCTAATCAGAGATGGTTTCTCCCACAACTACCAACTCATCTCTCACTTGTTAAATCTTGGCGAGATATGAGAAAATTGTGTAAGTTTTGGTCATCTTGATTTGCATTAATTTTTCGCTCAACACCATTTTTCTATTCTCATTAGTGCTTTTGAAAAGTTTGATTAATGTTGGCCACACTTGAAAGGCATAAGTCTTCCCTGAAACATGAGAAATAAGGTGGCCTTTAACAACATCTAGAAGGAGCCTCTTGGCCTTAACATTCATCTTGTTAAAATCAACCGATTGTACCGGATCAGTGGTTGGAACTATTGTATTCTCAACAATATCCTTTAGTTCAAACTCTTGAAGCACCAATACAAAAATTTCCTTCCATGGACTAAAATTATCAGCCCTATTACCCCTATTGAATACACATTGTTTCAAATTCAGTGATTTCTCATCAAGTTTAATGCCCAACACACATTAAAAATGATGTTGCCATAAACATGAATATTTTCAAAAATTGAAACACATAGAATCTGCTTCTACTTTTACACTTTTGTTGAGATAAAACATAAGAATACCCACAAAAATTTGACACATTTGTTTTTGGTCAAATGAACCTGGAAAAAACCCTAAGGGAAAACCAGTGAAAGAGAGGAGGAATTTATTTCTTATCAAAATTTTTCTACAACAGTATAAATCAATAATAAATACAACTTACCTCCCATGGAAATCATGCCCAGATTTCCCAGAAAATCATGCTAACTTTCTCCTTGAAGTTTGTGCCTTTGATGCTTAGACAACCATGCCACACTTTGCCACCATTTCATTTTGTCCTCTGTCTAGAACTGTGTGTAGTATGTTGTACCAACTGACAACATTTAATGTTGTTATAATCTCCTAAAAACTCATGCCCAACATCTTGAAAAAAGTGCCAATTCTAGGCTACAATTAATGCAACAGAAATACCCTTGACATATACCACAGTCCTATAAATACGGCTTATAAACCCTATGTGCTTCGACAAACCATGCAAACATATTGCTTCCTTGGAGAATCATGCAATGAGTTGCATATTTTTGTTCTTTCTACAAGGAATGAATCTTCTCTCTTCAACAACCTAATAAGCATGATGAAAAAGGTGTCAAATACATATTTTTCCTCAGCATTCCTAATATGAAATCTAGAGTTGAGACTTTGTAAGACATCTTGAGTATAGGAAATAATGTAAATAATCTTGTGGCCGTGCTTTTACCCTTCACCATAGTGAGAGTGTTCCATCTCTCCATACACTTTCTTATTTCTTTACATAATTTTTTCCCAATGATACCTCACTTCCAAGAATTTGATGGTCTTATCTTGTCCAAAGTGTGTTTCTAAATCTCCATTATGAAATTCTCTTCAAATTATTGTGTGCCATCCCTTTGACAATGCTTAATTTCTTTCCTTTAAACAAATATCCATCTAGTAGGAATTACCATAACTTTGCACTATGACCATGTAATATGAGATTTCTACATATCTCCTGAATTTTAGTAAAATATTAGTGTTGCATATACACATCTCCCATCTATAAAAATACAATGGATTCATTCTAAATTGTTGTCAAAGAATATCTCTTTCGCTAAATATATTTTCAACTCTATTCTCTTTTAAAAATTTGTGCTTCAACACCTAAGTGTAGCTCCACATTATTAGGGTCCACTTCATCTGTCTCTTATTCATCTTTGTTTTATGCTAAATAAAATTTATCACTTGAAGGTCTACATAAAAAATGAAATTATTTATTAATCAGTATTGTCTTTAGTGATTCAATATATGTAATTTCACATATGACTTGTCAATTTTGAGTAGTTAATTTGTGTCTCATGCAATTTTTAACTAAAGTACATTAATTGATCATCCATCTTGACTCAAAATTGTGTTAGTAGCCTCACCACTTGCATCTTGATCAATATGAAATACTTTGTTAAAATTAGGTAACACAAAGGCAATGCCCTCGACAAAACTTTGCTTCGACATCTTAAGAACCTTTTGTGTTAATGTATCCCAATTGAGTCCACAAGTATTCATGCACTCAATCATTAATGAGCATACATTGTTTAATCCCTTGATGAATTTCTCACAAAGTTGAAAATACCATGGACACCATTACCTCTTTAACATATTTTGGTGTAAGTGAATCTCAAATAATTCTTTCATTAAATCCATGTACAAATGTCCTTCTCTTAGAATAAATCCAAGATACACCAACACATCTTTCATGAACTCGTATTTCTTCATATTGATGCACAATTTCCTTCTACTTAGCACCTTGAACATAAATATTAGATGTTGTACATGTTCTTGTTTACTATTGTTAAAACACAAATGTTATTCAGAAATGCATCCACAAACTTACCAAAATATGGTTATGTGAAAATCAATTGTATGAATGTACTCAATCCATTGGTAAAGCCAAGACTGAATAGACAACCATTCACACAATCCAACCTTACTAGCACTTGAATGCAATTCTCCATTCATCACCTTCTCTTATCTTCATATTTCGGTATCTTCTTCTCAAGTCTATTTTTGAGAATTTTCTCACACCACACATATTATCCATCAATTCATCCATTCTCCACAATGGAAATACATACTTGATCGTGATCTTGCTCAATGCTCTACCTATGTGCACATTCACCATATTTCAATTTCTTTGATATTACCAAGGTTGGAACTACAAAAGATATTACACTTTCCCTTTTGATACCTTTTCTAATAACTCTAATATTTATCTATTCAACTCCACACTCTTGAGTGGGTCCATTCTTAATGAATCTTTATTTAGAAAATAGTATTGTGTTTGAAAAATCAAGCTAATCTCATGTGCAATCTTTCTTTTTAATGATAATTGTGCAAATTCATATTCCTACACTCATTTGTGAATTCCTAAGGTAAATTCTTGACTTCCTTAGGAACTTAATTCTTCTTCAAACATATTTCTTCATCTTCTTTGTGTTATTGACTTGTTCTCTTAATTTTGTTTAAATAACTACATAATATTATTTCATTTCCTTGTTGATGCTTGGAAATTACTTGATTTTCACCAACAAGAATTCATGTTGTTCATCATCCTTCAATGAAAGCAATTATATTCACTTGCAATCCATGGTGATAGTGTATATGTTATTCTTTCCATCGTGCATTTCACATCTAGCAAACTACCATGGTCTTCACAACAATAAGTGATAAACAACCATGAGAATGTCATTGTATAATATCTCATTCCTATAATCATCTATGTGAAAGGCAAAGTTTACTCTAGTCTATCATAGTCACATCATAACCTTTTTGGAAGAATAACAACCTATATGTTGAGGAGTGTTTTTGTTGCACTAACCCTAATTTTTCTACCATATTTGTAGTAACCATGTTCTCCATACTTTGATAACAATTATAAATTTTATACTACTTAATTATATACTTTCCTTTCATTTTTAAGATGCTCTTTCTTATCCATGTCTCTTATTTTATTATTTATTGTTCTTGTACAATTATACCTCCACTCATCATCAAGTTCTCTCCTCTTTTGAATGATATATTTGGGATGGTTTGTTTGTCCTTAGACTTCTCTCCTTGCACTAACTAAGCTCTAAGTTTAGTTTTCCCCATGGAAATACATTGTGGGCCTTCAAATATTTCATGGAGTTCATCACATGTATTATGATTAATGACTTCATGTATGTTACCTCATAAATATTATTCACAAGCTCTTCCATGCACTTTTGGATGTATATATTCCTTTTGTAGTGTATATATTGTCTCCATGTGCATCATTACCCTTATGGATTGCACCATGTCCTCTTGCACATGACCTATATCCTTTCCAAAAGAATTTATGTTATCATTATGTGCTAGTTCCTCCTCCACCTTAGCATTAATTGATAGGTTTCCTTGACATGATGTCTTATGTAGTCTTATCTCATCTTGGATGGTGAATTTCATATCATTCTTGCATCTAAAAACTTTTTGATCTTCTACTTCATGACATATAGTAGATATAGATAATTTGTAGAACTCTTTAGAATACTTCCATACACTCCACTCCTTATTTTATATATTTTTCTCTCATCATAATGATATCTACTTATAATCTCAAGGCAAGAACTTATCATGCAAATTTGGACTATCTTACTCTAAGTTTGTATCTTCTATTTCTTTCTATACACTAGTTATTGTTGCAAAAACTCTCACTAAATTTTTGCACGTCCCTTCAACCTTGTAACTTTAGACTTCTTCCTTTATGGGTCTTTGAACATTTCCTTCTTAAAGTATCTCTCCATCTTTCTTAGCTAATCTACCAGGGCTTCAACCTTCAAAGGATCATCAGAAGATAAGATGTCCACTCTCACATTTCGTATATTCTTTGAATATTTTATTAATTGTAATGCATGATCATTTCCTTATGCAATTTGTTCTTCATTCTCTTTTGTTTTTGGTTCAAAATTAGATTCTTTAAGCTTGCCACTCAGCATTATCTCCAATATTTGATTTACCTTCTCAATTATTATACATATCATTGTTGTTCCACTTGTAAATGGAGTTGTTCAATCATGGTCCACTTGAAAAATTCCAAGTTTAGCCACCTCATATTCCTACAAGAATATTAACCTTTTGGGATACTAAATGTTGTAGGGAAGTGCACCATGAATGCATTCTTTATTTTGTGTGCAAGATAAACATAATCACTCTCTAAACCCATATTAAGAGACACTTTACATATTTAAAAAACTCAATCAATCTACTTTCCACAAAAAGCAAGTAGTAGTAGTAGCATTCACATGGTAATTATGAAACCATGAACATTGCACATCAACAACAACATCAATTCAATTAAAAGTCAAGGTGTTTCTCTCAAGTTATCAATGCAGATGATCCTCTTTAAATTTTGGCAGTATTGTTTCACATAACAACCGACAATCCATTTCTCTCATCTTATTGAAAGGCCAAATTCTCAAGGTTATTTTTTTAACTTTCCACATATAAACAAAGTCTTGTTGTGTTACATGCATGAATGCCCAATTTCAAATGTGAAAATATTTATGATTATGCTCCCATATTTTGAATGCACATATGTTTGGAGCTTTTTCTTAGTTTATCAAATTAAAAAGTCATCTCAAATTAAGGTTAATAACAAAATTACCCAAAATAAGAAATAATAATGATACCAATCATATTCACTTGTGAAAATACCACTTGCAATCCACAACAACAAATAATAGATTAACTGACACCAATTCCACTTGGAACAGAATAAAAATAACATGCCACACAATGATGCATAACAAACCATCACATCACATGATTTGAAAACACAATTTACTAGAACAAATCCTTTAGTAGAGAGGAAGAAGAGGAGGAGATTCTATAATTATCATAGAAACTATTCCAATAAACCACAATATAGGAATATCCAAATATTATTTCACACACATGCACACTCTATCACACAATACATCCCAGGAAGAAAAAGGGGAAGGATGACCAAGCATGCATACTCACCCCATAACCAATCAATTGTTTTATTCTTAGAAGACACCACTCCCTTGTAACTTCTCTTGTTATCATAATAATCATGGTATGTTGAGACATATATGTTGTTGCAGACTAGCCCTCACAACCAATATGGGATAATAGGAAAGAGGAGAGGATATTTTAGAATCATGGAAGTTATTCAAAGGCACAACAGGATAGGCATATATGACTATTGTGGATAATGGAGAAGAGGAGAGGATATTTTAGAATCATGGAAGTTATTCAAAGACACAACATGATAGGCATATCTAACTATTGTATGGCACTCACACAACTAGACAACATTTCCCACAAAGAATAAGGGGAAGGCCAAGCAATCAAGTGTACTCACCCACTAAGGAAGAAATTTAAATATACGTTATAACTGTACACCATCCATAATTGGTCATGAAATGAACACAAACTCACCATGTACTACCATCACCAACTATCGATTCAAATGTGAATTGATAGTAGGGATAAATACATTTTAAATCCATGATGTTTATAATGTCTTGTTGGGTAATTTAATTGTGAGTTAAATTACTCAGCATTAAATTATTAATCCAGGTTCATATACTTGTGAAGTACACTACACTATATGTGCTAGGAAATCAAATTTCAATTTTAATTCTAAAACAAGAATTATAATTTATCAATAGCAATAAATGAATGGTAAACCTATGCAAATGAATCAAAAGAATGTGATGGAGTGAAAATGAAATCTTAATACTAAAAAGAAATTGAATTTTAAAGACTACAAATGCAAGGAAAATATATGAGATGAAATCTAGTTAAAGCACACACACATACTTAATTTTGATGAAAGCAATGAAATGGCTATTCTTGAAGGCAGTAAAAGCAAACACAGCTATTCTAATCTAGTGAAAGTAAGGACAATTTATTCTAGGAAAGCAAAGCACTTTTAATTTAATGAAGGCAAAGGCACTTATGCTAATTAAAGCAGTAAATCTAATCTAATGGAAACATTTGAACTTAATCTACCAAAGCATGAAATCTCAATCTATGAAAACATTTGAAATTTATTCTATGAAAGAATGGAAATCTTTAATCTAGAAAGGCGAGTGAATCTAATCTATGAAAGCTTGTAAATTTATCTATGAAAATGATATAATTAACTAAGAAACTAGATGGTGGAACGAGGCCACTCTCGACAAGCTCAAAAATATCCCCCGGTTTTTATGCTGGGGGATATGATTAGGACGAAATCGTAAATTTTTTCATGATGTTATACCCTAGCCTGAAAATATAGGTGCACAGGCCCTTGCAATCTATAATTTACTCCCTGAAGAAGAACAATGATCCAGACCATGTGTTACTCCCCCTGAAAAATATTGATCGATCTATTCCATGGGCTTATTTTGATGCATATGCAAAAAATGGTAGATGTGGTGGGGGGGCAGTATTGTATCTCAACGATGATCATTATTTTAAGATGCAATCTGGCCTAAGAGGTGGTAAAAAAACTTCTCAGAGCTATACAACCTCAAATTATTATTATTATATTCACTTGAAAACGGTTGCCGACAACTATAGATATTTGGTGACTCTAGACTTGTCATTGACTGGTTTGATCTTCGTACTACTTGTCACACACACACTCAGGTCATTATTGGAGGAGTTTATATTGATTAAAGCACATTTTGATGTTATCACTTGCCAACACATTTATAGGGACAGGGACACACTTTCTGATCAACTTTCCAAGGTGGGCACACAAGAGCCTCACGGGACATGGTTGATTACAAAACATAATGGCAATGATCATTATTAGTACTATCATTTCCCCTTCATAGAACATCTGTTGACTAAAGTTGCATCATAATGACATATTTTCCATTTTGATATATAATTGGCTCATCACAACGAACAATGTTGCATATGATAGATGACATATTTACTTTTGTATATGGATAGTGAGATAGTTGCAATATTTATATGCTTATAACATACATAAATGAATAATATTTATGTCAAATTTTGTATGAACTATTCATGGTATAACACTCAGATGTTTGTTGAGTGATTGTCTGCCACAATTTTGATATGCTTTATGCATCTACAACATGTAATTTTCACTATATACATAATGAAAATTACGATTTTTCCTTGGGGGGGGGGGGGGGGGAACTAAGAAAGAATTGAAGATTGTAAAGAAATTCATAGATTCAACCTCTTTTCAAATCTTAGAGTTAATTCATAAATTAAAACCATGATACGCCTATGAATGCTTATGCAAGAAACTATGTGATGAAATAATCTATGATATGCGTATGAATGCAAATGAAATGAGTGCGCAAAGAAGAAGCTAAAGAAGTAAATATTTTTGGTATTTTATATGTAATTCAAACGCTTGATCTAAAAAAGAACATAAATGAAATGAGCATAAAAGAATGTAGAGGTTGTGCATAAAAAACAAAGCATCTAATCAAAAGACTTAAAATAAACCTTGCAAAAAATGAGCATAGAAGAAACTAATATATCTTGCATAAATGAAACATTCAAATACGATCGTACTCATGAAGGCGCCCTCTTGAAGCACACGAGAGGTGGAAAGCTCAAGAAACTATTGATCAAACACCAAATCTCATCATGAAGGCATAACCATATCAAAGGATTATATTAACTGAACAATGCATGAACTTCAATAGTATTCATCAAACACAAGCATAACTTTAGCATTCAAAACTTAACACACCTTTTGAATGGAGAAGACACTCCTATTTATACAAAAACTAAGATAACTAATTAATAGATGTCGATCCACAAATCTCTCCTAGATCCACAAATATATCATGTGCTTACAACCATGTGTTAAAATCTAGTAAGTAAAGTCTATACATATCCTCTCACAAATCTCCCATAGCTTTGATAGGAGTCATTTATGAAAACTTCCATGATTCTTCTCCATGAAATATGTTTGATCAATGATCCCAAATATTCAAGAGTTTGAAGAGGAAATTCGAATTTGACACTTAGAGGCCAAATATGACTTTGCTAGAATCTTCAAATATGCCTACAAACATCACAAAACTCGTCCAACTTTTAGATATAAGTGAATACATGTTATTTTTCTAATATTTAACCATAAATTCACTTGAAATACTAAAATAAATGCTTTGGAAAATAATAAGTATAAACCCATATATCATCATGAAAATGGTCTTAGTGTAAGGTGATGGAGCTTGCAGAATATGGTAAATACTAAAGGAAATTGAAAGAAAAGAGAGTTATGACATTTTGGAGAGCCAACATGTCCCATACTTGGTGAGGCAAGGAAACTGGAATACTTTGGGTGTTCCTAAAGGTTTTCACACTTTTAATTAATGCCACTCAAAAATATTATCAAAGATGATAGGGTAATGAAATATAGGACACATCATAAATTTTCCTCCATTGATATTCCTTTACTATCAAAAATAGATTTGTTTTTTTTTAATTGAAGCCTTAACCTCTATTAACTGAAAAAAGGATCTACATGCTTTAATTCTAAAAGGGGGTGGGTCACCATTGCAACCTCCATTGAAAAAACCAAAATTTCAAAATTAGGCCTAGCTTACAACAAAATACCCATTAACATTACTTTATTAATTGGAAAAAGTATGTGTATGCTTTAATATGAAAAGGGATGAGGGTCGCCATTGCTACCTCCCCTAGAAAATTCAAAATTTCAAAAATTAGGTCTAAGTGGTGACAAACCACCTATTAGTATGATTTTTTTTTGAAGATCGGTTATTGTGTTTTCTACTCCAAAAAGAGAAAAAAAGAGAAAGCTCCCATTACAAAAGGCCTTTTGGAAAAAAGTATGCAAATGGAGGAAGATGAGGGAGCGCAGTCCCTGGTTCCCCAAGCCTTACATCCGAAATTTCCAGGATTTCCAACTACATTCTTCTTATAGAGCCTAACAAACTGGTTGAGCATATATTTACATTTACAACACATATGAAAACTTATGAAAATAGTGACAAAGTACTGGAGGAAAGACTGATCAGAGGTCTTCTAAAACTGGTTGACTGAAGGTTCCTGCTGGGATCAAATTCTACTGCCCTGATAGTTGGAGTTTTCACCTGTCTGATTGATGATTAATCCCTTGAGCTATTTGACATAATCCTCCATGTGATGGCACTTGTCTTTCAAAGTTTCCATTTCAGTGTTCTAGTCATTAAGTTTCTTTCTTAGGAGAGCATTCTCAGACTTTGACTGTATCCTATAATCCTTGATTGTCTCACGAAGTTGATCAATCATGAATTTATTTTCCCTGCAAACCACACATTTGTCATTTTGAGAGGCTCTGTCTAGCGGATTCATGTCCATGGATGCATTGTGAGCTGATTGATCACTTCTTTGTTGACTGGTGAAAGGGTTGGGCAGCAACAACAAAGATATGGAGGGGAGATCAACAGAAGGGAGGCTCAACGAGGAAAGGGAAGAACCAAGGGGGCAGGAAGAATGAAAGGAAATTGTGCAAGAAGATGCAGAGGGCAAGCAACTCGTTGAAAGGAAGAGCGCAGAGGAGATAAATAGAACTTATGAATGAAGAGGGAGAGAAGACGTTGGAGGATAGGCTAGCAGCTAAGGAAGGCAAGCTAGGAGACGCGATACGACAAGGACAGAAGGAAAAGAGCAGAGGGAGAAGGAAGTGCAGAGTTGGTAGGGGGAAAGAAACTGCAACATGAGATGAGGAGAAGCAAGGAGGGAGCACGAATAAATAGAAGGGTGGAGGGGAGGAAGGAGAGGAGGATCAGGATAGCCACTGGGAGATCACAGGCGACGTGTGAGAGCATGAATAGCTTGGGATACGAGATGGGACATGGCAGGAGGTCGAGGAAGATATGAATGAGATATCATATTAGGGAATAATGAAGAATGGTGATATTAATCAACCTGCAGTCCCTATGTTGAAGTGAAATTGACAGAATTTGCCTACAGGAATATTTATGGGATTGGGATTTGAACAATGTCATGTGAAATTTGAGACTCACCGGGAGACCGTGAAACTGCTATGTTGGCTTGAATGTCTATGGTTTTATTGTTCCCTCTCAAAATATGTTTGAATGAGACCTTTCCCATATTAACCAAATTTTTCCTAATTCATTTAATAATTTGACTCAATGCCTTGCTTGTCAAAGTGCTTCTCTCAACCATCGCTTGAATTATGATGGCCGAGTCACCCAAAATTATTGGGTTCTGCATTTTCCTTTGTTTTAGAATTGTTGTGCCTAACAATAATCCATAAGATTCTACTTTATTATTTGAAATTTCCCAAAGGCCCCATTCATAAGTAGTTGGATTATTTCCATATGATTCAAAAAGGGTGCCTCTAGGTCTAGCTTTTCTAGGGTTAGCCTTGGAGGCACCATTAGGTCTCTATAATACTAGTGATTCCCCCATTACTATTGTCGTTGTATCCCTTATTGTTATTGTTGTGTCCCTATTGTCCCCATATTGTTATTATTGTGCCCCATAGAATCCCACTATTGTTATTTTTGTGCCTTTATATTATTATTGTTAGGTTGGCTTTGGTTATATTGTGACCCCTTAGATTCCTATATATAGAAATGAGGTTTTGTCATTTGAATCATAGAAGAATTTTTCATTTGTGTAATGTAAAGGAGTTGTTCCCCTTAAAGAGGCTTATTTCTAAGGTGTTGATCTATCTTTTCTATCTTTTTGTGAGTTGGTTTCATAACATTTGGTATCAGAGCTTTGGATTCTAGGGTTTCGCTACTCCAAACAGGTCATCGTGAAATTTTCACTATAACTTTTTTGCTACAAAGTTTCAGAAGCTAAAAAAAAAACCCATTTGAGACAGAATTGGTTTGAACCTCAGGCCCGAATTTCAGATATTTTATCGCTACATTTTCGAAGATATAATCTAAGGAAGTTAGGGTTTTTGGAGACCCCCGAATTACATTCCAAACAGGTGACCTTGGGAAAATCGTCATAAATTTCATTCTGAGCATCAGATTAAATTTTCGTAAGAAGTTACAAAAAGAGGACAGACTGTAGTTTTTTTGGGTATCATTTTTAGAACCTGAGGTTGAAACAGTGATCCACGGCACATTGTACAAGTTTTCTCTACTGAACTAGTCTATACTCAGGTCATCGTGGGAGATTTGGTATAACTCTTCATTGGAGAATCCAATCTTGATCAGAATTGTGGGGTTAGAAAGATTACTCAGAGGGTTACTATAGGAAGAAATTTCAGACCTTGGAGATCCAAAATTATAGAGATACATTATATTCAATATCGAGCTCCTACAAAGTGAAAAAAGGTGTGTAGTTTTTTTTTTAATTTTTTCATAAGCTTGGTTTGAAAAATTAGTTTGAAGGAATTCAAAGGGCATAGTGAAGCATTATTATCGGTAATTGATGCCCCGAAGAAAGAAAATGGAAACACTTAGTAAGCAACCTGAAAGCTCTAGCATGACTCATGAATAAGAGGAAGAAATGCAACATGATATATCAAAATTACGAGACCAAGTGCAACAAATTTCACTCGCACAAAAAGTAACAGAAGCTAAGATGGATGGTTTAAAGAAAGACGTAGAAGCTAAGATGTATGGCATGGAAGCTAATATGGATGGTTTAAAGAAAGGTGTAGAAGCTAAGATGAATGACGTGGAAGCTAAGATGGACGGCGTGGAAGCTAAGATGGATGGCGTGGAAGCTAAGATGGATGATTTAAAGAAAGGCATGGAAGATTTGAAGACAGATTTGACAAAGTTTCTACAAGAAATGCTTACTAATGGTGAAAGTGTAGTAAAGGAAACTCATGATGAGAACAAAATAAATGTTAATCATGATTTCATAGACTTTAACATTGGATCGAAGAACCACCATGTTCCAAAGATCGATATGAGGAAGTTTGATGGCAAGGATCCCGAAACATGGATACTATAGATGGAGCAATTTTTTGATCTCCATAATGTGCAAAACACACAAAAGGTAAGCATTGCAACTTCATATTTGGAACCAAATTAGTTTGTATGGTATTGATGGCTTTGCTCTCGTAAACAAATTGTCACTTGGGCTATTTTTACGGATGAAATGATAGCACATTATGATGATACAGAAAGCAACACTTTTTTTAGCCAATTGATAAATCGCAAACAAAAGGGTTCAATGATGGAGCACATTGAGGACTTCCAAAAATTGAATATAAGGGTAAAATATATTCTAGAGGAGCATAGAATTGATGTGTTCATAGGGACTTTAAAAGATAACATTCAACATAAGGTTTGCCTTCAGGAACCAAATTCATTAGAGAAGGCATTCAAGTTGGCAAGAAAAATGGAAAGAAAAATTATGGCAACAAAGAAGCCTACCACTCACAATCATAAAGATGGAAGTGTTGCTACCCCTAGCCATACAAAACCTACAAGTTTGACACCACAACAATTGGAAGAAAAAAGAGCAAAAGTGCTTTGTTACAGTTGTGATAGCAAATACATTAAAGGTCATAAGTGTGCCAGCAAGAAATTATTTTACATAGATTGTGAAGAGGAGGAAGAAAAGGAACAGAAAACGTCAAAAGAAGAGGATATACACCAGGAATAAACCCTAGAAAAAGAAGAAAAGAATTTGACCATATCTTGTAATGCATTGGCTGGAATTACCACTCCTCAAACTATTAACATAGAAGGGCATATCAAGAAGAAAAAGGTAATAGTGTTGATTGATTCGGGAAGTACCTATAATTTTATTCAATGTAAGATAGCCAAGGAATTGAATTGCTTCCTATATCCAGCACCAAAGTGTCAAGTGATGGTTGCAAGTGGAGGAACCATAAATCGCTCAGGAAAGTCCCATAATATCAAGCTATCCATGGGAGAATATGTATTGAATAGCCCAATTCTTTCCATTCCAATGGGTGGTGCTGATGTTGTACCAGGAGTCCAATGGCTACAATCCTTGGGTACAATAGATTTTAATTTTCAAGAACTTTTCATGAAATTCTCTTCAAAAGGAAAGGAATTTGAATTAAGGGGTATTGCAGGGAAACCAGGAAAGATAATTAGCTCTAACGGAATGACAAAGCTTCTAAAGAAAGAACAACGAGCCATAATTGCACAATTATGTTCACTAGAGGTTTCCACATCGAAATCATCCATTTCTCCAGATCTCCAAAAAGTCTTGGACAATCATTCCAAGGTATTTGAGACTCCCAAAGGCCTCCCATCTATTCGTGATCATGATCATGCTATTAATTTGATTCCAGGAAGTGTTCCTCCAAACATGAGGCCTTACAGATATCCCTATGTCCAAAAGAGTGAAATTGAATGTATGGTTGCAGAAATGCTAGAGGCTGGTATAATTCAACCTAGTCAAAGTTCTTTCTCTGCTCCAGTAGTATTGGTTCACAAGAAGGATGCATCATGGCGCATGTGTCCGAATTATAGGGAGCTCAACAAGCTCACTATTAAAGATAAAATTCCCATTCATGTCATTGATGAATTATTGGATGAACTGCATGGATCAATTTACTTCACCAAGTTGAATCTTCGTTCAACATATCATCAAATCAGAATGAAGACTGAAGACATTCCAAAAACAACATTTAGAACTCATGAGGGTCTTTATGAATTTTTGGTCATGCCTTTTGGCCTTACTAATGGACCTTCTACATTTCAAGGTTTGATGAATTCCATTTTCAAACCCTTCCTTAGAAAATTTGTGTTAGTATTTTTCGATGATATACTAATTTACAACAAGTCTTGGAAGGATAATGTCCAACATGTTGACATGGTGCTTCGGAGGAGAAATAATTATATGCAAAAATCTCCAAATGCTTCTGTGGAGTACAAAAGGTGGAATATCTGGGTCATATTGTATCTCATGAAGGTGTTAAGGTAGAACCTAGCAAAATTAAAACCATTAAGGAATGGAAAATCCCCACATCCATAAAGCATCTATGAGGATTTCTCGGGTTGACAAGGTACTATCGCAAGTTTGTTAAGAATTATGGGAGAATAGCAACACCTCTAACAACATTATTGAAGAAAGATGCATTTTCATGGACTCCAGAAGCAACGAAGGCCTTTGAACATCTTATTGAGGCAATGTGTGAAGCACCAGTCTTAGCTACATCATACTTCACAAAAACCTTTATTGTGGAATGTGATGCCTCAGGAAATTGAATTGGTGTTGTTTTAATGCAAGAAGAAAGACCTATTGCTTTTGAAAGTTGTCCAATCAAAGGAAAGTATTTACACAAAGCTATTTATGAGAGGAAATGTTGGCAATACTACAAATGGAGACCCTACCTAATGGGAATACATTTCAAGGTAAAAACAGATCATGATAGTCTTAAATACTTTTTAGAACAAAGATTATCTTCAGAAGAGCAGCAAAAATGGGTCACAAAGATGTTGGGTTATGACTTTGAAATCATCTACAAAAAAGGGAAGAAAAATGTTGTGGCAAATACACTCTCAAGAAAGGATGAGGATGTGGAAGCATTTCTTTGCGCCATTTCTATTATCCAACCAGATTGGATAAACGAAGCAAGGGATGAATGGAAGAATGACGAGGAAGTGTGGGCACTCATTCAAAAGATACAACAAGATCCCTTTACATCTGATACATTTAGCTGGAAAAATGATTCGTTATGGTGCAAGGATCGGTTATACCTATGTAAAAATTCCTAACTCAAACAAAAGATTCTTAGGGAATTGCACACCTCTCCCTTAGGAGGGCACTCAAGATTTCTAAAAACCTACCATAGGGTTAAGAAGGATTTTTTTGGGATGGCCTTAAATAGGATATTCAAAAGTTTGTGGCGGAATGTTTGGTTTGCCAACAAAATAAAGTTGAAACAATTAAGACCCCAGGACTATTCCAACCTTTATCCATTCCAAGCCAATGTTGGGAGGAGGTTTCAATGGATTTTATCACAGGTTTACTGAAGTCTAAAGGAAAGAGTGTTATCATGGTGGTAGTTAACAGACTTACCAAGTATGCACACTTTTGTGCATTATCTCATCCATTTAAAGCGAGTACAGTTTCTACTATATTTATGGAAACAATTCAAAAGCTACATGGCAACCCAAAGATTATTGTAAGTGACAAAGATCTCATTTTCACTAGAATTTTTGGTCATAATTATTTTCTTGTCTTGGTACTCAGTTAGCTCATAGCTCACCTTATCATCCTCAATATGATGGGAAAACTGAGATAGTAAACAAATGTTTGGAAGGATATCTTCATTGCTTTGTATATGATAAACAGACACAGCGGGTCAAATGGTTGCCTTTGGCTGAATAGTGGTATAACACTTCCTTCCATACTGCAACAAAAATGACCCCATTTATGGCACTCCATGGATATCATCCACCATCCATCACATCCTATTTAAGAGAAATTCTAAGGTTCAAGCAGTGGAAGATCACATCGAGCATTAGCAACAAGTTCTCCAACTCTTAAAGGATAACCTCATCTTGGCGTAGAATAGAATGAAACAACATGCAGATCAACATCGCAGTGAAAGAAGTTTTGATGTAGGTGATTGGGTATTCCTACGGCTACAACCATATAAAAAAATGTCCCTCAAGCAAGCTAAGAAGGATAATAAATTATCACCAAAGTATTATCGTCCGCATAAGGTGTTGCAAAAGATAGGTACTATGGCATACAAATTGGAGCTTCCTGCAGCTTCCCAAGTGCACCCAATTTTCCATGTTTCATGCTTAAAGAAGGTTATAGGTGACAAGATTCCAATTCAAACAATATTGCCAGAACTTGATGAGGAAGGAAAAATCATATTGGAACCTGAAGCAGTTCGTTATCACCTGGATTGAACCTCAGGCTGAAGGAAGGCAATGCCAGGGTAACCACAAACCATGCTTAGCCAAGTAGCTAGCCCTACCAGGCCAGGAGAGGGCTCTCTTCGTAAGGAGCTCAACCAAGATGATTAGATTAGGAAAACGATATTAGGCTAGGTATAGTAGCATAAGGTTTGATTTGATTTTGAAGGGTTTTGCTGGATCAGGAGGAGCCAAACAGTTTGGGCAAGGAAATTAGGTCAAAATTGCAGGGTTTCAATGGGGCAAGGTAGGCACAAGGCTCAACACTCTAGGGTTTGATGGGTGAGGTGATTCAAGACAGGTGAGGAGCTAGAAAGAGCATGTGAGCAACATGGATTCTTCCTAAACTGAAGAAAACATAGACTGTGAAATGTCTACCCAAAACAGAGCATAAAGATATGGATTCTGCCTCTCAAACTTGTATACATTCACATAAAGACAATGAAATGATGAAATGGAGTCAAAAATACATTCTAACACATGAAAACATAAGAAAAACTAAACTGAACATCATACCACATGGATCCCAAAGAAATAGCTGCAACTTTTCATTAATCTCTTACTAAAACTGATACAAAATGATGTCTCTTCAAAGCATAAGCATCCAACTAAGTCCAACCCATACAATGACTGAGGAAAAGCATCATATAGACCCCAAACAACTCATCCTAAGCTCAAGGGGTTGAATCCATGAGAAGAGGAGTTGTTTCTAACAAGATCTTAACTGCAAACAAGAAAATAGGGTTGTCAAAGTGACTCATCCCTAACCCAAACAAACTGATACATTACATCTCATGAACTTGTTTTACCTGATGAATCTACCCTAGTAAGCTCTAGAAGCATCCTAATCACATTTAAATGATCAATTACAAAGATAAAATCATGATTTTCCATGGTGAAAATGAAAACTGGGACAAAACAATGAAAAACTGGACAATTTGTCAAACACGCAGCGACCTTGGTCAAACGCGCAGTGTCCTCTTCAAGATGACTTTTGACTGCCTTCCTGATGTCCAAATCTAGCCCAGGATATCTCATTGGAAATCTTATCTTGTCTAGTTTCTAGAACTGCCCTTGGTTTTCAAAATGGGCTTCATTTACCCCTCCAAAATTGCAATCTCCCAAGACTGCTCAAACGCGCAGTGACCAGGCCAGAAAAGAGGCAGAAAGGTGATTTTTTGGTAGTTTTTGACCCTTTTGGCTGACCAGTTTTGCTCCAAATTCTTAGAAAAAGTATAGGGTGCATGTACTCATCATTCTGAATCCAAAAATGCTGACCATTTGCTCATTGGATGCCCCAAACAAAAGCGCAATGTCCTAGGTGTTGCGTGTTTGACCATGCTGACTGTGCCAAAATTTCTTCAAAAAACACAGCAAAACATATCTTGCTAAAATTGTTCAAAAATGGCCAAAATTGGTGGGTTGACAGATGGCTATATGTTTGATGCATGGAGTGATGAGAGATGCCATGAGTTCTCTGGTGTTTGTTGGCTCATATCTGATAATTTTTCCTCCTTTCTTATATTTCCTCCTCTGTTGTGTTTCTTCCTCACTCTGACTTTGGTGTTCTCCTTCTGCCATGATTTGTTGCTATCAAAACCCTAGGGAAATGGCAGAATGGACTATGGGTATGGGAAATGTGGAATGATGTGAGGAGAGATGATGAGGAAGATATGGGTATGTGTGGAATGAGGGAGGTGATAGGGGATAGTTGTTAAGTGAAGGGGGAATAGTAATGAAAGCTAGGAAATGTGTTTTGAGATGGTAGGAATGTATGAGTAGGGTTTGATCTTAGGAATAACAAAAAACAACATAAACCCTATGTAGGTGAATAATGGAGGGAAGGAGTGAGTAAATTTGCCACCAACCTGATTTGTTGAAGTATATGATGACCAACTTGGTGGCGATGTAGGGTTTCTAGCACGTTTTAGCTCCTTCCAGGCGAACGCGCAATGACCTGGTCAAATGCGCAGCGACCTCTACAGGAGTGTAGCGCCGCCATTGGAAGAGTAGAGCCATAAGATGAAAGCAGATCCAATCATCTTGAAAGTGGCCATAGCAACAGAAAAGAAGAGCAAAATAGAGAAAGTAGGAAGAAGAGATGAAGCATAGGGAAGAACAAAAGCAGAGGAGATTGGAAGAAGAAAGGCAGCTAATAGAAGAAGACGAAGTAGCACGAAAACAAGTCGAGGAACAAGAGAAGAACCGACTAATAGAAGAGGAGAGAAAATAGATTCATGAGAAGGAAATTGCTCAGGAAATCAAGGAATTGATTTTGATTCAAGACATGGAGGTGGAACCGAAGCCGCTAAACCAATATGTTGATCTTATGGCAAGCATTAAGCAGGTCACCATTCAGTCTCCCCCTCCTTCGTCAGTAGAGCAATCTCCAAGCGAAGAAGAGGAAATTGTTCCTCTTAATGATGGTCCATTCATGGACACGTACAATCTGACTTATGATGAGATTCAAAAGAACATTATACAAGCAAGAAAGAAACATTTTCCAAATGATCTTACATCTCCTGCATTCATTAGATAAAGGGTGATTGTAACAGATACAAAGAGAAATCTAGAGTCCATAGCCGCAACAAACTTGGCCTTCACAGGTTCTACCAAGTTAAAAACGAAGTACCTCATGGTCGAGAAAAGGAAAATGGAAAAGAACTTGCAAGCTACAAGGAAACAAATTGAGTAGATCCAAGCAGAGGTCCAGAAAGAAACTACTGCATAGGTATATATGGAAAAACTTAAGGCAACCATACTTGGTGAAGTATCGACATTGGGAGAAACCATGTGGAGCCTGATGAGGAGCTCATCACTGTGCATAAAACAGTTGTCTGCTGTACGTTGACATGCAAAAAAAGTGAAAATATAATTCTAAATCCCTCAAGGTTGTCCATATAGCCATCACTGGAGTGCATGAGTGGTCAATGTAGTACAAAAGGGCATCGTCCGAATAGGCAAAGAAAACAAGGCAACAGACAGAGTTGGAGAAAGCATAAGTGCAGATGATCATTCGAAGAAACAAACAACTTGCCTCATTCATCACCAATATTAAGGCATCATATTTATGATTATACAATAACACAAACTTCATGGTGAAATCACATAAGATCCCTTCAGTTGGCTCACCCACCAAAGCCAAGTGCAGGAATTAAGTTAGGCAGGAGGTCCAAGAATACTTGGACCAGCTCAGATAGATAGCCACCAAGGAATATTTGGAGGTGAATAGGAACAATATGCAGAAATACATTGGTGGCCCTATCCATATCAACACCATGTTCAAATCAGTTCTAAATCAGTCTACCCGGATGCAATGGAGGCTAGATTCTGCTTCCAGCCTGATCCCATCGCACAGTTTGGGGAAGTCATCACACAATACAAGGCTTTGCACTGTTATGTGACCAAGGAGCTACAAGTCGATGTGGCCAAGCTAGAGTTTCCCCAAATTCAATCTTAACTTGTTTTGTCTTATCAGGTTGTCTAGTTGACTCTACCCAATTTTGTCTTACATGGGTATGAGCGATATTGTAATATTTTTTGTAATTAATTGTAAGTGAAATTACAAATGTCAATTGTGGAATGTGAAGATTCATTTGTAATGAAGTCCAAAGTTCATGGTTGAAGGCAGTCAAACAGTAATGAGGGAAGTGGAAGAGTCACAAAGTGAATATTGACCTCTTTTATTATAAATATACCCTTATTACTCATGTAAAGGGATTTTGGGAGCCAAACTTTTGCCTAGGCTTTTGGCTTAGGATCAGGAGCTTGGGAGTTTTATTGAGAAACTTTACTTCTCCGTAGCATAGAAGGAGGATATTTCTTTGGAGGAGCAGGTATAGACTTCATGTTCCACTATTGGGACTAGTGGTTCGTCAATGGCATATGTATGCTTGAAACTTTCACTTTAATAAAATCTCAGAGCATACACATTTTCCTGCATATTTTGTGAATATAGTATGACTATTGTTGTTGTGTTTGCAATATATGTTATTCCATTTATTCTAATGCTTATGAACTATTTAGTTTGCGTTAGTATGAATCTTGTTGAATGTGTGTTGTTGTATATTTCAATTATGGTTAACTTGTGAACTATTTTGTAGGCTAAATTGTGATTCCTTTTATGCTCGTGTGTTCCTTTCAAGATGCATACTATTACAGGCTTTTGAGGGGCTCAATCACTTCCCCTTTGTCATGTTAGAAACTTTCACGCATCATCCTGGATCCTTGATAGAGTCACACACTTGTTTCACCAAAGTCACGAATACACCATTCTATGCATGATTGCAGCGAAGGCACATCATTAAAACCCACTTATTTGATGAGCCATATTCCGGATGGGTCTCCTACTCCAAATGGTGTGAGGTATAATTGGGACTTCATATCGGGGAGACCCCCTGAATGTTGGTGGGTCGAGGACTGTTAACACTAACCTAACCCTATTTCTTTATTTTTTCTATGCTTAATCGTTTTATATTATTTAATTACCATTATGTCTTAATTTCCCTCTATTCCTTGGAGTTTCTTCATTTTGTTAATTTGATCCTCCTCTCAACCGCTATAATATTTGTCCTCATAAAATTAACTCCCCAACACTTTTTTCCCTGATGAAGAGTGGAGTGTCCACTTGAAGCATTAAACATTTCAAACCAATTCACATAGTCTAACTCCAAAAATATCACATTCAATAGTTTAATGGAATTTTATCAAAGTTTCTTTCTTGACTATATCATAAATGATTAACCATAGAATAATACCATGGAGTGTTTGAGACTAGTTTCTATACAACCTCGAGGTCTAGTCTTGAATTGGCCAAGACTTGATACTACAAGCAAATCAAACACCTAGTTCCTAAGTGGATTTCATCTAAAAAATGGACATGGATTTAATTAGGGAAAATATAGGTTTCTAGGTATTCCATTTTATTTATAAGCCTCCCCTAAGGGCTTGTGGGAAGTGGTAGTGCAACAAATAAATAAGAATATCAATCAGTGGATCATTGAGCCCATGGAATTAACATTCAAATTCCAAATGTGTACCATCGTACTATAAATTACCCATGTCTACTTCTCTTCTTGTGGGATCCCTTCAAATGTAAACTATAGGTGCCTCAAAAAGGCTCTTTACAACTTTCTATAGGCCAAACTTGATCAAATTCTAGGTTTCCATAGGGTAGTTGAGAATTATGTTGTATGCTTTGAGAATTTGGAGGATTGGACATCATTAGAATCAGGCTTCAAGCTTATGGACTATGTACTAAGCATATGATAATTCGAATTATGGAAGACACAAAGGCTTGGAATGTACTTCTTAGGCTCCACACTAGGTAATGTGTATGTCTAAGAAAAAATGTGTGGCATGGATTTTATCTCCATATGATCTTAATAACCCACATTGGGTCAAAATTCTAAGTACTTTCGTTGTATAGAGTATTTAGAGTGCCTAGGAAGCACTCGAAACCACCCTAATCTAGAAAGAATCGTCCCTTAGAATGAATCTCTCTTTTAATGAGCATTACTTATGGTGGTCATCTTTGATTCTTTTTGTAGGTAATTAATTAGTCAAATCCCCCTCGTTTTCACTTGTGGGGATATTTTGAAAAGGAATTCACTTGATTTACGATTTATTTGATATCCTCTCTAGAAATTGAATCACACATGCTACTCTCAAAATAAAGTACATTAGTAAATACTAATAAGATTATAATGGATCGAATGTAGGGGCTCATCCCTTATGACTTGATGGTAAAATGATGCCTTCCAACATGTCATGCTTAGTGGCATGATTGGAAATGGAGTACAACTATTACTCATTGTACAAGTCGACTATGGGATACAATGGTTCCATTCTAAGCCCTTACTTGAAGAATTGTTTAGCAAAGTTTGGCAACTAAATTCTAAGCTAAAGATGTGGTTATTTTGATTACTTAGCATAAGGAAACTCATTTTTCAACCAAAAAAAACATTTTTTTAGTGGTGGGAGGTCTCCTCATAGATAAGATATTCACATAGCTAAGACTGGAAAACCCATGTTGTTTGCAATATGGACATGTGGAAACCTTGAAGTGACCTTTCTTGGTGTCCCCTTGCTAAACATGTACGGGCATGGGTAGAATATGTTTGTTAGCAATATTTTTCTACATCCTTTACATTGTGTTTCTTTGTTATGAGACTGATACCCATGGGCCATTGAGTTTTTGCCCACTTACATTCTTTTCTAGACCAAATACTTCTTCTAGATATGTAAAACAAGGAATGATGTTTTGTTTTAATGGTGTTTTTTTCTTCACATCAATTCTCTTGGCTTGATTTAGCACTTGTATGTGTTAAATTTGAATTGTGGATTATTGTAGAGACTCAACAAAATATGATTTCATATGTAGCATCTCCAACAACTTCTCAAGTATTAGCACGGGGCCCCATGTATGATGAACATAATACATCCAAACCCTCCTACTCCATTTGATTTTCTTGGCTTACAAAGGCTACTTTATTAACCTGGCTCCATTAACTTGAATCACAAGAAGGATCTCCATAGTGTTGTTTGATAGACTTACAAGCAAGAAGAGCATGCGCATAGTATTTTTGCTAGAACCCTACACCATGATTCCCATTATATAAACTGTTATCTTGGAGGGGCCCGAGCCCACAAAGCCACCCACCAATGAGTGGAGTCGTATGGTTCTTATTGATATCATTCTCCAATAATTAGATGGGGTAAAGCCCTAGAGGATCATGATGACCCTCCTCCAGTAATTGGTTGGTTCATGACACATTTAATTGTATTAAGCATAAGCCCTTTTTATGTTTGTTACAACTATCACTTAAAATTCATACTAATATCTAAAGAAAACTTGAAGACAGAATTATGGAATAAACACATAGAGAAAATGAAAAAATATATCCAAAATTGGGCATGAACTGGCTCAACCTAGTAGGCAGAGTGATTTTAATCAAATCAATGCTCACAGCTCTTCTAATCTATCAATTGCAGCTATCTTAGCTCCAACAAGAATCCATAAGCAAATCGAGCTAGTAATAAGGGGATTCCTATGGCAAGGGGGGAAATTTGACTCAAAAAAGTTTAGCTTAGTCAAATGGGATCAAGTCACCGGTTATTATGAAAAGGAGGCCTGTCAATATGACTCCCTGTTCACCTGAACTTGGCTCTTGGGGCAAAAATAGCATAGAGGTTTATCACAGGAAAGGACTATCGGTGGAAGAAAGTCCTAGAAGCTAAATTTATTAATCATGTTAGAACTCTCCTTCTAGAAGAAGGCTTCCCAATTAGACCTTGCACTCAAGTATGGAACTTAGTCAAAAAATCCCTTCCGCTCATCAAGGAGAACTCTTCTAAGCTTCCTGGGAATGGAAAATGCATCAAAATTTGGGACGATAGCATTATGGGAAACCCTCCCCTAGCCAACCAAGAAAATATTCAAAACTTAAGAGGTTGGATGAGCGCAAATGGAACCAATGCCTTGAAAGATATCTCTCTATGGAAAAATGGTAATTGAGCAAAATGGAGGACCACTAATCTTCCTTGAAACCTCAAACCTCAATGGAATTCTTTAATAATCCTTCTAAAGGGAGCTGCCTCTCTAAGCTTTGATTCCCAAGATTCATTCAGATGGGACCCTAACGGTGGAAAGTGCTCAGTGAAATATGGTTATATGACCATCCAAGCTCGACAAGGCAAACAAGATTGGGTTCATTGGAGAACTATGTGGAAATCTGAAAGTTTACCAAAGGTCAAAATATCCATCTGGACATTTTTAAAAGGCAAAGTCCTAACTGCTGACAATCTTTAAAAAAAGGGTTTTGCAGGCCCTTCTAGATGTCCAATGTGCCTAATGAGTGAAGAAAGCATCCAACATCTTTTCCTCAACTACTCCTTCGCTCGAGAATGTTGGCACCTTCTAGTAAGGCCTCTAGAAATCAATGTGCATCTATCTCAGTCTTTCAATGAATTCTTCACAAACTGGAAAAGGGAATACCCATACTCCCTAAAAAAAGGAAACCATCAAAAGGTATTGGAACAGCCTGCCCTCCTTTCTGTGCCGACAACTCTAGTTGGCAAGAAACCAACAAATTTTCAACGATAGACCTCCAATCATCAGTAATGTATTATCAAGGACCTGGGGTTTGACAATTGAATTCTTATCATCAAAAGGAGTAAAACCAATAGACACCAACTAGATTCAATAAGAGGAGAGAACCTATACTAATTATGCAGTGATCATGCCTAATAGGCCAAGCATCATCATTTTAAATCCTAATGTTCAAAACTAGAAAATAAGATTAAACAGTGATGAATTCGTCTTGTGGATGAAAAATCTAAATAGACCCTGCCTCCATTTTGATGGTGCATGTTATGAAACCAGCTCACAAAAAGATAGAAAAGATAGATCAACGCCTTAGAAATAAGCCTCTTCAAGGAGGCAACCTCCTTTACATTACACAAATGAACAATTCTTTGATGATTCAAATGAAAAAACCTCCTTTCTATATATAGGAGTCTAAGGGGTCACAATATAACCAAAGCCGACCTAACAATAATAATATAAAGGCACAAACATAACAATAGTAGGATTCTATGGGGCACAATAATAACAATATGTGGACAATAGGGGCACAACAATAACAATAAGGGATACAACGACAATAGTAATGGGAGAATCACTAGTATTATAGGGACCTAAAATGCCCCTCTCCTTCAAAAAAGTGTTGTCCTCAATGCTTGAGTAGTTCTGGATGCTTCTGTATAAAATTATCATCCTCCCATGTGGAACCTTCAACGGGTAAGTTCTTCCACTTGATGAGATACTCTAAAATTGATCGATTTTGTAGCTATCGAGTTTTTGTTTCTTTGACTGTGTTAGTGTAAGTATATGCATACTTCCATCAGGGATCAAATCTGCTCTTTGAATTTTCATTTTAGGTGTCTCAAACTGAATTTTTAATCATTCCATTAGGTCATGTTAAAATGGTCCACTGATGGTTGTCCATTGACCTCCTAAGTCATTTGCTATTCAATTGTTGTTCAATTGACCTCCTGCGTCATTTGTTGTTCAATTGCTATTCAATTGACCTCTCGCTGTTCAATCCATTTGCTTCCTCCATCTCATCATATCATCATATATCAAACTTTCATCACTATGAGCATTATGATCAATGGGCAATCATGTTTCAAAGAATTTTCCATCACAAACACTACTATATTGACATCAATGACAACCTAGATTAACAATCTCTCCCTTTGTCATTGATGGCAATATTCTTCTTCTCATTCAGTTGAGGTTTCAAATATGTTACTATAAGTGTCAAGGTAGTTGTCTTTCCATTAGGTCTTAGGGTTCATTTCCAAGGTCAAAAGCATGATTTCAAATGTAAATAAAGGGCAGCAAAGGTATGAGGATGACCAATAAACAAAGAGTAATTGTCAATAAGTCATAATGATTGTATAAAGATCTTTTGTCACTGATGCAATTTTTATCTCAAAAACATGTTTTTGAGATGAAAACAGAGTATTTTAGTTTGCTTATATTTTTTGATGTAATTTAAGTCATTATATGTAATAATTGTTCCTAATGTTGCCCAAGCATGTCTCCTTGCTACAAGAAATGAAACCATTGAAGAAATCAATTCAATCAAAGCATCATCCACATACCAAGAGCAAAAAAGGGTCAGAAAGTAAAATAGGCATTAAGGTGAGAATTTGAAAAATGGCAAAGAACTTTAGAAAGTGGGTATGAAAACTCATAAATTAAAGTCAATTCAAGTATAAAGCCTCTCAAGACACTCATGAAAGCCTCATTTTCACTCTAGCACTCTCACAAATCCTTAGCAAAAGAAAATTGGCGATTTTAAGGTGAAGTTGGGTAAAACAGAGCAAGATGACGCGTTCAGCAGGGTCGTTGTGCATTTAGCTTGGTCATTGTGCTCCTGTAAAGGTCGATGTGTGTTTTCCAGAGATCCCAGTGTTATTTACAAATTGTGTGCAACTTTCCTCTTGCCCTTTTCGCGCACTGGGTTGCACCTTTTTGCTAGTGCTGCCTCTAAAGTGAATTATTTCCGAGGAGTAACTTGTGATGTTCTTGCGAAGTTGATTGGTTTGAGAGACTTGGAGGAATTGTAACAATTCTCCATTTCTTCTTCCCCGGGCCAGTAAAATGTCGCACTTGGCCACTGGAAATGAATCCTCACATAGTGTTCTTTGCAGACATTCCTAGGATCGTACTAATATCTAAAGAAAACTTGAAGACAGAATTATGGAATAAACACATAGAGAAAATGAAAAAATATATCCAAAATTGGAGCATGAACTGGCTCAACCTAGTAGGCAGAGTGATTTTAATCAAATCAATGCTCACAGCTCTTCTAATCTATCAATTGCAGCGATCTTAGCTCCAACAAGAATCCATAAGCAAATCGAGCTAGTAATAAGGGGATTCCTATGGCAAGGGGGGAAATTTGACTCAAAAAAGTTTAGCTTAGTCAAATGGGATCAAGTCACCGGTTATTATGAAAAGGAGGCCTGTCAATACGACTCCCTGTTCACCTGAACTTGGCTCTTGGGGCAAAAATAGCATAGAGGTTTATCACAGGAAAGGATTATCGGTGGAAGAAAGTCCTAGAAGCTAAATTTATTAATCATGTTAGAACTCTCCTTCTAGAAGAAGGCTTCCCAATTAGACCTTGCACTCAAGTATGGAACTTAGTCAAAAAATCCCTTCCGCTCATTAAGGAGAACTCTTCTAAGCTTCTTGGGAATGGAAAATGCATAAAAATTTGGGACGATAGCATTATGGGAAACCCTCCCCTAGCCAACCAAGAAAATATTCAAAACTTAAGAGGTTGGATGAGCGCAAATGGAACCAACGCCTTGAAAGATATCTCTCTATGGAAAAATGGTAATTGAGCAAAATGGAGGACCACTAATCTTCCTTGAAACCTCAAACCTCAATGGAATTCTTTAATAATCCTTCTAAAGGGAGCTGCCTCTCTAAGCTTTGATTCCCAAGATTCATTCAGATGGGACCCTAAAGGTGGAAAGTACTCAGTGAAATATGGTTATATGACCATCCAAGCTCGACAAGGCAAACAAGATTGGGTTCATTGGAGAACTATGTGGAAATCTGAAAGTTTACCAAAGGTCAAAATATCCATCTGGACATTTTTAAAAGGCAAAGTCCTAACTGCTGACAATCTTAAAAAATAGGGTTTTGCAGGCCCTTCTAGATGTCCAATGTGCCTAATGAGTGAAGAAAGCATCCAACATCTTTTCCTCAACTACTCCTTCGCTCAAGAATGTTGGCACCTTCTAGTAAGGCCTCTAGAAATCAATGTGCATCTATCTCAGTCTTTCAATGAATTCTTCACAAACTGGAAAAGGGAATACCCATACTCCCTAAAAAAAGGAAACCATCAAAAGGTATTGGAACAGCCTGCCCTCCTTTCTGTGCCGGTAGCTCTAGTTGGCAAGAAACCAACAAATTTTCAACGATAGACCTCCAATCATCAGTAATGTATTATCAAGGACCTGGGGTTTGACAATTGAATTCTTATCATCAAAAGGAGTAAAACCAATAGACACCAACTAGATTCAATAAGAGGAGAGAACCTATACTAATTATGCAGTGATCATGCCTAATAGGCCAAGCATCATCATTTTAAATCCTAATGTTCAAAACTAGAAAATAAGATTAAACAGTGATGAATTCGTCTTGTGGATGAAAAATCTAAATAGACCCTGCCTCCATTTTGATGGTGCATGTTATGAAACCAGCTCACAAAAAGATAGAAAAGATAGATCAACGCCTTAGAAATAAGCCTCTTCAAGGTGGCAACCTCCTTTACATTACACAAATGAACAATTCTTTGATGATTCAAATGAAAAAACCTCCTTTCTATATATAGGAGTCTAAGGGGTCACAATATAACCAAAGCCGACCAAACAATAATAATATAAAGGCACAAACATAACAATAGTAGGATTCTATGGGGCACAATAATAACAATATGTGGACAATAGGGGCACAACAATAACAATAAGGGATACAACGACAATAGTAATGGGAGAATCACTAGTATTATAGGGACCTAAAATGCCCCTCTCCTTCAAAAAAGTGTTGTCCTCAATGCTTGAGTAGTTCTGGATGCTTCTGTATAAAATTATCATCCTCCCATGTGGAACCTTCAACGGGTAAGTTCTTCCACTTGATGAGATACTCTAAAATTGATCGATTTTGTAGCTATCGAGTTTTTGTTTCTTTGACTGTGTTAGTGTAAGTATATGCATACTTCCATCAGGGATCAAATCTGCTCTTTGAATTTTCATTTTAGGTGTCTCAAACTGAATTTTTAATCATTCCATTACGTCATGTTAAAATGGTCCACTGATGGTTGTCCATTGACCTCCTGAGTCATTTGCTATTCAATTGTTGTTCAATTGACCTCCTGCGTCATTTGTTGTTCAATTGCTATTCAATTGACCTCCCGCTGTTCAATCCATTTGCTTCCTCCATCTCATCATATCATCATATATCAAACTTTCATCACTATGAGCATTATGATCAATGGGCAATCATGTTTCAAAGAATTTTCCATCACAAACACTACTATATTGACATCAATGACAACCTAGATTAACAATCTCTCCCTTTGTCATTGATGGCAATATTCTTCTTCTCATTCAGTTGAGGTTTCAAATATGTTACTATAAGTGTCAAGGTAGTTGTCTTTCCTTTAGGTCTTAGGGTTCATTTCCAAGGTCAAAAGCATGATTTCAAATGTAAATAAAGGGCAACAAAGGCATGAGGATGACCAATAAACAAAGAGTAATTCTCAATAAGGCATAATGATTGTATAAAGATCTTTTGTCACTGATGCAATTTTTATCTCAAAAACATGTTTTTGAGATGAAAACAGAGTATTTTAGTTTGCTTATATTTTTTGATGTAATTTAAGTCATTATATGTAATAATTGTTCCCAATGTTGCCCAAGCATGTCTCCTTGCTACAAGAAATGAAACCATTGAAGAAATCAGTTCAATCAAAGCATCATCCACATACCAAGAGCAAAAAAGGGTCAGAAAGTAAAATAGGCATTAAAGTGAGAATTTGAAAAATGACAAAGAACTTTAGAAAGTGGGTATGAAAACTCATAAATTAAAGTCAATTCAAGTATAAAGCCTCTCAAGACACTCATGAAAGCCTCATTTTCACTCTAGCACTCTCACAACTCCTTAGCAAAAGAAAATTGGCGATTTTAAGGTGAAGTTGGGTAAAACAGAGCAAGATGACGCGTTCAGCAGGGTCGTTGTGCATTTAGCTTGGTCATTGTGCTCCTGTAAAGGTCGATGTGTGTTTTCCAGAGATCCCAGTGTTATTTACAAATTGTGTGCAACTTTCCTCTTGCCCTTTTCGCGCACTGGGTTGCACCTTTTTGCTAGTGCTGCCTCTAAAGTGAATTATTTCCGAGGAGTAACTTGTGATGTTCTTGTGAAGTTGATTGGTTTGAGAGACTTGGAGGAATTGTAACAATTCTCCATTTCTTCCTCCCTGGGCCAGTAAAATGTCGCACTTGGCCACTGGAAATGAATCCTCACATAGTCTTCTTTGCAGACATTCCTAGGATCGTACGGATTGCATCCTGGACAACCAAATGTTAATTTCTCTATATTCTTGCCTTCGGTGTCTACAAGCTTCAAATTCTCAATCTCATATAATCCAATTTGCAAAGGAAGAACGGGCCAAGGTGCCTTCTTCTTCCGGTGCGACACTCTTGTTAACTCTGTGGAGAGATGATAAGCGACTTCTTGTATGAAAAACTTGTTGGTGGCATACCTTGAAATAAGATGTGGAGTCTTCTAACCCCCAAACACTCTAAATAAGGTGCCATAAGGCGAGGCAAATCGATTTTTTAATTCTGGCATTGCTTCCATTGCCCCATGCGACATGCAAAATGGCTCTTCCTGAAAAATTAACATGTACAATGGAATTAGGAAGTGATTATTTATATTTTCCATCACTCCTTTGTAATTGCACTCTGAAAGAAGCTTTCAGTAAATGTGCACAACAGTTTATTTTGGTGACCCAGTTCAATTCATCCCAGGAAAAGAGTTCTAAGCACAGATTGCATCCAACAGGCAGGAATACATGTAGAACATGACTTTCTTACATTTGGGATGGTTTTTGGCATTGTTTACATGGGTCCTTAATTGTTGAGCCATCAAATCCAACTAGTTGAATTATTTTCCTCATTCACAACCTGGTTAAGCAAGAATTCCCAACCTTCTGGAGAGGTCTCAATACTGCATTGGCCATAAATATGACAACATAATGTTATGAAGTACTGATAAGCCTTCCTGATGGATTTGGTATTGTAAGTGTTTTTGGGTGTTTGCCAGAATTAAGAAGGGTATTTCACCCAACTTTTGACGATATCCTTTTTGCTCAAGTAGTCGGTGTCTGCATAGAAGTGGGAATCCATGTAAGATTATAGCAACGAAAAATGATACATAATCTAAAAGTCATGTGCCATAAAAGATGCAAGCCTCTGTCCACTGGAGCTATTGAGAGTCATGGTCTTGTTACATGTATGGGACAATATCTAGTTGAAAATGTCTGCACATGGAAAAATCGGGTACCTGCATGCAATATTGTGTAATCCTGATCTTTGGACATTGGCATACACGTGTTGGTCTTCTAGATCTGCTTTGAAGATTTTTGATAAGAACACGTCGTTCACCTTCTACCATGTAATGTCTAACACTTTCTCTATGAACAACAAAGTATTTGAGTAAACTAGAACATTCACTAGAGTACTCTCAACTGCCTCCCCGATGCTGCTCTTTGTAGTGTCCTTTGAGATATATCTCTTGGGAGCCATAGTGACAGTAACTGATCAAGAGAAGTGCTCAAAATTTTAGCACCTATAGGAGAAAAATGCACTCATGTCAAACATAAATTAGCTCAAGAAAAATGACTCACAAATCAAGTTCAAGGCAACAACCACAAGACTAAGAGGGAAAACTACACAATTCCTGAGCTAAAGGTGGGAGACTAGCTTCATGAACTACACATTGTGCAGTCTCAACAGTTAAGTGAAATGCTTGAGGCTTGAGACTATGCAATACGCAGTCTCAACCTAGGTAGATTGAGGGAGATAGTGCACATTATGTAGAGTCAGAGGGAAAGCCTAAGGCTTGAGACTTGGACTTGCGCAATGCCCAGTTGAACATGGAAACTGCTAGCCAAGTGGAGGGCATATCTTCCCGGGAAGAGGATGGGAAAGTGGCATATTTGAGTGTTGGTGCAAGTAAGAGTGAAAATCTAACTAATGAAAGATAAACCAATGAAGATCAAATGCAGAAGATCAACATGCAAAAGGAAATTCAAGCTTGCATAGGGAGTCACTAAAACAATGACCACTAATGGGTAAAAACAAGAATCTGATGCGACGCTTGTAAAATGAAAACAATGCACTGAACCAACACTTGTACAAGCTAATATAAGATAACACGCCAGTAACTATGAAGAGAAACAAGTGAAACAACACTCACAAAATTGAAACGATAAAAAGCGACAAAAGAAAAACTCACTCAAAAAAGTGCCACACACTCAACTAAAGGTTTCTTGATCTCCTTAGGAAGGCTATGTGTGTGAAAATTAGCTCTAGGGGCGTTTATTATATAGATCTAGGCTAAAATCAAGGAAAATACACCACTTGCCTGAAAGTCATAATTAGCAGCTTAGTGGACTGAACCGGACATCAATTGGGAAACTCCTATTTTTTAGGGATGCCAACTCTACTTTTTCGGGAAACTGATTTTTCACATTGGAAAAAGAGATTGCACAATTCCAAGGCTCATGAGGTTGTAAAATTCCTTGCCTCAGTGAATTGGACAGTTTTTTAAGGGGAAGGATGGCTCTACGCAATTTATGAACTCAAGGCCAAGCTTCTCTCCAGGATTGTGCAGTTTTTGAGCTCAAGGTTGGGCTCCCTCTCTGGATTGCACAATTCAGATCCTTAAGGTTGGCCTGCCTTCCAATATTGCGCATTTTTTGACGAGAAGACTGAAAAAGTTGTAAATTCAAGGCAAGAGATAGCTTGTGACTAAAAAGTATCAAATCAGGATCAAAACAACACATCACAAGCACTGCATGAAAGATAAGTCTTTAAGATAACATGAATACTTGACGACAATGAATGATGATCTCGTTGTAGAAATTCCTTGTAGATTCAAACTACAGATTGTAATATGCTAAAACAGTTGACTTGAATATACTCTACTCAACAATGGAAACAATAAACGATCAATGAAATCACAAAGCATATAAGAGAAAGAATTCAATCACACATAATACAATGATTTTATGGGGAAAGCCATAGCTAAAAACCCCTGTTATCTCTATATTGCATTAATCAGAAAATATGAGAAAATTACAATGCTTTTCTCAAGCCTGAACAACCTCCACACTATCTTTATCTATCTCACTGCTTCATAGGCAAGCCTTGGATGAATACAATGTGCTCTGCTCAACCTGCACAAGTATTTTCTATCCTCTGCCTGACTATCTGCCTTTGGAAAATACTTAGCCAAATTCCTAGCCTTCCAATCTTCTACTTCCTTGCGTTGTTCCCTTGGGAATTAGCCTCTATTTAATAGGAAAATTCCTCAACTATGAATTTCACAATCCTCGTAGGCCTTCCTCTGATTGCATGCACCATCTATTTAATTTAGATGATTTTACAACTGATAGTACACTGTCCCTGAACTCCAATCTCAACTAGGTCTTTCTCTGATCTGACATGCATGAGTTAATTATGAGTGAATCTTCAATTTACTGGTTGATCACTGTAGGTAGCACCCCACTACTGTAGGCTGCACCCCACTACTGCAGGTTACACCCCACTACTACAGGTTACACCCCACTACTGGACCTCCCACTAATTCCTCCATCAGTTGGGACTAGTTTAACTGAATTCAACTCAGTTAGACAAAATTAAATAATTACAAATCAAAACAAACTAAACTAGTGCTCCTAATATTACGAGACACTCTACATGACTCTAGTTAGACCCTCAACTTGAATTAACCGGGCTAACTAAGTCAAATTAACTTAGTTAACTATTACAAGTTGTCATGGGATGTGGAATTACAATTTATTCCCAACTTAATTCAAGGACAAACTAAATTAGGATTTTTCTTGATGTTATTTAACATTTTTTTTTGTTATTTTTAACACTCCCTTTCAACAAGAGAAGAATTCAAGTCTATCTCGATCCGTACCTTTGGAATGTTTTGCATGCAACTTTTGTCACTGTTGTTGTTTCTATTGCAACATCTGTAACCAAAAAGCATCCAAACAAAATAAACTGAATCAACAGTGTCTACAACTGTCTACTAGGAAAATTGTGTTTTTATTGACTCTGCCACTGAGCCTTCTACTCTGCTGTCAACACTGCTATGCACTCCTCAGTATCTGACTGACACTGATCCTCCTGCTACTGAACACTATGGACCCTCGTAGTAAGGTAATGATCCATGAGTCAAAAACAACTCAATTGACCCTTCCCTAATTTTTGCACTCTTGGGACTATGGTTTCATATCACCCCACCTCACAATTGGAGGTATGGTTGCATGTGCTCTTCCTGTCCACTTGGATCAAAATTCCCCACCTACTGGAGGTCTATGCTTGAGTGGATGTCTCCACTCGATCTCCTCTTTGCTTCTCCAATTGTGGCTACATGTTGAGAGGTAATTTATGCTCCCTCTCAACCACCAAGTCTCTAACTCTACCTCTCTCCTCAAGACTTTGCATGCATAAGCTAAATATCATCTACTCATATTGTTGTTGCTACTGCTCTACTGCTACTTCCACCCTACTGCTACAACCACTGCAATAATGAGCATGTTCTCCCCAGATCTTGAAGTACTAGCTTCCATAGGGTTGCTCCCTCTAAAACTAGACTCCCTTTCATAGGGTTACTTCCTCTAAAAGTAGACTCCCTCTAAGTCTCGATCTCCCTGTGGGAAATATATATGCTCCTCATTCTGCCAACATCAATGATAAAAACTCCTTTTTGTGTCACTAAACATTGGCTCATTGATATGCCCACTAGCATCCTTCTAGCTCCATTAAGAAGTCTGCACATAGGGTCTTCTGGATCTATCCTCAACTAGAGCTACATCAATCTGCAAGGACAACTTTGAATTCTTCTCTTCTATTATGATTTAAGCTCAGATACCATGTAGAATTTTCTTCTAATCTAGCTCCGATACCATGTAGAAATTTCTACAAATCTAGCTCTGATACCTAGTAGAAATTCCCTATAGATTCAAATTGCAGATTCTAACATGCTAAAACAATTGACTTCAATCTACTCTACTCATCAGCGAAAACAATAAATGATCAATGAAATCACATAGCATATAAGAGAAATAATTCAATCACACATAACATAATGATTTTATGGGGAAAGCCAAAGCTAAAAACCCCTATTATCTCTATATTGCATTAATCAGAAAATATGAGAATATTACAATGCTTTTCTCAAGCCCGAGAAACCTCTGCATTATCTTTATCTATCTCACTACTTCCTAGGCAAGCCTTAGATGAATACGATATGCTCTGCTCAACCTTAAGCTCAAGTTGCACAAGTATTTTCTATCCTCTGCCTGACTGATTACCTTTGGCCAATACTTAGCCAAATTCTTAGCCTTCCAAGCTCCTACTTCCTTGCGTTGTTCCCTTGGGAATTAGACTCTATTTAAATGGGAAATGATTCAATTATGAATTGTACAATCCTCATAGGCCTTCCTCTAATTGCATGCACCATCAGTTTAATTTAGATGATTTTACAACTGATAGTACATTGTCCCTGAACTGCAATCTCAACTGGGTCTTTCTCTGATTTGACATGCATGAATTAATTATGAGTGAATCTTCATTTTACTGGTTGATCATTGTAGGCAACACCCCACTACTGCAGGTTGCACCCCACTACTGCAGGTTACACCACACTACTGCAGGTTATGCCCCACTACTGCAGGTTACACCCCACTGTTCAATAGGCAACACCACACTGTACATCAAGCAACACCCCACACGACTATAGGTTGCACCCCACTATTGCAAGTTACACCCCACTATTCGACAGGAAACACCACACTATACATCAGGAAACACCCCACTCGACTGTAGGTTACACCCCACTACTGGACCTCCTACTAATTCTGTTGGACACCTAATCCTCAATGGATTAGTGTGGAAGCCAAATAGACAAAAGGAAATCCAAGAGACCTTGGGATGTGAAACCCAACGGTCAAACCATGTACTATAAATGTATATCATTTGTTAATAAAAATGTACTCTCATGTTTTATCTTTTCTGTTTGTCTTTGCCATGTGTGTGTTTAACATGGTATCAGAGTAGGCGTATCCCTGCCCTGCATAATTAGTTTGAGCCATTTGTTTTATGGTCTTTATGTGCAGGTCATTTCTACCATCACTTATGAATATTTTCTCATCTAAATTCTAGCTGCCACCTCCGTCATTTCTCCAGCGCCATTTTTGGCCTCCCTCTGCTTTGTAACTCCCTATTCTGGTTATTTTTTGCCTTGCATATAGAGCGTTGCCCCTCTACTCTTCTCTGACTGGTTTTTTATAATTACCTGCATATAACGCTACGCTGCCTTGACATATAATCCTGATGCATATATAATGCGTTGCCCTGACATGATATAATCCGCTGTTTTATATAATGCACTGCCCTGATATGGTTTGCCTGTTCTACCCATATTGCAGAAACTGGCATCACTGACAGCTAGAGCGCAGGTTTCAAATTTAGGTTTTTGCATCGTAACTCCACTGCCATTATACTCTGTCCTGCTCCTCAACTTCCGGAGAAAGATCATTTGGAATTCCAAGCATCTGATGGACACTTTTGGGTGTTTCACAACTCTTAATTATCTCAGCAATTTTTCGACAAACCAAGCGTGAAAGACTCGGGATATTAAGAAAGTGGTTCGCCATTGCAATTTCAAAGAGGGTTTCACAATCGATTTCCAGGAACTGGACATCCCATGGATTGATATCATCTATGGTCTCCATGGGTCGTGGCGTATAATCTATATGATATATGCAGAAGCCTTTTGTCTCAAAATGCATAAGCAAGTGTCGTTTCTTGTGCTTCCTATGGCTTGTCTTCCTTTCCATATCTATAATTAATGAACTCGGCTAGCACGACAGTTTGGTTTAGAGTTTTAGTTGAGTACTTCATTTGGTTGCATTGGTAAAAGGGGTGCATTCAAACTATGGTGGGTTTGCTTGTGTTGGTATCATATATATTTCTTGAACACTGGTTCCATTGAACGCTGGTCCAGTTTAGCTCAAAACGCTGGTATTCGTTGCTTGGCACTCCACTTATCATTCATTGCATCAAAATGGCTGAGATCATAATCAGCTGTGGCAGATAGAAAGACGCGGAGCCTTGAAGAACCTTCGCCACCCTCAAGCCTGGCATACTCTTCCATTATCTCTGTGATTGAATACTGGAGCGTGATTTGTGTTTCTGCATTGAAGAATCTCCAACATCATTATGCATGCCGAGCACTTCTGTATGTTGAGATTTTGAAGGCAGTGTGTTGCAATATTATTTCAATTCAAATCCCTAGGAGTTGTTTGTGAGCACTATATTTGGTTTTGTGGTGAGTTGAAAGCATATTACCCACAATCTTGGTTGAACTATGCGCTTGAACTGGATGATCCATTGGTGAATTTAATTTCGAGCTGAATATTTTTGAAGGTCATGGTAAAATGCTATGGTATATATGACCAGCAGTGATACATATTCAATATATGGTATGCATTGAGTTCCCATAAAACAAAGGTGGTGCTGAAATGATGTTCGAAGACTCCCGCGCATCACTGTGTATTGGTGAAGAAGGTGCATTGAACAATTCATGATAGAACATTGAAGATATGCCGAGAATACAACTTGGTGATATATGCAAAGTTAGTTTTGGCACTATTCAAGTTATTTCCATGTGAATTGATATACTGTGCATTGGTCATTTTGGTGTGGTTCCATATACTGTGCGTTGGTTGTTTTGGTATGGTTCCATTAACCATGCATTGATTTCCCTTAAAAACGATGCTCCTGTGTTCATACATGCATTAAAGTTTTGAATAGTCATAGTTCATACATGCATTGAAATTTATTGGGTTGTAGATGGCATGTGTTGAATAGACTAAATAAAAGAGATGGAAAATAAAGGTGGGAAAGTGGTATTTTTTTATAGCTATGGGGTCATAACAGATTTAGGAATCGAATGAATATGTGCTGGGCTCTAGCCTCTAGGCCATGGCGGGTATGATAAATCCGTTATATAACAGTCTCCATGCAACCGTAATTCAATGAATTGTGATTGCGCGGAGCGGAGTGGAGTGTGATCAGTCCTGCCCTCCTGCCTGCCTGTCAGTCATGTCATGTCTTGTGAGTAAAGAAAGAAGAGGGCATGCAGAGCAAGTGAAATTTGTGAATACCGTCGGGCTATATTTGGTTTTTGTATTTTGAGGACCGAGTATCATATGTGAATTAATTACTGGGCATATGCATGTGTCCGAATAGTTCTGGAAGACCATGTATAGTTCTGGAAGACCATGTATGGTGAATGCTTTGTGCATTTAATTTTTTATGGCCACCCTCATGCGTCAATTCATATATTATATATGAATTGCTTCAACATTCAAAAATTTTGATACGCTGTTTTCATAACTGTTGTTTTGACATATATATGTTGTTCAGCTTTGGCACACCACAACAAGCAATTTGCAGTTTATGAGATTATGTACAACTCTTTCTCTAGCGATCTATAATCCCACAATTGTAGTTGTTCCACATGTTATCATCAATGGTTACAAGAATGTATTAGCAGTCGCTATTGAACTTGACTTTTCTTTTCCACTGGCTGAGAAAGTGAAGGAGAATTTGAAGGATCCAAGAAAGTTTGCAGTTGTTGCTGCCCCAATGTGGCATTGTATTTAAAACTCATTATAGTTTTTTATCTACATGCATTGATTCCTTGATTCGACTGCTACATAAGCGTTTGGTGGGTTGTATAAAGGCAATGATTGTTTTAAAAAATAAAAGTAATCTTTTGTGAAGAGAAGTCTAGTCGGTTGTATTGTCAGAACATAGTGCTGGTCATGAGTAAACTCTTATTTTCATGTAATGGATTGTAATTGGTGCTTGCTGGTTGCACATTGATCATTTGTTGCACATTTATAAAGGATATTGCTGTGTACTGTGAGTGGGTATTACTTTTCTGCATTGAGTAGTAGTTGTGATCAGTTTTTAAGGTGTAATTCTGACATTAAAGAAAAATGGCAAGAATCAATGAAATATTAGAGTTCCTCAAAATTCTCATATTGTCTACCACTCATGATACGTTAAAAGTCAGCAAAGTTTCTCTCACAGACATTTAGGTCTATCTACAAAATGCACAAGAGAAAATTAATTTTTTGCAGCTCGAATCTCAGCTACAGCAAGAAGAGTTAAAACAGAGGAGTCATTCTGAACCTGTTTCTGTTCAAAACAATGAAACAGACTCCCATAAACAGCAAGACAATATTGTTGAAGTTCATTAAGATCTAATGCCCAATAAAGCAACAATTGTACATGCAGATGCAGAAACTTAGTTTTCACTTCCCAAGCCCATCATCAGACCTTGGGAACAACTTGTCCACAACAAGCACATAATTGGTCTTGGATATGACAAGGATGTGTCCTTTCATATTCCAGACTACTCAAAGCCCATTCAGTTTCAAAGTGTTGGATTCCTTCATGACAATTCACCTCCAGTTGTTCTAGATTCTGCCCCTCTTCCACAACAACAGCAACAACAACAGATTGTGAAATGCCAACACTGTGACCGAGTTGGCCATTTGAAAGATCATTGTTTTGATCTTCATCCATGTAAGCACTGTCATAAAACGACCCATTCTTCACACAGATGCTTCAGAAACAAACGTCCTGCAAGATCAAAGATTCATCTTGGATGGATTGCTTCTTGGTAATGGGCATCAACAACGAAGAAGATATTCTAATCACATGTCAGGACTTGTTCTAGAGTATTGAACAGTCTTGCAGTTGAGTTTTCTCCATCATCTCACCTTGTATTTGACAGGGGGGAAATGATGGTCATATACAAGCTTCAAAGTCACATCAAGCGAGCCTGAGCCACAACTTGCCACACCAGTTTCAGATTTGTAGCCAGAAACAAAGATGCCCCTGAGCATGCCTTCAGTTGGTAATCTGGGACACTTCCTCTAGTAGAAGACTTCAGCTTCTTGCCAGTTTCGGAAGAATTCCAGGAATAGAGTTGGCGACACTTCCTCTTGTTGGTCACCCTTAAACCATCACATGTTGAGACTTCCCTTTTTAGGTTGAAGTTCTCCCTTTTATGCGGGGTGAGACCTCCCTTTCATGGTTGAATGTTTCCCTCTTCAAAACAATTGGAGCACTTCCTCTAGCAGAAGACTTCAGCTTCTTGCTAGTTTTGGAAGAGTTCAGAGAACTGCACTAAGTGTTCCAGTGTTGGTGGTCATCCTTAAACCACTGCCCTTTATACCAACATTTCAGAGAGCACATTCAACCTAGTGCTTCCATGTATTTTGCACATTTTGTATTACAACTCTATTCTTGGACTCATACATAACCCTTCGGATTAAGGGGGGGAATGTTGGACACCTAATCCTCAATGGGTTAGTGTAGAAGCCGAATAGACAAAAGGAAGTCCAAGAGACCTTGAGATGTGAAACCCAACGGTCAAACCATGTACTATAAATGTATATCATTTGTTAATAAAAATGTACTCTCATGTTTTATCTTTCCTCTTTGTCTTTGCCATGTGTGTGTTTAGCAAATACCTCCATCAGTTGGAACTCGTTTAACTGAATTTAACTCAGTTAGACTGAATTAAATAATTACAACTCAAAATAAAGTCAACTAGTGCTCCTAATTGTAGGAGACACTCTACATGACTCTAGTTAGAACCTCAACTCAAATTAACTGGGCTAACTAAGTAAAATTAACTTAGTTAACTATTACAAGTTGTCATGAGATGTGGAATTATAATTTATTCCCAATTTAATTCAAGGAAAAATTAAATTAGGATTTTTCTTGATGCTATTTTTAACATTTCTTGTCGTTATTTTCAACACTTTTGTGGACAAAAGGAAGGCTCCAAAATATAAGCATGGGAAAATTTTTGGAGGGTGGTTGTAGCAGCTACAACAGTTAGAAGAAAGAAAATAATAAAATTGAGGAAAAAATATATAAAGATGAAAGTTGAAATAAATTAAAAGAAAAGAGACCATGGAAGGTGATAAGAAGAAGGGCCAAATAAGAATAATAAAAGAAATAAACATTGAGGAAGGGGGAAGAGAGAGAAGAGAGAAGACAGAGAGAGACTAGGAAGCACGAAAAATGGGGGGAGAAGAACCAAAGTGAGAAGGAGGGATTTTTTTATTTATTGACTGAACCAATGAATGGCAGGTTTCCAAGATTGGATCAATTTATCTCCATCTCCTTGATTAAAGTTATTGGGGTTCTTTTCAATTTCAATTGTGTCTCGAATGATACAAGAGGAGTAACAAGCTTCAAAAGGCAAGAATTTTGGTTTGGTCAAAATAGATAGGGTATTTAGAGTTGTGAAAGTGCTCAACTATCGCTGAATTTGAAGTACAATTTATGATGAAATTCAACAATATGTTCTTTGAGGCAGGCTTTGAACGACTCACTAATTTTTCCGATATAAGATTTGCCACATGAGCACATAATTTATTATACCTAGGGTTGAGCATCGGTTTAGGCCTATCTTTAGGAAATTTGAACAATTGTTTAAGAGTTTTGAATGGTTTAAAAATATTTTTGATATTCTTCTTGGTTAGAACATTGACAATCAAATTAATAGTGCCTTGAATGTATGGAATATAGATGAGACCATGAGGTTTGGGAGGATTTTGAATTAGTAGATTTAGGGTTTTGGGTGGAAAAAAAAGCTCTATGGATTTCAAAGGATGAGTCCCCATTTCCATGAAAGTCTGGGTTTTATCTTTTTCAAAGAATTGGGAAGCTGGGATATGAGAGGCATGGGTTACGAGGGTCTTAAAAACCACAAAATTTTGTGGGAGGTAATGACGTGATTGGTTATGAATTTATCTGTTTGTGGGTATTTTTCAAGTAAACTTGATGGGTATAGATAGTTGTGAGGTTGATGTGAGATAAGGACATCAAGTAAAGGTAGAGAATTATCATTTTGGACTTCCATGGTAAATTAGATGTGGAGGGATAAGTTGTTTAGGTGGTTGGGAAATGAGATAATAGCAAGGTGGCCATGAGGCCAAATCACAAAGGTACCATCTAGGAAATGATCCCATCATTTAGATTTTAGAGGAAAACCCTTTAAGGTTGAATCTTTAAAATGTTCCATAAAGATGTTGGCAACCACTGGGGATAAGGAGGATCCCATGGTCTTTCCTTGAGTTTGCTCATAGAAGACCCCTTTGAAAGTGAATAAAGTTCAGGAAAGACAAATGTTAATGAAGTTAAGAGTTTCATGGTTGACATGACTAGAGATAATAATAAGCGCCTCAGGAACATGAATTTTGGTGAATAAGGAGATGATATCAAAACTCGTCATGATGTCATGATCATTAAGATGAAGAAGTTGAATTTTTTTAATAAACTTTGTAGTGTCTTTATTAAAGAAGGGAGTATTCCAAAAAGAAGGTTGTAGTTTGTCTACAAGGAATCTAGATAGAGCATTAGTGGGGGCTCCTTTAGCATTAACTATAAGTCTAACTAGGATATCTTTCTTATGG